>CM035780.1:10974218-12174218 GCA_020466155.1 Pachypeltis micranthus | reverse complement strand
TTCTAAATACAATTTTTTCCCCATGAGCATGGTCTTTTTATATATTTGACAATGAAAATACAAATAAACATCAATTCTTCTTCATCTAGGAACTCTTCTCAATAAAAGTCTGTATTTGTTGAGTGAGTCTGTCTTTCCTGTTGGCTCAAAGTACTGTTAAAGATTCGTTTGTTTTGTGTAGTGGCAACGTCAGACGAGGTTGTACCAAGAGTAGGGATCAGAATTAACAGACAAGGACAGAAGTAATTCTGACAGTTGCTCTTGAGTATACACTGGCCTCTGCCTGCTAAACAGAAGAGAAGAGCACTAGTAGTTGAGTGATCTATGTCAGAGATGATTCTCAAAAACTAGTATGAACCTGAGGTGTCAGAAGGTGAAGAGGGTGTAATGTGAGATATTCCGTGGTGTAAGGCAATAATTAGGCCACTTCCTTTGTAATGGTAATAAAATTCTGTATACAAGTAGCCGCTCTCGAGCCTCGTCGTTGGATGGTGATCGGAATCTGCTTAACAATGAGAATTGCCACCAAATAGAACCTCTCTTCCTCATTGCTCTTGGTTTGAAACTGCGAGGATGAGTCTAATGAGCTAAACCTCGCTCTGTTCCTTTGTCACGGCAGGTTCCAATCATGCCTATAACAGGACAGTTGACAAATCAGGGCAGTTGGCATTGTCTTCTTTACTACCCGAACACAAATGGACGACAGGGCAATAAGTATAGGGTAATTGCCACCAAATAGAACCTCTCTTCCTCATCACTCTTGGTTCGAAGCTGCCAGGATGACTTTAATGAGCTTAAGCTCGCTCTGTTCCTTTGTCACGGCTAGGTTTCAATCGTGCCTATAACAGGACAGTTGACAAATCAGGGCGGTTGGCATTGTCTTCTTTACTGCCCGAACACAAACAGACAACAGGGCAATGAGTAGAGGGGAATTGCCACCAAATAGAACCTCTCTTCCTCATCTCTCTGGGTCCGAAACTGCCAGGATGACTCCAATGAGCTAAGCCTCGCTCTGTTCCTTTGTCACTGTAGGTTCCAATCGTGCCCGTAACAGGACAGTTGACAAATCAGGGTGGTGGGCATTGTCTTCTTCACTGCCCTTGCACAAATGGACGACAGGGCAATAAGTATAGGGTAATTGCCACCAAATAGAAACCTCTTCCTCATCACTCTTGGTTTGAAGCTGCCAGGATGACTTTAATGAGCTAAACCTCGCTCTGTTCCTTTGTCACGGCTAGGTTTCAATCGTACCTATAACAGGACAGTTGACAAATCAGGGCGGTTGGCATTGTCTTCTTCACTGCCCTAGCACAAATGAACGACAAGGCAATAAGTATAGGGGAGTTGCCACCAAATAGAACCTCTCTTCCTCATCTCTCATGGTTTGATGCTGCCAGGATGACTCCAATGAGCTTAGCCTCGCTCTGTTCCTTTGTCACTGCAGGTTCCAATCGTCTCTGTAAGGAAACAGCATTGGCATTGTCTTCACCACACTAGCACGAATGGAGGGTAGGGCAATATGTATAGGGAGATTCTTAGCAAATACACCAGCTTCTGTTTATTCTCCTACACCAAAGGAGAGAGAACTGCAAACCAATCTGATTAGGCGCGGCACTTTGCACTGTTAACCAGGAAAACGGACTCACCTAACAGGTAGTCATTGTGTGCCTACTGTCAGACAACCCAATCACTTCTAAATTGAAGGTTAGTACCAACGAGTTACAAAATTGATGACCTAAATCTTTCTTGCTCAATTGAGGGCACAAGACGAAAGAGTTGTCAACCATTTCAAATTTCCCTCGTTCAATTAGCGAATTTCATTTCCCTTTTTGTGTGTGACATGTTCATTTCTCCTTAATCGCATTCCTTGAACCAATAATCCTTCATTGTTCGCAGTTCGACCCTGAGCTAATATTAATATCATCAGGTTACGATGCCGCCTTGGGTTGCCCTGAGGTATGTTTGTTATTCATCTTAAGCGGTTTTGACTACTCCACGCTATTCGTATAACGTCTTCTTAACGTCATAGTTGTTCGAGAAATGATAAAAAAGCGTGTATTAGTCAAACCGCGAAATATTTGTCAGATTACTTGAATTACTTTTATTGTGCCCAGTACGATCCTGAGCTCATTCTGGTGTCAGCCGGCTACGACTCGGCGGTCGGGGATGAAAAGGTACTTAGTTAAGTTGTTGATCGTCGTACATGTTTCGTCATTGTGCTTGACGGCAAGTAGAACATTAAGAAAAAGTCATTTTTTTTTTAGCAATTTCTCATAAATTTTTTGTTTGCGATCAAAAAATTGAAGAATCATTAGAGACAAGAAACAAACATTTCAGTCACAATCGATGACCGAGAACATTTCGTTTTAAAAAAAATAAATTCAACAAGTTGTCATGCGTCAAACAATCAACATGTGTTTCAGCCAGAAGCAGATAAAGAATAATTTAGTGTAGAGGCGTACTTCAACATCCCCTCAAATTAGAAAATTTTGCGTAATCAACTTTATTTCGTGAATTAGCAAATTTAGTCTGCGCAGATGCGCATTGTTATCTACGTTATTTTTCTATAGCTGTAAAACTGTCCGCCAACTCAAGATGTTTTGTGCAGGGAGAGATGGAGCTGTCGCCGGCGGTGTACGCTCATTTTATCACCTCTCTGATGGGATTAGCCAACGGTCGTTTGGCCGTCGTTCTTGAAGTAAGTCGACGAAAGCAATTTTATATATATATTTTTTTAGCGCAAAGCTTGATAACTAACAATGCACTTACGTCGTTTTCAGGGTGGTTATTGCATCAAATCGTTAGCAGAAGGAGCCGCTATGACGTTGAGGGCTCTGCTCGGAGATCCTTGTCCCAATATTGGAACCGTCGGTCCTCCATCTGCCAGGTAAGGAAAAAGAAAACTTTGGGTTTTCATAGTGATTATTGAGAGGAGGGGGAAGGAAACTGTGTTTGTTGCTATACGAGTGTTCTGAGGGAGGGGGGCTGATTTTTTTTTTTTTTTTCAGCAGATTACGTAAATTTCCTTTCTACTTTGTAGAGCCAAGGAAAGTAATAACTGAAATCGTGCCTGAAATTGTGATGGTATGTTGCGAGGGGTTTGGTAATGTTTGGAGAGCAGCTGACTCAGGCATGGATCATGAGCTCAGATCCAATGCCCAACTTTCGTCGGATTATGAATATTCGTCTATAACCACTACACTACGATCACTAGGTTACATATAATGGGAGTCAGGTAGTACATCTCCCCCCTCGTTGTTAGCCATTGCTCTTGTAGCAGACGACTTCAATGAACGGATTTTTGAGAGTTGAGCGAATTCCCGGTAAGTCCGATCGAAAATTCGAAGAACAAGGGGGCGACAAGGAAAGGCTTTTCTTTCACATTGCAGTACGCACATCACCATTTTTCTCTTCGCTGGAACTTTCACAGCGTCAGTGAATCTCAGACTCGAGAATCGTCTCATCTCTCCCTTTCATTTTTTATTTATTTTTCTCTCTGGCCCTCTTCTTTTTTTGTAGTAAAGGAACATGTTTGAATTCGGAACTTCTGATACCGTTTGTTACGAGGGTTTTTTTTTGGAAATGTTTGGAGTTCCTGTGACTCAGGTAAAAATTACAGCGATCACGAGCTCCGATCCAACACCCAACTTTTCTCAGATTATGAATCTTTGTCTATCACCATGGACCAATTGTAGGGGTGGTTTGGTGAAGAAAACTGGGTAGAACTTCGTTGATTCTCCTATGGCTTGATCACGAATGGCTCTCAAAACGAAAATTTTCCCATGGGGTTTTCCTTCCCCTTCCAAACTCATCACCCAACTCCTTTTTTCTTCCGTTGAACAACCATGGTCATTTTCCGGCCACGTATCAGCCTTTCGGCCTTCCCTGATATAATTGTAGCCTCCTCCTGTGGTTATCGTCTTGATCAGTGCACAAACATACACCTGCCTTTTAGGAACCAAGAGTACTAATTGGCTTTCAGTCTCAGTACTAATTGCATCGTGTTTATAACTATCTTTGAGTGACATTTAAAGATGGAATTGACCCATGAAAGCGTTCATTATAACCATTGCTCGAGAGTGGAGAGAAAGAAAAAAAAGGTTTGGTCAGTTGGAGAAGAGAGGAGTAGTAGAGCACATAAGGCTAGCCTGAAGAGCAGAAGTCTTGAGGTTCTAGGTAATAAGGCGTGAGTCATGCGTTTGATAAGTTGTAGAAGAGCAAGGTTCAGTTGCAGAAACACAATACACGTCAACGAGTACTGTGTTGGTGAAAAGGTTTGAAAGACGATAGGCACCCTACTGAAAGAGCACCACAAAAAAAAAGTTGGCATTATACCTGAAATGTCATGACGCAATTAATTTCCTATATGATCAGCTCACACGAAATAGGCAATACAACATGTTTTTGAAACGTTATCGTTGTTTTTTTACGTTTTATTTTTCAACTAAAGTTGCTCACACTAATTCCTCGTAAATTCACATTTTCAGCATGATGGAAACAATATTGAACGTCATATACGTTCACAGAGACCACTGGAAGTGTTTTAGAAAGTACTTGAACATGTACAGCATTTACGAGCCCTCGTGCGAAAATGAAATTAGGCACGTTCCGACCATCAGGCAAGTTTACGAGTAATAGAACATACTTGAAATAAAATGAGGTTATTTTGTTTAATGTTGAGTTATGCGTTGGGTCGTTTCAGATTTGACTACGCCGAGCCGTTACCTGAAAAATACTCTACGAGAAATTGTTACCCCGTACAGAACATAGCTCTTAGAAAATTGCTCAGCGCCCGTATTGACCATCTGATTGCAGGTATTGCATCATTTGAAATCTACAGCCCTCAAGAATTTATTAAGTAACATTCGAAAATCTACAGCCCTCAAGAATTTATTAAGTAACATTCGAAAATCAAGTATTATTTTGTAATAGTCGGGTTGCATCGAAGAAACGTGAGTCGCCCTGTCATAATTGTGTATCTGCAGAATGATTGATTGTTTTATTTTGCCATCATGGTAGCTTTTACCTAATGGCCCATCAGCTCAGTGTATGCCTTCGGGATGAGTACGCTACTAGGCTCCATTTGTTAGTACTCGTGGTGGCTAGTGGTAGTTGGCGATATTGAACATATTCGCCCCTTCGCCAATCTACAACTGAAAAGAAATACAAACGTAGAAATCGAAAAAAATAGATATACAAGTTTAAATTTGAAGTGTGCGAAGATTTGGAATTGAAGGATAGTTTGTTCAGAAAATAATAATCAATTGAAATTGAAGCGATCTATTTACATTAAAATCAAATGTATACGGACGTCCGGATAATAATATATTAGTTGATATAAAATAAATCAATTAAAATTAGGATATGTAAAATAAAGATGTCCGAATGTCCCATAGATAGAAGAAAGTAAATTAGAACGAAGTACCGGATTGATGAGGAAAGTGTCTGAAGTCTTCTCTTCGACGACTCAGGAAATTCCGGGTTGAAGAGATTAAAACTTGGGATAGTGAAATATCCTGCAACTTCAAACGCAAAGGAAAGAAGCGGGCGAACAAACGAGTTGGTGTAGATGCGGCGACTGAATGGGGTGGCGAGTGGGTCGGTAGCGGGGATGTTGGCGATGCCTCGTCGGGGCTCACGTACGTACAAAGCGAAGAACGCTCCAGCCCACATCAACCATTGGACTTACTCAGCGTCGAGTAAACAAACGGGAGAAAAATTATATTCAATTCCCAAACAACAACCCTGGGCCACCAGACGTCCACGTCTTAATGTAGCTTTGTTTGCCTGTGTCTGAGAGCTTACTGAGGTCCTTCCTAACCCCAGGGAGGTCAGCAAGCCCAAACTATCCCACCCTGAGATAAGGATAAGCCATAAGTGCCATCAAAAGAAGGTGCGGGCCAGTGACCATTCAGGCCTTAAGGGTTTGACCCAAAATGGTACTGCGGGAATGCACAGCCTTGCGCCAGTGCATTATGGGTTAGAGCCACGTCAGGTAGGGCAAGGTAGGTAGAACGGAACAATCCAACTCCTACCCAGGGGAAGGCCTGATAATGCGCTTGCTCTGCGGACATCGTTGTGGTTGGGGGGTCGCTGGAGAGTAGAAACCCCACTCCCTTCTTTCATTTCTAAACTGCGGAGTCTGAGGGAGGTACTCCCACAGACATCCTCGAATGCAGAACAGTAAATGTGCCAGAGAGTAGTTGGTGAGGCCCCGCCTTGGACTGAAATAGGCGGCTTGCCTGTGTTATTTTGGTTACTTTGTCCGCTCCTGAGCGAAGGAGCAATTTCAAGTACTCGCTCCTCTCAAATAGCAGTTGTTCGTGTGTCAATGTGTTGGTATGAGCGGACTGGCAAAAGACCGAAAACTTGCCACTCCACCTCTTCTGTGTTGGTGTGGGCTCAATTTATTTTAGAATGAATGAGAGTATTTTCGTTTTGGGAAGAGAAATTTGATACTTGAGTGAAAAATGTATCATAAGACTCTTAATGGTGTTAAGAAATGGTTAAGAGGGCCTGGGCGCTAATTTCCCCTGGTGGATGAATAAACGTGTCAACCAATCTCTCGTCCTATCTCCCCTCCCCTCCTATCCTCCTACATAACACTCATCCGTGTTTTTGAGTGGAACAATGGTGATTGTTGCCTCTTAGATTGACTTTGCTCAATAGGTCAATTGGTTTTTAGACTCATGAGCCAAAACCTTCGGTTCTAACTTGGTCTGAGTTAATGCACAGCTTTACCCGTTTTTCAGTTTGTAATAAATTACTCCTTGAATTCGAAATTGTTGAACTGTTTGACTGTTAATCTTGTCTTTTTCTAGAAACCAAACTCTTCACTCCGCCCAACAAAGTTTGTTTTGTATACGATCATCGGATGATGGAACACAAAAACTACGAAGACAGGTATAGTTATTTTAGTTTTTGTATTGTTATTTACATCGAGGTGAACAAAACACTTCGATTTACCTGACTAGTCACCTGAACAGAGCCGTTGTTTCGTCGAGGTGTCGTCAGTCGCCCAACCAGCTCCGCATTTCAATTACATTCGGAGGTATTTATTATCAGTTAGGATAACTGTCCTCTCCTACTCTTCGTACAGTAACAGTTATGGGAGGGAAGAGTTTAAGTCTTATTCTCGAGTACTCAGCCCTCCCAATGAGCGAATATTAATAGTCCGTTGAGCCAAAATGTACAGATTTCACGCATAATCCTGGACAGACAACCGTCGTCGTGGCATTAAATAATAATTGGGAGAAATAAATACTCGAAGCTCACAATACCTCCAGAACGGTTCAGGCACAGGAATGGTTTCATTCGATTCGGTAAAAAAAAAAAGACGGAGCGATAACGTTACTCCACCCCCTCCCATCTAACATTTTTTACTACGCTCAATATTTTATGCATTTTTCTTTCCCTAACTTAATCTTGCTGGTTAGCTCATTGTCGCCTAAAAAAAAATTAGCGACGAAAAATGAAGAATGATAGAGTCGCTGTTTCGGATGGTCAAAATTGGACCTTAGTTCTACCACTGTCGCTTATCTCTCTACCGTTTAGCACTTGTCGCCACCTCACATCGGGATTGCCTGCTCAGCTCCGCCTTGAGTCGTGAGTTTCTTCTTGTTTCGTCCAGCAGATTGCGTTTAGTTCGCATGAACGACTTTCATTTTGATTCCCGCACCACTACAGAGTCGAGAATTTCTTCTTTTCCTGTTTTTTTGAAGCAATTAACGTACCGTTCTCGCACCAGACCCAAACTGCGTCGAGATCAGAAGCTGAAACTGTGCCAGGTCAACCCCAACCTCCAGAAGGGTTCTATTAATCTTGCCCATCTCGTCCATTCAGAGAAGTTTTTTTTTACTTTCCTTGCTCTACGAAGTAGAAAGGCAAGTTATGTAATCGGCTGAAAAAAAAATTTTGAGTTCTCTTCAGATCTTTACGTTTCAGACCCCCCTGAGTCCGAAAAACACTATTTGGGAAAATGGTCTGTGTGTGTGTCTGTGAACGATTTTGAGAGAAAACCACCGTACCAAATCAGCTGAAACTTGTTGTCTAGCCTACAGGTTACCATGGGACGCAAAAATAAGGGTATGAGCAAAATCCATCGAAAGTTAACTATAGTTATCATAGTGATCAAAACACCAAATATTTTTTTTCTCAAAAACGGCTCTAACGATTTTGATTAAATTTTTTATACAGATAGTTCTCAATAAGACAATCATACCATAAAATTCCCATCTATGGGAACATGACGAGAGCAACACAATAAATTACCAAAACTGTAGACGAAATCGGTTTTAGCGCGGTTTTTGGATAAAACAACCGTACCAAATCAGCTCAAACATGATGTCTAGCCTACAGGTTACCATGGGACGCCAAAATAAGGGTATGGACAAAATCCACCGAAAGTTAACTATAGTTATCATAGTGATCAAAACACCAAATTTTTTTTCTCAAAAACGGCTCTAACGATTTTGATTAAATTTTTTATACAGATAGTTCTCAATAAGAAAATTATACCATAAAATTCCCATTTGTGGGAAAGTGACGAGAGCAGCACAATAAATTATCAAAATTTTCCACGAAAAGCGTTTTTAGCGCAGTTTTTTTCTTATAAACTCCGCTGGAATTTTTGTAGAATGTTAAAATAAATTAGTATTGTAGTCCAATCAAATACCTAAAGATTGAGTGTTTAAAATCGCTCATGAGATACATGGGGCTCACTCTAGAAATTCCTGAATTTCAACTTTTGCCGTTTCGCTTACTACCAGTTCTAAACTTTTTACCCAATAACTCTGCAAAAGTAATTACTATCCTTCTCAAAAAAATTTGTGTTTACAGCCTCAATAATTATCTGTGTACCAATTGCTCAATACTGGTGTTGCAATTAGTACGAGCAGCACAATAAATTCTGGAACTGTAAGTGCTGCCGCTTCATGCTGCCATAAAGCGTTGTTTGACCAAGTTCACATTAACTGAGTGATAAATGAATTGATTAAAAATAATTAACCATGTACAAAGTGAATTGACGTAGAGCTAAGGAAAGTTGTGTGTTGCAACGCACCAGATTTTTTGTTTTGAGCTCAGTTACGAGAAGCATTAGTTAACGTTTAGTTATTTATTTGTGCTGTAGCCCTGAGATTCGTTTATTTATTTATTACAACGTTTTATATATTCAGGAAATTTTATTTTATCGTGGGTTCATGTCCTTTAAGTTATTCGCGTTCACAGCACAGTATAGCATTCAACCCGACTCAGATCTTACCTGTTTTACCGGAGGATCTGAAGTGAAAAATACGATTTTATCGCTTTAATACCACAAAACGTTGTATTGAATGTTGCTCAAATGGTTTATTTATCGTACATTATTGTTAAAATTGATATTTTACATTTGACGCTGATCGGCGGCCTTTGGACTAAGGAAATTCACTTTCAGTTGGTGATAACCTGCAATACTCTAGGGCTACTCTTGAATTATTATTATTTAGAACAACGAGTTTTATTCTTAATTACAATCAGGTAAGTTTAACCACCACAAACAGGGAACTGGGTGGGAGCGAAAGCAAGCGCGGGACGACGAGGGAACCATTCAGTTTCAACCGACTGCAGCAAAGTCTCGAGTGAATCGGGGCATTTGAGGTGCCCAGTCAGCACAAATGCCCCAGATGAGCCTCCGATGAATGGAAGGGTTATTTCGATCAAACCATCAATAATTAGGCATCAAAAGAGGGGGGAGTGGGAGATGAGCATACTCCCTGTGGGGTGCCTAGTAATGAACCAGCAGACTAACAACGCTCTCTGAAATTGCTTCTTTTTTTTTCGACTCATTTCTCAAAATGTAACACGTTGTTGGGGAATGGGAATTCCACGCTCCCCTCTCGCTTTAGATAGAGTTGGTAATATCGGAGTGGACTGTAAAGAAACGAAAACTGAAATTAAAATGTTCTTATATCGGCAAAAGAAAATGAATAAACACGTAGGGATCGATAATCGCAATAGAACACGGAGCGTATGATATAACGGCAAAAAGCGCTGGAGCAGACTGGGAGTCGTAGGCGGTGCAGCGATGAGCCGGGGAGAAACTCGGACGTGTAGCCGCGCGTCGTCAATTGTCTATAGGCCGGAGTGTGAGCGTTGGATCTCCATCTTCCGCTGCAGACGTTCGCGCAATTGGTGCCAACACACGGGATAAAACTAAACTTTTGGATTTGGTTGAAAGTAAACATAGCTCGGAATCCAATGAATTCACTTGTGAACTAATCAGCTAATTGTGTCGTTATTATTTCAGAGATCACATTGAAAAACCTGCTAGAATATCGTCAATTTATAAGATGCACGAAGAGTTCGGCCTGTTGAAGCGACTTCTAACTGTGCAGGTTATTTATTGCGCTTGAAAAAAAAATGAAGTAAAACGTCATTCTCCCGGATTAGGCTAATTTCGTTTTTACTTCTCGCTTCACAGGGTCGTTACGCTACCGACGACGAACTTCTGGCAGCGCACAGTAAGAATCATTTGGAACAAGTCAAAGGATTTAAAGATATACTTCCGAGAGATTTGATCAAAATGAAAGAAGCTTATCATTCGGTGTATTTTCACCAAGAGTCGTATCAAGCGGCCAGACTGGCGGCTGGTTGCTTGTTGCAGGTAAACACGCTGTACTTGGCAATTCCACGTGACGTGTATATTTTCCTGAAAATGACAAAAATAATAATTCTGTGATAACTTACACATTTGAGCAATGGGACATGTCAGTTTTGCCGGGGGTAAACTTTCCACTAGTCCGTAATATTATGTTGGAGGATACAACAATACAAGTAAACAGCAAACAGAAACTCCTATAAAAAGATACACATTGCGCGTCCTACCATGAGTGCCTAAACATACTCAATAACTTCCGTTCAATTTCGTAATCTAATTTTCACTGTTTCATTGTCTTCAATTTGTCTACATTTTATTCGAAGGTTGTGGACAATGTTATAAGTGGGAACAGCTGTCATGGCGTCGCTGTGGTACGTCCGCCTGGGCATCACGCTGATATAGACGACCCGTGCGGCTTTTGTATATTCAATTCCGTGTCTGTCGCCGCTCTCTACGCCATCAAACAATACGACTTGCAAAGGTGCGCCAAGATTCTATCCTTTTCAAAACGTTTAAAAAAATCTTTCTCTTCGCAGTACCTTTGTTTTTTAACGTTATTCGACATACTTTGCAGAATTCTTATCGTCGATTGGGACGTCCACCACGGAAATGGAACTCAAGAAATATTTTTGGAAGATCCGAGAGTTTTGTATATTTCCGTTCATCGTTTCGATAACGGAGAGTTCTTTCCTCAAACTGGAGACGGCGCCGCGCTCCACGTCGGTCGCCTTCTCGGAGCCGGGTTCACTGTTAACATACCGTGGAATAAGGTGCGAGTTATTTTTTCTCGAAGTATTCGATTTATTGAGCTCGTACTGAAATTGCGTGATTGTTTTTAGAATAACATGGGCAACGGCGATTACGTAGCTGCATTTCAAAGAGTCGTCCTTCCTATTGCGTACCAATATAACCCGGAATTGGTTCTGGTTTCTGCTGGGTTTGACGCTGCAGCTGGCGACCCCCTTGGAGGTGCGTATGCGTGTTTTTTTTTCATTGTTTGCGCAATAGAAAAATATTCGCCACTCCTCGAAGGTCTTGGATTATCGATCTAAACACTTGAGTAGATGTTGGACTGGAAGATGGTAACGTTTATGGGCCTGTGCTGCGTTAAAAGTATGTTTGCTTTGTCGACTAATCTTCTATGTCTCTCACGTGGGTTGTAGTTCTTATCGTGGTTTTAATGGAGTCGATTTAACATTGTCAAGATCCCTCGAGAGTAACGCGGAGTAGCCGGAAGAGCGAGAATGTGGTGAGTTTCCTCAGCCCTCGCCTTGCATTGCCCAACTTCGCTACGCTAAGAGGTTACTTGGGGTCCCTCGGTCGTCTTCTCCTCGCTCCTCCTGACTTCGCTATGTAACGTTCAATGTGGGGGGGGAGGAGAAGTTTCCTTTGAACGAAGCCCTTGAACCACTCAATGTACATAAGATTTATTAACAAAAAAAAAGAAATTGTTATCTCTCAGAGTAAAATAAAACAGGAATTACTGTAGGAGCAAAAGAAAAGGGGTCCCCCAGCTACACTGCCCTTTTATGTCTTCAGGTTGACTTCGGTTCTGGTGAGACGGAGTAGTGGCAATGAAACTGGATATACCAGCAGCTTTGAGTGTCCAGTTCTGGCGAACTCTCTATTGCGTAAGCGTCTGATTGGATTCTGAATCAGTTGCGTGGAACTGCTCACTTGGGATCCCCAAATACGCTTTCTGGATTACCAGGAATAACACAAAAAAATGTTCGGGTGGCCAGGCTAACTTTCGGGCAAGAAGTGAACAGCTTGAAGCGTGAAGGCGCTGAATTAAATGTCCCTTACGTAGTAGACAAAAGAAACAACTAAGGAAACGAAACTTATGACTAAGGACACTCAAGGCAAGGGGCGACCTTTGCCGAAAAACAGTGGCTTTGATCCATTTTTAGGTCTTCAGTAACTGACGCTAAAACACGGTAGGAGAGCAGATTTTGAACTCCCAAGTCAAAGGATCACGAGGGGCCAATGTACAGAGTACAAGAAATGAAGTTCAGTTTCTCGTGCGTTCCCACCAACCTGGCATTTCCGCTTCGTTCGACTTCGGCGTTGTTTGCCTCGCTGCACTTTGGCAAACAGCTCCCTGAGGATCCCCAGTCAGAGAGTATCTCATATTTAGCGGTGTTCAGGCGTCAGTCCACGTCTCCCCGCGTGCTGGATTCTGATAAACGTTGGGATCTCTATGTAGATGTGAGCGAAATCTTGATAGATGAGGAGCTTCTCGTCATTTGTCCTGCTTTCCTCGAAGCAACTGTCGTCGATTGAACACAAATCTGCGTTCAACTTCGTCGAAAATGGACAACGTTCGAACGTTATGACGAGCCAGAGTTAGTCCAGTAGCCGATGGCTAAAAACGTTGACCGTTGAGTTGAAATTTGGTTACTATTTTTTCTGATAGTTCCCTCAATGTTCGGTAAAACCCCACAAGTATGCTCTCTTTGAAGTATGGACTAAGAAAATTGCGGCTCATCAAAAAAGTCAAAATTTGACTTATTAGTTGATAGTTACAATATTCACCACAGTTGAGGAGTTGCCTTGTAGTTTCCAAATTCACACCTCTGCTACCTCCCATGCTTGGCCATTAAGTTGCAGAGTCAATCAAAATTCGTCGAATTTCGAACGAAATTTTGACTTATTAGTTGACATCGGAAATTTGTGTGGCGGATTCGCATCAAGTAACTGAGTCGAAAACCCCGATTCTGCCACAATAGTTTCGTGGACTTCGACTTGCAGACGAAATCAAAATTTGACGAAATTTTGGTCTTAAAATGACCTACGGAGTTGAAACTTGAAATTTATGTTACGAATAGGTGAAGTGGAGTACTTTAAAAATTACTTTGTCTGCTTTCCTCATTTTGAGGACTCTTTCGAGCAGACAAAATCGATATTTGATTAAATTGATGGCTCAAAAATTGACTTATTACTGATACTTACAAACGACGTGAATGAGCTCCATATCCATCTGCTTTACTATAAAATGTTATCGGCCACCTCAAAAACGTGGCATTTTCAAAGCAGAGTCGCTGAAATAGAATTATCCAGTATTCAAAAAAACAAAATATCTGGTGCGTTGCAACACACAACTTTCCTTAGTTCTACGTAAATTCACTTTGTACATGGCTAATTCTATTTAATCAATCCATACATCACTCAGTTAATTTGTACTTGGTCAAATAACGCTTTATTGCAGCAGGAAGCGGGTAGCGCTTACAGTTCCGGAATTTATTGTGCTGCTCGTACTCATTCCAGGATCATTATTGAGCAATTGGTACACAGATAATTAATGAGGCTGTAAACTCAAATTTTTTGAAGAAGGATAGTAATTACTTTTGCGCAGTTATTGGGTAAAAACGTTTAGAACTGGTAGTAAGCGAAACGGCAGTAGTTGAAAATCAGGAATTTCTGGAGTGACCCCCATGTATCTCATGAGCGTTTTTAAACAGTCACCTTATATGTATTGGATTGGACTACAATACCAATTTTTTTTAACATTCTACAAAAATTCCAGCGGAGTTTATAAGGAAAAATTGCGCTAAAAACGCTTTTGGTCGAAAAGTTTGATAATTTATTGTACAGATCTCGTCATTTTAACCCGAATGGGAATTTTGTGGTATCATTGCCTTATTGAAAGCTATCAATATAAAAAATTTAATCAAAATCGTTAGAGCCGTTTTTGAGAAAAAAAAATGGTGTTTTGATAACTATGATAACTATAGTTAACATTCGGTGAATTTTTCCCATACCCTTATTTTTGCGTCCCATAGTAACCTGTAGGCTAGACATCAAGTTTCAGCTGATTTGGTACGGTGGTTTTCTCTAAAAACCGCGCTTAAATCGATTTCGTCGAAAGTTTTGGTAATTTATTGTGCTGCTCTCGTCATTTTCCCACGAATGGGAATTTTATGGTATCATTGCCTTATTGAGAGCTATCAACATTAAAAATTTAATCAAAATCGTTATAGCCGTTTTTGAGAAAAAAAATATTTGGTGTTCTGATCACTATGATAACTATAGTTAACTTTCGATGGATTTTGTTCAAACCCTTATTTTGGCGTCTCTTGGAGGCCTGCGGGCGAGATATGAAGTTTGAGCTGATTTGGTACGGTGGTTTTCTCTAAAAATCGTTCACAGACACACTTTAGTGACACGCACACAGACCATTTTCCCAAATAGTGTTTTTCGGACTCAGGAGGGTCTGAAACGTAAAGATCTGAAGAAAACTCAAAATTTTTTTTCAGCTGATTGCATAACTTTCCTTTCTACTTCGTAGAGCAAGGAAAGTAAAAATTGAATAGTTGGCACCAGAAAATGACGTGAATGGCATCTACAGCCACTCAGTAAACTATTAAATAGTATCCCCTACCTTCAAAATGTTGTGGTCATACAGCAGACTCAACTTGTTGGCTAAAATTACTTATATATTTCGTCACATTTTGATTTCGTCTGCTCGAAAGAGTCCTCAAAATGAGGAACGCAGACAAGGTAATTCCTCAACTGTGGTAAATATTGTAACTATCAACTAATAAGTCAAATTTTTACTATTTTGATGAGCCGCAATTTTCTTAGTTCATACTTCAGAGAGAGCAGAGAAGCAGGGGTTTTACCAAACATTGAGGGAACTATCAGAAAAAATATTAACCAACTTTCAACTCAACGGTCATCGTTTTTAGCCCTCGGCTCCGGGACTGAGTAGGTTACAGCAGAAGAACAGGGAATCAGGCGTGGGATCAAAAATTCCAATCGCACCAGAAGAATCTTCAAGTAGCCAGCGTCACAAACTAATGCAGTGAATCCAGTTAGTACGATATAAACCGACTAGTGCATAGTAATTGGAACACAGAGTTTTATTCGCATTTACTCTCGGGGGAAGTTTAATTACCACAAACAGGGAACGCGGGACGACGGGAGAACTGCCCAGGTACAACTGACGACAGCGAAGTTTTGAGCAAATCGAGGCATTTGAGGTGCCCATTCAAAACAAATGGCCCGGACGAGCCTCTGCTGGATAAAAGAGTTTGGTTCGTCCCCGTACAACTCCATTACAGTTTGCCTGAAGAGTTAGGCTGCATATAATGCTCATCAGTTTTGACATTGAGCATTAGTTCTTCAGCACCTTGCAAGACGCTTGACTATAATCTTTATGTCGATAGTTTTATGGCTTTCATGCAGTGCGACAGCCCCAGCGATGGTTGCATCTATCTCTGCTGGATAAATCGTTTGAGTGGTGCCCATTCTACTCAGAGCCACTTATCCACACCCTCCAGGGTTTTACATCCACTTGGAGACTGAAACTGACGACGTTCACTATTCAATAGGCATCTTTCGTATTTCCTGCTAAATTCGTACGGGGGCACTAGTAGTTCTTCAGCACCTTGCAAGATGGTTTTATTGCTGTATTCCTTTTTCACGGATCATGACAGCCCCAGCGATGATAGCAGGAATCTCTGTTAGTTTTGAGAGAGACACAGTGTCGACAATTGATTTGGTTCAGCCGCTCTCTCTCAATCGAGTTCACACACAGGCTGACATCTCTATTCGTCACTGATCCACCATGGTTCGCCTGAGGGCAATTGGGAGAATGAAGAGAGCGTTATTACTGGAAAAACACTTTGTTCGCAAGTTATTTAGCCCTTGTACATGCTTACAATTTGAGTTGTGTTGTACTTCTAGGATGCAAAGTGACTCCCGAAGCGTTTGCCCATTTTACGAATTGGCTCAAACCTTTGGCCAATGGACGAATCATTCTGGCCTTGGAAGGCGGTTATAACATCAATTCGACTTCACACTCCATGACGATGTGCACTAAAGCGCTACTCGGAGACCCCATTCCGTCATTAGGGCCAGGTATTGTTTAAAAATCCGTCAACTTTCGCTCAATATTTTTACGCTTCGTGTTTATTTATTATTTTCGTGCGCAGACGCGGTTCCTTGCAGTTCGGCGGTGGAGTCTATTAATGAAACGATCTCTTACCATAAACATTACTGGTCGACGCTTTCCCTCACACAATCGTTGCCCGTCGAGGACGTCTTGACTTTGCAAAATACCGTTAGATTACCGACGAACGGTCAAAACGCGAATAGAGAAAAGAACAACAACAACGTCAACAACTCTTCAAAAAACGTCCATTCTCTCATATGCGAAGGTCAACTCATGAGAGGTTTATCTCTCTCAGAAGCTTCAGTCGTCGCCCAGGTAAGTCGCATCACACCAATTGTGTTATTATTCATTGAAACGTATTCCAAAATATATCCAAGGGCGGACCTGTAGAGTTTGGGTCAGGTTTCTGAGCACCTACTACGTAATCCAAGATCTTATAAGAGCACTCCACGCCCCCGCAAATGTTCATTGATTTTTTGTCTCTCTAGCGACTAATCCATCGTTTTTCTTGTTTGCACCAACTGAGTAGACCACCTGGAATTAACAATCTGCGTATAAACTGGTAGCGCTTGGTGTTCAGGAAGTTATTGCGGATTGTCATCTGAAGGCTAGATAAGTTGAGGGAGAACAGCATTGTACTGACTGACTCCTATTAAAGGCTCCCTCGCAATCATGGTCTAGTGGTTAAGACAATGGTTCATAGTCCTGACGAATGTCAATTTATTGGTTAGGAGCTCTTTGCGATCACTGTAATCTTTGCATGAGTCAGCAGATCCCCCGAATATCTCCAAACCCCCTGGTAACAATTGGCTCATTCAGTAGGGCCGCCAGAGAGAAATACTGAGACGAATTCTCGGGTCTGATATTCGCTGGCGATGTGAAAGTTCCCGCTCGAAGGGAAAAATGGGTTTTCCCGGTAGCCCGCTCATTACTTGAATTGAATCCAAGATCTCCTCTCAAAAATACAATCATTAAAGTCGTTCGCTCCAGGAGCAGCGACTTACAGCGAATGGGGAGATGTATCGATTGACTCCTATTAAAGGCACCCTCGCGATCATGGTCGAGTGGTCAAGACAATTGTTCATAATCCTGACGAATGTCAATTTATTGTATCGGAGCTCCTCGCGATCGCAGTAATTTTGAGTCAGCGGCCCCAAACCCCCTCGTAACAGCACCGCTGAGTTGTCTCTAAAGAAGGACTCAGGTCTGACATCGTTGCCATTAATCCCGACCTGTCAGCAATGATCCTGCATGTCCAGGTAGTATCTAGAAGCCCGGATCATATAGCAAATATCTGGTGCGTTGCAACACACAACTTTCCTTAGCTCTACAACAATTCACTCGTGTACAAGGCTAATTCTATTTAATCAATTCATATATCACTCAGTTAATTTGTACTTGGGCAAATAACGCTTTATTGCAGCAGGAAGCGGTAGCGCTTACAGTTCCAGATTTTATTGTGCTGCTCGTACTCATTCCAGGATCATTATTGAGCAATTGGTACACAGATATCTAATTAGGCTGTAAACACAAATTTTTTGAAGAAGGATAGTAATTACTTTTGCAGAGATATTGGGTAAAAACTTATAGAACTGGTAGTAAGCGAAACGGCAGTAGTTGACATTCAGGGATTTCTGGAGTGACCCCCATGTATCGCATTAGCGTTTTTAAACACTCACCCTTTAAGTATGGGATTGGACTACAGTACCTTTTTTTTTTTTTTACATTCTACAAGAATTCCAGCGGAGTTATTTTTAGCGGGAATTTTATGGTATAGGTGCCATATTGGGAGCTATCAACATAAAAAATTTAATCAAAATCGTTAGAGCCGTTTTGAGAAAAAAATTTGGTGTTTTAATCACTTCATAGTTCGTAGTTAGTATCAGTTCATAGGTCACTATAGTTAACTTTTGATGGATTTTGCCCACACCCTTATTTTGGCGTCACATGGTAACCTGTAGGCTAGACATCAAGTTTCCGCTGATTTGGTACGGTTGTTTTCTCTAAAAACTGCGCTAAAATCGATTACGTCGAAAATTTTGGTAATTGATTGTGCTGCTCTCGTAATTTTCCCATAGATGGGAATTTTATAGTGTTTTTCGGACTCTGTAGGGTCTGAAACGTAAAGATCTAAAGAAAACTAAAAAAAAAAATTTCAGCCGATTACATAACTTTCCTTTCTACTTCGTAGAGCCAAGGAAAGTAAAAATGATGACAAGATGTATCTTTGTATGGCAATTTTGGTCACCGCTCTTAACGGTTTTGATTAAACATTCAAATTATCTTCTACTTATTAGACATTCAAATCAACTTCTACTTTTCTTCCCTATAAATATCTCCAGAAATATAGGCCTATGAAGCGAAAATGATTTTGATAAAATGGCTTAAACGATTTTTACGCACATTTAACCTAAAACGGGAAATAATTTTTACTAAGTTCAGATGAACGAAAAGATAAATAGTTAGGATTAGTAGTTGAAGCTATGAGGAATGTCGTGTGATGCGTCGCACTGTATATTTGAATATTGGGCACCGTTTTATCGCCCTTTATTCGTTTGAGATTTAGGAAATGAGTTGAGAAGAGTCCTCGATCGAGATTGAGGTTCGTTGTGCAGAACTAGTGTCTACGTGAAGAACGTAGTGTTTTTATGTATCTTCGATATAACCGCGACTTGCTCGTCAGGTTAATTTAACAAAACGTTCGTCATCCCGCGCGTCGAACGAGATCGTTTCAAATTAACTTGCTTTTCTCTCGTCGTTAGCGGAGCTATGTCTTCCGATCGAGTGAGTCTTAGTGTATATTCAACGTACGATTATTCACGTTTTTTTGTGGTTGTTCGACTAAGTTGTTAATTTTCGGCGAATGGTTTCAGTCCGAAGACGCCAATGAGGAGGGAAACAGAAGTAGCGACAAAGGTGGAGGCGGCCCTCCGCCTATCGCTTCCAGTTCGTCTCAGAGCGACGTCGCTTCGTCCGACAAAAAGGCGACTCTAACCGAATATTTGTGTGACAACATTCAGGTGAGTGGTTTTCGGTAAAAGGTAGAGTCCCAGAACAATGGCCGAGGATACATTTCCGTGGAACTAATAAGGTTCGCCATTCGGAACGTTACTAGCGTCACTGATAATTATGAGCTTAACAGTAGCAGTAAGAGTTGAGCACAGTTTTATAGTATAAGTGGTTGTAAACAAAGCGTGCGAAATTGAGTCAACGTGGACAAACAGTGCGTGCCGAATGCAACATTGACGACCACAATAATAAAAATAAAGGGTGAAACAAAGAACAGGGACCGCTGTCATCGCTTCCTCTGATAAGGCAATATATCGATATATCATGACTGAGGTCAGGTTATCGATATGCCTGACATCGTAGGCTCTAGCGCCATGTTCGAAATTAGAAATAACGACAGCTGTACGATTATGCCAATTATTTAATGTTCATTATGTAATAATTAAGGAAGTTAATTAAGGAAGGAGTTAATTCAATGAAATTAAGAACGGGTATATGAAGTAATATATTTATTTGATGATGATCTAACGAGTGCATTTCTGAAGGATATGGTACAGGTGTACCGAGTGAACAGTGGAGGAGAGGAAGCATCTGGCAGTTCTGGTTCAGGGACTTCTTAGAACCTGTAAGTACAGTATAACATTGTTCCAACTTTTGTGAAATGTAGGTTTTCACCAATCCGTTAGTTATCTCATATTTATTTCATATACCCATTCTTAATTTCATTGAATTAACTCCTTTTCATAGTCTTTGTACATTTAAAATAATTATATAACGGGTTATTACATAATGAACATTAAATAATTGACATAATTGTGCAGCTGTCGTTATTTCTAATTCCAAACGTGGCGCCAGAGCCAACGACGTTGGGCATATCGATAACCTGACCTCGGTCGTGATTTATCAATATATTGCCTTATCAGAGGAAGCGGTCCCTGTTCTTTCATTTTACCGAGATAGGTAATATAGAAGGTGCTAGGAAAGAAGAACTGTGGAGACTAGAAAAATAGATTGCGAAGTTTATGAAGGGCAACGTGCTTCCTTGGGGGACAGAAATGGAGAGAGGTTGGTTTTGGACCGTCGTCTTCTGAGTCAGCACTCTCTTCGGCTTGCTCCATATTTGAGCCATTCGCCACCTCGAATTCAGTTCTCAAGCCGGTACCTGCCAGTGATAATGGTTAACGACAAGGAGGAGAAACGATAGCTAAGCCTTCTCTCTAGGGGGAGAATGCTGTTGCTCAGGAACAGTCTTTCCTCTTGATAGCGCCGTTCCTTGGGAGGTACACAAAGAAAGACAGTATGATTTCCAACAGTCCGAAACTACAATTGTTCCAGGGCGGATATGAGCCTGTATGACTGCCAACAGTTATTCCTCCTCCTGTCCTCAACAACTCTGAAAATGCAGTTATTGGGATCCTCTTTCGATCCCACCAAACACTCAGTTCCCTTCGACCCTTTTACCCCAGTTAAATTTACGTTTTCCGAACTTTGATTCGTCGATTTCTGCGACATCGTGACCGCCATTACACAGTGAGCGCTCGTAACATCAATCATGCGTGCTTCTCATCACATTGTTCTTCGAAACATCCAAATCTATTGCACACATGTCTTCCAGTAATCTCATTACCCAGTTAAGGGTGACAAGCGTGTCACACATACTCAGGCTTAACCACGACCCCTTACGAATTGATGGCTAGGAGTCCAGACCTATCTAAGGAACCAGCCATTTCATCCATGCACCACATTGAGGACACTCGTACATTCCAGAGATGAAACTGACATACACCAATCCACAACAGTCCTCAAGCCTTTCTCTCTAATCGATGAATCAAAGTCGTATTAATTAGCCTATCCATGTGTTACAGAACGGATTCGGGTCTCTCTCAAGAATAAGACTTCCTTCCAATATATAACTTGTTCAATAGGGTCTGTTTCCGCCGTATATTTTAGCAAATGGAACTCACGCATCTCTAAAAACAACTAGGAGCAGCGATATCAAACTGTTTACCTCATTATCAATTGCCGTCCTTTTCGTTTTCATTATTATCGTTGTGGTTGTTGTTGCTACCTTCCTATTATTATTCCCGTTTTCGCGATCGTTCCCCGACCTCGTGTTTTCCATGCACTCCGCAGTCTTTTAATTCCCAATCCCAGTTCCTTACGCGTCACCGTCGTCACTGCGACATCTAAAAGACTGGTTCGAACATTCGTTCTCTCGCCATTTATTTTTATCCATCTATTTGTTTGTGTTGTGCCTGGACCAGAGAGACAATATCGAGAAACCTCATATTTGGAAGTATTTATAGTTCGCTGTTCATTATAAACGTCTATTTACGCATCAACCCGTCACCAAAAGGTTGTTATTTATTTCCAATGGTGCAATATCCTGCAAGTACACAGGTGTTTATGTTACCGATCACAAATCCTCCAATTGGGTGCTCATCCGGATATTTTAGAAATCTCATTAATCTATACGCTACAGGGTCCTTCCTAGCAAGAGTATGGCCCATAGACGTTCGGCCTCAAAAGTGTTGCCAAAGGCGTCCGGAGGAGAGATAGACCGATCGTCTCTCCCCTCTCCCTGTCCTTTGGACAGTTGTCTATAGATTTAATCGGGTCCAATCTGCTGCAAGGAACGGCTCTGCCTGCTAAGTGTGGTTTCCCTATCATCCACATAACTCATAGTTGGTCAAAAAGAAGAAAAATATGAACACGAAGAGAGCAGTGGGGAAAGCTCTGAAGCAGGAGGTGGACGGATGCGCAAAAAAAAAGACACGTACAGCTCAATGTGGTGGCTATTTGTCAACTGAAGGACGATATTAGGTTGTAACAGAAAAATCACAAAGTGTGGGATTCACGCAATGATTCCACAGTTCAATAGTGAGCGATTTAATAGGAATGTTCAAGAAAGACAGCGCCAGACAGTTGCCAGTGATAGAAATTGTAACTAACATCAGTATCAGTGACGCTAGTAAACGTTTCGAATAGCGAGCCAAAGAACCTAGCAATACACCCTCGGCCATTGTTTTGGGATTCAACCCAGTTTTGTTCTTATAATAGCGAAATGTAAATCACAAAAAAATGAGTGTATCGATACCAATCATGAATATTTCTTGTTTGTCAGGCGCTGGTGAGCGAAGAAATGTTTGCAGTCGTCCCTCTCAAAACTTGCCCTCATCTACCTCAAATCCGTCCGATCCCAGACATCGGTATCGACGTTAACTCGACCTGTGAAAACTGTTCGGAGTCTAATGAAAATTGGATTTGCCTTGTCTGCTACACGGTGAGCATTTTCAGTACTTTTGAATAAATATAAGGTACGATTCTGGTTAGGTTGATTCCCAAACACGACTAGATGAAGCTGGAATTTCGATTCTGGATGCTTAACTATGGTGTGGATTCTTGAGTCACTCAGTATGAAATCAGCTTCTCTAGGCCCACGTTTCGCTTAATTTATTAATCATCATCTGGGCTGTGTGAGTTGTTTAACATACACTATGTACGTACGCTTCTTTCCGGGGGGAAAAGTAGAACATGAAAAGCGCACGGGTGGCCTGTATGATCTGGAGAATAGGAGTCAATTCCCGCTGCACAAAGAAGAGCCCTCACCGCAAACACAAAATTATTGAGAAAAACGGGTGAAGGACTCACCTTGGGTTTGGCATATCGAAGCGGCCTCCCATCAATGTGGCAAATCTTCGTGCTTCCCCACAGCGGACATAAGGGACTTCAGTCTGGAGATGTTGGGTCCAGAAGAACAAAGAATAAGGGGGCTAGAGAGAAAAAGGAAGGAAATTCGCACAACGTGGAGAGACGCTGAAATTGCAGGTGGGTTAGGGAGCAAAGAGGGCCCTTTATGAGTGAAGGAAGGAGGTAAAGGAGAGGGGACAAACATTACATGTTTACGCCGCAGCGCCTGAACTTAGTCGGTGGAAAACTACTCCCATCCCTGTTATAGAGATCAAACACACTAAACTCTAAGGAACTTCTAGAGACAAATATGAATTATTATTGACATACCTCGGGAAGTTGGTAGTGGTTATTTAAACTAATGACACAATTTGCCGTAGAATGTATGGTATAAAAAGTGAGTGGAGACAGAGAAAGCAGACTTTGATGGTAAACAATAGAGTGAACTACTGTGGAAGGTTATAGCGAGGTTATGAGTAAACAGGAACATAGTGAAGAGATGAGAAAAAAAGGAACCAGCTCAAAATATGACAAACCTGGAATTATTCTTATTTTCTAGAAGAGATGGGGGAACCAACAATAAACGGATAAAATATTCTTACTGTTGAAGGTAAATTTACAATACAGTTGACGCCTAGTAAATGAAATAAGATTCGCACTGATGTACGTTTTCTTTGCTATTTTAGACGCAATGCGGAAGATACGTCAACGAGCACATGCTCCACCATCATATGGAGACTGAGCACCCTCTCACCCTCAGCTACTCGGATCTCTCAGTGTGGTGTTATCCGTGTCAAGCTTATATTGATAACCAGGTTTGTTTTCACTGTTGACTATTTTTCCCTTCGCCGATGTCACTACACAAGTTATCAATGCAGACATCCGTCCGTTATTGTTTTGTACGTACAGTTCCAAATAACCCAATCGTACCATAAAATTCCGATCTGTGGAAAATAACAGCAGCACAATGAATTACCAAACATTTCAATCATTTTTGGTACAATCTAGAACTAATATATACGTACAAACTGGTTGTGCTGGAGGTTTCAGAATTTATAGAGATGCCCTTAATAATGCCACAACCTTCATTGCGTTACCAGTCTAAGATAATTATGCGATTGTCGAAATTAATATTTTTTGACGAGGTTCGTGGTTAAAGTTCTGGAATTATCGGGTAAACGCCGAGAAAAAAAAAAGGTTGTCGCTGCAACGTTTAATGGAATTCTGGAGTTGCATGGGTTCCCCTGATTATTTTATGGAAATGATTAAACATGAAGTGTATTGGACTGCGGCTCTGGTTGTGGTTTTTTTGTTTGGAGAGAGTGCGCTAGTGCCACGAGAGCAACATTTATAAGTCAAAACGCGCACTACGCACTAAGACTGGTTTTTGTGGAATTGTTTTCATTAGTTATAGCGTTCCTCTCGTCATTTTGAAACAAATGAAAAGTTTACGATCATAGTGCCGTGCGAATCTGTCTACCAAAAACAAAAAATCGGAGCGGTTTTTAAGAAAAAAGTTGGCGTTTTGGTCACCACGATAATTATGGTTAGGTTATGGCAGATTTTTCTCATAGCCTTATTTTGGTGTCCCACGGTCAACCGTTTTCTCTCCATCACCTTCGCAGAGACGCAAATGTCGACTTTTCATATATTTATGTTCGAGGTCTTCAGAAAATGTTCTGCGCGGCGTGTGTGTCTGTGAACACGATCGAGAAACGGCTGTACCAAATCAACTCGGACGTTGATAGCTAGCCCGCAAGTGACCATGAGACGCCAAAATAAGGTTATAAGCAAAATCCGCCCAAAACTATAGTTAACAGAGTAATCAAAACAAATTTTTTTTTTTTCTCACAAAAAGCTGTAACGATTTTGATCAAATTTTTTGTATAGACAGCTCCACGTGACACAACAATACCACAAAATTCTCATTCTTGGAATAGTGACAAGAGCAGCATAATAAATTACCAAACATTTCAACGAAAATCTATTTTAGCCCATTTTTTTGTCATTACAAACTGTAATTCCGGAATTTAAACCGCCGCCGTTCCACTTCCTACCATTTCTCACAGTTTTTACCCGATAACTCTGAAACGGTGATTATAATCGTTCACAAAAAATCGTGTTCACAGCCTCATTAAGTGTCAACGTACTAATTGTTCCTATCTGATTGGAGCATGAGTAGGAGTAACTCAATAAATTCGGGAACTAAGCGCTTACAGGTTCTACTACTGAGAAGTTAGATTTGCTCAACTTCGAAAAAACTGTGCAATAAATTGAATTAGTGGCTTTGAAAACCATTGAATTTACGTAGAGTAGAGGTAAGTTGTGTGATGAGCCGTAGCTCATTTTGTTTTTGTTTTTTTAATGTTTCAGTTGCTGTACAACGCGAGAAACGCTGCTCACATTAGTAAGTTCGGATCTCCATTGACCTGGAGCTACTCGACAAGTGAGTGATTCAACCTACACCCTCCTTCCCCGCGTTTCATCTCGAAAACGTGGGTTCAGTGGATTTTCGTTTATCGTTTTTTAATCCTAAGCGCTTTATGCGAGTTGGCAATTTTTAAATTTTCCTTAGCTCCCCTTACTCATCAGCGTGGGTGTAGTGGGATTCAGAGGGCATTTGTGGAAGGAGTTACGTCGTTTGCGCGGCGTCTTTACCTGCAGTGATGAGGTAGGCAAGAGGCTGGTTTGTGGATGCTCTGTGTGTGTGTGTGTGGAATCGTGTGGCGCAGGTCTGTCTGCTTCTCATGTGGGTCGCATCAAGCATCGTGACACAGTCTGTTGGTGCACT
This sequence comes from Pachypeltis micranthus, assembly GCA_020466155.1. Taxonomy (NCBI): domain Eukaryota; kingdom Metazoa; phylum Arthropoda; class Insecta; order Hemiptera; family Miridae; genus Pachypeltis; species Pachypeltis micranthus. Next base: position 12,148,196 of record CM035780.1, on the reverse strand, counting down.
GGGTTGTCTCTAGAGAAGCACTGAAGCCTGACATCGTCGCTTTTGGTCCTAACCAGGCTCTAGGGATACTGGATGTTTCAATACTATCTGGGGAGGATCTTGCACTAACTTCGCAAGCTAAGAGGCGCAAATATCACAGGACGGATGCTCACGAAACCATCAGGGTTGTAGCTTTTACTGTATCACGGCTCAGGGTGTGGCAAGAAAAGTTCTGAGATGTGTCACTCCTTCCCTTCGACTCAGCAACGATAAATACCTCAGAAACGACGCATAACTGCGATAAAACAGTCAAAGATGAGGTGGAGCTGCATGCGGCGGCGTTTGAAAGATAGCTCCTCATACGAGACCGCGTAAAAAATTTTACGTTACGCCTGAATCATTCGACGTCCAGGTGGTCTGCTCCTCTTGTTTGGAGATCCGCCTACGTGATCAGAGCTTACGCTCTACAGCCTTCTCTAATCCTAAATTTCTAAGCAGAAGCTGACACTTAAATAGACACAAAACAACACATATATGTGATGCCCCCCTCATCCTCACATAACTGTCCTTCTTTTCTATCAGACTCCATAGGATAAACGATTCGCAAACAAATAAATGAGGTTTAGTAACAACATTTGTTTATAACAAAAAAATGAAACTTGACACACTCGAAAAAGTGTACTCCGCTCGACGGTCACAATGTAAGTATCACAATCAATTTGAAACAAAACAAATCGGTAAGATCACAAGAGACCCTTCGGGTAACAATTTCAACGATTGACCGACTCGTCAGACTGAGGTAGGTAGTTCTATACTTGGTCTTAGTTCAGATTTGTGCTGCGAGCGGAGGAATGAGCAGCTAGTGACGACGCAATGTGTTACTCGAGTGATAAATCGATAACTTGATTCAAGCATAATGATTTGTGATTGGTAATGAATTAATAATAACAAAATGTAATAATTGGCGATGGTATCAAATCAGTAGGTCAGTAGAAAAAGATTCCTCATTTCATCACATATATAACACTTACAGTTCACTCTATAACATACATACTTAATATATTACATTCATACCTTGGGGGGGGCTTGGATATTCCTCCCCTATGGTTAAACCTACCAACTAATGATGCCATGGGGAGGAAGCGAGTGCTTAATATCCCTTTCTCTGCCTAAGCTAACCTAATGTCACAGGGTATCCTAATCACACACCCCTGTAGCCTCTCTCATCCTACTTTCAGCCCCCTTTTAAAGGGCCATTCATCAACCTCAAGGAGGAACCCGTTTTTCTGCAGCGTGATTTAAGTGGAAGGGGTGCTGGAGATTTCGAGAAAAAAAAAACCTCTTAAATTGATAAACTAATCTGTTTCAGGTTCCAGCGCAGCTAAGTCCAAATAAGAGGTTCGGACGAGTTACCACAGCGAAATTCTAATATCTTCTCGATCAAGCGTCGGGTCATATTCGATATATATAAAGAGTAACAATGAAGATGTTCCATCAGTACAAATTTTGTATTAAACTAATAGAATTTATAACGTAATTACACTTTTTAGACATTTAGGCCTTAAATTGATTAAAGACACGTTTTACTGTCGAATTGAGTCGATTATAGATGAAACGGCTCAATTACGAGAGTTATTCGTCTGGTTTACTGGATAACGCATAAAACTTAGGCGATAGAGAGATTTTTATTTTGAGTTTGCGAAGAAAGTATTTCGATACCCGGAGAGTAGCTGAGTTTCAGGCGTCCGATCGCGTTAAAGCGCGGTCGAAAGGTTTTTTTTTGTGTTCCTCTGAGAAGTATTTTTGAGGTACTTGCGACCACTCAATTTGGTGTAATTTATTCGTTGTTTTTTTTTTTGTCAAGTTCGCAAACTTGTACGTATTTTTTCGCCTTTTATTTCTGATGGGGTTGAGTTCTGCTTCTGTTATTCGCGACTTGGTACTTTTCAACGAATCGCCGTGTTAAAATGAGATTGAAGGTTTTGTTTGGTTGAATTGCATTGACTGGGCCGTAAGGTTCACAAATGAATGTTAGTTCCCTCTCAACTGTTCCCAGGCCCGCGTTTTATATCTTTTTGTGTACGATTTTTCAACAAGGGGCGAATTCGGACGCGGCTGGTTTGGTTTATCAATTGAGAGCGCACAGCGGTCTGTAGATGTTTGTGGAGTCAACTTAGGGTGTTGTGTAAGTTGAAAAAGCTCGCGAAAGTAAGAAAATTAATACGAATGCGAAACGTTGTAATGAAACTAAAAACAGAGGTTATGTGAAACAAGTTTAATTGGATTGTGGGTCCACTACTTAGGTCTTTGCACAATACTCACTTAGCACCACTGACCTTCTCAACGACAATGCACCTTCAAGGAAATAATTTCTTGTTGAAAGGAGGTGTGGCGGCTGGCCACCCTTCATCAAAAAAGCGCCTCGTGTCGAAGTCTGTCTCATCCCGACAGAGGGCGCTAACCACACAGTTCTCCTGGAGGGGATAGCACATGGCCAATGAGACAAAACGTATAAAACGGCTTGTCCTCGTCTGCCTGAAGAGCGTTTTCCACCACAGTCAGCTCACGAAGCAGAAGGAGCTAAGACTCAACCGAGTCCCTCACTGTGAGGAGCTACTGCTCAACCGAGCCCTTCAACGCTTGAAGAACCCGACTCCACGAAGTCTCTCGCCTCTCACTTTGCCAACTGGCAAAGACAGGACCTACGCAATTTCGTCGGCCCTTTTTAAGGCCACACATTTAAAAAGGGAACCCGACAGGAGGTGCAGTGGTTCTCCTGGTATTATACTAAAAACTGACGATTCTTGCGGAATAAAGTACGATCGTCGGACAATGTTCGTATGAAACAAAATGTTCGAGGAATATTCGGGAAGGGTCGGCAGATACGCGCTCATTACACTTAATACACCAAACGTTTCATCACGTTGGGGTCACCACTTGTGTATGAGCGATTTAGATCTATGACTGCTACGAATGCAACTTTAAACGAACCGTTTATTATTCGAACTGATGAGCCCTACGCGTTGTCGAGTGCTTTTCAGGAGCCCGAAACCGCTTGCAGCCGTCAATGGGACGAGTGGAATGAATTCCAACTGCGTGCAACACTCCTTGAAAAATATTGTTCACAAATCCGATCGATAGTTCAAGAAGGAAAGCGGTAAATAAGGCTAGATCAGGCTGGTGAAGGCCGAAAGCGTGCTGGCCATTGCACGTTTCAATGCTCCACCTTGAGAGTGCAAGTTGTTGCTGCGTTGCGTTAAGGTTCATCTTTAAGAGCGGGCAATAGATGAGCGTGAGAGACTTTACCTCGAAAAAATCCACTTCTGCAATTTGCGTGAACTCCACTAACTTAATCGTTGTCTAATAATGCCTAAGACATTATAAAAATACAGTCGTAAGGAACAAACAAATAATATTAATAGGATGGCAGCCACATCGCCGAAGAAAGAGATACCATTGAACAAACAGCGGGCTCCTGACTAATAAACGTCTTGGACGAAATGTTCAAAACATGCGTGGAAAACAGAATGTGCACGAGTAAATTAACAGGACTGTATATAGTGAAAGAAAGATATTGCACATCAACACCGAGGTCTTTTTCGAGACATGAAACGGAGAAAACAGACGACCCTGAAAGAAAAGGTGAATGAGGGTGAGAAATAGAAGGAATACCTCTCGTACAACGTCCTCGTGGCTTCTTCCCAGGGCCTTGGATGTCTGTCAGCAGCTTCCCTCGCGTATAATAAAAGGAGAATATGATTGGAGGTGCACGCGCGTTAAGGGGAAGGTCAGAACAAGTGAAGAAGGAGGATGAACCGAAAAGGGTAGGCGTGTGTTGAGAGTTGCCCAACTCTGCTCCCCCTCGTGTCGACGAAGCGCCTAAACGCAGAATATTCGGAGATTTCGCGACGATAGTGGAGCCCAGGCCAACAGCACTGAGGACGTGTCCCGTTACTAAGCAGAGGATGCCATTGCTGGAGTGCAAGGGGTTTAGAAGGCATTTGATGGCTACCTTCGAACATGTTCGGCCTGGCAAAACAATATTAATATGTTTTTTTCATCCTCAGATACAGGGGCCATCTCCAGGCCCCACGCCACTAGTCTCACTTGGCGTGAGGATGTCCGCAAGTTCTGCATTTGCCAACTCTTCTGGCTGAAGAAAGAGCCTCCCAAACACACAACGGCGCAATGCCGCGAGTCCATCGCATACACACAGCACATGCTCTGCTGTCTCTATCCCTACCTCGCAGAACCTGCATACCTGTACCTCGCACTTGCCAATATTTGCCAGGTGGTACCTCCTTCCTCCCCAGTGCACGCACCTCCTTGGACCTCTCTCTGGAAGAGTTTTGACTGTCTAAGGCCGGGCAGCCCTGCACCTATCCTCCCAATTGCCAACCTCTCTACGTAGGTGGCTCCTGGTAGTCCCAACAAAGGGCTCAGGGCCAATGGGGATCTGCGCTGATCCCTTCTTAGCCAACCTATGAGCCCGTTCGTTTCCCTCTATACCCTGGCACCCAACCCAGTGTTACACTGTTGTCCTCAGCCAGGGCCTTCAGTCCAGTCAAACACTCCCCCACCTGCCGAGATGTAAGACAGTATGAGGCTAAGGCCTTGAGAGTGGCCTGACTGTCCATCATGATGTAGATTCTCTGCACACAGAGCGTCATCGCAGCCACCTCTGCCTGGAACACCGTGGCCAGAGACCCCAATGGGATTGCTGCTCTGATTCTCGGTTCTGTCCCTGCAAGGCCACTCTGCACCGTGCCATCATTGTAGTATATCAGGGCCCCGGCTTCGAAAGCGGGAACTACTCCCCCTTCCCACCTGGATCGCTCATGAATGAGTATCCGAAAGGGTAACACGAAGTTGAACCTCGCGAGCATTGAGTCTACCACGTGCAGTTCAGGAACTCCTCCTCCCCCGCATGATCAGACCCAACAGACATACAGTGCCCTACTCTCCTCAATTTACCGACGACTTGAAACACGAATGAGCGCCATTGTTTAACCTACGTTTACATTTGTTGAGACGAAATACTTCCGTCGCAGTTCAGGCGCATTTCACTTTCCATTATTCAATTTCACGCGTCGCGATTGTTTACATTTGACCAAACAGCCTCTGGGAGCCGTTATAGTGAAGGTATATCGTCAATGCAATTTTACCAAAAAATTATTCGGGTCTTGAGTTACGGCTTTTCGTTTATTCACTTTTCAGAACTTCCCTTTACGAAACTGGTGATTTATGTATTATATTTGGGTTTTGTGTGCTGATTGAATTAGCAGATCAGTTGTGTATTACCTTGGAGTAGGGGATTCTTTTATTTTGTTATTAAACAAGTCAATCAACCGTGGTTATGAAATAAGTTTACTTCTAGCTACGTTTGAAGTTAGTGGGCCTTCCTGCGTAGCTCTGGAGTTACTGCAGTGCTAAGTAAATAAAATAAATGCGCCCTCAGTGTGAACTTTTTTGTTTTTTAGAGCGGTAAACTTTATTGTACAAAAAGGACGAGTACATACAGGTGTGTAAGGGTATAAAGTAAAAAAGGGAAGCGCATGACGCTTGCGAAGGGTTGGTTAGACCTCAGCGGGATTCCCAAATTGTTACAGTAGAATTGGTAACGCGAAATACGCCTAATGAATAATCAGTATTAGTTACTGGTCGAGATAGTGATAACGTGAGGAATGCGCTGATGCTAGGTATTTGTCGTTAGAAGACCAACGTGATATTTCCGTTTGAGTGTTAGTATAGGAGTGGGGCATCACCGACGAGTGAATTTTTTGGTACATACCTTCAACGAAATTGTAAACTGAAGGCATTTGTAGGTCAGCGTGCAGGATGCTATTGCGAACACACCAAGGAGAGTTAGTTGTGACCCAAAGGTATCTGTTTTGGGCAGTTTGAATTTTATTAATTTGAGAACTGGTTGAAATCCCGCGGGTGTAGTACTGAATTGAACGAAGTAGCCCATGGTAGTCATCTTTTCAAGAGGAAGTCGGGATTCGCTGGAATTTAGAAATTTGTGCGGGCGTGATCAATAGTTGTAATGTGAGAGGCCCAGATGAGTTTCGCATCTAAATATAGTCCTAGATATGGAACTGAGTTGGTTCGTGGCACAGTATCGCCATTAAGGGTTATCAAAGTGTGCGTTGCATCGCGATTGGAGGTTGAAGTTCATCAGTCGCGATTCGTGCGGTCTTAGTTTCACTCTTCATTTTCTACACCAGTTCTCAATCAAATGCATGCGTTCAGGAGGTTTTTCAGTCGCGTAACAACATAAGCCCCCGGCAAAGAGAGAAGAAGGGAAATCTGAGGAGTGGATCGCGTATAAATATGGGCCCACAGGGATACCAGTGACGTCACACTGCCACATCTAAGTACGTTCTGCGACGTCATGCGGTCCTGTAGAGCGTCGGAGAGGTCGTTTTTAGTGTTGGGTAGTAGTCTTTATGAATAGTCCCAAACGCGCAGATTTTTGCTCATATCTCCATATTCTCATCAACGAGTCGATGAAGATACTGAGGATCTATAACGATTGTCTCTATTTCCACTAAATTTGAGTTACAGTGTTAGATCGATTTCGACGGTTAAGTCATCATCAGTAACAAAAAGCCGACTGATGATGACTCGACCATTGAAATCGATCTAACACTGTAACTCAAATTTAGTGGAAATAGACAATCGTTATATACAACTCGTGGTACTGCGGCCAGAGCTCTCCCTGCCCTCCCACCGGTTGGAATGCACGTGACCCCTGCGACCTCGGCCAAGTAACTCAGCATCATCTATTCTCCTAGCGGCAGTCCCACGAAGCACCTAACTTTTCTTCATGCCAAATGCTCGATGCTCACAACTCAAGTCAGGTCGCTTTGCGGCCCCACATGGGGTGCCTCCCCACACGCTCGCAGCCTCTACTACAAGGCGGTGTTCTTGCCCATCAATATGCCGCATTAGCCTGGTGGGTTGCCCCCACGGAGCATGATCGACGCAAGGCCTGCACCATGCAATCCCATCTGGCTCTTCGGGTCCTTTCAGCCCCCCCCCCCCACTGGACCTAGTTTTGGACCATGGAGTCCTGTATCCAGCGGTCCGCGCTGAGCAGCTACCGCCCTGGAGCGGCTGGTACCTCTCCTTCAACTGGAGGGATCAACTGATCGCCAGCTCGATCTTGCGACCGGGGCAATGCTCGATGCGTGGCAGGAGCGATGGGATCAAGGACCCACTGCACACCAACTGCTTGGCATCATCCCCTCAGTCCAGGACTGCCTGGCAATGGGAGGATGGCACCCCTCATTCCCGGCGTTCAGCTGCTCCCTTGGAATGGCGCTTTCAATCGGCGTCTCCTTTTCTTCAGGCGGCGCACATTTGACCCCTGCCGCAGCGGGGGGGGAGTAGGTGAGGACGCATCGCACGTCCTATTCCTCTTCCCACTCTACAACGACGTGCAGACCCGCATGTGCATTCCCCCTCTAGAAAGTGCCTCCGAGCTCCTCTCTACCAGGCGCCGGTTTGGCATTTTTGCCCAAGCATGGGCAGCTCGATGGGCCGAGCTGGAGTCGTGGACTCCCCCCATCATGGTGGACCCCCATTTGCGGCGCTTCGACTTCAAACGTACTTTCGAGAGCCTCTCTTTTCATGTTTACGGCCCTTTGCAGCTCTTCGAACGGTCGTTTCTGCCAAATAAAATAACCGTTTTCATGCAGAGACTTACGGCGTCCTTCTGTGCCGCATTGATGGGAAACAAAGTGAAATTGTACTATAACACTCGTAGTATTTATCACCAGGATATGGGTGTCAGTATGGGCGAAGAATTCTATTAAGATTAGCGAGAGAGAAGACTACATCGTTACTTTTGAGACGGTTACAACATGCCCAGCCCGGGGGGTCTGGACGAGAGGTGAGAGCAAGTGTTGAGTTGTCCGAGTTATAGCAAGAATACTGTATAAGCAAAGTAAGGGCTGAGGGAAGGGAGTGAAGAAAGCCCCACTGAGGAAACCCTGTCAGGTCGATTGAACGGGGCTCTATGGTTCCTGCACTGGTGGCTACCGATCTAAGCTGGGGAAGGCCCTGGAGCTTGGGATCTTCTGTTAAAGCCAATTACATTGATCTGATTCAGCTTGAGCTGAGCCGATTGACGAAAACAGCCGATAATACTAAAGCGACCTTTACACGTAACGATAAATTGTTCCAACTTATCCTCCAATAAATTGGAAGGGGGGAAGGCTATTTACACACTACGATTTGGCGCAACCAACCTCATCAAATAAGCTTTTGCCACGGAGGAAGCAGCATTGTGGATGGTGATGAGTTGTTTGGCGAAAACCCGTGAAAAGCAAGGTCGAAGTGGAGTCGTGAATGGCCGCTGAAGAAGAGAGAATTCTCTCATGTAAATCTGTTAAAGGAGCTGACAAATGAACCGAATGACTTACGGAATTATTTGCGAATGGACGAGGAAACCTACGTAGAATTATTAACATCAGTTTCTCCGTCTATATCAAAGTCCGATACTGTTACGATAAGAGCTATATCTCCGCACGAATTAATTTTTTTAGCAACCGTGTTCCTGTCAGCAGCTGGATCAAACTCCTTGTATTTGTTCACGAGCTCAATATACGCCAGGTCTTTCTTATTCCTGTCCGAATAATCTTTACTTTTAACGGCCCACAAACACGTAAAAGGTAGAGTTCAAGTCGGTAAGAAACTCGCGAGGAGCTTGTCGCTGCAAACTTTCGGCCATAATAACTTTAAAATGTTATATTACAACAACAGCTGAGTGCAACAAGAACTGAGTAGGGGTGCAGGGCAAGTGCAAACTGGGCGGAGATTGGACCGATAAGTGGGAGCAACCTTTACACGTTCAAACAAGTCGTTACGATTCCCAGAAATTGATGCCGGCCGGCTTAACGCTAACTACCGTAAGTCTCTTACATATAACACCCATCGCGTAGCGCTCACCTTCTGATATTACTGAACCCACAATGACTTCCTATTCAGAAATCAATACTAGACAGTAACGAACTAAACAAACTATTCATTTCAATCTCCCGACAAAATAATTGTACAATAGCCACCAAAAGCAAGAATCCCCTTCCTCCTTGGCTTTAGATTTGGTAACGACTCCGTGATGTATTTATTGATGAGTAGCACGTTTTCTAATGGCAGCGAAAAAGCCAATTTTATTTTAGCGTCGAGTCGTCGAAGTATTTACCTCAAAGCGTCATGTTGGATTGTTGTTTATTGATTGTAAATAAGTATATATTTACCTTATTCGTTATTTTGACTTTTTTTTAAGCCTTGTTTTAAATTTAATGGATAACTTTTTATTTGGCAAATTATTTATTATTCGACGAAATGGCTTAGTTTAGTTACACAGTTGAGTGTCGACCTTATACAGCGCTTATTGTTATCAGTTGGCTGGACCCAATGAAAAGTGGAAAAGGCACTCTATAAATACGTGTTATTTTGTTTAAAAATTAACTTGTTTCAGTAAAATTCAGAACTAATAGTTTATTATTTACTTGCCTTTTTTTAAAAAGACTGAAGCGTGGCACTTGATGTGCAGAGCACACTGTGGTGTATTATGTAGGTGGTGTTCACCTTTGTTGCCCAGCCTTCCTGTTCGGGCTGGGTGTAAGTAGCCAGTCGAGGCTATGACTTGTTTGGGCGAGAGGAGTTGCGCGAAATGAACGATGGTTGGTCAGATAACTCAATCCCTGAGAGCTGCACTCCAGCGGAAAACCAGGGCTGAGACGACGTCGTCCACAGAAGCGCTCTAAGTGATCACTGGCTATTGAGGCATCGTGGTGAACGAGTGAAATGGGAGCTGCTCTGGGCCATATGGATTATAGACCCCTGTATTGAATGAAAACTTGACGCACTAAATGGTTGGGCTAGCAAGATAGGAATCCTCGTCAACATTCGTGAATGTCTTGAGCTGAGACAGACCACTAGACGAGCCAGTTCAAAATCGGACATGGTGACTTGAATCAGCGGGTCAATTCTGCAAGCGTTGCGCCTTCAGTGTGGAGAAAAACAAGAAACCGCGCACTATTCCACTGTAGTTCCTACAACAGTGAGCGATGGTTGTTGGAATAGCAGCCAAAACCTACACCCTTTGACTGCTTTTACACCGTTCCAACCAGTTTGTGAAGAATGTTATGACAAAGACGACAGTTGATCTGTCCCTTTGAAACTTGGTACTCAGGTAAATAGATTAAGAACTCTTCTCAGGAGGTACTGGATTCCTCTATGGTAGACCTGTATGTGTGTCTGTGAACGATTTTTAAAGAAAACGACCGTACCAAATCAGCTCAACCTTGATATCTCGCCCGCAGTTTACCATGGGTCGCAAAGATGAGGGTATGGGCAAAATCCACCGAAAGTTAACTATAGTTATCATAGTAATCAAAACACCAAATATTTCTTTACTCATAAACGGCTCTAACGATTTTGATTACATTTTTTGTATTGATAGCTCGTAATAAGACAGTTATACCATAAAATTCCCATTCGTAGACAAATGACGAGAGTAGAACACTAAATTACCACAAATTTCGACTTAATTGATTTCATCGCGGTTTTTAGAGAAAACGACTATCAAATGAGCTCAAACTTTATAACTAGCCCGCAGGTTACCATAGGACGCCAAAATAAGGGTATGAACAAAATCTACCGAAAGTTATCATAGTAATCAAGACACCAATTTTTTTTCTCAAAAACGGCTCTAACGATTTTGATTAAATTTTTTATATTGATAGCTCCCAATATGCCAACTATACCACAAAATTCTCGAATGTGGGAAAATGACGAGAGCAGCACAATAAATATCAAAATTTTCTACGAAAATCGGTTGTAGCGCGGTTTTTTTTCTTTTAAACTACGCTGAAATGTTACTAGAAAATTATTGGTGTAGTAGTCCAATCCAATACATATAGGGTGTGCGTTTAAAAACGCTCATAAGATATAAGGGGGTCACTCCAGAAATTCCTGAATTTCAACTACCGCCGTTTCGCTTACTACCAGTTCTAATAGTCCAATAAATCTGCGAAAGTGAATATTATCCTCTTAAAAAAAAATCGTATTTACAGCCTCATTAATTATATGTGTACCAATTGCTCAATAATGGTCCGGGAATGAGTACGAGCAACACAATAAATTCCGGAACTAAGCGCTACCGCTTTCTGCTCCCGTAAAGCGTTGTTTGACCAAGTTCAAAGGGACTGAGTGATAAATGAATTGAGTAAGTAGAAAAAAAGCCATGTACACAAGTGAATTAACGTAGAGCTAAGGAAAGTTGTGTGTAGCAACACACCAGATATTTTTTTAAACATTTCATCGGAGTTAAATGGAAAAAAACCGTTCTAAAACCGATTCTCGTAGAAAATTTTAATAATTTATTGTGCTGCTCTCGTCATTTAACCACAAATGGGAATTTTATGGTATAGTTGCCTTATTGGGAGCTATCAACATAGAAAATTTAATCAAAATCGTTTGAGGAGTTTTTGAGAAAAAAAAACATTTGGTGTTTTGATTACTATGATAACTATAGTTAACTTTCTGTGGATTTTGTTCATACCCTAATTTTGGCGTCCCGCGGTAACCTGCGCACTAGATGTCAAGTTTGAGCTGATTTGATACGGTTGTTTTCTCTAAAAATTGTTCACAGGCCATTTCCATTTTCCCGAATATTGTTTTTCGGACTCAGGAGGGTCTGAAACATTAAGATCTGAAGAGAACTCGAAAAAAAAAATTTTTTTCAGCCGACTACACAACTTTCCTTTCTGCTTTGTAGAGCCAAGGAAAGTAACTAGTTGAAACACAGACAGGGAAGCAACAAGATGTCATGACGAATGGGGTGAGCGAAATGAGAAGGAGGCTTTCCTTTCAAAACTCAACCGGATAGTAGGTATTGTCTTTCAATTTCTCCAACTTCAACGTTCTATTGTTTTTGCAAGAAGCAGAGTTGAATCTATCGACGAAGGTGGCCATTGTACGACTGTTCTTTTATGCTTGTGTATGGTGCTTTTATCGTGGACTACGTGACAAAACTTCTAGACCATACTGAGGCGAGTCGAAACACGTTTAGAGGTCATATTTTACCTCCCCAACGCCTATTATTAAATTCCGTGAATAGAACGCCTCGGGCGATACAGTCATTTGAAACGATGAGTCATCGCCTGAACACGACATGCCTTTTCACTTTCCAACTCATCTAAGATATGTAAGACGGCTAGTAGCCAGGTTATGAAAGAACAAGAAGTCGTACGTTCAAATGTTTTTCATTAAGACACTTCGGTAGCAACATCCATAGGAGCGACGTCGTCGAGGCTGCTAACAGATTTCTTCTTTTTCTTCTTAATTTTGGGGCTCTTTTCACTTTCTTGCCCCGCGTTGGGGCCGATTAGAGGCGTGAAGGTTCCACCTTTCGACCAACAGCAGATAAGAGTCGCTCTGAACTTTGCCATGCTGTTGCCCAACAATTTCTGAAATCGTAAAAAGCAACGTCGTTAGAACTAACTACTACTAAATGTTTTTGAACTGAGCACAGTTTAAAATGACATCCAACTTCAAGGGCGTTACTCCTGAAAGAATACCACGAGCCATGTTTCCAGATTATACTGCCTTTCTGGCTGTTGGTGGTTGATGATCTCTATTGAACTAATTTTAGTTATATGACTCTTGTTGAAAACATACCAGGGTAGCCAACCCTAAGTTCTCCTGAATTATAAGTCGACTGTGTTACCCAATACACCGGATATGAAATAATGAATTTCCCCCCGTCCTTGGTAGAAAGCTGTGCCTCCGCCGATACCGAGGCCTCACCGACCTGGAAAGGAATAAATACAGGAACGGAGAAAAAAAAGAAGGAAATCCAGGAACTCACCTCCTTGCACACGACGGAAGCTTTTCCCCAGCCAGGAAAACACATGACTTAGCGACGGGAAACACTTTGTCACGCCAAAACAAAATTTAGCGGAAGCTTCACTTCCAAATGACAAAAGGGGGTGGAAAAGTTTTATATACATCGCAATTAGGGCTGGTTAGCGCAATTAAGGGCTCCGTCTCGATGGAAAGTAGTAGAAGGTGAGGGGAAGGGTTAGGGTCTGTGATAGGTGAGGTGGCCTCCATGGAGGGGAAGAAGGCGATAAGGTCCGGCTGGCCGGCCCGGGCGATTCTGCAGGACGAAGTTGTTTCCAACAACTCTACAACGTAATAAAGAGCTGTACTGTGCCTACAAAATGTTTACACCTTTTAATGTGAAATAGTAACACGAATTCCAACCTTTTTGCATTGAATTGTTAACCTCCACACAAACAAAGGTTAAAAACGATTTATTATTCTATTACACAGCATGATTAGGACTTATTCTATTTCGTTACACGTTGAAAATATTCAGAATATATTTTGGGAAACGGCAACTCATACGCGGCTGTGTTTGTAGACTCTCAGAACCCATCCCATTCGATTCAGCAGCGAAAAATACGAGTAAATGGTATGCAACATGACGCTTTTCAGACGACGTTAAGGAAGTGACACAATGTGGTGGGAGTGCGACGGGAGGTAGCGCAGGAAATGAACGCAGTCTGGGAGAAATGTTGCCCTTCAAGGAGTACCACTCTACAAGAGACGCACGCACGCTGTAGCATTCGTCAGTGAACAATTGCCCTCCAGGAGTCACGAGTGGATTATGAATAGGTTAAAAACCGTTCGAATGCTTCAGCACAACACAAATAAGAGTTCCTCAGTTATGGTTGAGTTGCTGCAAAGTGCACTCAAGAAGCGCGGCAGTGTTCTCACCACACAGGAACCAAACATGGGATCCAAAACTCTTGGTCTGGGATCGCAGGAGCGAGTAGGTGGCTGGAGCAAGAACAGGGGCCAAGGCAACAGTGGCCTGCAATGACAAGCTGGTGGCTTTTTTTTTTCTCCCCGAGGGCGTGTGGGACAAGTCCCTTTGTCACTGCGGCCACATATGGGCCTATTGTGACGCTGGCCCTTTCTTAGTAGAAGGCGTCGTACATACCCGTCCCCTTTAGAAAGCCGAGTATGTCCTTCACCACAGAGTCCGCTACGGTTTGGGGTTCAGTGGTCCCCTGACCGAAATATTCAAAGCGTTTTGCTGCCAAGGCAGGGCACTCACACAGGATATGCTCTGCTGTCTCATCCTCCTCACCGCAGAGTCTGCATTCCACCACCTCTGAGATGCCCATCTTGTTGAGGTGATATCTGAGTGGGCAGTGCCCGGTGCGGAAGCTTATCAGTACTCTCAGATCTTGTCTAGAGCGTGTCAGCATCCCCTTTGACAGGAAGACGTGACGAGCCTTTTCGCCTGTCATAGTCGTGGCTGGTGATGCCAATGGGCGCCATTTTCCCATATCTCCCATCGAGCAACCAGACAGTTCAGGTGACTTTTCGTCAAACCCACGTGTGGTTCAGGCCCGATGGGTAGGGATTCTGTACCCCTTTTCGCAAGGCAGTCAGCCTTCCCATTGCCCTCATGCCCCCTGTGAGCCGACACCCAGATGAGGGAGAGCCTGTTACAGGCACCCAGCTGCTTGAGTGCATGGCGGCATTCCCATGCCAGCTTAGACCTAAAACTATAGCTCGTGGCTTTAGTTGTAATATCATTTTACAGGCAATTTGGCCCACCAGTTGCCGACAGCCTTCATCCACTCGAGAAGGCCTATCAAGACGACCCTGCATAGTCTATGCTGATGCCAACGTCCGACCACCATTGTGGGGATCCCCAACCCTGGATGGGGCAGGCAAGGCATATACAGAGTTGCTCGCCAGGTACAACTTGGTTGTTGCCAAAGACCGTAGATGTCACAGCTGTGTCTCACGCTGCTACTCAAATTGCAATGTTGGCGAGTCGAACAAGGTGCAACGCAGAGCGATCACATAGTTATTGACTGTGCCATCGCAGATTTCAACATCCGCTGCAAAGACACTGAAAAGCGATTCCGCACAAAAAATGCTGACTGGCCACAATTCTATAGGGCACTGGAAGGTGAACTGCACGCTGCAGACACCGACCTAATAGTGCAAGCTGCCACAAGGCCTACATACAGGAAATTGCTACTATTTTCTTAAAGGCATGTTATTTTCCAAATTAATTCATATTTACTGTAACCTAACTGTCTGCTGTGATACCTTATTGCCCTGGTGATGCTTAATAAATTAAGCGAAACGTCGGCTTAGACAGAGTTGTTTTTCATTCATCCTGACTGGCTCTCAAAAATTCACACCAGAGTAGAATTTAACTCACTATATTTACAGTAATTTCATTACTCATTTATATGATGACGCAGTCCTACGCCTCTGAGACCCATTTTATACGACTCAGCATCGACAAATACCTATGAAACTATACCAAACCCGACGTAATTGCAACGATACTGCCAAAATCTCATTTTAGACCATTTTTTTACTGTAACACCGGTAAATTTTGTCCGATTGGTTTGCCGAGGAGGCAGGCACAATTAGATCTAAAAAATTAGCCAAAAACAGAATTTTGGTAGTTTTATTGTGTTTACGTCGTGCATGGTATCGTTTCTTAGGTATTTTTCGATGCTGAGTCGAATTGAACGGGTTTCAGGTCTAGAATCGCGTCAGGATTGAATTGTCTGGCCTACCAGCTCATTGGTACTGGGGATCCTGTATGGGACATGAAAGATGCTGTCAAAACGCCCAATGAGACTGCAGCCCCGTAGTAGAGCGAAGGTTGAAGCTTCCCTACTGTTGTGAAGCAACCCTCACCTTTGAACGTTGCTCCACCCACATGCTGCCCAGTATTTAGACTTTCGTTCATCAGCGTCACTGTGGCGGCTGGCCACAGTTTTCCGATAAAAGGCGCCTCACAGCGAAGTCTGCTGGCAGAGGGAATAATTGGGATTACACTGCGGCTCATCCCAACAGAGGGTGCTAGCGGTGAGCCACAGCCTAATCCTTTAGGGGATAGCACGTGGCCAATGAGAGGGGACTCCCCCCTCCAAGAGAACGTACATAAGGGCCTTCCTGCAACAAAAAGTCTCATTCCTTTTTCTAACTTCAAGCAGCCACCATCAACAGTACCAGAGACCACACGTGGACGACTGCGCCAGCGGAGACGACGAGTCCCTCACTTTGAGGAGCTACTGCTCCCCCGAGCCCTTCGACTCAACTGAGTCCCTCACTGTGAGGAGTTACTGCTCAACAAGCCCTTCGACGCCTGAGGAACCCGACTCAACCAAGTCCCTCGCCTCACACTTTGCCAAGCAGCAGAGACAGGACTTAAAATTTCGTCAGCCCTTTTTAAGGCCACACCCTTAAAAAGGGAACCCGACAGTCACTTTGGTCGATCGGGAACTTGCTATCGAGTGTATATGAAGAGATCTTTTCCATGGAAGGAAGTTGTAATTAGAATAAAAGAGGGCTTGCCGCATTCTCGAGGACGAATCTCTAAGCCAGGCCTGAATGTCAACAGATCACAGCGGAAAGACTGCTCTACCGAGTATAACACCCTGCACCATCATGAAAATAGTCCCCTAAAGAGAGAAACACTGTTATGAGCAGCTACTGGGATCGAGTGCAAAGATTCTACAGCCTTTCATCTCGCCAAACTCAAAGATTTAGTGATGCTAATAATCCCATGGGTGTTAGCATCGCACCAGTGGCCTGTCGAGCAGTGTACCAAATGTCTGAACCTCCAGTTCATCAGTAGAGTAAAACTAACCTGTCTAACGACGTTCTAAACCCAGCTCATATTCTCTATTGGAGGGTGAACAATCCGAAGCTTGGCGAATTCTGCTTCGCAAAGAGTAGTTCTGAACTGACATCGCTATGAACGCCTCACGACCTATTCCTGTGGTAACTGTTCTGACTCCTTTTGCTGAAAACTCTTCAAAACAAAAGGATAGATGAGCTGTGCTATGACGTGCTCATTGGTATCAAGCCAGCCTTTGCCCTTTTGCTCTACACGAGGATTGTGTCCTCGTTCAGCCAACCTTAGGACACCTGCGTTATTATTTGACGGATGTATCCCCCCAGTTAAACAGGCAACACAGTAGTGTCCTTGAATCGGAACAGTTGCTGAGTAGGAACAACTACTCGAAGAAGAAGTGTGGCGGCTGGCCACCTTTCATCCAAAGGCGCCTCGTCGCGAAGTCTGTCTAATCCTGACAGAGGGCACTAAACACACAGGAGATAGCACGTGGCCAATGAGACAGGACTCCCCCTTCCGACAAAACGTGTAAAACGGCCAGTCCACGTCTGTCTACAGAGGGTTCCCACCACAATTAGCACACGAAGCAGAAGGAGCTACGACTCAACTGAGTCCCTCACCGTGAGGAGCTACTGCTCAACCGAGCCCTTCGAACCACGCTTCAACGCCTGAGGAATTCGACTCAACTGAGTCCCTCGTCTCGCGTCTGAAGGAGAAGGAGCCACGACTCAACCTAGTCCCTCGTCTCGCATTCAACCGAATCCCTCGCCATGAGGAGCTACTGCTCAACCGAGTCCCTCGCCTTGCTGAGTCTTTCGTCTCGCACCTTGCCAACTGGCAGAGACCGAGCCTACAAAATTTCTTCGGCCCTTTTCAAGACCACGCCATTTAAAAAGGAACCCCCAACATTCCTGTCAAGGTCAATGGGCCTTTACACCAACGGGCTTTGATAAGACAACAAAAATCAATCCTTCAATTTTCCAAAATGAATTTACCACTATTAACTTTTAAATACGTTACCAAAATTCTGGCTTGTTCGGGGGTAAGTGATTCTCCTTCTTTGCACACTGTGTGTTCTGATAGCAACGTAACAATTCCTTTTTTGAGACTAGTCGGCAACCCTAGTTGTCTCAGTTGAGGTTCCATCGAGTGAGGAAAGTCTGGAAGAGGCTCGGCTGGCAAAACGACAGTTTCAGTAGCGACAAAACCGCTTCGCGCGAAGTCAACTTCTTCGTAATTGTTGAAAAACCTGCCAATCGCAAAATGAGGTAAATATTAACGGGTATAATACGGATTTTAAAATGAATCGTCGATAATGCCAATTCAGTCGAATTTAAAATAATACGAATCGCGCTACAACTTATTAAAAGTACGTTGACTAACTGGCACTACACACTCGCACTTAGCGTGACACGAATCGCCATATATTCTAAAACGTTAAATCTTTGGAATGTATGAATGCACAGAGCAGTAGATGACTTACTCAACAACTTCGTCTTTCGATTTATTCGTGAACAACAGCCCGCACTGTCCCTTCAGGTGGGTAGAGATTTTGTGAACGTTGTCTTCAATTTCTTCTTCCTTTTTACGTCCTAGTCCTAGAGCCATAACCTTATTCTTCCCAAAGAAGAACCTACAAAATAGAACAACGTTAGCGTAGCTAGAAGGATGGAAAAGGTAGCTAATGCTGCAAATTATTATACAATGGCGCCTTGCAGTGCTTGATGTAGTCTCACACCTCCAACAACCCACTCCATTGGATAAATACTAGTAGACGATGCAGAAGGCATGTTTAGTAATTGGCGTCAAGGAAACGTGGAACCTCAATCTCTCTCTCTTGATCTCTATGCAATCTTCCTATCCTGGCTTGTTTTGTACACCTTGTGCCGTGAAGAGATTTGAAATTCCCGCTACCTTTTAATTTTGCGGTATCCGTCGCTTAGGGAGATGGAGCACAGGTGTCATTGATCCATCTTCAAGCACCCAATTAGGTTGCAATCCGTTATTGCTTAGTAACAGATATTGGATGGTCTCAATTAATTTTTACTTTCCTTGGCTCTACGAAGTAGAAAGGAAAGTTATGTAATCGGCTGAAAAATTTTTTTTTGAGTTTTCTTCAGATCTTTACGTTTCCTGAGTCCTAAAAACACTATTTGGGAAAATGGTCTGTGTGCATGTGTGTCTGTGAACGATTTTTAGAGAAAACCACCGTACCAAATCAGCTCAAACTTGATATCTCGCTCGCAGGTTATCATGGGACGCGAAAATAAAGGTATGAACAAATTCCACCGAAATTTAACTATAGTTATCATAGTGGTCAAAACACCAAATATTTTTTTTCTCAAAAACGGCTCTAACAATTTTGATTACATTTTTTATATTGGTAGCTCTTAATAAGATGATCACACCATAAAATTCCCATTTGTGGGAAAATGACGAGAGCAGCACAATAAAATATCAAAATGTTCGACGAAAAGCGTTTTTACCACGGTTTTAGAGAAAACAACCGTACCAAATCAACTGAAACTTGATGTCTACCAAGGGACGCAAAAATAAGGGTATGGGCCAAATCCACCGAAAGTTAACTATAGTCATCAAAGTGATCATAACACCAAATTTTTTTGTGTCAAAAACGGCTCTAACGATTTTGATTAAATTTTTTATATCGATAGCTCTTAATAATAATTTTTATGGGCGTTGCTTTCCACTGTGCCTGTTAATACAGTGATTTTCTGTCCTTTTCATTGTTTTTCGTCTAATTCGTGTTCGCGTCTTCTCTATCAAGTAGCCACGCACTAAAATATCTGGTGCATTGCAACACACAACTTTCCTTAGCTCTACAACAATTCACTTTGTACATGGCTAATTCTATTTAATCAAATCATTCAGTTCCTTTGAACTTGGTCAAACAACACGTCACAGCAGCAGCAGGAAGCGGTAGCACTTACAGTTCCGGAATTTATTGTGCTGCTCGAACTCACTTCAGGATCATTATTGAGCAATTGGTTCGGACTCAGGAGGGTCTGAAACGTAAAGATCTGAAGAAAACTCAAAACTTTTTTTTCAGCCGATTACATAACTTTCCTTTCTACTTCGTAGAGCCACGGAAAGTAAAAATATCACTCACCTCTCAAGGTACGTATCCTAAAAAATCCTTCGTGAGGTTGGCCGGCTGATGTCGCCGCCTAATATATTTGTATAAATACGAGTCGAAGCTCCCATCCCGCTTACACACCCATGTTGGCCATCTCAGCGTTAGTGCCGCCCACGTACCGTCAATGGTGTTAGCGTGAGCTTCGCTCCGGGTCTACACCTCCATTCAACACTATCCAAAGAAACAGCCTTTGGACACAATTTCATCCACGCACCACATTCAGGACATTCATACTTGTCTGAGAAAAAAACCGACACTCACACACTAATCCACAGCGCTTCGTAAGCCTTCCACTCTCAATTGAAGAATCAAATCGGTATTAATTGGCCCATCCATGGCTGGTCGATTGATATCACAAAAAATAAACGCGAAGAGGGCAGTGGGTACAGCAGTAAAGCAGATGAATTAGAGAGATAAAGCGAAAAATATTGGATACGTAACAAACAGAACATGGAGGAAGACGGATGCAGTGGCGGTCACTCGACAACTGGAGGACGATATTTCGGTTACAACGGAACCGTTCGGAACGTTTCGGATGCCGAAGGGTGGGATTCACAGAATGATTCCATAGTTCAAGGGTTAGTCAAATGATTTAAGTCATATTTTGCAGAATACCAGCTCTGGAAAGTTGTAACTAGCATCAGTATCAGTGACGCTCTTCAACGTTTCGAATCGCGAACCGAAGCACCGGGCGAATGTACTCGTGGCCATTGTTTTAGGAATTAGCCAAATTTGGGACTTCCCGAAGTTTCGCTCTCACTTATTCCTCATTATTAAACAGTTCATAAAAAATAACATGAAACTTGAAGAAAACCAAACGAACCGTGTCACTTCATAAATAAAATGACACAGATATAACGCTGCAAATATACTATCAATTCAACGATTTACGTAATTTATCATAATCAAGTGTAATTTAAAATTAGGTTAAAAGATTAGTCACTGTACTATCAATAAAAATGTAAACGAATTACCTGCTATGATTCCATTCGCTCCTCAGGTCTTTCAGTTTGCTATTTCTCATATTCTCAACAGAGAAAACAAAAATTCTATCGTAGTTGCCCACACATTTTCGTATTTCTTCGACCAAAGTTTGTTTAGCTTGCAATCCCTTTTTGGTGGTTTTAGTGAGGGAGACTGAAAACAAAGCATAACGTTCATTTTGAAATAACGGTAGCGAATTTTGTCACTTACAACAGAAGAACACACTCTAGAAATATGAGTTGAATGTTTGGATGTATCGTGAAAGAAATGGGCGAAGCTAATTCACGATTTAATGCCCTAGCTTGAGTGTGAGCAGACATGTGACTACCTTAACGAACGTACAGACTAGAAGTGCAGATAACAAGTGGAACGATTGCACCGCTAACGCCAATAATTAAACGCTTGATTCAATTTTACCATTGTGCAAGTCTTTTAATGCTATAACAAATGAAAAAATTGTTCACCTTTCTTGTCACGTTTTGATTTAGGCATTGTCACTTAGTGGTAGCACGTAGCAGTAACTGAAACTGATTATACCAGCTTGAAACACAACTAATAATTCACTAATGCGACGACCGAACGCGTATAGGCCTAAATAGACCTAAAATTCGAGCTCACAACTCGATAAGTTAACATGTGAGAAAAGCGGAAGCATGGGAAAACTGCTAAATATAAACAACCGTAACCTCTCAAGTCGGACTGCACGGGTGTTCGAGTGGTGGGAAATCGAGACATCTAAAAAAATATATCCTTTTCATCTGTTTGCGCGTTATTGGTAAGATTTTCGACTACTACAATTATCTAAACAACAAAATGAGCGTGCACAATGTCTATTAGGAATTTTGAGTGAACTAAAGAACATGGACCGACCGCTTGATAACGCTACGACTGCATGTATCGATAGTTCGCTTGAACGCTACGACTCCAAGTATCGATATGCGTCACCGGCGCAGTTGGTGGGGGAGAGCCTATGAGCGATGTCTGGCATATCGATAACCTGACCTCGGTCGTGATATATCGATATATTGCCTTACCAGAGGGAGCGGGCTTTTACCGGAATTTTGAACAGCAGTTTGATATTAATTCACAATTTCGTGTAGGTTATCATGAGTTCTTTACATATTAAATAAAGTTTTGCTAGTCCAGACGTTGTCCTTGCAAAATATTCTCTGATCCCTCAAGACACAAACAACAACAAACAAACAATTTTCGAGATTATTATCCGAGGCCATTAAAAAAAAGCTTTAAATGCGACAAGGACGCAGCAATACATAAATCAAATCAACAAATTCTTCGATAGTGTAGCACTAATTTTTCAGTAGAGTACGAATGAATTTTGACTTTTAAATTGCTACTCGTGATTCAGAAAATTGTTTTTTCGGGTTCTGTCGAATTCTACGAACAAAAATACTCGGATTACCTAAAGCGTGCCGTGGACTTTACAAAAACCGTTCATCTCGCCAGAATGATTCGAACTCTCAATGAATAGTTGATCTAATGTAGTGTGAGATTTTTAAAAAACAAAACAGCCCTTCACTAATTCGACTATTTCATTCAAAAGCGAGTTTAGATGAACGTTGCGAAAATAAATTTTGATCTCTTGCTTGCCCGTTTTTCTCCCGACGATCACTTCAAAAATGAAAGTGGGTTTTCATCAGATCTTTACGTTTTGAGGCCTACCGAATAAAAAACCTAATTTCGACGCGTGGTCCGAATTTTATATGACTGTAAGTGCACTTTGTGGGTGGACGATTGAAACAATTAAGCTGGTCATTTTTCCTTTTGTTTGTCGTTTCTCGACGACGCGAAAATAAGGGCGATTTCCGTTTACGTTATTAATATGGTAGGAGGTGTATCGAGAGGCTTGCATTTTTCGCTTATTTAATTTTGTTTAGGAATTTAGCCGAGGGAAGGAGATATTTTTGTTGGATATTTGTAGTGTTGGATCCATATTAATACGACGCTTAAATAGGATTTTTACCTCAACTTTTTCGTTTTCAGTTATACTGCGTATTTCGACTGAAACGTACGGGAACTATGATAAATCGCGGTACTACGAAGATATTTTTATTCTTGTTCAGTTTCGAGATTTTCGTCCATCTTTTTTAGCGAAACAAATTGGCGATGATGATCGATCTCTACTCTATGGTCTTTGGTGAAAAAGTAAAAGCCGTAAAACTACAATTTTAGAGTTAAAAAAAAGTTTGATCGTTCACATAATTTCAGAAATCAGTTTAGAAATAATTTCTATTTATTTCGCGTCGTGAGGTCAAAATCGAAAGGGAATATTCCAAAACGATGCGATCATCAACAGCTTTAGCATGACGTCACGCTCGATTCTGAATAATCCCGCATTCACCTTCAAATTTGGCTCCCGACTTCTCGACGGCGGCGCCTCCAGTTATTAGGACTGATTATAGTATTTGGCGTTGCGAACGCTCGACCTCTTAGAAACTTTTTTTTAATTCAAACCAGTATTTTTTTTGAATTATTTCAAATAACTTTAGCGTTTCTCGAGTCATAGAAATTTCGTCAAGCGTAAACGTCGTTGAAACGGGGTTGCGGGCAATACAGTTGGCATTGGCTTTGTAGAAGTGACCTGTCTTGTTCCCCGGTGCGAGTACCACCAAACGTGACTGTGACTGAATTTTTAGATATTAGTGCCCCAACCTTTTAAGCGTCTCAGTTTTTATTACACGTAAGTACACTTTTTATTCGTACGAACTATCGTTTTTGTCGTAAACGAAGAAAAATAAACGTTATGTCTCAAATGGGCGGGACTCGTCGGGGGCTTTCGAGCGAGGAGGCTCTCGAACGGGGCTGCGGGGGGGCTCCCCCTTAGAGGAGTGCCCTCTTTCTCGCCCCGAGGTTGCGCCATCTTGGTTGCCTCGGAATCTCGTTGCCGGTCCATTTTGTCATTTCTCTTCGTTCGAATCTAATTTTCGACAGTTTTCACGACTTCACGGGGGATAATAAGGTACGTAACGTCGACCGATCGTTGAAATTAATTCGATTTCGAAGGGAAAACGAGGGAATAACGCTCCTCGCTTCTCGTACTTCACACCCATTGTCGATGTGTATCTGCGTATTAGCCACTAATCCCGTATAATCGGAACGATTTCGCGCTCGTTGACTCGAACGTGGCGTCGAACAATTGCGTTCATTGCTCCAAAATTGAACATTGTTTTAAACACAAAATTTGCCATTTATTCGTACAAAAAGCGATTACTTGGGTTTACGCGCTCCCACGTTTTCCCTCGCGCTTTGGTTCACACTTTGGTTTAATACCAACTTGCACCAGTTTTTAACTAGTTTTGTCAAATATAACCAAACTAACGACGTTCAATAAACTGCGAATAACGTGAATTAGGCGAATGATGTAATTTATCCGCCGTTGGAATTTCCGGCCCACACCTCAACGTGCTTCAGCCCTAGTTAAGTTGTCATGCGTTTAATGATGTTATTTGTAATAACTAATACAGAGGTTGTGATATACGTTTATACGAGAGGTTACTGTAAAACGGCGCATTCTTCGTGCATGAGTCACGCGTAGTGCGTAGGTGATTTTTTTTGTACAGTTGGTATGAATCACTACGAAATAAGCGAAAAATGTCGAAATGAGTGATAAGAGGGTCGTAATTGGTACGTTGAATCGTAAGGGCGTTTGGTGTGGCCCCCAAAAGGGCACTCTGGAAGGGATATTTTCCGCCTTTATACCGTTTATTGATTTTTTGTTACCCCTTTTCGACGATTACGGTAAAAATGTTCGCGATGGTGGTGGTGGTGGGGGGGGGGGCTGGAGCTCTCTTTTGAAAAGCCGATTTTATGGTTTTGAAGGCGAGAAGGGCGGGCTTTTCTTTTGCTTCGTTAACAGAAAAGTTCGACGGATTAATTTTTCCGAAGGTGTTGGTGAGAGGGGGGGGGGATTTTTCCTTCTTTTGTGTGCGTGCGTGTGTGTGTTCCTGGTGGTATATAACGGAAAGATTGTATAGATTTTCCAACGGGCGGTGGTTGCTACGTTCCGTCTTCTTCGCCCCTCCCTACCCCACCACATCCCGCTCACCCTATTTCGACGGTTGCCATGCTGCGCGATAGGGAGTTGGCCGACGGACGGATCGCGAGGGGTTGTGGGGTGTTGAGGGGTGGGGGGGCCTTTCGACGACGCGGGGTGGGGGAAATACCTTGTTGGATCGATGTCGCTCCCGACTCACCGCGCCTGCGCTCTACCGTCGGGGGGGCTCTTCGGGGTCTCAACCGTACTACGTCTTTACTTTCTTAGGATCATGTCAATTCTCTTCGTGTCTTTTTAGGTACCTAATATCGGTTAATTTTTTTGTTGTCTCGTTTCGTCTCTCCGAAAAGAAAAAAAAACGGCGATTTGGTTATAAAACGCGTACGGCGTTCGTTCGTAGGGCGCTTTATTAAGGGAAGTTCGGGTTCCTCCTTCGACTCTCTTCGACACACACACACGCACGCTCTATCTCTGTCGTTTTTCGTTCCTTTTGGATTAAAAGCTAAGGTGAGCGCCCCCTCTTCCTTATGAACCGCTTCTTTTTTTTTGTCTGGCCATTTTAATGCTTTCTATCGGGGCCTAGAGTTTAGGTCGCCTTTAACTTCCCCCCTAATTTTAGGACTCAAGCTCAAGTTCAGGTTGGTCCCCCGCGAAGGTCTCTATTTTTGTGAGAATTAATTAATTCGATTTTCTTCGCTCGGGAAGTAGAAAACGGTTTCAATCGGAACTTGAGAGAGAGTCCATTGACCCGGTCTTCGCCTTAACGCGTTCCAATTAGCGACTAGCGGTTGATTTTAGTTAACTTAGTGAAATGGCTGCAAATGCACATTCCGGCGGAATGCCGTTTTTTTTATGTTTTTTTTTTACCACGTGTTGGATGAATCACGCCGAAGTCGATAATCGACGGTTTCTTCCCCCCCCCCATTTCCATTACACACTCATCCTTTTTTTTCGTCGTATTCCACGCCCATTAACCGATTAATTGCACTTGAAGCGATTTGGCGCACGTTCCATTCGAAAACGAGTGTTCTTTTTTTTTTTTTTTTACGATTGTCACGTAATTAACATGCCTTATCAGACAAATAGTTATCGGGCGGAACGCGCCTTTTTCGTCAACCTTGTTACGACGTTATCTACGTTTTTTTGTGTGTGTGTTAATTTCGCGTACGAAAATGATTTTGCGGGAAAGAGGCGCAAATGATTCGTCCGCCTGGTGGGGGGGGGGGGTGTTCGATGGGTGAGGTGGCGGTCGTGAAGGTGCGGGTGGCGGGGGGTGGAAGAGTAGTGCGGCCTTCCCGTGAAATTTGCCGCATCGATTTTCCAACCGATATTTCCCTTTTTGGGCCCTTGCGCAGACTTCTCCGTCTGTGGCTTCCTCGCTTCGGCGTTGCTCCGCGAATTTCGTGGCGTTCCTTCCCCCCCTCCACTACACGCCCTACCGGCCACCTCCCCCCTCCCCCACCACCTTTTGACAACCCCTTTTTTTCTAATTATTTGCCAAATTTTGTCTCGACGTTATTCCGCCTAAATTGTCCCCCAAATTGCCACCCTTCGCGACTGGTGGGGGGAACTGATGACCCTTAGGAGGGTGGGTTTGGCGTTTTTTTAAGGCTACTGGGCGACGCATCGCGCAACTTTCTTCGGCGCCACGTGCTCTCAGCGCTTCTTTTGTCTGTTCGTGTCTACGTGACTCTTATCGTTCGGGAATTTATTGCGCTCCTGCTGTTAATGCCACCGCCGTTATTGAGCAAGTAATTCGCGACGAGACTACTCAAGGTGGTCGTGTGGCCCATTTCGTTTAATGAGCAGCACAAGTTCTCCTAATAAGCCATCTAAATGTGGCCAACTGGCTTATAATTTGCTGATGGTGCACTGGTAGCATATACACCATCTTGTTTCAATAAGGTTAATATTACATAGTACCTCCAGTAATTGGTTGCAGCCGTTGCCACGAATGTTTATTTTTAAAAAGCAATAAACGAAAGGAGGTATAGAACAGAAATATCTGGAATAAGCCGTTGAAACTGAATATAACATCCTTAGTAACAAAGTGACTCCAGAACTGGAAGTGTTCAATTCCCATGAGCTTGTCTTGGCGTTAGCCATGCGATAATTATCCTAGAAAAAAGAAGAATGGTAATCACATTGTCGTTACACTGCCAACCAGCCATGCCAGTCGACCAACATTCAATTATTACTTTCCGCTACCCCAAATGCAAAGGAAAGTATAGTGATCGTGTCAAAAAAAGAAGGGTTTTCTTCAGATCTTTACGTTTTGAGGCCTACTGAGTCTAAAAAACCCCAATTTCGTCGCGTGGTCCGTGTGTCTGTAGTTCGATTTGCGGGAGAACGGCTGATCCGATTGAGCTGGTTCTTTTTATCTTTTGTTCATTATGTTTTGTTTTTGACACCTAATAGGTTATGGGCAATTTCGGCTGATTGGAAAGGGGGGTGGGGGACGAAAATGTATCAAAAACTAGGGTTTTTTGCCTTTTTCTCGAAAACTGCTGTAACCATTTTGATTAAACACGTTTTCTTTACGCTTTTTGGCAAAACGGCTTCGGCGATTTTCACCAAATTCGCAGGATGTTTTCGAGTAGTTAATACCTACATATTGTTCTTAATAAATGTTCCTCTGACAGTCCATTGAGCAGAGATAAAAATCAAAATGTGTCGAAAATAACGTTTTTTCGAACATTTCCGTAAATTCCAGGGTAACTTCATCACCAGGTGTGATTAATCCTAATGGACTGTCTTTCAGTCACCCATACTAACATTTTGTTCTCTATAATTATTTCTGTATATATATGTTGAGCGGAGATATAAGCCATGTTAACACAGAAAAGGAGATTTGTCGAATATTAATTTATCGGTATTCCAATTTTCTCAAAAACGGCTAACGATTTTGATTAAATGTTTTAAATTGGTAGCTCTTAATAAGACAATTATACCATAAAATTTCCATTTGTGGGAAAATGACGAGAGTAGTACAATAAATTACCAAACGTTTCGACGAAAATCAATGTTAGTGCCGTTTTTTCATTCTAAACTCCGCTGACATGTTACTAGAATGTTCAAAAAAATTAATTTAGTAGTCCAATCCAAAACCTAAAGGGTGAGTGTTTAAAAACGCTCATTAGATATGTGGGGGGTCACTCGATAAATTCCGGAGTTTCAACTACCACTGTTTCGCTTACTACCAGTTCTAAAAGTTTTTACCCGATAACTGCTAAAGTAATTGATATAAAATAAAAAATTCGTGTTTATAGCCTCATTAATTTTCTGTGTACCAATTGCTCAATAATCGTCCAGGAATGAGTACGAGCAGCACAATAAATTCCGGAACTGTAAGCGCTACCGCTTCCTGCTGCCGTGAAGTGTCCATTGACCCAAGTTCAAATGAATTGATTAAATAGAATCAGCCATGTACACAAGTGAATTGACTTAGAGCCAAGGAAAGTTGTGTGTTGCGTCGCACCAGATATTTTCCTCTCATTTTCCATCTAACTTCGAAGTATTCACAAATTCTAATCGTGGAAACTATCGATTTGCAATGAAAAGGATATCCAGTGCGACGCATCACACAACTTTCCTTAGCTCTACGTAAATTCACTGGCTCTCATGGCGTTTGCTACTAATTCAATTCATTTTTCACTCAGTTCGCTGTGTCTAACGCAACTTCTCAGTATTAGAATGAGATAGCGCTTATAATTCTGGAATATAGACAGCTCCAAATGATACAATAATACCATAAAATTTCCTTTTCTGGGAAAATTAGAGCGGCAGAATAAATTAACATCGGCAAAAATCAATTTTAGCGATTTTAGCGGTGTTTTTTCCTTATTAGCTCCTCTCAAATGTTATTGTAATCTTCGAAAAAATTGAGGTGCTAGCACAATTCGCTGCCTGTACAGTGGGGGTTCGATAACGCTGATAATATATTCAGGGGATTTTACAGAAATTCCGTAATGTCAACCACCGCCGTTTCATTTACTACCACTTGATGTTTTTTACCCCATAACTCTGTACGTGTGTTATATTTTTTTTAAAAAATCGTGTTCACTGCTTCACTCTCCGTGTAACCGGTTCCTCAATAATCGTCAGGGAATGAGTGCGAGCGACACAATAAATTTCGGAATTGTATTCGCTGCCGCTTTCTGCCGGCCTTGAAGTGATGATGGTTTGGACCAAGTTCAAATGAATTGAGTTGGTAGAAAAAGCCTTGGACGGGCGTCGAGCTGAGGAATGTTTTGTGATGCGGCTCACCCGATATTTCGATTTGAGCGAGGTGATAACAGGAATTGCGTTCATTGTCGTAACGCTCATTTATTCGACGCGACGTTTTTCCCTTCATTAGTCATGTTTTATTACCGTGGGAATTAACGTGAACCAATTAAGTAATCTAATCTCGAATTGACGTTCTCCTAAACATCGCGAGGCCGTGAGTATTGTGGAGGGGGAAGTCGCACTTTGCTCGAGACTGCTCTGAAGACAAAGTGTGTTTGAAATATAACGGGAATTTCAGTTTAAAAAAAAAAAAAATTGATTTATTTGCCGACGTTAACGTTGTCGCCTTCAAAATAGTCCCCCATTAGGTATTATGGACTTGTACCAAGCCCTTCGTCGAAACTCTTCCTAAACTCGATTTTTGGGATATTCGTTAGCTCTTTCAGCGATGCGCTTTTAATATCATGCTCGTTGAACGACGGCCCTTTGAGGTTTTTGGAAATAGGCAAAAGTCGTACGATGGCGGTTATGGAGCCCGGGGCATCGTTACGGTATCGTTTTTATTTTCCTAGGATCTACCAAAATACGATTTTGAGAGAAAACGACCGTACCAAATCAGCTCAAACTTGATATGTTGCCCGCAGGCTACCATGGGACGCCAAAATAAGGGTATGAACAAAATCCACCGAAAGTTAACTATAGTTATCATAGTGATCAAAACACCAAATATTTTTTTTCTCAAAAACGGCTCTAACGATTGTGATTAAATTTTTTATATTGATAGCTCCCAATATGGCGACTATACGTTAAAATATCCATTTGTGGGAAAATGACGAGAGCAGCACAATAAATTATATACATTTTTGACGAAATTCGGTTTTAGCGCCGTTTTTACTTTCCGCTACCCGAAGGGAAGGAAAGTATAGTAATCGGCCCAAAAAAAAAATTTGAGTTTTCTTCAGATCTTTACGTTTCAGACCCTACTGAGCCTAAAAAACCTAATTTCGGCGCGTGGTCCGTGTGTATGTGTGTGTGTGTGTGTGTATGTGTGTGTGTGTGTGTGTGTGTGTCTGTAGTTCGATTTGCGGGAGAACGGCTCATCCGATTGAGCTGGTTCTTTTTTTGTTCTGTTCTTTATTTTTCGTAGACACCAAAATAAGGTTATGGACGATTTCGGCCGATGGGAAGGGGGGGTAAGGGACGAAAAAGTACCAAAAACTAGGGTTTTTCGCATTTTTCTCGAAAACGGCTCTAACGATTTTGATTAAACTTTCAAATTATCTTCTACTAATCAATATCGAACTTTTCTTTTCCCCATATATCTCCATGAAAATACGGTGAACGGAGATATGGGCCACTGAAGCAAAAATAGGTTTTTACGCTTTTTGGCCAAACGGCTTCAGCGATTTTCACCAAACTCACAGGGTGTTTTTGAATAGTTAATACCTACATATTCTTCTCAATAAATGTTCCTGTGACGGTCCATTGAACAGAGATAAAAATCAAAATGTGTCGAAAATAACGTTTTTTCGGACATTTCCGTAAATTCCAGGGTAACTTTTTCACCAGATGTGATAAATCCTGATGAAGTGTCTTTGAGTCACCCATACCAACATTTCGTTCTCTATAGTTATTTCTGTATATATATGTTGAACGGAGATATAAGCCAAGTTAACTCAGAAAAGGAGATTTGTCGAATATTAATTTATCTGTATTCCACATTTCTCAAAAACGGCTCTAACGATTTCGATCAAACTTACGGAGTACTCTCAGCTAACTAGTCCCTACATTTTGTTCTCCATAAATGTTCCTGTAAAAATGCGTTGAACGAAGATATATCGCCCTATATAGGTGGTGTTCGAACTTAAAGGGGTGGCGGAAAGTTGTGTGTTGCTACGCACCAGATATTTTCCTTCTAAACTCCGCTGAAATGTTACTAGAATGTTAACAATTATTGGTGTAGTAGTCCAATCCAATACTTAGGGGGTGAGCGTTAAAAAACGGGGCCTATTTTAATGTCGTCCATGGAGCCTCAGCTCATGGCTTCAGCCTTAGGCCCAATGGCTCTACTCTCAATTGGTGGGACGTCGCCTATACGCCTTTCCAATATTAGCAAGGTGGTACCTCTGCGGACAGTGACCAGTAAACAGGCCACATATGATCCTCATATCCTTCCTCCCCAGTGTGAGCGCCTCCTTGGCCCTCCCTTTGGACAGTCGGAAGAAGAGTTTTGACTAAGGCTGGGCAATCCTGCTCCAATCCTCTAGCCGAAGAAAATAATAGACACTCAGCTAAGTATTACGTGACTATAATTAACAAATAAAACAAAACCACTATCGAGGTACCTACAGTTCTGCCACTACCACAGGCTCAAAGTAGCCCCCTCAGTCGGCCCAAGCGGATTCGAAAGCCACTGCAACGCCTCAATTTGTAGCCACCTCAAGGGGGGGGAGGAGTGTTGTGTCGAGCTCTAGCCAGAAGAGGAGCCAGCAACAACAACAACAGGAGAGCAGGTTATTTTTGGTCAGGTTTTTGGTTTTCATTCGATGCTACGATACACTTACGAAGTTTACTTTCCGTTGTCAATCATTTTAAATAAATTCTATTTGCGTTTAATACGTCATATTTGAAAAAACCCGACCATATCCCGTCACAGTTTTGCCCTAACCTCAAACGGAATTGAATGATATTGTTGTTAATTTCGATACATCTGAATTCATTTCTAACCTCAATGAGCGGTGCGTAGCAACAAACAACTTTCCGCCACCCACCCCCGTAATTTCGAACACCAGCTACATAGGCGGGAGCTATATCTTCATTCAACGCATTTTTACAGGAACATTTATGGAGAACAAAGTGTAGGGACTAGTTAGCTGAGAGTACTCCGTAAGTTTGATCGAAATCGTTAAAGCCGTTTTTGAGAAAATTGAAATACCGATAAATTAATATTCGACAAATCTCCTTTTCTGAGTTAACTTGGCTTATATCTCCGTTCAGCATATAAATACAGAAATAATTATAGAGAACGAAATGTTGGTGTAGGTGACACAAAGACACTCCATTAGAATTTATCACATCTGGTGAAGAAGTTACCCTGGAATTTACGGAAATGTTAGAAAAAACGTTATTTTCGACATATTTTGATTTTTATCTCTGTTCAATGGACCGTCACAGGAACATTTATTGAGAACAATATGTAGGTATTAACTATTCGAAAACATCCTGTGAGTTCGGTAGAAATCGCTGAAGCCGTTTTGCCAAAAAGCGTAAAAAACCTATTTTTGCTTCAGGGGCCATATCTCCGTTCACCGTATTTTCATGGAGATTTGTATAAAGAAGAAAAGTTAGGTATTGATTAGTAGAAGATAATGTGAAAGTTTAATCAAAATCGTTAGAGCGGTTTTCGAGAAAAATGCGAAATCCCCTAGTTTTTGGTACATTTTTGTCCCCCACCCCCCCTTCACATCCGCCGAAATCGTCCATAACCTTATTTTGGTGTCTTCAAAAAATAACGAACCAAACAAAAAAAGAACCAGCTCAATTGGATGAGCCGTTCTCCCGCAAATTGAACTACAGACACACACGGACCACGCACCGAAATTACGTTTTTTAGACACAGTAGGCCAAATTGCTCTCATTGTCAATTGCTTTCTAACAGTTCGAATTGATCCGCAGATGTGACATTGTTGATACTGTTCTGGTTATTGAGTTTCATCGTCGGACGTTTTCGTTTACGTGGCTCCTGCCATTTGATACTATTTTGTCGTCTTTAACGCTTGAGCGACAAACTATTTTGAGAATATGGATTAAATTGCTAAGAGGGCGTTGAGTCGCATTAAGTGTGTTATGGGCGTTAGTAAAGGAAAGACATGTCGTACTAACCTACAAATTCCGGAATTTCAACCGCCGTCGTATCACTACCGTTTACAAAGGTTTTTACCAGATAACTCTGGAAAGAGTTTAATTATTGAAGTATTTAATTTTGGAGCGAAAGCCGTGAAAACCAGTGAATTTATGTAGAGCTAAGGAACGTTGTGTGGTGCGGTGTACGAGCGAGCACAGTGTTGTAAAATTGCGTCTAATCGAATTGACGAGTGTGTGATAATAAAAGGCTGTTCCGTAGCTAAATAGAACTCGAATTAAACCTATAAACGGACGAGTAAGTAAGAAAATAGTATTAATAGTCGTCGTACGCCAACGAAAGTTGAGCCTGCCATGCCCGACCTCGCCCATTAGGTATTGACGCGATGCAGCACGAATTAGTTGAGTGACCCCGCATTCCAATCAATTTCTCTGTAGCTCGCGATCGAGACCTCGAAGCGGCTTTATCGATTTAGTTTTTATCTTCAATCGGTTTTTCTGCCTATTGGCCGTTCACGCGATGTTCGAGGGACGTTCGAAGAACTCCATGAATTTCTCAAGGGCTGCACGTAACCTAGAAGAACGTTAGTTTTTCCGAAGGCGCCCACAATGTCTAATACGATTATTTTGAACTCTGGGAAGCGCGCGTTTGAGGCTATATTCGATTATATGGTGCCCTAAAAACCTTCAAGGTGCACCTGGGGGACTTTTTAGTCGTTGTACGTTGATTGTGTCGATGAAGGAATTATATTTTGCGATTTGTATTTTGGAATTCGGACTAACATGTTTTTGGAGTTCCCTTTGAACGTCTCTGCATTGACAATGCTGGTAGAAGTATATCCTGTGCCATGTCTTAGCGCAAGTAGCCAAAGGTCTAAAAGTGTCGATTTAACGACACGGCGTTCCACGCTGAATTCATTCTGTCCAGGGGCGAACTTGTGAGACAGACTTGTTCCAAGGTGTGATGGTGAGACCAAAAAGACTCTAAAGCGATGGACAATTTGAGCGTTTCATTGCTTGACTTGATATCGTAAACTCTACGTCAATTCACTCGGGTACATGGTTTTTTCTACTTACTCAGTTGATTTGAACTTCACAGCTGCAGGAAGCGGTAGCGCCTACAGTTCTGGAATTTATTGTGCTTCTCGTTCCATGACCATTATTGAGACATTGGTACACACAGGATTAATGAGGCTGTAAACATGATTTTTTTGAAGAAGATAGTAATTACTTTTGCAGAGTTATTGGGTAAACACTTTTAGAACTGGTAGTAAGCGAAACGGCAGTAGTTGAAATTCAGGAATTTCCGGAGTGAGCCCCATGTATCTCATGAGCGTTTTTAAACACTCACCCTTTAGGTATTGGATTGGACTACAATACCTTCTTTTTTTAACATTGTACTAACATTCCAGTGGAGTTTATGAGGAAAAAGCCGCGCCAAAAACGATTTCGTCGAACATTTTGATAATTTATTGTGCTGCTCTCGTCATTTTCCCCCGAATAGGAATTTTATGGTATAGTTGCCATATTAAGAGCTATCAATATAAAAATTTTAATCAAAATCGTTTGAGCCGTTTTTGAGAAAAAAATATGTGGTGTTTTGATCACAATGATAACTATAGTTAACTTTCGGTGGATTTTGTTCACACCCTTATTTTGGCGTCCCATGGTAACCTGTGGGCTAGACATCAAGTTTCAGCTGATTTGGTACGGTTGTTTTCTCTAAAAACCACTGTGAAATCGATTACGTCAAACATTTTGGTAATTTATTGTGCTGCTCTCGTCATTTTCCTAGGAGTGGGAATTTTATGGTATAATTGCCTTATCAAAATGTAAAAAATTTAATCAAAATCGTTAGAGCCGTTTTTGAGAAAAAAATTATTTGGTGTTTCGATCACTATGATTACTATAGTTAACTTTCGGTGGATTTTGTTCATACCCTTATTTTTGCGTCCTATGGTAACCTGTAGGCTAGATATCAAGTTTCAGCTAATTTGGTTCGGTCGTTTTCTCTAAAAATCGTTCACTGACCATTTTCAGGTCAGATGGTAGCATCGGGGGGTTACTTAGATATCCTACGGACATGACAATAAATGAAATGAGGCTAGATTGTATATTCCCCACGAACACGAACCGCCTAAACAGTTTAACTGAGCCGTGAAACCCCCCTGAACGCGAAAAACGAAGGAATCACCGTTTATTCGTAAACTCGCGAGTTTTTAACCGGTGAACATATGGCGCTCCAATCTAGCGCTCAGTTCATTTGCTCTTGGCGAGACGTAACTTCGCGTTTAGTTAAAGGGTGTTGGGAATTTATCGAGTTGTACTGTGCCTGGCTTCCATAATTAGGCACCCCTGGCGATCGTAGTCTAGCGGTCATAGACGAAGATTCATATCTCGGGAATTTGTCTGGCGTTGGTTCGAAGCTCGTGATCGCTGTAATTTTTGCCTGAGTCAGCGGCTCTCCAAATATTTCCAAACCCCTCGCAACAAAGGTGCTCCTACTTGAGCGAGTGGTTGGTGGAACGGCGGCCTGTATTGGACAGCCACTATGATTTTATGACATCAGAGGAATTTATTTTATTAAAAACACTGCGCAAAAATTGCTTTTGGTCGAATTTTTTCATTTTTTGTGTTAAATTTCGTCATTTACTCACGAATACTTTACACCCAGCGCGTTAAATCAGTAGAATTGCAGTGGAGATGTGTGGATTGTCTTCAGGAATTGAGACCATTTGAGATCACTATTGGTGTGCCTTTTCAAATGAGACGCTTATCCGAAAGATGAGCTTTTTTCTTTCAGGTGTACAGTACTGACAGTTCTGACGTGATCGGATCTACCTGACGTTAATTTGTTCTTGGAATTTGTCGAATTGGCTCGTTGCAGTTCTAATATCCCTCCTTCTGTCGTTAACTCGAACATGGACAAAGGTGGAGCGATGGAGACATACTCCGTCAGTATAGACGGGTGCCATTGTCTGGTCAACCTTGGGAGCCCATCCCGGATCGATGGAAAGAAGGTCGTCTTTTCTTTACGACCGACACCTGTCTGCTGTTCGAATTCATTTTGGGGTTCCAGCGTTGTGAAGTGTCACTGGTATACTCCGGCCTGTGCGTTGCCAATACGAGCCAGGTTGTGTGAACTCTCCTTCATTCTCTCCCCCTGGAGTCTAAATAAAGTGTTCGCCCCGTGACCAGAATTACCTCCCAACTAACGCACCCCGGAGGGCTCTTCGAGAGTTTTCGCTCTGACCGTTCGAACTAAATTCGATTCCGAGTCGAGAATCCCTTCTTTCGCGAAAATGTTTGTTTCCTCCGTTAATCGATTCGACGAGTCGCGATCGCCTAAATGGAGCGGTAATTTGGCAATCTACTTCAGGATGTCGGCTGAATCGACTTTTATCTGATCTTCCCTCGTTCCCGAAGCGTCGCTTTTGAGTCATAGCAAACGAAACGACAGCTAATTCGTTCGTTTTTGGGAGTGAGATCATTGTCCAATACTGGGAAATTCGGAACGCGTTGAAGTTTCTCGTTAATGAAAGTTACTCGAGGCGACTGTAATTGATCGGCTACTACTCGGCAGGTTGCTTCATGCAATTCAATTAGTCTTCCTCGACTGGATGGTTAAATTACTATTCACTCGGAGATTGAAGTTCGGCTTTCTTTTCGACGATTGAAGACGAGTATTAGAGAAGCCACGTGTTCTGATTTTGTAACGTAACGCCAATATAGTGATGGCACTACGGTCATGGTCTATTGAGCTTGTTACACAATGGCAGTTCGAAGACGGTTTATTAAACAGCTACATGCCGGAATTCCAAGTAATGCCGTTTCTTCGACTTTTTCAGCGTTTTCCTTGTAATTCCAGAACACCGCGAACATTCTCAAATTATGTCAACAGCCTCGTTGATTACCTACTCACCAAAGGTCGTGAAATGAGTAGGGGGAACTCGATAATTTACGAAGTGCACGGGGTGAGTCTGTCGGTAGAGCGGTAAAAATAGCGGAGTGTGGCTCAGGGAAGTTGTGTGATCAGTCGCACATTTTCTTCTTCAATCCTGTCGTGACGAAACCCTTCGGTATTCTCCCTAGACTCTCGACGCTCATCAAAGTTCTTTAACGGCCCCGATGACGCACCAAGCTCGCGATGATCAACGAACAGTCGTTCGAAGGAGCCCGTTTTTGGAATTCTCTCGACTCTTCTGCAGGTTCCCTTACCACCGGTTGCGGTAGCTCCAGAACATGTACCCACTTTTCGTCAAGACTCGCCGTCAGTAGAGAGGGGCCTCTCATCGCTCCTTCCAAGGAGCCCAGGGCGTACCGCCGCGGTCCTCCGGGCTCTTGCGGTCGAGTTGATTGAAGGGAAGTGGAGAGGGGAAATTGTCTCTCGACGTGTCAAGGACGATGTCCCTGCCCGCGCATCTGGTCTCCTGGTGGCCGCCCCGTAATCCATCCAACAGGACCTCTTATGGACGGACGATGTTGTTCCGTTCGTTAATCCTGAATACTTCCTTTTGGCCTGTTCATGAAGGACGCTATTTCCGACGAGCCTTCCAAATAGTGCTTATTACTTTCCGCTGCCCCAAACGGAAAGGAAAGTATAGTAATCGTGTCAAAAAAAAAAGTTCCTACTGAGTCTAAAAAACGTAATTTCGGCGCGTGGTCCGTGTGTGTGTCTGTAGTTCGATTTGCGGGAGAACGGCTGATCCGATTGTGCTGGTTCTTTTTTTGTTTTGTTCGTTATTTTTTGTAGACACCAAAATGAGGTTATGGACGATTTCGGCCGATGGGAAGGGGTGGTGGGACGAAAATGTACCAAAAATGAGGGGTTTTCGCATTTTTCTCGAAAACTGCTCTAACGATTTTGATTAAACTTTCACATTATCTTCTTTTCTTCTCTATACATATCTCCATGAAAATACGGTGAACGGAGATATAGGCCTATGAAGCAAAAATAGATTGTTTACGCTTTTATGCAAAACGGCTTCAGCAATTTCCACTAAACTCTCAGGATGTTTTCGAATAGTTAATACCTACATATTGTTCTGTATAAATGTTCCTCTGACACTCCATTGAACAGAGATAAAAATGAAAATGGGTCAAAAATAACGTTTTTTCGAACATTTCCGTAAATTCCAGATGTGATAAATCTTAATAGAGTGTCTTTTAGTCACACATACCCACATTTCGTTCTCTATAATTATTTCTGTATATACATGTTGAACGGAGATATAAGCCAAATTAACTCGGAAAAGGAGATTTGTCAGAATATTAATTTATGGGTATTCTAATTTTCTCAAAAACGGCTCTAACGATTTCGATCAAACTTACGTAGTACTCTCAACTAACTAGTCCCTACATTTTGTTCTCTATAAATGTTTCTGTAGAAATGCGTTGAACGAAGATATAGCGCCCGCATATGTAGGTGGAGTTGGAACTTGAAGGGGTGGCGAAAAGTTGTGTGTTGCTACGCACCGCTCGTTTTTTGTTTTTTTTTACACAATTCCATCGTGCCACCGATGAAAAGGCAGCAGTTGCCGCCACATTAATCCCGTTTTCACGTCCCCAAATTGTACGAACTTATTGTGTGAACCCATTTCAATAATAAAACGGAATTGGCGCCACTAAACTTGAGCTACGCCTTTATATCGATTTCGTAGTTGTGTATCCCTCATCTTCCAACGTACAGCCTACTCGTACAGTTCGTCCTTCAACCTGTAGTACTGCTCCCCCTTACTCGTCTAGAGCTTACTGCTGGGGAAGGATTTCGTTTGCTAACTGTGCTCTGGTTGCTACGAGTACAAGGTGGTGGTGGGATGTCGAGGACGCTTCCTTGGGGAACTCCAACGCGCGAGTGCGATGGCGATGAAACACCACTTCTGTTTAACGAACTAAAAACGCGTTTATGGAGCATCGCATACCTTTCCTCATTCCTCAGTCTCTTCAAACAACATTTGATAATTTTCAGACCAAAATGATCAAATCGTGAGATCTGTGCGCCTGTGGCTTGTTCGTGTTTTCTTTTTTTTGTGTCAGTGGTAAACAAACTTGGCTTATAGCTGCATTAGCTGGATGTTACAACTGCTTTCTTGCGTGTCTCTCTTGAAAAACCTGTTATTATGTATGTACTAGCACCTTGAAGAGCTTGCCCATCAGGCACTGGAATCGAAAGATACCCATGCTCCCTCAAGAGATCTCTGTATGGCCTGAAGGTGTTGCCAAATGTATGGTATAAAAGTTCAGCAGTATCCCGACAGAATTGTACCAATTTCAGACTTCCTTTTTTAAATGGCAAATGGATACATTATGCAGATGATCATCTATTAGCAAGGAATGACAATAATACAGCGTTGGAAGTCATTTAGAACTATATTGAGGACATCAAACTTGAGGATCTGGGATCCTCCAAAAAAGAATTCGTTGGTTTGTGAGAAAGACGTCCGATGAAGAGCCTGTTGGGTAAATTTCTCACTTCTGAGGAATTGATGAGCCAAATACCTTCAACGCCCGAATGAAATTAATTGAGGACTCGGAATTACCTCCGAATGCCCGGGGCCGGGTGAGTGAGTGTCGTCATTGATTAAACTTTCAAATAATTTTCTACTAATCAATACCTAACTTTTCTTCTCTACATATCTTAATGAAAATACGGTGAACGGAGATAAGGCCTATGAAACAAAAATAAGGTTTTTACGCTTTTTTGGCAAAACGGCTTCAGCGATTTTCACCAAACTTTTAAGATGTTTTCAAATATTTAATACCTACATATTCTTTTCAATAAATGTTTCCCTGACGGTCCATTGAGCAGAGATGAAAATCAAAATGTGTCGAAAATAACGTTGTTTTTTTTTTAACATTTCCGTGAATTCTGGAGTAACTGCTTCACCAAATTCGATCAATCGTTGAGAGTGTCTTTTATTCACCCATACCCACATTTCGTTCTCTATAATTATTTCTGTATATATATGCTGAACGGAGATATTACCACGCACCGCTCGTTCGTAAGCGGGATTCATCAGTGGAGTTACTTGGCAAATGAGGGTCTAGTACACGGCACTATAGTAGCTTTTCCTCGGAAGTTTAGTAATTTACTACGCTGCTCATATTTCCCCACAAATGAACATTTTACCTTTCGGTTGATGGAACTGCGCACACAAATTTCTATAAAAATCGCCGAAGTAGTTATTGATAACTTT
Organism: Pachypeltis micranthus; assembly: GCA_020466155.1. Lineage (NCBI taxonomy): Eukaryota > Metazoa > Arthropoda > Insecta > Hemiptera > Miridae > Pachypeltis > Pachypeltis micranthus. The sequence goes on along the minus strand of CM035780.1, from coordinate 12,108,081 downwards.
GTATAATCAGAGCTGTTAGAACTCTTAGTTTGGCGTCTCATGTGCGGATTGGATGCCGAATTGAGTGCTGGTTTGGTTCATCTGCTAGTTATAAGCTTGTTATTTTACGGAGAATTCCCTCTGGTTGTTGATGGCGATTTGTTCAAACGAGCGTGTTCGATCGTGATAACGTTGGTTGGTGAATGCATTCGAAAGATGTACCGTTTTAAAGGAAGCATCAACTACTTCATTCGCAGGCCCGTGTTAAATACAGGCTTTACTTTCGGTACCCCTCGGCAATAGCTACGTCGGTACTCGTCAAAAACTTCGCTTTTAGTTTTCTCACGAGTTTTTCAATTTGGCGTTTTTAACAAACGCCGACTCTGGGGGAAACAAAAACTTTCGTTCGAGCGTGAGAAGGGAACCTAATGCTTCACTCCAAGCTTGCCCCAAACTTCGTTCCTTCTCAATTCCGCTTCTCTTAATTTTTGTTTTCTCCCAAAACTCATAATCACTTAGTTAACCCGCTTGGCTCGTCCTATTGTACCGTTCGTTGCGCCTCAGATTTTTTTTTTCACCTTGTTGTTAATTACCTAATGCCAACGTACCAACCTCGTTCTGTTCTTTGAACACTTGAGACTTAACGATTATCATTACGACCACGTAGCGGGCTTATTGAAGTATTCGATGTGGAAATGGAGTTACTTAGCAAATGAGGGTCTGAGCGAAGAAATTGTTCAGCCTCGCGTTATTTATCGACTGGAGTAAAGACGCTAGTAGAAATCGTAATAAAACGTCTCGTGCGGCCTTGGTTTTGTTTTTGTAAACCTACCGTTTGCTAATGATGAACGTGGCGAGATTACTGATTGGAGTTTTTTTTGAGCTACTGAGCCATTTTTTTTCTTGAGATTAGTTTTCTTGTTGAAACCTGTGTAAATAAATATCTGGTGCGTAGCAACACACAACTTTCCGCCACCTCTTTAAGTTCGAACACCAGCTACATATGTGGGCGCTATATCTTCGTTCAACGCATTTCTACGGAAACATTTATGGAGAACAAAATGTAGGGACTAGTTAGCTGAGAGTACTCCGAATGTTCGATCTTAATGGTTAGAGCCGTTTTTGAGAAAATTGGAATACCGATAAATTAATATTCGACAAATCTCCTTTTCTGAGTTAACTTGGCTTATATCTCCGTTCAGCATATAAATACAGAAATAATTATAGAGAACGAAATGTTGGTGTAGGTGACACAAAGACACTCCATTAGAATTTATCACATCTGGTGAAGAAGTTACCCTGGAATTTACGGAAATGTTAGAAAAAACGTTATTTTCGACATATTTTGATTTTTATCTCTGTTCAATGGACCGTCACAGGAACCTTTATTGAGAACAATATGTAGGTATTAACTATTTGAAAACATCCTGTGAGTTCGGTAGAAATCGCTGAAGCCGTTTCGCCTAAAAGCGTAAAATACCTATTTTTGCTTCAGGGGCCCATATCTCCGTTCACCGTATTTTCATGGAGATATGTATACAGAAGAAAAGCTAGGTATTGATTAGGAGAAGATAATGTGAAAGTTTAATCAAAATCGTTAGAGCCGTTTTCGAGAAAAATGCGAAAAACCGTAGTTTTTGGTACATTTTCGTCCCCCCCCCCTTCCCATCGGCCGAAATCGTTCATAACCTTATTTTGGTGTCTACAAAAAATAACAAACAAAACAAAAAAAGAACGAGCTCAATCATCGGATGAGCCGTTCTCTCGCAAATCGAACTACAGACACACGGACCACGCGCCGAAATTAGATTTTTTAGACTGAGTAGGCCTCAAAACCCAAATTTTTTTTTTGGCCGATTACTATACTTTCCTTCCCTTCGGGTAGCGGAAAATAAAAATAGGGGTTTGTATTTTAGTCGCCCGTAATCCAGTTCCGTATGGCGTCAATAACGTTTGTTGATTTCTGTTCGTTCACGTTCGGCGTGATGCCGAAATTAATGCAGTTACGTAGATCCGCGGAATGTTATTTTCGACCTGGCGATGTCGTTGTCATTCGTTCTTGTGAATCACGCGATTTGAATTTCGAAGAAAAAGGGAAGAACGACTTTTTTTTCGTCATTCTTCACCGCGTTAATCTTCTTAGGGTTTCTTCGATTGAAGAGGCATTTCATTTGAAGAGCTTAGTTGCAGTTTCCGCGATCGATAAATGAGCAAAAAGAAGCTTACTTGACTTCGCGATATCGCTAATGAATATTTCATAGAATCGTAATTCTCTCGAGTCGCGGGATTCCTAAGTGCAGCTCATGCCTCTCCGATTCTTTCACAATATGTCCACTAAATGGCCGAGAAAGTGGACTTTTCTTTTTGAATGAAGGTTGAGCGGTCGATAGATAAATACCTCTTCGTTGTGGATGAACCCCGCTGGAATTTATCCGACGGGTTTTTTTATATTAAAACACTCCACGACGACCAGAGGACGTAAATGGCTTCCTGCTGGATGGGATTGTTCTAGTCTCTAACGGGAATTGAGCAACGAAACGGGAAATTCCGCTCTCACTTTTGAAGTCGCTCAATTTCACGTTAATGGCTGCTTTAATTCATCGTTTGTTCCACGTTTGGTTGGGAATTTCTTAACGTCTTCGCGTTTAAAATTGAGCAAGGGGGGTTTTATGCTAAGTTACGCGGCTTTCATTTTCTCGCGATGGTAAGCTATGGGCCGGGCGTAACTGATTTCGATTTATTTACGCCCAGCCTTGAGTTCAATTGGTGGATTCCAGGGATGTGTACGGTTGAACGAATTATATATCATGATTATTTCTTGAAAAGAAGCTGGAAGTTGCAGTGGACCGCCTTCTGCAGATTTTATAAGAATATCCCAGTTTTTTTTTGTGTGAATTGCTGCGACTGTCAGTTTCTCAAACCGATCCGGCAACGAGAAAAAAATGGACACTAAAAGAGTTGTGCCAAAATCGAGATGTTTTGTATAAAACGATTACGACTGCAACTGCCAGTTTCGCAAAAATCATCGGAGTATTGGGCCCGATCCACAGAACTCTCGTTGTCGAGTTGAACCATTATTACTTTCCGCTACCCCAAAGGAAAAGGAAAGTACAGTAATCGTATTAAAAAAAAAGAAAAAAAAGTTTTTGGGTTTTCTTCAGATCTTTACGTTTTGAGGTCTACTGAGTCTAAAAAAAACCTAATTTTAGCGTATGGTCCGTGTGTGTGTTTCAGTAATTCAATTTACGGGAGAACCCTTGACCCGTTTAAGCTGGTTCTTTTTTTGTTTTGTTCGTTATTTTTTGTAGGCAACACGTAGGCAGGTTATGGACGATTTCGGCCGATGGGAAGGAGGGGGTGGGGGCGAAAAAGTACCGAAAACTAGGGGTTTTCGCATTTTTCTCAAAACTGCTTCAGCGATTTCCACCAAACTCACAGGATGTTTTCGAATAGTTAATACCTACACATTGTTCTCAATAAATGTTCCACTGACAGTCCATTGAACAGAGATAAAAATCAAAATGTATGGAAAGTTTTTTCGAACATTTCCGTAAATTCCAGGGTAACTGCTTCACCAGATGTGATAGATCTTACGGAGTGTCTTTTGGTCACCCATACCCACATTTCGTTCTCCATAATTATTTCTGTATCCATCCGTTGAACGGAGATATAAGCCAAGTTAATTCAGAAAAGGAGATTTGTCGAATATTAATTTATCGGTATTCCAATTTTCTCAAAAACGGCTCTAACGATTTCGATCAAACTTACGGAGTACTCTCAGCTAACTAGTCCCTACATTTTGTTCTCCATAAATGTTTCTGTAGAAATGCGTTGAACGAAGATATAGCGCCCGCATATGTAGCTGGTGTTGGAAGCGATGCGGAAAGTTGTGTGTTCTTACGCACCACTCGGTTTTAAAATGTCCATTTCTCATTTTTCTCGGCACAACAGTAAAACGGATTGATAATAAATCTGTCATTCTGGGAGATTGAGCGTTAAAGACAGGAATAGAGGGGCCACACTGTTAGCAGGTGGGCATTTTTATTGGACACTCGGAGCGTTTAGTGACGTTAGTAATTCGACAAAAATGCCGCTGAAAATACGGGTAATTGATTAATTTTTATTGCGATTAGTCCGTCGTATTACTGCAAAAATAGCACATTTTTATAAAACGATCTGGAGGCGTAAGCTCGTTTCATTTCATAATGACTATCTTGAAGTCTGAACAATAATCATATTCACGATGAAGCTATATTAGTAGTTGTTCATGAGGTAAATCGTTGTTGAGAAATGCAGGGGTAGTGCTTATCTTTTGGGTGATCAAAGTGTACATCTTTTTGAAGCAAAAAGTACTCAACAGAATTCGACGTTCTAGTCACTGTAATTAGCCTCGTTTTGAACTAAAGGGTGGTACTGAGCTATTCTCAACAGCTGAACAGCCCTGAATTCTGATTTGGAGCAGGTTCTCCAAACCTCTGCTGGAAACGCACCAATTGGCCGGATGAATTTTTTAAATTTAGGGCTGGTTAGGAGTAAATTGTTGACTGGCCTTTCTTGCCACTGGTTGAGTTGGTATCCTCGACTCAACGTGCCAACAAGTTGATTTAATGAATAAACGTTAAAGATATTCAAAACAAAGTTTTCCGTAATAATGACTACTTTTGTTAAAATGGACCAAATACCCATCGGATGATCGCGTCGAACGATACTAATTGTGGTAAAAACGCGTATCAACGGCAACCGCGATCCAACGCGTAAATGTGTGATGGCGTTATACACATTTATCTAATACGTAGACGAAAAACTCCGCCAACCCGTTTTATTTATGACAATTTAGACACTTGAGGTAATGTTCTTTGATAGTAACGAGATTTACTAGAAGCGTGCATGAAGGGCGTTGATGAATCTGTCGAAAGTCAGGCGGATTTAATATCGAAGTGCAGGGTTAGTACTGCATTAACCGAATTAAGTTCTGTAACTGTGGAAAGTCGGAGATGAGTAAATGCGTTCGCCACAATGGTTCCTGGTAGAATGAAAGTTGTTCGAGTGTTAAGGTGGAGGAGTTCGAAGAGCCAGACAATGGCCGGCGTATTGGGATAATTCACTCGTGCTTTTAACTGTGCGCTCCCTTTTCCAATCCACCGAGCTCGTTAAGAGGATTTAAATGTTTTTTCGCGTGCACGCTCAGTCAGCGAACAAGATTGAGGAAAACAGTCAATAATGGCCGTAGGGAGATTAAAATAATGTCTCCTTTGAAATAAGTGACTGTGCATTATGTTAGACATTGATATTTTCTTATATTTCAAGGTAGTATTTTTCGAGCGACGGGTATGACAAATTATGATTGTCAACTCAATTTGATGCCCTATGTGGCAGATTTTAAAAATTTTGGTTTCAATCTTGATAAAGATGTTGTTCTCAGTAAGAAGTTAACTTCAGCTACCCAAAATTGGTTCAGTTGCATTAAGGAGGCTTAAAGCTATTTTACTCTCGCCTTTTGCTTGTTTAATGTCATTTTTCTGCGAATTCCGTTAATCTAACTATTTTTTTTTTAATTTACAGCCGTAGGTATGTCAGTTGATAAAGAGGAGTTGGTACAGAGGGCGAAGTTGGCCGAGCAGGCGGAGCGGTACGATGACATGGCGTCGACCATGAAAGCAGTCACCGAAACCGGCGTCGAGCTCTCGAACGAAGAGAGGAACCTCCTGTCCGTCGCCTACAAAAATGTCGTCGGGGCGAGGAGATCGTCTTGGAGGGTCATCTCGTCCATCGAACAGAAGACGGAGGGATCAGAACGTAAACAACAGATGGCTCGGGAGTACCGAGAAAAAGTCGAAAAGGAGCTCAGGGACATCTGTTACGATGTACTGGTGAGTAGCTCGATTTATTAATTTATTTAAAATTAGATTTAAATGTGCGTATTTAGGTGTTAAGTGAGGCGGGGGTCGATTGCCGTGAATTAGATCGCCTTGGCGAACCCTGGTGATAGTGAGACTTTGGCGTAGCAAGAACTGAGACTTTCGTTGATCGGAAAATGAAGCTCCAGGAAGAAAAGGAACTGCAAGAACCGCCTAAGTTGGTAGAAATCCTGATTGAATAGGCCTGCCATTTATGTCGGATCCTTGAGAGATGACAAACAAGAGTCGACGACGTCCAATGGCTTTTTCGTCCTTGAAGTACGACTTTTCGCGATTGTCTCTGCGGCGAGCCTTCCTTAAGCCCCTTCATACACTTGTTGGAGATCAATTTCCTCGGAAGCTAGACATCCCCTTGATTTTTTCCCCCTTTCTTTTTTGAGTGTACGAGAAACGTGAACGATTTTTCCCCTTGTCTTTTCTTCCTACGGCCACAGAGTTTAACCGTTCTTTTTCGTGTTATCTTTCATTCTGCTCTTCAGCGATACGAAGTAGAAAGGCTTGAAATAGGTGTAATCGGCTGGAAACAAAAGATGAACTCTTTTCTGAACCCTGAGGTCGAAAAACGCTATTTTGGAAATGGTGCGTGTGAGTGTGTGTCCCAGTGGACGATTTTTAGAGGAAATTGCTGAACCAAAGATCACGTGTTGAAGAGAGGCCAGAGTTAGGTGCGCGTTGGGGCCTGAGGGTTTCTGAGTCAGTCAGCGGACTCTGATCCGATCCCCAACTGGGCACCCCCCTCCACCAAACCCAGGGGGGTGATGTAATGGGCATCAGCATCGGCTGGGACACTGAGCCCGTTAGTGGCTAGGGCGAAATGCCATTGGTCCTAGCAGCTTCAGCGGGTCCTTCGGTCCGCAGCTGCGTCTCTGATTTCTTCTTCTTATTCAGGCTGAACCAAATTAGCTCAAACTTGATACCTAGCCTGCAGGCCACCATGGGACGCCAAAGTAAGGGTATGAGTCAAATCTGCCCTAAACTAACTATAGTTATAGTGATCGCAACGCCAAATATTTTTTTTCTCGAAAACGGCTTTAACGGTTTTGATTAAATTTTTTGTATAGACAGCTGCTAATGAGATGACAATACTATAAAATTACCATTTGTGGGAAAATGACGAGAGCAGCACAACAAATTACCCAACATTTCGAAAATCGAGTTTAGCGTCGTTTTGGTTTATTATTCATTCTGAATAATAACCCTATGTTTTCGGTCACGAAAAATTTTTTACAACCCCCCCTCAAAATTTGATACTTTACGTTTCAAGACATGGAGATTCCAAATTTGCAATGTCCGTCCGCCGTCCCCCGTCCCCCGTCCGCCGTCCGGGCCGTTTTGTGCCTTTAACGTGGTCTAAAAAATTCGTTCTTTCGCCCAAAAATCCGATTTGGTATCTAGTTGTGCCCGCCATCTCGGCAATCCGATCGGACGAAGCCCGTGGTTGTAATGGGCAAAAAACGGTTAAAAAAATTAACGAAACGCAGTACAACGCGGGAGCTACAAGCGTTTCGTCGTTTGAATTCCCTCCGCCCCGCCCGTCTCATTAAAAACCAACCGCTCTCGAGGCGAGCGAGTGCGGCCTCCCTCGCGTTTTAATACGATTCAATTTTTTTAGATTCTTTCGTTTCATTCTCATTATGTTTTTTTCATAGATTTTTGGTTAAATTTTGATATTAGTATTTAGCGTGCATGTTTTCATATTAAAATTCAGTTTTTTCTAGATACTTTCGTGTTTTTTTTTGTTTATTTTAATATTACGATTCAGTTCTTTTCGGCCTTTTTTTGGGTTTCATTATGATATTTTTCGATGCTGAATCGAACAGGATGGGTCTCGGAGCATTAATGCTAGGTCAAGCTGATTATCCGAATAATAAACCGTTGTGTAATAATTTGCAGCGTTTTTCCTTATAAATTCCGCTCAAACGTTACTAGGTTCTTCCAAAAAAGAAAAAAAATCTATGTGGTACTCCAGTGAATTATCTATACGATGAGTGTTTAGTAACGGTCATGAGATAAGTGGTACTCCTGATATTCCCGAATTTTACGAAAGTTTTAACCGGAAAAGTGATGAATATAACTCTCGTAAAAATCGTGTCCATGGCCTGATCTGTTCTCTGTGTACCTATTGCTCAATAATGGTCGGAGCATGAGTACGAGCAGCACAATAAATTCTTGCTTCCTGTTGCTGTGAAGTGAGTGGTGTTGGTAAAACACCACTCATGAACCATTCTAATGAACTGAATGAATTATAAATTGAATTAGTAGCCAAAGCCATGAAAATGCAGCCCACCTGATATTTGTAAGATTAGTCCATTTGGGATAATCACTCAACCATTAGCGGAGAGGCAAATTATGTTGTGTGGGGGGGGGGGGCCAAGAAATGGTTTCGTGATGCGTCGCAACAGTTTTTTTTCCCCCTCGTAGAACGTGCTGAAGAATTTCAGCGTCTTTAGGAACTTCCCTTGTGCCGAACAATTGAAGTTGATTGAATTTGAGCGGGAAATATTGTGTCGCAGGAGGAATTCGGTTCTCTTCTGAAATAAAACGACGCGGTTTGCGTGCGTGCATATTATTTCTCGTCGCTACTAGCGTTCTGACAACATTCTAAATCGCGGCGGCCCATTAATTAGTTTTAGCGCGGCCTTCCTCGTCAGAGCGATATAGTTCGCCATGCCGGTACGATCATTACGTTATTTTGCTTTCATTTATAGGTTCCGTCGGTCGGTTTGTTGTCTGTCGAGAATATCCCCCAAGGAAAACGTAACGTAAACGTTTAGTCTTTTTACAACCACTTGAGACGAATAGGCGACCGATGATTGTCAAAATCAGCGTTTTTTTTTTAATCCATGGGACTTACCATTTATTTACTTACGACATGTCCGTCAGCATGATGAGCTTTTATTTATAGGTTCGTTTGTCGGCTTGTCTATTGATTATCTTCCAAAGAAAACAACGCAAAAGATCTTCAACCACATCATACGTATAGGCGGCCGACTAATGTCGAAAATGGAAGAGGATCAGCGTTTTTTTTTTTTAAACCGGTTATTTACATTTTAGCGCTTTGAAGTTTGACACTGTCATTATGTTGATGAAAATTTGGTGACAAGAGGATAATACTCGGAAGGGTTGTAGGAATCGTGTGCCGAGGTCGACCTTTTCTCCGGACAGTTGGTAATTTAACATGATCAAAGAGACGATTAAATTGTACGCGCACAGCACCCCTAAGACTAAAATGTAATAATTGCCGTTGTTTTATTTAACTACAACTTTTAATGGCAAGTCTATATTACGAATAGGCCTCAAGGGGGGGGGGGGGCTCTCTTAATACGTGACGTAAGATTTGATGAACAAAAATTTTGAAAGAATTCAAAAAAAGTACTAATAAAAATGAAAAAATTAAGCGTAAGGGTAGGGTAGTGGTAAGTAGATCGTCAGTTAGGCCCAAAGTGCTCCAATATGAATTTCAGAGCCTCGCTCCAGTAATCTTGAGGGACTTCCCCAGAGAAAGAGTTAGAGGAGAATTTGACGAGGTGACATTCACATTTATCAAGTCATTGGAAAAACGAATTAAACATAAATTGTTGAGAGGAACAAATGGGTTGCAAATATCTGGTATGTTGCGACACACAACTTCCCTTAGCACTATGACAATTCACTTTGTACACGGCCTTTTCTACTTAATTCATTTATCACTCAGTTCATTTGTAACTTAATCAAACAACACAGTAGGAGTTCGCGACAGTAGGAAGTGGTAGCGCTCACAGTTCCGAAATTTATTGTGCTCCTCGTACTCATTCTCCGACCATTATTGAACAATTGGTACACAGAGAATTAATGAAGCTGTAAACACGATTTTTTTGAACAAGGATAGTAATTACTTCTGCAGAGCTATTGGGTTAACACTTAGAACTAAAAGTAAGCGAACGGCGATAGTTGAAATTCCGGAATTTCCGGAGTGACCCCCATACATCTTAACAGGGTTTTTAAACTGTCGCCCTATAGGTATTGAATTGGGCTACTACACCGCTTTTTTTCAACATTCTAGTAACATTTCAGCGGAGTTCATAACGACAAAACCGCGCTAAAATCGATTTTCGTCGAAAATGTTGGTAATTTATTGTGCTGCTCTCGTCATTTTCCCACGAATGGGAATTTTATGGTATGATTGCCTTATTGAAAGCTACCAATATAAAAAATTTAATCAAAATCTGTACAGCCGTTTTTGAGGAAAAAAATATTTGGTGTTTTGATCGGTATGATAACTATAGTTAACTTTCGGTGGATTTTGCTCATAGCCTTATTTTGGCGTCCCATGGTAACCTGCGGGCTAGATATCAAGTTTGAGCTGATGTTTCGAGTTTCTGTTGACTAGAACTGCGAATAACCTAGTTTTCGCTCCTGCACAAATTAACGTACAAATGGTTGATAAAACGAGCTTGATAGCTTGGAACCTCATAGTTGACTACAGACACACCGAGTTTTATTTTACTTCGGGCTTTCGCGTAGCCTAATAAACCACCAACAAGATGGAAGTTCACTTACGTCTAGGAACGACTCAAGACATGTCCGAATTGATGCTACTTTTTGTGGTACTGCATTAAAAATCGCTAATTCTCGTACGTGATGCTAAGAAAGGTTGAGTTGTTAGCGTCACACCCTCTCCCTCATGCTTTTCCTAAGCTCTTTGGGTTGCAGAAAATGAAATTGCGTGGTTGAAAATGTGTGCAGCCGTCGAATGTTGAAGAAATTGTTGTTGAAAATTGAGTTAAAAGTTGAGTTGACGCTTTTTACTGTTTCCCCCTCGTTATAATTTGTTCTAACATGCCCCCGGCTCGCATCTGCCTATTCCGTAAATCGAGAGGCGTTTACTAACAATTGAGTTGATGGATTCCCACGAACTTGCTACCCCCACGCCCCGCTCTTCCTTTGTAAAACAGTCTACTTCGATTGTTACCCTCGTTCCCCTCCGCCTGTATTCCTTCCACAGACGGAAGCACGGTGACAGAAAAAGAAAAAAACAGGAAAGAGTTCCATAGAAAACCCGGGTTGGTTGGGTGGGAGTGGATTTGTTGGTCGTCGAGGTTGAAGGGAGTTGAGGAGAGCGCTTAAGCGTAGGGCTATCTCGCTCATGCAGGCTAATACCGAACTAGGTCATTCGACCCACACGCCCACAACGTCCCGACCTTTTCTACCTCAATTCAACGTCTTACATTGTGGTTAATATCGAAAGTGCGTTTGGTTCTGGTTAGGGTTGAATAGACAATTATCGAGCCGGCGAAATGAATTTTGAAACTTCTCTTAACCGAGTGGATGAGTAATTTCGGTACCTTCCCCCCCTCCCCCCACCTCTTTGCCTTCGTCGTACGCGCGGCTCGTTCCTATTTAAAATCCCCCCAACGAAAATGTCACTGAGATAACATTAAACGTATTTCGACGTCTTATTTGCCGATTCATCCTAATTGTAAACCTATAGGTGAAAAGTTGACTTTCTTTTCCAAAAATCGATTCATCGTAGTCAATAGGTGAATAAGGTCGCATTTGTGAATGATCCGCATTGTGCGCAGGCACTGAGAGTAATATGTATAGCGATGAGGTCAAAATTTCTAATTGCGATTGCCCCAAGGATCGGGAGAGAAATCAGGACACAAAATCCGCAATTCTTCAGAATTACCAAGTTATTAGTCAAGTTGTAGCTTATTTGACCTTTTTTACGTTCCGCTCCCCAAAAGGGAAAGGAAAGTGATCGTGTAAAAAAAATTGAGTTTTCTTCAGATCTTTACATTTTGAGGCCTACTGTGTCTAAATAACCTAATTTCGTGTGTGTTTGTGTCTGTAGTTCGTTTTGCGGGAGACCGGCTGCTCCGATTGAGCTGGTTCTTGTTTGTTTTGTTCGTTATTTTTTGTAGACACCAAAATAAGGTTATGGGAGATTTCGGCCGATGGGAAGGGTGGTGGGGGTTTCACGCCTTTTTCTCGAAAACCGCGCTAACGATTTTGATTAAATTTTCACATTACCTGCTACTAATCAATACCTAACTTTTCTTCTCTATACGTATCTCCATGACAATACGCTGAACAGAGATATAGGCCTTTGAAGGAAAAATAGGTTTTTTACTCTTTTTGGCCGAACGGCTTCAGCGATTTTCACCAAACTTACTAGATGTTTTCGAATAGTTAATACCTACGTATTGTTCTCAATAAATGTTCCTCTGACAGTCCATAGATCAGACAGAAAAATCAACATGTGCCGAAAATAACGGGTTTTCGAGCATTTCCGTAAATTCCAGGGTAACTTCACCAGATGTGATAAATCCTAATGGAGTGTCTTCTACTCACCCATACCAACATTTCGTTCTCTGTAATTATTTCTGTATATATATGTTGAACGGAGATATAAGCCCAGTTAACACAGAAAAGGAGATTTGTCGAATATTAATTTATCGGTATTCCAATTTTCTCCAAAACGGCTCCGACGATTTCGATTAAACTTAATGGAGTACTCTTAGCTAACTAGTCCCTACATTTTGTTCTGTATAAATGTTCCTGTAAAAATGCGTTGAACGAAGATATAGCGCCGGCATATGTAGCTGCGAACTTGAAGGGATTGCGGAAAGTTGTGTGCTGCATCCTCACAACTTTCCTCTCGATTCAACTATACGCTACAGCTTATGCGATGGCACTGTATTTTCGTTCAACGCATTTCATTTACCTCCTCCTAGAACAAAATGTAAATACTTGGCTGAATTAATCAAAAAGAGAAAAAATTAGAAAAACCTCTGCTTACTGTTCGTCAAACCTGTGAAGTTAACTTATTGCAGTAAAAGTTACAGCGCTCTCAATTAGTTCCCACGACTATTGCTCTGAACGTCCAATGATGTAGGCCAAAACATTTAAAATGTGCTCGAAGAACGCATCTTTCTCCCTTCAACGGTACATTTAAGGGAGCTGCGACGCTGATCAAATCTTTTTTTTTTTTGAAATATATATTAAGGCCTAAATAAAGTTACCAGTTATCTGAATGTGCCCGTTTTTGAGAGAATTGAAATACCCGATTTCGCGATACGTCATCAATCGTTCGATCGACAACAAAATTCTATATATTTTTCGAGACTGCTGGTTAAATGGAAGTTCGAGAATAAAGATGTTTTCATTCTTTCGTCTATCGTCGGTTTAAAAAACGAGCTTACTCTGCTCAAATAATTAATTTAGCGTTCAAATCTTTTTCCCTTCGCAATACGACTTAATTAGATCTCGTTTTTGAAGTTTGACTGATCCCAACGTCGAAGCCTCGACGACCCTTATTATAATAATTAAAAGTACTTTCGCTCGGAGCTAAAAGTAAAAAAGTAGCTTCAATGTTGAAAAACAACCTCATTCCCATTGTGTCTCGAATTTGAAAGTACATTATTTATTTATTCACGTTATTTTACCCGTTCAGGCGACTTGGAACTACCCAGGGCCCGTTTCGCCTCAGTTGTATCCCCCCCCCCCGTCTTATTTTGTTTGTCGTTTCAAAAATCAAAAATTGGTCAAGGTCGTGCGCGCGATTGGGGATTTTACAAACCACTGTTGCTTTGCCTGTTTCAATACTGCGGGCAAACAAAAAAAAAAGGAAGAGAATCCGTTCCGTACGAGTGAAATAGTTGACGTTATTCTGTGTATCAATTGTCTACCGATCAGCCTGGGGGTTTTTTGTTTGTTTGTGCCTAATGTTGCCTGTATAAACTAGGGTTGAATGGATATGATGATCGTGAGATAATTGTCGATTGTTGTTGGCTTTAGCTGAATTTCTTTATTAGGCCCGCTGATACGAATGTTCTGTGAGGACGTTGCAAATATACTAGTTGTGTAGCTGTGGTAGACCAAAAATATCTTTGTTCTAATAATTCCATTCTAGGATATACTAATCTGTATTGTAGCATTTCTGCGGGCTAAATGTCAAATTTGAGCCGTAGTTAATTTTTCCTCAATCGCATTCAAGTTTTCTCTCTAACTGCGAATGAAGTATAATGTGTAGGCCTGAAGGCCTGAAGAAAATTAAACTTTTTTCAGAATATTACATCATTTTTTTCCCTGCTTCGCAGGCAGGTTCCTTAATTAGGCTTAAGGAACTTGAGCGTTTAACTCATTTTCGAAGCAAATGAAAGAAGGGTGTTCCGTGCGGTGGTCACATAATTCAGACGGATCCGCGTTGAATCGGTATAAATAAACCTCGGATGAAGCGTCTGGTCGCATGTCAACCTTGCCGTCGTAAGACATGCTCCGAACTGTGTTGGGTTTGATTTCCCTGGGAGTATCGCTCTATACCACACCCTTCGGGCGCCTTTCCGCATTCGAGATCCCTAAACGCGCTTATTAAATTTGAGCGAAAAGCTGGTCGAGAGATACTGTTCGTTTTATCGCTACTGACTCTCAAGAATCCGCATCAAAGTTGTGACTGACTACACTTTGACTTTCCTTAGCCCCCGCAGTACACACAAACTGAACGGTAACGTAAAACATGAATTTTCATGCAAGAGGAAAATGCGACGATAGCATTCAGGTGTGAGAACTTTGACAAAACCAGCGATAATAACTCGACAACGCTCTGTCATCAAACTGAAAATATACCAAAAATGCTGCAAATGATTACTTTTTTTGTTTTTTTTTTAAATTTGCGTTTGTTTTTTAGTATACAGAGAATAGAAGTATGCAATAAAATGACCTATGCTACTCCCCACTATGAGCATAGCTTGTGCTGTGGGGAGGAGTTACAAACAAAGAGTGTAAAAAAAAAATAAAATTGCGGTGCAGTTTCAAGAGAAAGCCCAAGTAAAAGGAAGAAATTATTTTTATCATTGTTAATTATAAAAGAAACCTGTACAAGATCAGAACAACTAGTAAAACTAAATGCATAAGAATAATATTTTATGAGGGCTTACTTTACTAAAGAAATCTTTTCTTGAAAATAGTCAGTGATGAGAGCGAGCAAAGGTGAACAGGCACTTTCAATACTCAGAGGAGACTCACGTGGACCTCCTGATGGCAGACCGACGCAAGAACCCACGTGGCATCGCTGTCTCTCAGTGCGAAGGCAATGAAATGAGATTTAGAACCACGAATGGGAATTTTATGATATAATTGCCTTACTGAGAGCTATCAATATAAACAATTTAATCAAAATCGTTAAAGCTGTTTTTGAGAAAAAAATGGCTGCGGTTGCCACAGGTCAACCAGGGCTAGGGTTAGGGCTGGTTACGCTCCATTTTGGGTGGATTATGCTCATACCCTTATTTTGGCGTCCCATGGTAACCTGCGGGCTAGATATCAAGTTTGAGGTGGTTTGGTTCGGCAGTTTTCTCTAAAAACCGCTCTAAAATCGTTTACGTCGACAATTTTGTTAATTTATTGTGCTGCTCTCGTCATTTCCCCTTAGATGGGAATTTTATGGTATAATTGTCTTTTTACGAGCTATCAATATAAAAAATTTAACCAAAATCGTCAGAGCCGTTTTAGAGAAAAACAATATTTGGCGTTGCGATCACTATGATAACTATAGTTAACTTTCGGTGGGTTTTGCTCATTACCTTATTTTGGCGTCCCATGGTAACCTGCGGGCTAGATATCAAGTTTGAGGTGGTTTGGTTAGGCAGTTTTCTCTAAAAACCGCTCTAAAATCGTTTACGTCGACAATTTTGTTAATTTATTGTGCTGCTCTCGTCAGTTTCCCATAGATGGGAATTTTATGGTATTTTGCTCATTCCCTTATTTTGGCGTCCCATGGTAACCTGTGGGTTAGATATCAAGTTTGAGCAGATTTTGTTGCGGTGGTTTTTTCTAAAAATTCACCGACATCCTCATATCGCTAAGGCAGGAAGTAGCCAACGCCAGACTACTCAGCCCTCCCAACTTCATCCCATGTTTCACCTTTGACTATAATTGCAGTATCGTGTGCAAAAGAAAAAGGAAGACAGTTGTATTTTTAATAGAATCTTCGTATATATAATGAAATAGATTGGGCCAAGAACCGAACCACTTGGTTTAATTATTGAGGAAAGAAAATTATTATAAATGCGAGGGTTTCGTCCTCATACCGACTGAAGATGCTCGAAGGGTTCTACCGTCGAAACACGAATTTGCTGCTTTCTGTGGGTAGTGCAAGGTCGAGCTAGGGACTCTGCGGATTGCTCAGAGAAAGCTGGTCGTTCGGTCGAATATTTTAGTTCGGGGTTGGCAATGAGGTGTAAGTTTCAACTTAAGCCGGAGGTTTGCTATCAGTGACTCACCTAGCCGTAACCTGCGCGTTGAGTCACCTGAGTCGGGAGTTTTTTATTTTTTGATGCGACGGTACGCGCTAATTCCGCAGAAAACAAAAAAACTAGCTCCGCGATTACGCCCGAAAGTGCATTTTTGAGTTGCCATTAATTACTCATTGTAGGCGGTTGAGGATAGTTACGTCATAGGGTTGGGATTGATATTGACTGAGCCGTAGTGAATCAGCGTTGTCCGGTCCCAACAAGGCTTCCCTCTGGGCTACCCCTCGTCGGTACTCTACTCCCTTTCATTCCTCACTTTCTATTGCTATTTATAACGCGTTAGTTATCCTCTTTCTGCCCCCCTTCCTTTCAAACTGGCATTCCTTTCATTACTTCCGCCCAGTTTCAGGAAATGCCCTATTTTCACTTTTTTGACTGCGTCCCCCCCAGATTCACGGATTTTTTTTTCTTCTTATTATGCGACTGCGATTTTCACTTCGGAAACTCTTGAGAGGACGAAGGGTAATCTTGGAAGGGGCGTACAATCGAACTCCACTCTTGCACTAAGTGACAGATTTTTGGCGGGTTAGCTCGCTCTTCTGTCCCAGAGATTACTTCAACCCCAGCACAGATCTAAGCTTCAAGTCTTCTCCGCGAAATATGGAGACTAATGTAAGCGCGGATGCCGCAATACGCCAAACTCCTTCGAACAAAGTAGGTTTTGCGGAATATCGCGTGTAATAGACACGAACAAGTTGTCGAAGTGCGGGGAAAACTAACGTTCAACTGTCCCCTACTCACGATAATCAGCCAGTGCTCGAAGTTTCGTCTGAAAAAAAAAACCAGTTGCAATGCAATGATACCATAAAATTCCCATTTGTGGGAAAATGACTAGAGCAACACAATAAATTATCAAAACTTTCGACGAAATCGATTTTAGCGCAGTTTTTAGAGAAAACCACCGTACCAAATCAGCCCAAACTTGATATCTAGCCTACAGGTTACCATGGGACGCAATAATGAGGGTATGGGCAAAATCCACCGAAAGTTAACTATAGTCATCATAGTTATCAAAACACCAAATTTTTTTTCTCAAAAACGGCTCTAACGATTTTAATTACATTTTTTATATAGATAGCTCTCAATAAGGCAATGATACTATAAAATTCTCGTTCGTGGGAAAATGACGAGAGCAGCACAATAAATTATCAAAATTTTCGACCAAAAGCGTTTTTCGCGCAGTTTTTTCCTTATAAACTCCGCTGGAATTCTTGTAGAATGTTTGAAAAAAAATTGGTATTGCAGTCCAATCCAATACCTAAAGGGTGAGTGTTTAAAAACGCTCATGAGATACATGGGGCTCACTACAGAAATTCCTGAATTTCAACTACTGCCGTTTCGCTTACTACCAGCTCTAACAGATTTTACCCAATAACTCTGCAAAAGTGATTACTTTCCTTTTTTAAAAAATCGTGTTTACAGCCTCATTAATGATCTGTGTACCAATTGCTCAATAATGGTCCTGGAATGAGTACGAGCAGCACAATAAATTCCAGAACTGTTAGCGCTACCGCTTTCTGCTGCCGTAAAGCGTTGTTTGACCAAGTTCAAATTAACTGAGTGATAAATGAATTGATTAAATAGAATTAGCCATGTACAAAGTGTATTGATGTAGAGCTAAGGTGTGTTGCAACGCACCAGATATTTTGATACGAAAATGAGTAAATACTAACAAAATTGATGGAGGGAGGAAGGTGGGGATCAAATTTAGGGCGTTAAGTCCAAAGTGGAGGGCGTATCAGGACCGATTTGAATCATTCGTTGCGAGAGGTATAAAAATGTATGTGCGACAATGGGCTGAGGAAAGTTGTGTGGTCCCACCATATATTTTCTCACTGCAACCGCTTGAACGATATTACTATTTTTTATGAAAGACGGTTCCTGAAATATTGAACCACTCTGACATAAAAAAATGTCTAAGGCAGCAGAATAAACTTGTCAACGAAATCGACAAAATTTATTTTAGTGCAATTATTACTTTCCATGGCTCTCCGAAGTAAAACGGAAAGTTATGTAATAACTTTTTTAAAAAAAAGTTTTGAGTCCAACAAAAACACTTGTGGAAAATGGTTCAGTTAACGCGATTGAGTGAAAAGGGCTGAACAAAATCAACCCAAAATTGATATCTAGCCTGCAGGTTACCACGGGACGCCAAAATAATGTTAAGAACAAAATCCGTCCAAAACTAACTATAGTTATCATAGTGATCGAAACACCAAATATTTTTTTTCTCCAAAACTGCTTCGACGATTTTGATAAAATTTTTCTTATGGACAGCTCAAAATAACGCGACAATACCGTTAAATTCTCATTCGCCGGAAAATGACGAGAGAAGCGCAATAAATTACGAAACGTCAAAAATCGATTGTAGGCCATTTTTGTCCTTATTAAGTTGGAATCTTCAGAAACGTTGTGGTAGTCAAATCAAGTGCTCACACGAGGAGATATGTAGGAGCTACTTCGGAAATTCCGGAATTTCGTCCCCCACCCCTCACTTGTTCTGTCATTTCTGAAAGTTCGTGCTCGTTTATTTCAAAATGGTGAACCGTGATCCTTCTCACAAAAATCTCGTCGACAAGTATTTCAATCACTCGTGCGTTGGTAGCTCAATAATGGTCGTGGAACGGGTAGGAGCTGCATGATAAATTCCGAAACATTGAACGCCGCCTGTTTTCACAAGGAACGTTGTCACGTTTCATTGTCACAGAATGAAAAACAAGTTTAATTAGTTGGTAGAG
Source organism: Pachypeltis micranthus (assembly GCA_020466155.1). Taxonomy (NCBI): domain Eukaryota; kingdom Metazoa; phylum Arthropoda; class Insecta; order Hemiptera; family Miridae; genus Pachypeltis; species Pachypeltis micranthus. Next base: position 12,089,154 of record CM035780.1, on the reverse strand, counting down.
TCAAGAGAATAGCTGGATGCGCGTGAGGTCTAAGGAAAGTAGTGTATTTTGACGACAATTGTTGCTAGGCCAATCGCAGTTAACATAAATTATTAATAATTCTCGAATTGCAACTGATATCGTCCCTGGCTCAATTCTTTCACTGTAGTTGGTGAACAGTAAACCCAACCGTTAGAATTTATAAAAAATCTTGACTCCCTTGATTTACCCATAGGATGGTTATTCGATGAAAGTCGTGAAGGTGAAGTTGTTACGAAAATAGTGAGCGAGCCTCCAACTCGGTTTGTAGAAGCTCAGTGAAGTGTACTCAGTTGGTATAGCAAAACAAATTGCCGAACGGCTGTTTCAATCAAGTGGTGGAAGTGTGAAACTAAATATCGAATGCGTACAAAGTATGTACTTCTGGCTAATATGAAGTTACGAAATCTGAGTTGACAGGTGGTTATAGGAAATTGTTGTGTTAATTTTGCTGCTTTGTATTAGTCAGGAACATGGGCACAGCGAGTAGGTTGTATTCCAGTTTTTATTGCTCGGTAGATGAGTTCACAATGAACTGGAGCTATTGTAACACCACGAGCGCCGCTGTTGCGTTCAATCCGACCCCTTTATCAATAATTTGTTAAAAGAGTCGCGTCGCCTTTATAGAATTCAAGATTGAAGTTGAAAACGAGAGAAGGAAGCAAATATTCTCTTCGAAGCCTCAAAACGACACCTTTCTCGTCTGTTCCGTTAACTCTCCTTCTCTTTTATGCGATCGGACGGCCCTGCAGGTCAGGTAAAATGAGGGATAGTTCCGACGTGGAAAGGTGCACATGCGTTGTGGTGACGTCACTTGGGTGGAGCCCCCGGGGCTGTCTGCCCTCCCTCTCACTCACTCCTCTCTCACCATCGTATTTCCCTGCTGGCCCTCCGAAGCTTAGCCCTTGGTATTGACTCATCGATCGGTTCCTCCGTTTCCCCCCCTCTTTTCAAGCCCTCCGAGGATTGTAGGGTTGTAGAGAATTCACCGGCTATGAGACTTGTCCTTAACCATGCCCAATTTTTTAACTGAGGGAATTTTTTTGGTCCTTTGTGAAATCCTCCTATTTATTTCTATAGTAGTCCAGTGGTTTGCAAGGCTGACATATTGAGAGTGACACGAATTGTTCTCCTCTGGGAAGAACCTCTCCTTTCGACCTACAGTTTTAAATCCATCCAAAATCACCTGTTGATTTTATAGTTCGAAGCTTTGAATTGAGTTCTAGCTGTTCATTTAAATCCTACCTGGCGCCTGTCTTATTACTTTCCGCTACCCGAAGGGAAGAAACAAAATTTGGGTTTTCTTCAGATCTTTACGTTTTGAGGCCTACTGAGTCTGAAAAACCTAATTTCGGCGCGTGGTCCGTGTGTGTCTGTAGTTCGATTTGCGGGAGAACGGCTGATCCGATTGAGTTGGTTCTTTTTTTTATTTTGTTTGTTTTTTTTTTAGACATCAAAATAAGGTTATGGACGATTTCGGCCGATGGCAAGGGGGGGGGGAGGTGGACGAAAATGTACCAAAAACTAGGGTTTTTCGCATTTTTCTCGCAAACGGCTCTAACGGTTTTGATCAAACTTTCAAATCATCTTCCTCTAATCAATACCTAACCTTTCTTCTCTATACATATCTCCATGAAAATACGGTGAACGGAGATATGGGCCCCTGAACCAAAAATAGGTTTTTTACACATGGCAGAACGGCTCCAACAATTATCACCAAACTCACAGGATGTTTTCAAATCGTTAATACCTACATATTGTTCTCAATAAATGTTCCTCTGAAAGTCCATTGAGCAGAGATGAAAATAAAAATGTGTCGAAAATAACGTTTTTTCGAACATTTCCGTAAATTCCAGGGTAACTTCTTCACCAGATGTGATAAATCCTAATGGAGTGTCTTTAAGTCACCCATAGCCACATTTCGTTCTCTATAATTATTTCTGTTTATATATGTTGAACGGAGATATAAGCCAAGTTAACTCAGAAAAGGAGATTTGTCGAATATTAATTTATCGGTATTCTAATTTTCTCAAAAACGGCTCTAACGATTTCGAACAAACTTACGGAGTACTCTCAGCTAACTAGTTCCTACATTTTGTTCTCGTTAAATGTTCCTGTAAAAATGCGTTGAACGGAGATATAGCACCCGCATATGTAGCTGGTGTTCGAACTTACGGGGGTGGCGGAAAGTTGTGTGTTGCTACGCACCAGATATTTTTTCATCAAATTCTCTTCGATGTATACTTTCTATTTGAAATTAATATCGCCTAAATAAACACATAGTGATAAAAAGAAACCCTTGTGGCAACCGTTCGATATTAAGCTTCCTGATGAGCCAAACCTACAACCTCCACTAATATGTAAGGGTGCGCTTGGATCTGTTAACTCGAAAGGTACGAAAATTGCGATAAGCCGTAACTGAGTTTTATTCGGATTTGGAAGTTTTCTGGTCTCATGAGTTGCCTGAGTATTCCTTCTCTAGTTTTCTGAGTGCAAACTAGGTTATGGGCCATTCATTTGAGTGAGAGGTTGGGAGTAGTTGCGCCGTAACCAGTAATTTTTGAGCCTTTTCTCGTAACGCGTTTGAAAATCTAATAGTTTAGTTCTTAGGATCGTCGACTTTTTTTTTTTCAAAAATGGCTACACTAATTTGGGTCGAAATCAATTCATTTCGTGCGTACATCTTTCATAATCCCAGCAAGAATGCGTTTATAAGATTCTGTTTGATCTTGGGGAACGTACGTCGTGATCGGTGGGTCATTAGTTCGTCTCAATTTGGAGGAGAAAGATGATTTTTTCTCTTGAGAGTTCAATGGACAGGTAACTATTAGCAGGGAATCTTTAATGCTTGGGCTGAACAGGGAGGAATGATGTATTGAGCAGATGAATTAGAAATCCCCACGGGTTAGTTGCTCAGCTTTTAAACGACTCGATAAGCTGGCTGAACTGCGAGCAGAGGAGAGCAGACGAGTCACTTAGTTGTGTGTATTGACACGCCCAAGGGATCTGACGTGACTGGGCAGGCCACATCATCCTTCACACGCTGCTCAAGCTAAGTCTCCCAATGGTAACCACCCTTGTGGCACAAAGATGCACGAATCTTGACCATTATGCTTTCCTTTACTCGTACGGAACTGGGTTTTGATTCAAGCGAACTAGTCACTTCAAATACGAGAGTATATGAATGGAACCGAAGGAGTGGGTTGTCGAAGATATTAAACTTATTGTTGGTCGTCTCGTAATTTTTATTTGCTTTTTCGACTGATCAAATATAATCGAATTTCGTTCTTATTGGGCGCAATTATATTAATCGGGCGCTGTTCATTTATGTTTCAGGGTCTGCTCGACAGGTTCCTAATCCCCAAGGCCAGCAACGCCGAGAGCAAAGTGTTTTATCTCAAAATGAAAGGAGATTACTACAGGTACCTGGCTGAGGTTGCCACAGGGGACACAAGAAACGGTAGGTGCTGTGGGGGTAATTCATTAACAGTGTTACGGTCAGGAAATCATTCGATTTAACTAGCCCAATTTCTGATTATTAGCCCACTAAATTGAAAACTGGTCGATACTTGGCGGTATTTGTTCGATCATCTTTCTGATTAGTGGAGAGTTGATTCAAAATATTAGGAAATCGCTATAATAATTTTGGGAAATGAAGTGTGGTATTAATTAAGAAGTTAACGCCACGGAACTTATTAACCCCTTCAGACCTAAATTTTTTCTGGTCAACCAAAATTTTTTCTTTTCCACTTTCTTTTCACTTATAGAGCTAATTAGATGCTATGTGAATTTTTCCATAATTTTCTGACCGATAGCAAAAAAGTTAGGAGTTTGTACAGCAGGACTGAGGTTATGAGGCGTCTGACATTGTTAAAATGAATAATTAGTTTCGTGTAAACTATAAAATCCTTTATTTTCAAGAAACGTTTTTTTACAAAATGACAATTCACAAAAATATTATAATCAGGGTTGGTGAAAGTAAAAAACCCTGCAAATTATTACACAATGGTTTATTGTTCTCATGAACAGCTTGACCTAGTATTAGTGCTTTCCCATCCCATTCGACTCAGCATCGAATACTAGTAAACCATACGAAACATGTCCTGGCTACAATGGAACTATGGAAACAAAACGTCTGATGATTTTGCCCCGTCGGGGAAATTGGAACGGGGGCGCTCGAAGCGAACCCCCGTTCCGAGGCGAAAGGGGAGTTGTGCGAATTTTTGCGCTAATTCGTGTGTTAAACCCACAAAGACTGATCGAGCTGCTTAAGTAAATAGGGTGGTGGGACGAAGGCACAGTTCATAGTCAATCAGAGGAATACTTTCAGCCGCCCACCTTATTCCTTTAACAAAAAAGAATTGATCTCAGTTAGAGGTGGTAAATCCATAAATGGGAGAGTGTTGCCATTGTTTGAACCGCAGCTGAACAAATTAACGTGTTAAAGCAATTGGGTTTTATCCGCCAGTAGGCAAATTACTAAAGTTAACGTAGCTGTTAGGTGAGTCCGTCTCCTCTGGCTGGTGAGTTACTGTGGGCAAGCGCTTTCGATGTAAAGACATCATCGTCTGGCCGTTAAGTCAGTACTCTGATCGACTGACAGACTTTTCAAGACGTTCCTTTCACCTCTGGTGGGTTTCCCCAGAGGTGCATGACCTCCTTCCTCCCCCCCCTCCCCACATCCCCGACGCCCCACCATCCCATTATCTTTCTCTTCTTATATAAAGACCACAGCCAACTGACAGACCAGTACTGACCAGTAACTTCAGTAAATTCACGTGTGCCTGATGGGAAGGTTTCAACCGAAATCCCCCCAGATCTCGAGAGCTGGTTCCATAACAAAACTGTACGTTCGTAGTGGGCTGAGTTAGAAGGAGCATTTTGACAGGGGAACACATCACCAAACTGGTTACCTCATTCCAGACTGCTTTAGCTCCAATGGCAACAATTCGGTGGCTCCCCTGCACTTTTTGCGTTGCTACTAGGGAAAAGTGAATTTCATTGGTTTGATCGAATGAAAGCTTACTTTCAGTTCTTTCTAAGCAAGGATTATCAGCAACTACGTTATTCTTGCATAAATAGGCCGAACGTGATTGGTTAGTGTAGTACAATTCCCTGTGTGTTCTTAGTGGCGTTCCAAGAGATCCAGAAATACTGGCGCTCAAGCTTGCTGTATTGTTTCTCAATACGTTATCTGTCAAAGCTCTTTGGGAGCTTCAGCCATGATGAACCTAGTGAGTGTCGGACCGAGGGCGTGTAAAGAGAGGGACTTTGTAAAGGTCTTGCTCGGCTGAGCTGCCCTCACAAATCTTAGTAAGGAGTAATAGTGGAATTTGTACTTGTGAACGAATTGGTGGTAAAAATTGAAGAGCCATCACACACTCACTCATACCAGGGAGGCATCTGTGGGCCATACGACTGCTAGAACTGCAGGACCAATGGGATTTCGCCGTGGCACACATTGGGCCCATGTCCTATCTCCCCAGCGAGCCCGTTGGGGGGCCCTCTTAGTGTCCCAGCCTTCGCCTCACCCCCCCTGGGTTGTGAGGAGGGGGGTGCTCGGTAGGGGATCGGAACTAGAGTCCGCTGCTTCTATCCCCACCTGGTTCGGAAGCCCTCGCGCCCCAACGTGCTTACCCACCGTGCACCCCAAAGAAGAGCCCTTTACTCTTATTACTGCTTCAGGCGATGAGTGTTAGCGAAGTTCTGGCGACAGGCTGGCACTCACTTAGGAAAACGTGTCCTAGTTGTTAATTCGGTATCTTGGGGCCAATTAATAAAATCGTTCTTTTTGCACAGTGAGGTAGCGCACTGGGAATCCCAGCCTTCAGCCACCCCTCATTTTTTTTCGCACCTTATGACGAGCCTGGAACTTGGAAGTTGTTCTAAAATAGATCGAAATTGAGGGCGAATACCAGTATTCACCCAAGGTTGTAGAAATGAGGCGTACAAAACAAAATGTTGGACCGTGGTGTTATGCGACTTTTCGTGCATTGGTATCCCCAAATCATCGTATTCTTAGATGGCATTTTAGTCTGTACTTCCAACGTTCAGACACGCTACGCACTTTTCAACTAAGCCTTTCGCCAGTTGAAGGATATTGGTCATCAAATAAATCCCGAATAATGTGAGTAGGGTTGACAAGAAGTTCGATATTTGTGGTGTGTACTGTGTGAATTTTGAGCAATTTATCTCTTAAGGTGTCTATTAAAAGTATCGGGACTAGTCTTCCCCTGACAAGACTCAGCGCAGTGCGTTCGAACTTTGTTGGTTCAGTAGTACGCTGTCTGACCTTCAAAATGTGCCAAAAATCAGTCGCCTTGCGAGACTTCGTTCAGGCGTGCTCGAATTATTTGTGAACTGTCGAATGACTCAGTGTAAGCCTGAAATGCAGCGAACAATCGAACAGACGTACTCGATTAAGTATTGTTTTGAGAGTTTGGCAATCAGAGCCTGTCTCGAACTGCAGTTTTCAAGTGGCACAAGCTCTTCAAAGATGGCGGAAAAACTCGTGTCGGACTGTCCGTTGTTGTCATCAACTGACAATAAATTCGGTCATGTGTGCGCATGATCGCGGATCAAACTGGAATCGCTAAAATGACAGCACACTGTTATCACTTTAAATTTGGAGATGCGCTAAACTCGTTCCGAGGGTCTTGACGCAACGGCAACAGAACTGAAAAATTAAACCCTCCATCGAAGGACACGACCATGAGACTGGTACTGCTCTATTAGAGGCTTGCACTCGTGCCCTGAAGGACCTATCGGAAACTGCCTCTACCAGGAGAGCCTTCGAATCATGGAAAAGCCGAGGTCATGAGTGTGTCGACGCTCAAAGGATGTACTTTGAAGAATTTTAAGGTTTCGTTTCAATATCTGATACAAACGAATTTTTTCAGTACTTATTACACACACTACCCTCCCTCCGAGAAATCTCACAGAACTTCATCGATTCCTAGGAATGGCAAGTTGGTACCGAAGGTTCATTACCAACTTTTCTTCGACCTCTTCTCCTCTTACCTTTGTAGAGTGGAGTGGATGTGGTTTTAAGCTCGAGATGCCTTTGAGAAGCTAATAGCTGCCATGACGCTCTTCCCATTCCAGCTCCTAGAAGTTGTCCTACCTATTCACCAGACACAGCTCCACTACCAAACAACTATTTCCAAGCGCCAAAGTCCATTCGCCCCTCACATTGAAGGATAGTTGTGGTGGGGAGGATTCTTTGCTAAACTGTACGTCGTTTTTTGGGTTGCTTTTAACGAACAGTTACATTTTATCGGTCTTAGTTGAAAGTTACACTCTGAGAGGTTTTGCGTCTCATTATTATAAATCATTTATATTTCGTTTTGTTGACGATCCTAATGTCACCACAGGCGATATCTGTTTATGTACCTAAGTATAAGTAGTACCTGACCGTAATATTGTGACATCTTTCAAAACTGATCTTTGCACGTATGACTTGATATCTTCATTGAACTCAAGAATTTATCCAAAAAAATTAATGTTTTGACGTTTTCCTTCGGCAGCCGTCGTGGATGACTCCCAAAAAGCATATCAAGATGCTTTCGAGATCAGCAAGTCCAAGATGCAGCCAACCCATCCGATAAGGCTTGGCCTCGCTTTGAATTTCTCAGTGTTCTACTATGAAATACTTAATTCTCCCGACAAAGCTTGTCATCTCGCAAAACAGGTACCGGTTTGAGTTCGTCCAGAAAATAACGCACAAAAAACCGCCCCGTTTCGTTGGTTGGGTCAGTCGGTTATTTTATGTCAATTCGAAACCAACGGATCGGGCGAGATGAGCTCAGTACAGTTCAACAGCAAAGCGAGTTAATCTATCACCCCTCCCCCTCAGTCCCTCAGCCATCATTTTCATTCTTGAGTTCAATACATTCAACCGAATGACGTTCATTTTTTATTTTGGAAGAAGGTGATTCCCTGAAGTTGAAATTTTTCAGCCGTTGTCGAGGATTCACAAAAGGCGTATCAGGAAGCTTTCGACATCGCGAAAGCCAAAATGCAACCTACCCATCCGATAAGGCTGGGGCTAGCCCTCAACTTCTCAGTTTTTTACTACGAAATAATCAATTCTCAAGGGCGCGCGTGTCATCTCGCTAAACAGGTAACAACATGAGCAGAAAATGAACGAAACGCGAGTGGTTTTTTTTTCCCTTCCCGAATCGCACATTTTAGTGCCGTATTCATTTATAGTTAGGAGTTTGCCTAATCACTTTGTTTTATTAAAGTGACGTGAATTGTTGAATTTATTTCAACTAACAGTGTGCCGATGTGTTTGTAACTAATGTTGCTCATGTTGTTAGCCGTTTGTTCGTTTACGATTGATTTACTTCTGCTGTTGAACTGTGATTGAGTTTAGTTTAAATTAAAATTGAAATTTTATTAAGTATTTAGATTGTATGGTAGTCCATCTTGATTTTGTCTTGTCGATGCTCTTATTAGAAAGTTTGAGTTTCACTGATTTGGTCTGTGCGTTGACGATTTGAAGCGGAACGTTTGTACGAGCTTTTTGCCAACAATCATGCAATGGAAAGAGCGTCGAGGGCTGACGATTGAGTTGCGGCTTTGCAGCACTGTGCCTGTAGGAGAACCAAATACTCCCATAGGCATGGACGTGTTGATATATGTGGTGTGCGGAGGCAGTGCTGGCCCTTCAGCCCTGAACAGCATCGTGCAAAAAAGAGAGAATTGGGACGGGAACTACCTCCAGCGAACCCTCGATATCTGCAGAAACCCCATTACTGGATAGCTAGGGGAACCGGCAGAAACGCTCCGCTTTTACCCTAGCGTCCTGCAGAGGCATTCACCTAATGTGGACCTAACCCTTGATGCACCGGCTTTCACTGCAGGCTCTGCACCTCCGCAGTACGATTTTGGGAAAAATGTCCCTTTAGGCTAAAATGGTTGCTAGCCTGCCAAGACTTACGTCTTAGGGGACCTCCGCCTTGGAGGGGTTCGGACTTGCCCCTCCTCATCCCTGATACGGAAGGGCCCTCCCCCAGGGTCAGGCCCCCGCAAATGCCAGTTTTCCATCCCCTGGGGTAGGGGTGTAACAACACTCCCCCAAAATCCCCACTACCACCCATGCTTAAAGCCTGGGCCAGCTTTCGATTTGCCATGTGTTTCTTAAGTTGACAAATTGTGGTTCACTGCATTATTCGCAGATTCTTGACATCCTGCCCACCTGGAGGCAGTGGTCTACTTTTGTAAGGCAGTAAGAAAAATATCCCTTTAGGCTAAAATGGTTACGTCTTCGGAGATCTCCGCCTTGGAGGGGTTTGGACTGGCCCCTCCTCGTCCCTGATACAGAAGGGCCCTCCCCCAGGGTCAGGCCCCCGCAACTGCCAGTTTTCCGTCCCCTGGGATAGGGGTGCCACAACACCCCGCCAAAATCCCCCTGTCTCCTCCACATCCCCCACTGAACCACCCATGCTGTGAGGCAGTAATCCACCAAAGTAAAGGCAGTTCGTGCGTTGCTGCACTCGTGACGGTACCAGGAATCGTATAACTTCGTTTACATCATAAGTTTGGCGGTTCAGTATGCTTCAGTGATCGATCTAAAGCATGTGGATAAATTTCTATCTCCGTTCAACGAATTTCTAAGAGAAGAAGAGAAGTTTCTGTAATTTTAGTTTTGATCAGAATATCAATTCCAAAATGCTGCGACCCATCACACAACTTCCTCACACCCCAATATATTCCAAGATACGCTATGTATGTGGGATGAGAGTTACTAGGTGTCGATTTACGTAGCTCGTTTTAGGAGAAAGAACGTCGACTGTTCGGTGAATCACATTCCCTGGTGTATTTTGGCTGATATCTCCGTGGAAATGCCCTGGTTTCTGAATAAGTTGAAGGAAATAAAGCGTGGGTACGATTTATATGTGAGGTGGATCGAGACTTCTTAGGTGGTTACGGCGTGTCGACGAGTGACATTTGTATCTATGACTCCATTATTAGTACTGCAATCGTGTTAAAATGAAAAGTTGAGTTTTCTTCAGCTCTTTGCGTTTTGAGCCCTACTGAAAAAAAGAAAAAAAAAATCAATTTCAGCTCGTGTTGTGTGTAATTTCACTGCCTACACAGGGGGAGGTGTAAAAGGACCGAGGGTTGTAATGTTGTGGTGGTGTTAGCGCAAGTATCTGTTTGCCAGATACTACCTGGACATCCAAGATCACTGTAGACTGATTGGGACCAATGTCGATGATGTCAGACCTGCAGTCATACAACCTAGTAGTCTAGTAGGGTAGTACGGCCGATCCCTCACCACGCTTACAAGCTCTCAGATGACATTCAGATCTGACCCTGCTGTGACGCGACACACCTTCACTACATGATTCAACGATTCAAATTGGTTACCACAGGCACGACAGTGAGCATCCACAGCGTACTATCCCAATCTTTTGTACACCACACGGCCGTAGGCACTAATGCCATACAAATGGCGTGAAAGTGCAGGTAATCCCTTCGATGGATGCTCTCTGTAGAGGGAGTCTGAACTATGTCTGGTAGAGCAGTGGCAAATTCAAAGGCTTACTGTGCTTAGGGACAGATGAAGTCGCCTTGATGCGCCACCGCACCCTGAACGAATCCATAACCAGCCTCAGTGTGTGCGATATGCCTGGAAAGCAAGCACGAAGTAGTGGTTGAGTCGGGTGGAACTCTTAAGTCCTCTCAATCGTACCAGAGCACCAACCTGTCGAGATTTATTAGTCTCCAGATGGCCAACTTTCCAAAAACCATCCTGTAGGTCAGCTTGGGATTCAGAAAGAGGCGTAGCTTCTGCTGTGGGTTCACTGGAGCATTGGCAAATTTTTTGAAGATTATCACCATGATTCACGCGGCTTCCATCCAAGGTCCTACAGCTCGCACTATCGATAAGTCGTTCAGCAACCCTCAACGCTATGAGGTCAGTTTGCCATATCGATGGCTCACTACGTCAAAAGCTTGAGTGTGCTGACTGACTCCTATTACAGGCACCGGGCAATCGTGGCCTAGTGTTTAAGGCGACTGTGGATCAGAGCTCCCCGCGATTGCTGTTAATTTTTGCCTGAGTCAGCGGCTCTTCAAAAGCATCTCCAAATTACCTCAGTACATGAGCAACGTCCAGGGCACCCATTTGTAATGGCTTCATGTTCTTCTACGCCGGGGACTGTACTGCAAAATCGTGAGAACTCAACAATTCCCGTGCAGAGAAGTAGTTACAACTTTTAGCACTGGCTACTGTCTAGCGCTAGTGTGTTGCTCAAATTTGTACACTCCACTAAATGTACAGTCTCATGAATTCTGTGCTCGCATTACTCAATAATGGCCGTGGCGTGTATGCGAACACCAAAATAAATTCGGTAACTACCTGAAACGTTATTGTTGTACAAAGTTCACATGAACCGAATGAAAAATGAATCAGTAGCAAAAGCCACGATAACCAAGGAATTTAAGTAAAGCTTACGAAAGTTGTGTGATGAGTCGCACCAGATAGTTTCCCTCGATTCTCCAGAGACAAAAGTTATTTGATTCTGATCCAACAGCTCTACATTTTCGTTTATCGAAGTGAGACTGCTGTATGCGTCCCCCGCGAAAGGCAATAACCTAGAGTACATCCATTTTTGGCCCAGAATTATCATTGCGTGTGTCTGATTCTTCAGACTAGTACAGTGGTCGGCAAATTTATTAGCCTAAGAGCCAATTATGAAAATTATGACGATTTAAAAAAAATTGAGACCCTAATCTGTTTGTAAATGTAGTAAACATTTATTACAATTTAGAGCATTAAATTATGGGTACATTGAATAAAACTTGATGTCATATTATTCATTGATAGAAAATTTGATATCTAGTAAAACCCATATGACGCTACTAAATGCGAAAAATGTTCTTGCCATCTTTGAAAGTTTGTAGTTTTTAATTTTAGGCACATGTCCTGGTTTCTCATCTATAAGACGACTTCTTAGTTTGTTTTTAATACGATTCATATTTGAAAAAGATTGTTCCCCGGCCGGGCAAGCCGTAAGATATTTGTACCAGAGACGCACTTTGCCCAACCTCTGGACTAGTAGAAGGCTACTGGAAGTTACCCCGTCACATTCCATATTTTGGCCATGAGAAGATCCTTTTTACTCTCCTTGGCTCTACAAAGTAGAAAGGAAAGTTACGTAATAGGCTGGAATTTTTTTTTTTTTTTCCCCCAAGTTTTCTTCGGACCCTCCTGAGTCCAAAAAACGCTATTTGGGAAAATGGTTTGTGTGTAGTAGTAGTTTCATCGGTATTTGGCCTAAAATTGATTTGAATATCGAAAACGTGAAGTAAAACTTTATCGATTCATGGAAATTGACGTAATTTTATCACTTATTTAGTCCTGAGTTAATGTGAAGTAAAATGTACCGATTATTTCGACATTTCGAAACGTTTTTAACACATTCGACCCTCTCACGTTCCAAGACATCAATTTTTACTTTCCTTGGCTCTGGCTCTGCAAAGTAGAAAGGAAACTTATGTAATCGGCAGGCAAACACAATTTGGGAAAATGGTCTTTGTGAATGTGAACGATTTTTAGAGAAAACAACCGGAACAAATCAGCTCAAACTTGATATCTCGCCCGCAGGATACCATGGGACGCCATAATGAGGGTATGAACAAAATCCACCGAAAGTTAACTATAATTATCATACTGATCAAAACACCAAATATTTTTTTTCTCAAAAACGGCTCTAACGATTTCGATTAAATTTTTTTTATTGGTAGCTCTCAATAAGTCAATGATACTATAAAATTCTCATTCGTGGGAAAATGACGAGAGCAGCACAATAAATTATCAAAATTTTCGACCAAAAGCGTTTTTCGCGCGGTTTTTTCCTTATAAACTCCGCTGGAATTCTTGTAGAATGTTAAAAAAAAATGGGATTGTAGTCCAATCCAATACCTAAAGGGTGTGTGTTTAAAAGCGCTCATGAGATACATTGGGCTCACTCCAGAAATTCCTGAATTTCAACTACTGCCGTTGCGCTTACTACCAGCTCTAACAGTTATTTTCCAATAACTCTGCAAAAGTGATTACTATCCTTTTTCACAAAATTTGTGTTTTAAGTCTCATTAATTCCCCATGTACCTATTGCTCAATAATTGTTCTGGAATGAGTACGAGCAGCACAATACATCCCGGAACTGTAAGCGCTACCGCTTTCTGCTGCCGTAAAGCGTTGTTTGACCAAGTTCAAATTAACTGAGTGATAAATGAATTGATTAAATAGAATTAGCCATGTACAAAGTGAATTGACGTAGAGCTAAGGAAAGTTGTGTGTTGCAACGCACCAGATATTTTATATTGGTAGCTCCCAAGGCCTCGTGACGAGGGAGGGTAATGTAAGGCAACGTTACGTGTCCAGAGCAACTAGTGTTAATCTGTAAAAAGTTATGTTTTTAAGTTGAGGCACGAAAATTGCTTATACATTTGCTAAACAAAACTGAATTCTCGTTATTCTTACAATATTTTCATTTTTTTTGTCGTTTTCAGGCGTTCGATGATGCGATAGCAGAGCTTGACACCTTAAACGAGGATTCGTACAAAGACTCGACGCTGATCATGCAGCTCTTGCGAGACAACCTCACCCTCTGGACCTCTGACACTCAGGGTGACGGAGACGAAACTCAAGAAGGCGGCGACAATTAAAAAAAAAAATGACCCTTCTTTTATTCCCATCTCCTAAACAAACAAACAAAAAAAAATTGAAGAAGTCCCTTTCTCCCTAAAATTCTCTCTTAAAGAAGAAAAAATCATTGCCCAAATCATGTCATTTCATTCTCTGCAGTCGTTGATCCCAATCTACTTAAATGTCGTGGAATAAAAAGAGAAACTTACTTTCTTTTTTTTCTCCATTCTGAAGAAAACGAAGAAAAAACAAAAAATTATTTGTCATTGAAACTTCCCCCGTATTTCGTGTTTACTGATTTTTCCATGTAATTTTTTTTTTTTTTTATAAGAAAAAATTTCTTGTATTCTCACATGCCTTTGTCATTTTATAAGCATGCAACATATTTACATTATATATGCCAACGCCCGGGATTTCTTTGTCAGATGTGTACCTTCTGTTGTCCCTCTCCAGTCACGAAAACCTTTTTTTTTCTTCCTTTTTTTTCTCGGTTTATTTATTTTCCCTCCCTCTCTTTCCTCTCTTCGTTTGTTTAAATACAAATTTCCTTCCACGTTTAACTTTTTTTTAGGTTCTCTTCGATTGATCGTTTTTAAAACAAATTTTTTTTTTGACAATTTTATTGTTGTCTTTGGCAAAACATTTCTTCTGGGCATAGATTTTGTATGTCGGCGCTTTTCTAACAATCATTGAAATAAATATACTTGTATTCCTGTTTTATAAAGCTTCAATATTTGATTCCGCATCACCCTGGTCCAAAACTCGTTTTTGTGCCCCCCCATCACCCCCACTCTTTTTGTCATTCGAAAATTTAACGAATCGGACAATACCTGTTTTTTTTTTTTTTTTAACGGTTTAAAGGATTATTCCCTTCATTTCTCGCTATTCGTACAAGAAAAAAAAAATTGCAAGCCAAGTGAAAGCGATTGTGAGGTTGTGTTATTTATATGGTGTAGTAATATTTAATGTAATATGTTGAAAAAAAATTTCCTGCTGCGGAGGGATCCGTATTTGTATAAAAAAATCCGGGGCATCTTTTTTTTTCTTCCCCCCAGCCATTTTCTCGCTGTTACGTGCTCGGTCGTTTTTGACGCGTCAAAAAGCCGTAAACGCGCACCCCCCCCCCTCACTCATTTCGCGTTTTGATTCGTAAATCTCGTGTTTTTTTTTTTTGCGTTGCAGCCGCGAAACGTTTCGACGGTTCGTCGTAAGAAAAAAAATGATTTGGAAGAGAGAATTTTTTTTTTCTAGAACGTATGGAAACTATTGATAAACTATTTACTTAGTACCATCATTTTCATTATCATGTATCGCTGTATTAAGAGTCGTTTGTAAAAAAAAAAAAAATACTTTCCGTTAATTCACTTTTTATAGCATTAAACGGCCAATTTGTTTTTAATTTTACGCTTTTTTTTTTTCACCGATCGTTACGTTTTTGTTTAAGTTGACATTGCCATTGCAAACGCGTTGAAAAGTTAATTTTAAAAATTAACTTGTAAGTTCATTTCGTTTTTTTTTTCTTTTCTTTTTTTTTCCTTACAAATGATTCAACTTCGCGTTGAAGCGATCCGGCGTGTTTTATTCCCTCCCTTTTTCAAAATCAAAAAAAAAAAATTGTACGTCACCGTAGGTCAGTGTCTTGGGAGCAATCAAATTTTTGAGGTGGGTTGTCTTTTTACGATTTTTTTTTTTCAAGGGGCGGGGGCGGGAGGAAGCGTAAAAAGCCGATAAATCATTGAAAACGACGGCTTTTTGAACGTAACCCCCTCTCTTTTATCGCGCACGCCTCTCGCCCCCTCAACCCTAAAATTTTTTTTGTTTTTTTTTCCCCCCTCTTCTACTGAAACGTGAAACCCGTCTTTATCGAGTAATGCGCACCTTCAGCTCCCCCCCCCTTCACCCCACTCTGCCAATTTCTGATACTTCTGAATAAATCAAATTGAAGAAAAAAACAAACAAAACAAGTGTTTGAAATTTATGTTATGTATTTAGATGTACATTTGTCATACTGTATCGAGTCAACCAATGACTTTTTTTTTTAAACCCCGAATCAAGTTTGGAGTATTTGAAAGAAAAAAAAAATCTGTTTAAGATTTGATGTTATTCTTCCTCGAAAAAAAAAATTTTTTTTTTCGCATTTTTCAAAAAGGAGGGAACTTTCTAAAGTCAAAAACGATATCTGTAAGAGAGGCCCGCGTTCGTTTTTTTGGTTTTTATTTTTAATTCACGCTCTACCTTGTTGTAAGGGTTGCTGCCGTTGAAAGTAGTTGCGCTTAGTAAATCCACGTATTGCTCAATCAAAAAGTCTTTTTAGAGCCGTTTAATTTCGACCGAGGGGAGCGTTTTTTCTATTTGAGCCGAAGGTGGAAGATTTTAGGAAGTTCCCGATTCCTTGGATTTCTCATTCGTAAGCGTTTTTTTTTTTTTTTTTTGCGTAATAACAGGGGTTTGTATTTTCGTGTAGTCTTGTTCGCTTAGTGTTCATCTTTTTCCAATTTTTTTTTCCGTACCGCTTAAACAGAAAAAAATAAAACCTGAGTATTCTCGTTTGTTTCGCCAGGGGCTATTTAAAAAAAAAGACTTATCGTTGTTTCACAGACCTCTGTTTAGCTTCTTTTTTTTCTCTTTTGGGTTTCCAGCCTATAACATTTTTTTTTTTTTTTTTTTCCTCTCCATAAGATGGTGGTAGACGAGATAACTGTACCTACTGTTGGAAGCGAAGGAAAGTGCATACTTTTCTACAGTTTGGTTTATCTATCCTTTTTCAATTACTTATATGTCGATGGTTAATAAATTTCGCAATAAAAATAGACGCCTAACTTATCAGGTGTTTTCTGTTGAATTTTTCTCATTATTTTTGTCGTACGTTTTCTCGAAGATAAAACGGGGGTTAGTTTCGGTCGGTAACGTGCGAGGTAGGGTGGTATTTGAGGCGTTAGCTGATTGTCGACGAAGGACGCTTTTGTCGTTTAACACGTTCAACGAAGAGCGTTGTACCCAAAAAGTTCCAGGTAAACGGAATTGTTTTTTTCCTATTTTCTGCGAGGGGAAGGCGCGTGAATCTAAAATGCGAAAAAAGTGTTCCGATTCGTAGAAAGTTGATTATTTATCGATTAATGAACGACGCACATTCGAGTTATGCCGTTGTTTTGACAAGTATTGACGCGAATCTGCGTCATGCGGGGTTTTATTACTTTCCTTGGCTCTACAAAGTAGAAAGGAAAGTTACGTAATCGGCTGAAAAAAATAAAATTTTGAGTTCTCTTCAGATCTTTACGTTTTAGACCCTCCTGGGTCCGAAAACACTATTTGGGAAAATGGTCTGTGTGTCGGTGAACGATTTTTCAAGAGAACCATCGTACCAAATCCACTGAAACTTGATATCTCGCCCAAAGGTTACCATGGGACGCTAAAATAAGGGTATGAACAAAATCCACCGATAGTTGACTATAGTTATCATAGTGATCAAAACACCAAATATTTTTTTTCTCAAAAATGGCTCTAACGATTTTGATTAAACTTTTCATGTTGATAGCTCCCAATACGGCTACTATACCATAAAATTCCCATCTATGGGGAAATGACGAGAGCAGCACAATAAATTACCAAAACCTTCGACGAAATCGATTGTAGCACGGTTTTTAGAGAAAACAACCGTACCAAATCAGCTGATACTTGATATCTAGCCTACAGGTTACCATGAGACGCGAAATCAAGGGTATGGGCAAAATCCATCGAAAGTTAACTATAGTTATCATAGTGATCAAAACACCAAATTTGTTTCCTAAAAACTATTTTAATTAAATTTTTTATATTGATAGCTCTCAATAAGGCAATTATACCGTAAAATTCCCATTCACGGGAAAATGACGAGAGCAGCACAATAAATTACCAAAACTTGCGACGAAATCGATTTTAGAGTGGTTTTTACAGAAAACGACCGAACCTAATCACCTCGAACTTGATAGCGATTTTAGCGCGGTTTTTAGAGCAAACCACCGTACCAAATCAGCTGAAACTTGATGTCTAGCCTACAGGTTACCATGAGACGCGAAATCAAGGGTATGGGCAAAATCCACCGAAAGTTAACTATAGTTATCATAGTGATCAAAACACCAAATTTGTTTCCTCAAAAACTTATTTTAATTAAATTTTTTATATTGATAGCTCTCAATACGGCTACTATACCATAAAATTCCCATCTATGGGGAAATGACGAGAGCAGCACAATAAATTACCAAAACCTTCGACGAAATCGATTTTAGAGTGGTTTTGACAGAAAACGACCGAACCTAATCACCTCGAACTTGATAGCTAGCCCGCAGGTTACCATGGGACGCCAAAATGAGGGTATGAACAAAATCCACCGAAAGTTAACTATAGTCATCATAGTGATCGAAACACTAAACAATGTTTTTCTCAAAAACGGCTCAAACGATTTTGGTTAATGTTTTTAAATTGATTCCAATATGGCAACTATACCATAAAATTCCCATTTGTGGGAAAATTAGGAGAGCAGCACAATAAATTACCAAAATTTTCGACGAAAAACGTTTTTGGCGCGGGCTTTTCTTTATAAACTCCGCTGGGATTTTAGTAGAATGTTAAAAAAAATTGGTATTGTAGTCCAATCTAATACCTAAAGGTTGAGTGTTTAAAAACGCTCATGAGATACATGGGGCTCACTCCAGAAATTCCTGAATTTCAACTACTGCCGGTTCTCTTACTACCAGTTCTAACAGTTATTACCCAATAAATCTGCAAAAGTAATTACTATCCTTCTTCAAAACATTTGTGTTTACAGCCTCATTAATTATCTGTGTACCAATTGCTCAATAATGGTCCTGCAATGAGTACGAGCAGCACAATAAATCCAGAACTGTAGGCGCTACCGCTTCCAGCTGCCGTGAAGTGTTGTTTGACCAAGTTCAAATGAATTGAATGAGTAGAAAAAGCCATGTGAATTGACGTAGAGCTAAGGAAAGTTGTGTGTTGCAACGCACCAGATATTTTTATTGGCAAGCCTTTGTAAGTAAAGCGCAGGACGGGCAAGTCATTTATTTGACATTTTTAAAAATAAGTGTGTCATAAAAGAGTAACAACTACAAAGTTGGAGGAAAAAAAATTACTTCAAGTTGAGAAAAATGAACGAGCAAGAATTCAATGCGTCATTTATAAGACTGATCTAGAACCGGAAGTATAAGTACGAATGTTACCCCCTGAACAACTCTAAGCAAAGGGCAGGTTGCTTAGTATAAATCGGGGTCTTAGTAATTTGTCGAGAAGTATCCATGTCGTCCACGTACATAATACTGTTTTCGTTGTCAAAACACAAATCGCCCAAAAGAGAACGAATCTCTGCAAGTACCAAATAATTCAACGTTGCGCGAATGACGACGATAACGCGCGGGAAAAATAATCCAAAAGAATAATTAAGTACGAAATCAAAACTTACCATTCAAGATGATTTCTTTTCTGGACGAAGCAACCAAAAAAATACCTCATGCGTTTAGAACGCTTGAGGGAGATTTGTCGGCAGACAGACGTTCACGTAACAGTAACTCGAAAACGAACTGTACGACTGTGCAGTATGTGTGACTTTCGACGCGTTCCTACGCCAACATTTACTATGAACAATACCCCGTGTATACTTACTAGTTACCCATCGGGTTTGATCGAAATCGTTTTAGCCGTTTTTACTTTCCTTGGCTCTACAAAGTACAAAGGAAAGTTATATAATCGGCTGAAAAAAAAAAATGTTTGAGTCTCTCTTCAGATCTTTACGTTTCAGACCCTCCTGAGTCCGGAAAACAATATTCGGGAAAATGGTCTGTGTGTATGTGTGTCTGTGAACGATTTTTAGAGAGAACCACCGTACCAAATCCACTCAAACTTGATATCTAGCCCGCAGGTTACCATGGGACGCCAAAATAACGGTATGAGCAAAATCCATCGATATTTAACTATAGTTATCATAGTGATCAAAACACCAAATTTTGTTTTTCTTCAAAAACGGCTCTAACGATTTTGATTAAATTTTTAGTATTGGTAGCTCCTAATAAGATAATTATACCATAAAATTCCCATTTATGGGAAAATGACGAGAGCAGCACAATACATTGCCAAAACTTTCGACGAATTCGATTTTAGCGCGGTTTTTAGAGCAAACCACCGTACCAAATCAGCTGAAACTTGATGTCTAGCCTACAGGTTACCATGAGACGCGAAATCAAGGGTATGGGCAAAATCCACCGAAAGTTAACTATAGTTATCATAGTGATCAAAACACCAAATTTGTTTCCTCAAAAACTATTTTAATTAAATTTTTTATATTGATAGCTCTCAATACGGCTACTATACCATAAAATTCCCATCTATGGGGAAATGACGAGAGCAGCACAATAAATTACCAAAACCTTCGACGAAATCGATTGTAGCACGGTTTTTAGAGAAAACAACCGTACCAAATCAGCTGAAACTTGATATCTAGCCTACAGGTTACCATGAGACGCGAAATCAAGGGTATGGGCAAAATCCACCGAAAGTAACTAAAGTTATCATAGTGATCAAAACATCACATTGTTTTAAATCACAAACGGTTTCTTACGATTTTGATTAAACATTCAAATTATCTTCTACTAATCGATACCTAACTTTTCTTCTCTATACAAATCTCCATTAAAATACGGTGAACGGAGATATAGGCCTATGAAGCAAAAATCGGTTTTTTACGCTTTTGGGCAAAACGGCTTCAGCGATTTTCACCAAACTCTCAGGAGGTTTTCGAACCTACATATTGTTCTGAACAAATAATCGTAACCCCCAACTTAACTGTTGCCAAGCCGCTGGGAAAGTACGCCACGATATTTCAAGGGGAAATCCTCGCTATAAAGATCTGCGCGGAGGAGGATCAATCTCATGAGCGTTTTTAAACACTCACCCTTTAGGTATTTGATTGGACTACAATTCCAATGTTTTTTAACATTCTACAAAAATTCGGCGGAGTTTATAAGGAAAAAAAAACGCGCTGAAAACGCTTTTCGTCGAAAATTTTGATAATTTATTGTGCTGCTCTCGTAATTTTTCCACCAATTGTATGGTATAGTTGCCATATTGGGAGCTATCAATGTCGTTAGAGCTGTTTTCGAGAAAAATGCTAAAAACCCTAGTTTTTGGTACATTTTCGTCCCCCACCACCCCTTCCCATCGGCCGAAATCGCCCATAACCTTATTTTGGTGTCTACAAAAAATAAATAACAAAATTTTTTAAAACCAGCTCAATAGGATAAACCGTTCTCCCGCAAATCGAACTACAGACAAACGGACCACGCGCCGAAATCAGGTTTTTTAGACTCAGTAGGCCTCAAAACGTAAAGATTCGAAGAAAACCTAACTTTTTGTTGACTCGATTAATATACTTTCCTTTCTCTTTGGGTAGCGGAGAGTAATATCGGAAAAATCGCCGATTCCGACACGCTCGCGCGTCGTAGCGGACGTTAAGTGAACTACAAAAATTGCCGAGCTCCTGGCGGTTTATGATCTCCTGTTCCAATCCTCCCAAACTGACGCTCTCCTGCGGCTCAAAACGTGGTGGGATCGGAAAATATTCGAACACTTGCGGGCGCTATATCTTCGTTCAACGCATTTCTACAGAAACATTTATAGAGAACAAAATGTAGGGACTAGTTAGTTGAGAGTACTACGTAAGTTTGATCGAAATCGTTAGAGCCGTTTTTGAGAAAATTAGAATACCGATAAATTAATATCGACAAATCTCCTTTTCTGACATATAATTACGGAGAACGAAATGTGGGTGTGGGTGGCTAGGAGACACTGTAAGATTCATCACATCTGGTGAAGTAGTTATCCCAGAATTTCCGGAGGTGTTGGAAAAAACGTCATTTTCGACACATTTTGATTTTTATCTCTGTTCAACTTCACGAACACGCTCCGAAATTGGGTTTTTTGGACTCAGTAGGCCTCAAAATGTAAAGATCTGAAGAAAACCTAACTTTTTACTTTCCGCTACCCGAAGGAAAAGAAAGTATAGTAATCGTGTCCAAAAAAAAGTTGGGTTTTCTTCAGATCTTTTTGAGGCCTACTGAGTCTAAAAAAAAAAAAACAAATTTCGGCGCGTGGTTCACGTGCGTGTTTTTGTAGACGCCAAAATGAGGTTATGGGCGATTTCAGTCGATGTGAAAGGGGCGTGGAGGACGAAAATGTAACAAAAACAAGTGTTTTTGGCATTTTTCTCGAAAACGGCCTGTAACGATTTCGATCAAACTTAGGAGTGCTCTCAAGCAACTAGTCCCTACATTTCGTTTTCTAGAAATGTTTCTGTAGAAATGCGTTGAAGATATAGCGCCCGCATATGTACGTGGCGTTTGAACTTGAAAGGGTGGCGGAAAGTTGTGCGTTGCTTTGAATATATACAACGCTACTGACGTGGAAGTGGTGAGATCGTTAGCAAACGATGGAAGAAAGGGAATGAATCCCTCCCATTCGTGTGCAAAGTTATCAATACAACTTTTAAGAAATCGAAAAACAAGTTGCCCCGTCGATTCACAAAAAAGTTGACAGTAACAGTGTGACGAAGGGGTTTGGAGATGCTTTTGAAGAGCTGCTGACTAAGGCAAAAATTACGGCAATCGCGCCGGGGATTCGATCCACAATCCGAGAATTATGAATCGACCGTCTTACCGCAAGACCACGATGAACCGCTTGCCTTTGATAGGAGTCAGTCAGCACATCTCCCCCCTCGTCTATTAACCGCTACTCCTGGAGCGAACTCTTTTTTTAGGGAAAGAATTTTACGAGAGTTGAGCGAATCCCCGGAAAATCCGATCTTTGATTCGAGAAAGGCTACAAGGAAAGTCTTCGTTCCCTCGCATTGTAGTAGGCGCGTCGCCCATTCCACCTTCGCGCTGGAACTTTCACAGCGTCAGCGAATCCCGGACCCGAGAACTCGTCTCATTATTTTTCTCTCTTAATTTTTTAATTTTTCTCTCGGGGCCTCTTCTTTTTCTTGGAAAGAAGAAATTCGACCACTAGTTGGGCGCCATTTGTGACGAAGGGGTTTGGAGATGCTTTTGAAGAGCTGCTGACTAAGGCAAAAATTACGGCAATCGCGCCGGGGATTCGATCCACAATCCGAGAATTATGAATCGACCGTCTTACCGCAAGACCACGATGAACCGCTTGCCTTTGATAGGAGTCAGTCAGCACAACAGCTCAGAAACTGATTTTGCGCGCTCGACTTTTTCAAAAGTTTTAGCGAGAAACGGCCCGATTTGGTCATTCCCTCGCGATCTATGAGACGACAAGTGAACTAAAGTAGTTTTCACGTTCGCCGCTAGAGCTGCGACGAAAGATTGAGTCGAACTTGGTGTTGAAAATCTAAACTCGGAAATTTCCGATTCGGAGAAGCCTCCACGATTAATCGGAAGTAGAATGAACTAAAGAAGTCGTTACCTCCTTATTGTTTATGATCTCCTGTTCCAACATCATCCCAAAACGACATTTCGGGCTAAACATCCGATAGATCGCGAAGAGCCCTTCGAATCGAAAATTTCCAAGTTCTGACTGTTCGATTTGAAGCGACAAAGTTTTCCGTTGGAAGCCAAGCGGCGAACGTGGTAACTACTTTAGTTCACTCGCCGTCTCATAGAACGCGCGGGCAAGGCCAAATCGGACCGTTTCCCGCTAAAACTTTTGAAAAAGTCGAACGCGTTAAATCACTTTATGAGCTGTTTCTGTCAACTTTCTGTCAATCGACGGAGCAACTTGTTTTTCGATCTCTTAAAAAAATGTATCGATAACGTCGTACACGAATAGGAGGCAATCACACAGCTCTCTTCCATCTTTTGCTAACGCGTTGAAATCTTTTTCAGATCTTCGCAGTTTGAGGCCAAGTGATTCCAAAAACCCACATTTTTTTGTACACGATTACAACACTTCCCTTTGGGTAGCGGGAAGTAAAAATTAATTTGACAAATCTGGAGGGAAATCGCGCAGCTTTCTTCACCACTACGTACATTCAGCAGGTTTTATCGATGTAGCAGTTAATAATGGGTTTTTCATTCAGTTTTACAGCTTCAATCCAGTCGTTCTTAATCAAGCATTTCTCAAGACTTTCAAAAGAACACAAATCTTCAGTAAGCAAAAGGACACTAAACAGGCAGGGTACCAGCCAAAGCCAGGGACCAATGACTGAAGTCGTGGCCAATCGAGCCCCTTTTCCTTCATCCCAAGGGATTACGGGAGTTGGCTGCGGCTATATCCCCCATAATCCACCGGGATAAGGCGATAATGGGCAAGCTCGTTGATATAAGAAGAGGGAGCTGAGTACCTAGCCCGACGATCCAATCAGGCTTGGCAGAAATGGGAAAAGCCCAAGACACGCGATGAGGGGTAAGAGTACCTAGCCCGATGGACTAGGTCTGCCAAGTTCTCCGCCCCAGCCCGGGAAGAAACAAAAATAAGTAAGTAAAAGTAATGAATCTCCGTCTCAGCCATCAAAAAACCTGTCTTTGCTTCATACGCCTATATCTCCGTTCACCGTCTTTATTAGACACAGTAGGCCTCAAAACGTAAAGATCTGAAGAAAACCCACTTTTTTTTTTGACACGATTACTATACTTTCCTTTCCCTTTGGGGTAGCGGAAAGTAAAAAGGTAAGGGGAGAGAGTAGAGATGTTTTATTCGACAGAACAAACAGTAGCATAAAAAAAGATTAAGGTATCAAGAAGGTAGGTACTTACAATATCCAAAGCAGTCAAATAATATAATATACCACGCGAAGTAAGAGAAAGTAAATGAATGTTTGACCCAGAAAAAGAAATTATCAAACAAAGCTTCCTAAATAATTTTGCATGACTGCCATTCATCCTCTGTGACATGTGTTGGCGCACATCAAACTATTCCAGAAATTTCCAAAAATCCGAATAAATTAATGTATTAGATAGCGTGTTGATATTATAGTTGGGAATAGTCGGGGTTCCTGAGCCTTCTTTTAGCTGCGATCTATGATAGCTATTAAAGTTAATGTACCTGTTAGGTGAGTCCGTCTCCTCTGGCTGGTGAATTACTGGGGGCAAGCGCTTTCGATGTAAAGACATCATCGTCTGGCCGTTAAGTCAGCACTGGAGTCAGTCAGTTGGTCGTGGTCTTTATATACGAAGAGAAAGGCAAATGGGATGGTGGGGCATCGTGGAAGGGGAGGGGGGGGAGAGGAAGGAGGTCATGCACCTCTGGGGAAACCCATCTTACTACATAAACAATACGACAATAGGACGAAAACTGAACATATTAGAAAACATGGAAATTTATAAACAAAAAAACTTCAATGGACAGATCATAAACGAACGAATCATCATAAAATGCGACACCATATTCACACCACTCAACACACTTCACAAACGAAAACAAAACATTGACAGATTTACAGACCACCCTATACAAAAATGACTTAGAATCGACTGACAGTCTTTCCAAGACGTTCCTTTCACCTCTAGTGGGTTTCCCCAGAGGTGCATGGCCAGACGATGATGTTTTTACATCGAAAGCGCTTGCCCCCAGTAACTCACCAGCCAGAGGAGACAGACTCACCTAACAATTATGTTAACTTTAGTAATTTGCCTACTGGTGGATCTAACCCAATTGCTTTAATATCTGACACAAGAACTCTTCCCTCTTCCTATTCTCTCTCCCCTCTCCACTCGCCTCCCCCCCCTCTTAACTCCTTCTCTTTCCCTCTCCTCTCCACTTTGCTAGCAGATGAAGCTCTCCATAGCTGACTTTGTGTTGATGTTTAAAAAAATCAGTGTCTGTAAGATTAAGTCTCGTAAAAATCTAGGAGGATAACAGAGATACAAGAACTCTTCTTTCTCTCTTTTTGTCTCTTCCCCCTCCTCTCCTCTTACTCTCACCCTCACTACTTTCCCCTCTACTTTAGTGGCAGAAGAAGTTCTCGATGGATGCCTTCGTGTTGATAGCAAAAAAATCAGGGTGGTGTCTGCATGACGGCATCATTTGGTTTCCTCGAAAGCGTTATAGGGGCACATGAACTCTTCACTCTCTGACACTCATCCCTCTCTTCATCATCCATCCCCCCTCCCCCTTAAGTCTATTTCTTGTTCCCCCCGCCTCACCCTTTCCCCTTCAATCCTTCCCTTTCCCTATGGTCCCCACTTTGGTAGCAAAAGGAGCTTTACACAGCTGCCTTTACGTTGACGTTCAACAAAATTAGCGTCTGCACGACGAGTCTGATGCCAGTTCTGGGACCAACAATGCATGAAGCTTTTTAAATGGTTATTCGTTACACAGTGAGAACGTTGCAGCGTCAATATGAAGAATGATAAGAGTTGCACGCGACGTGATGTTTAATAGAGGAAGGGACAGGCGGATAGTTACGTTAAAGACAAGTACGGTCATGCTGAGTTTTTTTTTTTCGAGTTATGGGCTAGATGTGCCTGAGACTTGCTGCAGTTTTCACTCAAGAAGAGTTTAACGTTTTACTTTTTACTTGGGAAAATGGGAAAGAGTTTCTCCCTGGTGTTCTCTCTCTCTCTCCCTCCTTTCCCTCTATTCCGTTATAACGTCAGTAAGTTACTTCAATCTTAACACACTCTTCAGATTAACTCTCAAAACCCAATTGCTTTAATATATGATAACTATAGCTAACATTCGGTTGGTTTGGCTCATACCCTTATTTTGGAGTCCCACGGTAACGTACGGGCTAAATATCAAGTTTGAGCTGATTTGGTGAGGAAAGTAAAAAAGACTACTATTAAGCTCACTGTTACCACTATAATGTTACAGTTCTGAATCATCGAAGCCAGGACATGGAGAATCAACGTGGAGATCTTCAAGTACGTAATTTATTCAGCATCCTTTGCTAGAATCAGATCGAAGCCACTCATTCAGCTCCTGTAGAAGCGATACTAACATTTTCCTGTTTGCTGGATGACCAACACATTGTGAATCCAAAAATATTGAAGATTTTTTTTGTCTTCGACGTCTCCTGTCAAATCTAAATCCACGAATACTTGAATTGCCGGAGCATACCTCTTGTAGCTCAATGCCCAGTCTTCTGTAGCTGTATTTATTTATTTAGAAAATACGGGACGAATTTAATTACAAGAAAAAAGTAAACAGGTAGTACCTAAATGAATTATGAAGAAATAAGGAACAACCAACGATGACTAGAGGACCACACTAGACATAACACTGCTTCACTACAAACGCAGTAGGTAAAATGAGTTATTGAGCAGGTACCCAAGCAGAGATGACGAAATAGTTGAGTTCTAATGGTTGAGATGGGCGAAGAATGTCGATGAAGGGAGGTGATGATGAGAGGTGTGCTTGGCGAGGAAGGTGGCTGAGTGGGCGGTGATAAAATTTGTGGAAGAAAATGGAACGGCAAAAGACGTGACAGAGCGGTAAGACAGGAGAGGTATGAGAAAGCCGAGATTGGGGGCATCAATCTGACCTGACAGCAGACCACGAAGGAATGTAATATCTGCGCACAATGCGACAGTCACGTTGAGACATCAAGCTGAAGCGATCGTGCGAGTACTTCATAGTCCAAATCCTCACGAGGAATGGAGAGCTTATATCCCAGGAAGCGGAGGAAATCCCTTGTAATGTCCTTTGAAAGAATTCACAAACAACTATTAACGATACGACTTTAATAGGAGAACAAAACAAACAAGAACGAATAGCTGAACTAATGATAGGTGTGGGGGGAGGCCTACAAGAGCAGTGTTGCCACTGGTACACCACATCCCTGAAGACGCGTTCAATTTCCGCAATATGGGACTCGTAATAAGGGCTTCAAATCGTCGATGCGTACTCCAGAGTTGGCTGCGCGAGAGTCTTACAGAGTGTCACGAGGCTTGGTGCTTGAAAGAACTCTTTGGTATTGTGCTTCAGAAAGCCAAGTGTCCGCATTCCACAGGTCCACAACATCAGTCCTATGGGGAATTGTTACCTCGTTGGTTGAGTAGGGGTAACAATTTTAGGTATTATTATAGACTCATACTCTCTAGCAAAGTGAAACACGTAGGAACCAAACTATCATTTAAATATTCAGACCCATTCCAGTCATAAAACAGCTTTCGTCTGTGTAATGTGAGCTGACCAATGTCGCTGATCCAGCTAACATAAAAATGGCCCATATCAGTGTATCTTCCTCACATTATGTCGATCGCCGCTTGCATCGCTACAGCATCTGGTCTCCCGGGAGACACAGGCATAAAGGTACCTTGTCGCAGATGAGAGGACTCAGCGACACCACAACCTATGACCAGCCAAGCACTAGCCCTGCGCCATATCGCGCTGCACTGCATTCTAGGCAGAGTTCCAGTGTGCCAAACCAACCTCCAGAGTGCCTACTCGAGGGGAGGATGGTGTGACAGAGTCACGACCTCTGGAGTCTTATAGAGCGTCACGAGGGTTGATGCTTGGGAGAACTCTCTGGTATTGCGCTTCAGAAAGCCAAGTGTCCGCATTCTACGGAGCGCCACTTCAACTATGTGGTTGGAGAAGGAAAGCTGGGAATCTAAATGCACGCCAAGGTCCACAATATCAGTCCTACAAGGAATTTTTACCTCGTTGATTGAGTAGGGGTAGATGACTGGAGAGTGGGAACGATGGAAAGAAATGACTGCACATTTAGATGGGTTCAGGGCTAGTCCATTAATGTCACACCATTGAGAGAGGGCATCCAGGTTCTGTTGGAGGAGGTGGCAGTCTGAGGAGTCATGGAAGGAGATGAAGAGCTTCAGGTCGCCAGCATGTATCAAAAACTCTGTACTGTGCAGGGAGGAAACAACGCCTTTAATCACCAGGTTGAAGAGACAACCACAATAATAAATTTATTTTTAATAATTCACAAAATATATCCTTTGCCAGCTGTATTCAAGTAACCCATCAAAATACTCTTAAAGTATTTTATTTTATATCCTTAACTGATAGCAACACTTACTCTTCGCTGGTTTAACGTGACACCAAATACATCCTTCCGGGTAAAGCGTTGTATGTAATCAATTGAGCACGAACCACATCTCTCAATAATCAATTCGAAAAACGTCAGTCCACTATAAAAGTGAACTTCTCGCTACGCGGGAAATTATACGTTTAAATTGCGTTCTCAAGAGCCAGTTGCAAGTGAGCTGATTTTTAACGTTAGCTCTCCCTACAGTATCCCTACATTCATTATAAGTTTTGGTACCTTCAATCGCTCCTATTTGAGCTTCTATGTTTAGGTGTTGGTACTATTTTATTTACATTTCTCACGGACCTATTGCACACATCAGACATCCGAATAATTTTCTAAAAAGAGGTGAGGAGCGAGAGAGGGAGAGTAAAGATGTTTTATTCAACAGAACAAAAAGGAATATCTGGTGCGTTGCAACACACAACTTACCTTAGCTCTACGTCAATTCACTTTGTACATGGCTCTTTCTACTTTCTCAATTCATTTATCACTCAGTTCACTGGCCTTGGTCAAACATAATTTCACGGCAGCAGGAAGCGTTAGCGCCTACAGTTCTGGAATTTATTGTGCTGCTCGTACTCATTCCAAGACCATTATTGAGCAAATGGTATACAGAGAATCAATGAGGCTGTAAACACGATTTATTTGAAGAGGGATAGTGATCACTTTTGCATAGTTATTGGTTCAAAACGTTTAGAACTGGTAGTAAGCGAAACGGCAGTAGTCGAAATTCAGGAATTTCTGGAGTGACCCCCATGTATCTCATGAGCGTTTTTAAACACTCACCCTATATGTATTGGATTGGACTACAATACCAATTTTTTTTAAACATTCTACAAGAATTCCAGCGGAGTTTATGAGGAAAAAACTGCGCGAAAAACGCTTTTGGTCGAAAATTTTGATAATTTATTGAGCTGCTCTCGTAATTTTCCCACGAATGAGAATTTTATAGTATCATTGCCATATTGGGAGCTATCAATATAAAAATGTTAACCAAAATCGTTTGAGCCGTTTTTGAGCAAAAAAATGTTTAGTGTTTCGATCACTATGATAACTATAGTTCACTTTCGGTGGATTTTGTTGATACCCTTATTTTGGCGTCCCATGGTAACCTGCGGGCTAGATATCAAGTTTCAGCAGATTTGATAAGGTCGTTTTCTCTAAAAACCGTTCACAGACACACAGACCATTTTCCCGTGTGCCTCCTGTGTGTTTTGAGTGTTTATCGGGCTCAGGAGGGTCTGAAACGTAAAGATCTGAAGAAAACTCGAAATTTTTTTTGTCGCGATTCCTTTCTGCTTTGTAGAGCCAAGGAAAGTAAAAAACTCTCTCTAGGCCGACGTTTCGCTTAATTTATTAAGCATCATCAGGGCTATAGGGTATCACATCAGACAATTAGGTTACAGTAAATGATAAGAACATTTATTTATTTATTTACTGTAACCTAATTGTCTGCTGTGACACCCTATAGCTTAGGTGACCAGACGACCAGTTTTCAACGGGACAGTCCCATTTTTGAGAGAAATGTCCCGTTGTCCCGACCAACCCTCTAGGGACGCTTCTTTGTCCCGTTTTCAAGAGTATTTGTCGGTGGATTATTTGGTTATGTTACAATTACTTTTTAGTTGAAAATACTTTATAACTGCTTAACGCCCTTGGCGTGAATTCTGTCTGCATTTCGAGATGCAATAGGTTGTACTCAGGTATAATACAAATAACTAGCTATCAGAATAATATATGTCCTTTTCCTGAAGCCCTATTTCAATTTACACTATCATTGGCCGTTTCTGGCGTTGTTGGTAAGCGTTCAGGCTTTGACCGATATCCCGATCGCCGTGACTTTTTCCTACTTGTGTCACACGCTGCGTGTACATTACCTCAACTAGTTATTTTTATTGACGCGCGTTGTGTCGTATAAATTAAATTAAATATTTTTGTAGAGGGAAAAAGTAAGTAGTACAGATAAAAGGGCACAACGTTTAAAAACTATCTTTTAAA
The DNA here is from genome assembly GCA_020466155.1 of Pachypeltis micranthus. Taxonomy (NCBI): domain Eukaryota; kingdom Metazoa; phylum Arthropoda; class Insecta; order Hemiptera; family Miridae; genus Pachypeltis; species Pachypeltis micranthus. The sequence goes on along the minus strand of CM035780.1, from coordinate 12,058,477 downwards.
ACCCTCAACTTCTAGTTTTCAAAATTGTGTCGGAGGTACTGCGTACACCAACCCCTTGGCTTCGACTCAGTTTCAACCTGTGTCCCGTTTCGGATAAACAAATATCTGGTGCGTAGCAACACACAACTTTCCGCCACCCCTTTAAGTTCGAACACTACCTACATTTGCGGGCGCTATATCTTCGTTCAACGCATTTCTACAGGAACATTTATACAGAACAAAATGTAGGGACTAGTTAACTGAAAGTACTCCGTAAGTTTGATCGAAATCGTTAGAGCTGTTTCTGAGAAAATTGGAATTTCGATAAATTAACATTCGACAAATCTCCTTTTCTGAGTTAACTTGGCTTATATCTCCGTTCAACATATATATACAGAAATAATTATGGAGAACGAAATGTTGGTATGGGTGACTAAAAGGCACTGCATTAGGATTTATCACATCTGGTGAAGAAGTTACCCTGAAATTTACGGAAATGTTAGAAAAACCGTTATTTTTGACACATTTTGATTTTTATCTCTGTTCAATGGACCGTCACAGGAACATTTATTGAGAAGAATATGTAGGTATTAACTATTTGAAAACATCCTATGAGTTTGGTGATAATCGTTGAAGCCGTTTTGCCAAAAAGCGTAAAAAACCTATTTTTGCTTCATAGGCCTATATCTCCGTTCACCGTATTTTCATGGAGATATGTATAGAGAAGAAAAGTTAGGTATTGATTAGTAGAACATAATTCGAAAGTTTAATCAAAATCGTTAAAGCCGTTTTCGAGAAAAATGCGAAAACCCTTAGTTTTTGGTACATTTTCGTCCCCTCCCCTTCCCATCGGCCGAAATCTTCCATAACCTCATTTTGGTGTCTACAAAAAATAACGAACAAAACAAAAAAAGAACCAGCTCAATCGGATCAGCCGTTCTACCGCAAATCGAACTACAGACACACAATCAATCGTTTTATTTGTTGTTTTATGGCTTCAGAGGCCTATACAACAAGGAGTTCGCCTAAATTATAAACAAACAACATCCGTCCAACTTCAAAACGACAGAAACATAAATCAATTCTCTTCTGAAACTAAATCTTTAAGAAATTTGCGAAGTTTTAAATAGTTCATAAAAAAATTAAAAAACTTATAAACTAATTCTTTCGTAATGCAACTAAATAATGATTTATTTACAAATTCGCTACTTACTATAGGGGTTCCAAAATAAAATTGTCCTAAAGCCCATCAATTGGGGACACTTACAAAATATGTGTTCGAGGGTTTCTTTTTCCTTGTTATTGCACAGGATACAGATCTCGTCATGATTTATTTTATACAAATCACCTTTATAAAATATTCGGAGTTGGTCCTCCTTTTTCAACCTGAGCTGGACCACCACCCGCTTCACATTAATCGGCATTGACCATGTCAAGTACCCATCAAGCGAAGAGTAACTGAGAGCAAACTCTCCGTATCGTCTACTGTACGACGAGCATATCATCCTCTCAAAATCTTCGTATGCTGTCTTAGTATTAAAGCTATTTAGGACGTTGCTCCGGTATTTTTTTATCTCATCTGCCTCCTGAGCTTCCCAGAGACGCTCGTAGCCCAGCCCACACAAAACACCTCTTAGCTGAGTGGCCCAATTAAATTTTTGATTCCCTTCCCCTCTTCTCATTGTCCCAAGAAGCTGCTCATAACACAGACGAGGGTACCTCTCCACATCCATGCGGAGGAGCGCCTCCCACCAACCTAATGCCCTATCTAAAACAAAAACTCCCAACTTCGTCCTCCCTGTTTCAGCACGTAGCATATAGTGAGGGGTGCCAAAAGGCAACGTCAGTAGGCTCTTAAACACTCTAGACTGCACCCTTTCTAACTCCTCAAAATACCTAAGGCCCCAAATCTCAGAGCAATACAACAAAACCGAACAAACCATTGAGTCAACCAAACGATTAATCGCTCCCCAATCTGCCCACCACCAACGTCCCCCTTACACTACCCCAAGCCTTTAAAGCCCTTGACATCAAATGATCCCTCGCTTTATTAAACATACCCGATGAGGAGAAGGGAACCCCCAGATAGGTATAATCCCTAACAAATGTCACCACCTCCGTATTCAAATCTACATGTGTCTCGCGCTTTGAACCTCCACCCTTATGAAAACATAGAATTTTGGTCTTATCGGGGTTTATAATGAGCCCAAGTGATACCGAATATTCCTCTAAGGCCCTGATTTTTTTCGCGATGTCCCTCCTACTGTCCCCAAAAATAACAATATCATGAGCGAACATCAGGAGCAGGATATCCCTTTTTCCATTTACATTTATACCTCCTAAACCTTGTTCCCTAATGTATTGCTCCAACCCACTCAAATATAGGTTGAACAAAACGGGACTGACGGAATCGCCCTGCAAGACACCCTCGGCCACCTAAAACTAGTGAAATCGCTTCCTACCTTAATAGCCACCGTGGTCCTCTCGTACAGGTCCCTTAGTACATGCAAGACACGTCCCCATATTCCTAGTTCCGCCAATTTCCCCCACAAGAATCCATGAGGAAGCGACCCAAAAGCGTTCCGATAGTCAATAAACCCACAATAAAGTTTCCCTCCTTTTCGCTGTAGTCTCAAGGCAATCAAAAGCCCTCATGACGAAGATATTATCCCTGCAGCCCCTACCCCTTCTAAAACCCGCCTGACATTCCGGTATGATTTCATTTTTTTCTCCCCAATCAGCTAGTCAACTACAGACACACACACGGACCACGCGCCGAAATTAGGTTTTTTAGACTCAGTAGGCCTCAAAACGTAAAGATCTGAAGAAAACCCAATTTTTTTGTGTGCCGATTACTATACTTTCCTTCCCTTCGGGTAGCGGAAAGTAAAAATCTGGTCACCTTACCTATAGCCCTGATGATGTTTAATCAATTAAGCGAAACATCGGCCTAAAGAAAGCTTTTCATTCATCCTGACTGGCTCTCAATAATTCACACCGGAGTTAACTACCACAAGAACGACCCCACATCACAAAACGAAACGGCATGTCTATCGCAATTACGTCATGTTTTTATCGTTTTCCAGGTTATTTCCATTGTAAATGCAAGGCGAAATGATTGCATAGGCGTAAGACTGTGTCAAAATAGAAAACAATTCATACTAAACATATTGAGCCGTTCTTCTTGAAAACTTTCGATCGTCAATTCTTCGGGGATTTTTGAAATTAATAAGTTTCCGCCGTAAATTACCAGTAATAAAATATTACGATCGCCAGTCACGTAAATCAAACGTACCAACGTGACGACAAATAATTTAAAAGCTTCAATCGAAGAACGTTTTCGATTTTTGCCAACGGGGCGACTACGTCATTTGGCGCAATGGAACGAGGCGGACAAACAGCCGTGACTCATACCGTTATCGCTGCCTTCTTGATCCTCACGTATTAAAACCGTGTCGAGTAAATTCACGTTTAAATTGTTCATCCCTCGTTTCAAAAACTCTAATTAAAATTAAAAATTATGTTAATAAGGTTGTGACGTATTGTGAACAACGTAATACGTCGATTTGAAGACTCAAATAAAAACCTCTCGTAAATTTAAATAATTTTTAAAGCAATTTAACGTCGTGTTTGAAATTTGTGAAACGAAATGAAACACATTTCCAGCCATGTGGGCGAAAGTGTTTGAATCGTTCAAATTTTACATCTTCCGTTGCGAAGCAAGTTAGCAGCGCGCGTAGGAATATTAGTCACGTATAAAGACACAAATTGCATTTGTAGGCGATTTAAAGTATATTTTTTGCTATGCAACTGTGGAAAATGGTTTTAAGGATGTTTTTTGGGGTTTGAAGAGGAGATTTTGTCGAGGATTGAGGGCGCGGTTTTGGTTATTAAAGGGACTACTTTTTTCGAGCAAGAGGAGCGAGTGAGAATCGGAACCCACCATGACCTAGTTGTTGCAAGCCCTCTTTCCCCCCGAGTTGCGTAGGATCGTTCACGTGTGGTTGTGTTCTCCAGTGGACGGGCACACAACCCACTTTTTTTTTCGTCGGTTAAGTAGGTTTAATATTAAAACGACAAAAAAACTTTAAAAATCTCATTTTAAAAAAACCCCAAAAAAATAGTAAAATTATCAAAAAAACAAAAACAGTTGAGTCGGGAGAATTTTTTTTTTCCTTTCGGAGTGCAACGTGGTCGGTCGCTGTTTCACATTGCGTTACGTTCTCCAACTCTCAACCATTTTTCCCTTAGCGCGGATTTCGACGACGTTCAGGCCGTTTCGTTTTTAATTTCGCCTTGCCCGATTTAATTTTCGAAAAATGAATCAAGGACCCGGAGGCCCGAATTACCCAATGTCGTCGTTGTACGTCGGGGATCTTCATTCGGACGTTACCGAAGCCATGCTTTTCGAAAAATTTTCCTCCGCAGGGCCCGTATTGTCGATCAGAGTATGTCGGGATATGGTAACTCGTCGCTCTTTGGGATATGCCTATGTCAATTTTCAACAACCAGCTGACGGTAAGTTATCCCTTTTTATATGCCGTTATCGCGTTGTTTTAATGCGAATTTTGTACTTTACGTGTTGGTAATAGATTAACTTATTGCTCGTCGAAATTTCAATATATGTTAAAAAGTACAGCCTGCTGGCGCCATCAGCCTTAAGTTTGTCCTTGAATGACGTCCGTCTGATCCCAAGTAGCTTACGGTCTATTATATAAACAAGCTCTATTAATAATTATTGACAAATTATGATCGTTGAGAGTTTCACTTGGTTAAGTTAGTGGTCATGCGTAACAGACCCCATTGATCTAACCTGATGTAATATCTACGTGCAATCTGCCTATTGCTATTCGTAAGAAGCCACAAGCTGACGTTTCAGATGTATAGCTGAATGATAGAAGTTTACCTAGTTGAGTAACTCGCACCATATGGCGTTGATTCTAGTTAGTATAATTACGCCTTGGGCTGCAATAGGTTATTTCCAACACCACGTGGCTTCGTTTTGCACTAAGTGACGAAATTAATTCATTGGCCCTTCGGAATTCTCATTATTCAATTCTAGTGATGTAGTCACCGAGGTCTTTTAATTCGTGTAGTCCAATTTAACGTATCTCGACTGTAAAGCTGTTGGCGGGAAATCAATATGATCCTAAGTGGATGCCTGCTGCGAAGCGTTCCTTGCCTTTTCAGTCTGCAACGTGTGGTTGAAGCACTGGGTAGATAGAACTAAGAGCCCCTCTAATGCCACTTTGGACTTCTTAAAGATAAAACGGCGATTTCGATAGTTCTATCGGTCGTTGTTGTGTCGTTTTCAAGCGACTGTTTGCTCCAGTGGTTTTGTTTTTTAACCAGTCAGCGTTCGTCGTGTGATGTAAGAATGCGGCTGTGGGGACATGGCTGTGATGTCATAGGTAGATGAATCATCTTAAGAGCCGCCGTCTCTTGTCTTGGTCCCAATTTTTATGAAAACCGTGATTTATTCTGGAGCGTTAAACGTGTGTTGGAGTTGCGTTGGCCCGGAATATAGTCGAGTAATCTTAACATGTGTCGTACCATCTGTTTTGAAGTGTTTAGGGGTTGTAATGCGCAGTCTTATTAAGACTCAATTAACTAACAGCTCCCTAAGCGAATGCTATGTTGCTGCATTGTATTCCGACGTCCTCGGGGCCTTTGAGGCTTATTTTAGAGCAGCCAAAGCAGACCCGACCAAACCACTATGTTCTGCGGTTTGCTTAACGTTAATGACAGACGAACGATTTTGGCTTGTTCATTCGGGTGTTCCTACTTGCAGTGATGAACCAATTCCTAGCTCAGAAATATACAAATCCCTTCTTACTCCCGTCAGTGGCCTGTTGTGGGCTACTAGAACCTGGAAAGAGCCAATGCCACCCTGGATTTCACGATAGTAAAAAAATTCACTGCTGCTGGGCGTTCTGAGAGGTCAATTTGCCCCAGTGCATTCTTCATTTAATAGCCAATGCTGCCAGATATTGAGTAGGTGGCTAAAGAGCTTATTGGTATCACCACACTTCCACGACCATCGAAACGAAGTGTGTAATCAATGTACACAGGTACGAATCCCAGGGCCTTATCCATCAACTTCTCCCTGCCTTTTACTAGTACACAGAATGACATATTACTTGATTAAACTCCTCATTGTCCTACATGCGGACTGTCGACTTGCAGAATACTGAATCAGCCGATGCCTCATCGTATCTGCTTGTCGCTGTAGTATGGTGATGTGAGCTGGTTGAAGCAAACCTTATGAGTCATAGAGCACGGGTTTGCTGGCACATGCGTAGCAATCCTGCCATTGCGACCTTTTGTAGCCTAGTAAACCCTTCGAATTGTATGTTATCTTGAGCAGGCTCCACAATGGGAATCACGCCCAAGTTGCTGTCTATAGGAAGCCCTAACCCCTTAGAAATCATTAGATTCGATATTATTCATCTGCTCAGCGTTACGTTTTGCCTTACTTTTGCTATTGGTAAAATTTTTAATCAGTCTTGAGTTCGTCTCTCGTCTTATTTCAGTTTGAAGTCAACGTCTTATTGCATTTAACTGAGCTTTTCTCATCATTTTCATTCCAGCCGAGAGAGCTCTGGACACAATGAACTTCGACCATCTGAAAGGACGTCCAATCAGAATTATGTGGTCCCAGAGAGACCCGTCGCTCCGAAAATCCGGCGTCGGCAACGTTTTTATCAAAAATCTTGACAAGCACATTGACAACAAGGCTATGTACGACACGTTCTCCGCTTTCGGAAACATCCTCAGTTGTAAAGTTGCTCAAGACGAGAGTGGAGGATCCAAAGGATATGGTTTCGTGCATTTTGAAACTGAAGAAGCCGCCACCAAATCCATCGAGAAGGTCAACGGGATGTTGCTCAACAACAAAAAGGTTGGCATTTTATTCATATTTTGGTTTTTTATTCATTCTGAATAATAACCCTATTACCGGTCACGAAAAATTGTTTACAACCCCCCCTCAAAATTTGATACTTACGTTTCAAGACATGGGGATTCCATATCTGTAATGTCCGTCCGCCGTTTTGTGCCTTTAACGTGGTCTAAAAAATTCGTTCTTTCGCCCAAAAATCCGATTTGGTATCTAGTTGTGCCCGCCATCTCGACAATCCGATCGGACAAAGCCCGTGGTTGTAATGGGCAAAAAACGGTTAAAAAAATTAACGAAACTCAGTACAACGCGGGAGCTACAGCGTTTCATCGTTTGAACTCCCTCTCTCCCCCGCCCGTCTCATTGAAAAAGCAACCGCGCTTGAGGCGAGCGAGCGCGCCTCCCGCTCGCTTGTCTCCCAACTCCCCTTTCGCCACGGAACGGGTGGGTTCGCTTCGAGCGCCCCCGTTCCAATTTCCCCGACAGGGCAAAATCATCAGACGTTTTGTTTTCGTAGTTCCATTGTAGCCAAGACATGTTTTGTATGGTTTACTAGTATTCGATGCTGAGTCGAATGGGATGGGGGAGCACTAATACTAGGTCAAGCTGTTCATGAGAATAATAAACCATTGTGTAATAATTTGCAGGGTTTTTATATATAGTGCGACAATTCGCCGTCTTCGGGGTGCGTTGTATACAGGGACTAACTTTTCGTGGGTTTATGATATTTGGGTACATCATCCCCTCAAGCTTGAATTGAGCTCCACTTCTTAATTGTTGGTTTGCAGTTCAATCTGTAATATAAGTCTGAGATGGTGGAAAAGTGGTGTCAGGTGAATGCTTTGGTCTTGAACAAAACTAACACCCACCTCGTAATGGGTCTTAACAGAAGTTTAGACCAGGCAGTTAATATCCTGGGTTTGACAGCGGATAACCGACTTTCCTGGAAGGCCCATGTTGAGGCGTTGTCCCCTAAATTATCATCTATTTTCATGCTTGGAAGGTTGAAGAGCGTCGTTTCTGATGAAGTCCTGCGTTCTGTTTACCATGCTAGCTTTGCCAGCAGAACAATTTATTGTATTGTTTCATGGGGAAACAGTAGTAATGCAATTGACATATTTAAACAACAAAAACGGCCATCAGAATCTTGACGTCTCTCATCGAATGAGAGTTGTAGGGGTTCGTTTGCTCGCCTTGACGTTCTTACATTGCCTAGTGCATATGTCTTGGCTGTTTTGAATCTGATTACAGTAAACATATCGCTCCTTGCCGTGGCTTACTATGTTCACCGGCATGACACCCGATCCCGTGGAAATCTAGTGATTCCTTTTACTAGCCTAAGTATAGCTCAGAAAAATGACCCAATCCAAGTAGGCCCATATAACGCCCTACCCCATAATATTCGGCAGCTGCCTATTAAGTCTGTCACTAAGGTCATAAAAGTTCATCTCATTAGGGCAGAGCTCTACTCGCTTGGCGAGTTTCTTTGGGATTGTGTGGGAGGTGTAGTGTCGCGGTTTCATTATGTGTTGTGTTTCTTTATTGCTAATTGAGGTGCCGTGTCTCCACCATCTGTTCATATTACTTGCCTATGTGGTGTAATTATTGCCAGAAGGACATTCAGCAAGTAATAAACGTTGAGAAATGAATTTAATACTGCTCAGGAATAGTACTAGGAACAAAATTGAACCAAACAAATTATCGAAAATGAACCCGCCTTTTGCCAGCCAACTTACAGGTAAGTTGGAATGAAAGCAAATGTTTGTATCGAAGGTTTCAGTTTCCTATTTTTGAACTCTTTTTCTTCTCAGGTTTTCGTCGGCAAATTCATCCCACGCAAAGAACGCGAGAAGGAATTGGGCGAAAAGGCGAAACTGTACACGAACGTGTACGTGAAGAACTTCGGGGAGGATTTCACCGACGAGATGTTGAAAGACATGTTCGAAAAATACGGCCCAATTACCAGCCACACAGTTGTAAGTCGATTTTTTTTTTCTCAACTTTTGGTGGTGTCGTTCATGATTAGTTATGAGAAATACGTTGTCTTTTGGCACGAGAGTCAAGCGCCGTTTTATTTGTCGATTTCTCTCGAATGTGGACGTACACAACTGGGTCCCGAAATGAACTACTACTATGTTCAAAGAGGATATAATGGCAGGTCTGTTTCCTCGTCAAAATGATCGTTCTTTTAACACGTTCACTGCGACAATAATTGTTCATAACGAATTTTCTGCGCGGCAACTTTTGAACCTTGATAAACGTTTGTCGACGCCCGCCTGACTACAGGAAACTCTTACCCCTGGTGGGTGGTCGACAGATAGTCGACATTCTGTAGGTAAAGTTATAATACTCTGAAAGCCGAGCTAAGCTGTAAAGGGGACAGCTTTTATAACAGAAAACGAGTGTCCAGCTTCTACGTGAAAAGATCATGTACCTAAGTATGTAGAAAGGAGGCCCAGCAGCTTTTTTTGGTATTAGTCCCCACATCCAGGTATAAGAATGAGGAGACAACACGAAATTGCACTCAAAAGTATAATTCACAAGCGTTTCATAGAAAAGTATTTTGTACATATTATAAAAACGGTACAAGAATATTAAAGAATTATTATTATTACTGAAAATATTATTAAGTATATTATAACGGTACAAGAGAATTTATACACTGTAATCAAAATCAATTAAAAAAATGAACCCAGAATCCAATTCTTCCTTAAATACCAATCGTCTCTTCACTCCACGTCTGCTCATCTGGACAAAATACAGCAAATTAAAATACGCACTAAAAACGTGAAACGCACTGGAAAAAAAACGGAAAAAATAAAATAAAATGGAAAGTTTACTCTTTATTAGGGGTTATTTCATAGCTATTTATTCATAATTTTCGATGCAAATAATATTTGGCGTAAGCTAATAAAAAGTATTGAGTAAAAAACTTACCGTGTGAGAAAAACGAGAAAAAGATTAACGAAAAATCGATCTGGTGGATGGCGAAGGCTTGGTCATAAACTTGGGACAACAAACTTGGCTTTGAGTCGGCTGGACGTGTTGGGGTTGATCTGAATAAGGTAAGGGAGATGTCAACAGGTCGTCGACGTTGTGAGGGGAAGGGGTCTCATTTGTCGACAGTCGCAGTGAACGCGTTAACTCGCATCATTCTGAAGTTATGGAGGTTGCAGTACCGCTATCATGAAGGAGCCTGGACACCTACTGAACGCAGAGTTAGTTAATAATGGTCCATTTCACACATTTGCAAGATATTGTTTCACGCCGTTGCCACACAGTCAATAAGTGTGTCTACTCGGCGTTGTTTGTGCACTGTTTTATCCCATGGCTCAATAAATGTGTCGATTTGGACAATAACCATAAGAGTGAACAGTATTTAGTGCTCGTGTTGCCGTTGTGCTAAGTCTACCAGTTCTTTGAACGTCTCCCATAAAGCTGATTTAACTAATTTGCTCCCGCGCAGCCTTAGAAAACTGCACATCAGTTTGCTCCTGTCGAACAGTGTTGCCAGCATCACCTAAACGGTAAATACGGTGAGGCACGCCTGTTTTCTTTTCAATAAGACCTTGTTCTCGAACCCTCATGAGTGTAGGCCAGTCACACGTCATGGAGATTTGATATCATGCGAGATCTCGGCCTCTCGCTCAGAATCCATCAAACTCAGGCTAGCGGAGGTACGGCAGGACGTTATTTTGTCAGTTTCTCTGTCGGGAGTTGTTCCCCATGTGTTACTGCGTGGAGGAATGGCCCTGGGGAGTCTCGTACATTTGGGGGGTGTTCTTATCTGGTTCCTCACGAAATATATTTACTTGGGTGGCAAGTTTCAAAGAGGCAGATGAACTGGTCATGTTTCTTCGCTATAATCTTCTTCACAAACTCGGTGAAACTGTTGATTAGTAACAGTCAAAGTTTGGCTGCTCATCCAACGACTCACTGTTGTAGAAAATATGGTGGAGCTGCAGTTTGTTTCTTGTCTCTTCCACACAGTTGGTGTTGGATGGAGTCTTGTAGGGACAAGAGGCGGAGGCTCCCATTGAAATTGCCATGTGCCATAAGTGTTGTTGTCAGTGTTGGTGATCTACAGAATCTCGAGGATTGGGCCAGTAATTTGATTGACTGTTTGCTATCCCAAACAACAGGGCGGTGGCAAATCACGCCTAAGTTAATGGTCTTGTACATGAGGATTGTACCCAACGACATTCATCTAGATCAGTACAATCGTAATGCTCCTAGAAACTGCCAACTTAGGCCTTTCCCTTCTAGTACCACTGTTCAGCGTGAGCATGTGCGCTACATAAGAAGCAAACAGCGGTAGTAAAAAACAATACCAAATAAAAGAAGACCATTCCATTCAAGGCATTCCCAGCATTACAGGATAAACTTGGTGTCCTCCGCGCAATATGTAAAATAAATAATCTTGAATCTAACGTGTTCTTTTTAGGTCACCCACAAAGACGGCAAATCCCGTGGGTTCGGCTTCGTCGCTTTTCAAGGGCCCGAATCAGCCGAACGAGCTGTCAAAGATTTGCACGGAAAAGAAATCGTCGAAGGAAAGGTAAGCCTTCACGTTATATTGCGTCGTGTTGCTTCGGTCCCTCGTAAATTGACTAATGAACAATTTTCTTCTAGGCCTTGTACGTCAACAGAGCTCAGAAAAAAGCCGAGAGGCAACAAGAATTGAAGAGAAATTTCGAAAGGCTCAAGAAAGAGCGCCTTAACCGTTATCAAGGCGTCAATTTGTACGTCAAAAATCTGGACGATACGATCGACGATGAACGTCTGAGGGAAGAATTTTCCAATTTTGGCACAATCACCAGCGCCAAGGTGAGTTGAAGTTATTCGGTCGATTTTCTTTCGTTTGTCGAATTTTTTGGGGATGTTTGGGAAATGATTTAGTGCCGTTAGTCGACAAGCAGTCGCAAATAGCACTATAATTCTACTACATCACTTCTAATAATCGAGATCATTCTAAAATAGTTCGAACTCAGCAAGATAATTTACGATTTAAAATTGTGTCGCCGTGAGGAACCATTTATAAGTCAAGTGTAATTGAGTGTTTGAATTGGAGGTTGGGGAGAGTACCTAACCCTGCAGTCTCTCCCTTGCCACACTCCACATAGAACTCCGGGGAAACTCCTAGTGAAACCTGGGCCCCACAGGGCATCATGGGCAGCGGGGGCCCGCCACTGGCAGAAGCCCCTGTGGTACCCATTTAATTTGGCTACGGCTTCAGCAGCCTAAGGAAGGGTAGCTGGCCCCAGTGCCAGAACATCCAAAAGTCGTTCTACCAACACCTTTATCTTCGTGGGGATTTCGGGGATTGGACTCTCCCCTGTCCTCTCCACAGAGAAAGGTGTCAGGCTGCGATCCCTTTTTCCTCTCCACTTCGCCCAAACCACTCTCCTTCCATACAGTAAATACCATTCCTGATGGTCCAGGAGTGGACTACTTAATATTCGGCTGCCCTCGGCCATACACCTCATACTTACTCTATCCAAACACTAATCTTTATCCTGTCCACACAGTAAATGCACTCAACCCATAAATACATTCATTCCCGATGGTCCAGGGGCAGACTGCTTGATATCCATCAGCCCCCAGAGCCACTGATAGTCCACCTATACTAACCTCTCATTTCACAAACACCACCTACAGGGCCTTGCACACTATCTGCCCCATCCTAACACCTTTCCTGCGCTTCAACAGCTCCCCGAAGTGCCTCCATCACTCAAAACCCCCCTCATCCCTAACCACTGACCAATCCCATTTCCTACCCTCCCCAACAACCCCATTTTTTACCCTTGCCCTCGAACACCACGTGTTCTTCAGTATCCAATCCCCCACACTCCATATCCCATCCCCGACCAACCAAACCCCCGAAGCTTTTCTTTAAGTCCCCGTGACCCATAATTAGCTGGGCGGAGTAGTAATTAGATCCCATCCTCTCCCTAACTTTCTGCAACCACCCTTTACCCCACATAAACCTCCCTTTACTGCTTCCTTCCCACCTTTCCTGCCACTCATCAATCAGCGGTTTGTTGATAAGGGCTACCCCCCTAATTTCCATCGCCCCTCGAGCGAAGCTGGTGGCCCGCTCATCTCTTCAACTTGAGGTCTATGGGCAGCTACCCAGCAACCACATTTAGGGCATCGGAGGAAACTGTCCAATAGGCTTTGGTCGTGCAGATGAGCATGAGCCTCTGCCCGCTGGACAGCCTCATCCTCGCACGATCCGTCAGTGTGTCGTACCAGGCCCCTGCTACTGGCCATTTACAAGTCAGAAGGAAGAAAGGTTTAAGTTGAACCGAAGGTTTAACGTTTGAATTAAAATGGGAGAAAGTCTGCCCTGCGCTAAGATAAATATCTTGTGAAGAGTTCGAAAGTCCCCCTTTCTAAGGTTTTATCGAACAAATGAGATATTTTCCTGTGAGACAATAAACAAGTGACAGTTCACCTGACATTCTAACGTTACTCTCCCCATTCCTGAAAGCAATTTACAACCTAAAGCCCCGGTAAAATTAAGATGGGGGCTAAATGTGATCGCTATAATAGGAATCAGGGATGAAGGGAAAGATGGGGGTAGGAAAACTGTAACGTTTAACATTCCAGGGGAAAATAAGAGTGAAGAGGCAGCAGCTGCAAAAACAACGAGGACACCAATGAAAACTTGGTATATTAACTTCTACAAATTGAAATTAGACCAACTTCGGAGTTTCTTTTAGCGTATTTAATATAATACTTGACATCGGTGTGTGCTGAGGCTAATAGCAACGAGAAAAGGTTTTCGAAATTAATTTATACCGTTGGGAAAAAAAAGGAAAAGAACTGGGAAGGGTGTGTGTGACCCTTCCCAGAAATGGGTTATTCTTCATTTTTGGCTTCAATAAGTAAAATGATGTATGCTTCAGTGCCACGGCTAATAAATGGAAATAAACTGACTGGTGGGTTACTTAAGGTTCATTTTTTGAAAAATGTGGGGAGAAGTTGATGACTTGATCAATGTGCTTGGAATCTGATGAAGTGCGCTCTTTGATCTAAGATTACTTTTTAGTAATCTCTTAGTCCATGCCCGAGTTGGAGTTTAACACGTTCACTGCGGCGATTATTGTTCAAAACCGATTTTCTGCGCGGCAACTTTGAGGTTGATCTAAATAAGGGATGGGAGATGTCGACAGGTAGTCGACGTCCGCCGGGGGGAAGGGGTCTCATTTGTCGACTACGTGTCGACATCCGCAGTGAACGTGTTAAAGCTGGAATTTGTGGAAGTTAGACAATATTTCGCTTGAGGCTTCAAGCCTCTGTCAACTAAAAGTTGCTTACATGGCTCTGTACTCAGGCTGGCTACTTTGAAACGCCTTCTTCGAAGTTATTCTCAGGAGTTGATACGCCTTGGTGGTCGACCTGACTGCGCTGATTTGTGCATGTCGGTCTGCCAAATCGAACGCATGCTCTGAACTGTCAGTCGATGGTGCAAGCGGTGGTTGGAGGAAATAAAAGGAGCTCATCCTTTGAAAGGGAATTGGAATATCCAACCTGAGAAGCCAGTTGAGTTCTGTGGAATCTTGAGTGAGAGGTGGCGTTTCTGCCAAAACCCCTCCAGTCCTTCAAAGGCACTAACCTGCAAGTTTTGCTTCATTACGAGCGATTGTCGAGGCCACCGGAGGGTGTGTTACTGTGACACTATTAAAACGTAAAAGACTAGGTGTCATTAGCTACTGCCCGATGGGCAATGTATACGTCTGCAATGTGCTTTTTTCTAATTGCCCTGTTTGAATCGCCAAATTGTTTTGTTGCAGGTCATGTTGGAGGAAGGCCGAAGCAAAGGCTTCGGTTTTGTCTGTTTTTCGTCTCCCGAAGAAGCGACAAAAGCCGTAACCGAAATGAACGGAAGGATCATCGGTTCAAAACCGTTGTACGTCGCTCTCGCCCAACGTAAAGAGGACCGTAAAGCTCATTTACACTCTCAATACGCCCAGAGATTGGCCAACATGAGGATGCAACAAATGGGACAAATCTTCCAACCCGGCGCCGCTGGAGGCTACTTCGTACCGACTTTGCCCCAACCTCAGAGATTCTTCAATCCCGCTCAAATGTCGCACGTTAGGCCCCAACCGAGATGGCCTTCTCAGCCACAAGTGAGTGGGCGTTTATATTTTAAATCGATTCGAGGGGTACGAGGTTAGTTAGCTTGAGACGGTTGTTCGGTGTGCTTTGAGCTAAACATTTAGGGAGAGTGCAAACGCAAAATAATGAACGATAAATCAGAATGGATTTGATTCGTGCATTTTCTGAAAGTAAGCAATCTTTTGCACAGTCTGTTTCTGCCAGTGTGTCCATTTTTGAAGGCGTAAGTACCCAAAAACCTAGTTCCTAGGAGTCCGCTTGGAAGTTCGTAAGTTCCTGCAATTTCAGTTGGCGTTCTAATCGTTGTTTCGAACTAGAGAAGTTACTTTCATACTCCTAATTTGTTTGAGGAACTTAGACCGTTGATCCACTGTGATATAATGCCTAGTCAATACTTGAAAAGGCAAGTTTTTTTGGGAAATGAACCCCTGGGAAAAGTAATCAAAGCGTTTGATTGCCAAGGCAGGGCATACACATAGGATATGCTCCGCCGTCTCGTCCCCCTCACCGCAAAGTCTGCATTCCACCACCTCTGGGATGCCAATCTTGTTGAGGTGATTCCTGAGTGGGCAGTGTCCAGTGAGGAAGCTAATCAGATCCTCTCTGGAGAGTGTCAGCATCGCCTTCGCCCTCTGACAAGAAGGTGTAACATGCCTTTTCGCCTGTCTCAGTTGTAGCTGGCGATGCCAACGGGCGCTGCTGTCCTGTGTCTCCTTCGAGCCACCACACGATTCAGGTGACTTTTCGTCGTGCCTACGTAGGGTTCAGGCCCAATGGGTAGGGGTTCCGTGCCTTTTTGCAACAGCCCCCTATTAGCCAGCACCCAGATAATGGAGAGCAAGCGTATAATGGGCACCGAGCCCCTTGAGCGCTTCAAGACACCTGTTCCAGCTTGGACTGGAAGCTGTAGGCTGCAATGGCGGACTGTTTGAAAATATGTAGGTCTGAAAGGGAGGTTGGCATCGATTTGATTGATTTTAACCGAACAGCTTTCAAAATATTGGTTTCTTTGGGCTATGAGGATTGAATAAGAGATTTATGTTTGGTGAATTGTACTAAAAAGACGTCCAGGTACGTTCATTATGCTGATTGAGCCCTGCGATACGTTTCCAGCAAAAAATTTTGTGTCAATTTAGAACAGGGGTAAGAGGTTGTGAATGAAGAGCATGAGCCTTGAACTGGGGGTTTGATTGATACATCGGAGGTGTGGATTACCTGCAAGGTAGGGTGAAATGAATATTGATTGCACAGTGTGCAATACCTGTGTAGAAATATATGATGTAACTTCCATCTGTACGAGGGAGGTTTACGTTCATCTTGCTAATATCAGCGTTTCTTTTTGAGCAGGTGAGACCCAATGCACAGACAGCAGCTGGATTTGCCAACATGCAAGCTCCATTCAGAAATGCTCCTCGCGGACCCGCCGGTAGCAGCCCTGCTATCGCCGGAGCTATGAGAACTTCCGCGATCAACGCTGTCGCCGCCGCATCCGGAGGTGCCGCTCGCGGCGCCCCAGTTCCACAGGCTGGCGGAGGGCAACAAGTTGCTCGCGGTGCAGGCGCTGCTGGAAACGCCGTTATGGCCGGTCAACAACAAGTGGCCGCTGGTGAGTCGAAAAACCGCCATAATCCGCTTAAAAATTGACGAATAATCGTTCGTTTTACCGACTGACGACTTATTTGTTTACAGGTCCTCCGCAAGCCGGTCCTCCAGTGTCCGTTTCTGCTCAAGGAAGGCCGCCGAATTACAAGTACACCTCTAACATGCGCAACCCGCCGCCTACTCAGCAATCCCAGGCCGCTCCTCAACAAGCCGTGCATATTCAAGGGCAAGAGCCTCTGACGACAACTATGCTCGCTTCTGCTTCTCCCAACGAGCAAAAGCAGATGTTGGGCGAACGTCTTTTCCCTCTCATCAGAAACATGTACTCTGAGCTCGCTGGGAAAATTACTGGAATGTTGTTAGAAATTGACAACGCTGAGCTTCTTCACATGTTGGAGCATCATGAATCTTTGAAAGCGAAGGTAAGTTCACGTTGTGACGACGATAGTACCAATATGGACTTTTTTGTCGTCATCGGTGTATTAGCTTCCTAATGATTTCAGTTTGATGTGGTTTATTTTTTAATCGAAATCACGATAACTTCTGATACTCTCAGTAATTTTCTAGTCCGAGGATCAGGCGTCCAATAGGAACGTCGAAATTAAGTCAAATTCGCGTTAGAAGTGAGAAATGAGTCCATTGTCTTGTTAGCAAAGTAGTTTTTGAAAAGATTCGTCTTCGAATTTTGTTTCTAGAAATTTTCTTAACGATATTAACTGTGGGATGGGATGCATCTTCGGTTGAGTTGGTAAACCCAGAAAATCGCTCAGAAATCAATCCTCATTAAAGAGCTAACTTCACGCTAGCAAGATCAAACTACATGTGCAGTTCGCGCCGAGACCATAGACTGGTTAGCGTCACTTGTCACTGAAATTTGTATAGTCGCCAGTAGATAGCAAAATAGTCTCTGCAGCGACGAGCTTGAACTCCTGTTACATTTACGTTTTTCGTCGCTCTGAAAACTAATCCGATCCATTTTAAACGGAGTTCGATGTTGATGACGCATAAATTGACGTTCTGTCAAGTATTTTCACAGCGTTTGCGTTTGCGATGGAAGTAGGGCGACTCAGCAAGTTCTAGAACCTTGAGCACTACTATTTCCATATAAAACGTTGAGTAGTTGGTTGCTAGTAGTAAAAATCAGTGAGTGCGCGCCGATTCGAGAAGGCTCGTTCAATCAGTTTGCTTTGGCCACTTCGAGTTTTTGGAAAGTTGTATTACCACAAAAGTTGAAATTGTGAACTGCCTCTGTCACCGGCGAGATGCTGCAAACTTGTGGATTGGTTCGATGACTTGTTTTACTTTATTGTGAGGCAGACCCATACTTCCTGGACTAGCAGCGTCTCATTCAATCGTAACTCCCATCGTGATGATCGAATGACCGTCTAAACCCCAGTGTATCAATACAGTCCGTCCCCTACTTTGTTCGTCTCATGAATTCGCGACTCTTCTCTTGCACCCAAAATCAATTTTAGTCAATACGATGAGCCTTTGATAACGCTCTTACAGTCTATTCAAGAAATCCGTTTAACCTACCACACTTTTTACCCGAAAATTCGAAAAAAGTGATAATTATCCTTCTAAATAACGACCCCTAACATATACTATACCTGATCTCTGTAGATAGGAGGGTGTAATTGAATCGTCTGCGTCTGTTTTAGACGACTGAAGTTGATTTGGACCTCTAAAATTTGCAATGCATATTTGTGTCTAGAAGGAAAGGAACTAAAGGTTGAACAATTTATTTATGGTGTTAGCGAGCGCAATCATTGAAGATATTCGGTAACAAATAAAATAGTCTTCTAATTGCAATAGAAATTAAGCAAAATAAACCCTTAAAAAAAAAAATTGTTCGGAGATGGTTTCGAACCCCCGAATGGAATGCGTTGCGTCGACTCGAGAATTGAGCTACTGACGGAGATAGTTGCGGAGGACGAAATGTGGGTCAAGGGTGACTAAAAGACACTGTAAGATTGATCACATCTGGTGAAGCAGTTACGATGGAATTTACGGAAATGTTCGAAAAAACGTTATTTTAGACACATTTTCATTTTTATCTCTGCTCAATGGACTGTCAGAGGAACATTTACTGAGAACAATATGTAGGTATTAAGTATTTTTAAATATCCTGTGAGTTAGGTGAAAATCTTTGAAGCCTATTTCCGTTCCGAATTTTTTGCGTTTTAGGCCTATATTTCTTTTCTCCATATTTCAATGGAAAAGGAAAGTTTTGTACTGACTAGTACAAGAAAAGTTAGAGGTTTAATCGAAATCGGTACAGCTGTTCACGATAAAAATGCGAAAACCCCTAGTTTTTGGTGTCTCAAAAAAAATGACGAACAAAACAACAAAAAACTATCTGGTGCGTTGCAACACGCAACTTTCCTTAGCTCTACGTCAATTCACTTTGTACATGGCTAATTCTATTTAATCAATTCATTTATCACTCAGTTCCTTTGAACTTGGTCAAACAACGCGTCACAGCAGCAGGAAGCGGTAGCGCCTACAGTTCTGGAATTTATTGTGCTGCTCATACTCATTGCAGGACCATTGTTGAGCAATTGGTTGGTACACAGAAAATTAATGAGGCTGTAAACACGAATTTTTTGAAGAAGGATAGTAATTACTTTTGCAGAGTTATTGGGTAATAACTGTTAGAACTGGTAGTAAGCCCGGAGTGAGCCCACGAGCGTTTTTAAACACTCACCCTTTAGGTATTGGATTGGACTACAATACCAATTTACTTTAACTTTCTACTACCATTCCAGCGGAGTTTATTAGGAAAAAACCGCGCTAAAAACGCTTTTCGTCGAAAATTTTGATAATTTATTGTGCTGCTCTCGTCAAATTCCCACTAATGGGAATTGTATGGTATAATTGCCTTATTGAGAGCTATCAATATAAAAAATTAAATCAAAATCGTTACAGCCGTTTTTGAGAAAAAAAAATTGGTGTTTTGATCATGATTGATGATATATAGTTAGCTTTCGATGGATTTTGCTCATACCCTTATTTTGGCGCCCCACGGTAGCTTGCGGGATCGATATCAAGCTGATTTGGTTCAGTCGTAACATACAGAACCACACACACACATACACATACACACCATTTTCACAAATAGTGTTTTTCGGACTCAGGAGGGTCTGAAACGTGAAGATCTGAAGAAAACTGAAAATTTTTTTTCAGCCGATAACATAACTTTCCTCTCTACTTTGTAGAGCCAAGGAAAGTAAAAAAAGCTCAATCGGTTCAGCCGTTCTCTCGCAAATCGAACTACAACACGGACCACGTGCCGAAAATTTTTTTTGACTCGGTATGCCTCAAAACCTCAAGATCTGAAAAAATCCCAACTTTTTTTGACACGATTACGATGGGATTGCGATTACCTTTGGGTAGCGGAAAGTAAAGTGTTAGCAACCCCATCAAGTATCTGAGTACCAATTGCTCAAGAATGGCCGGTGCATGAGTACGTCCAGAACTGTAGGCGCAACCACCCTCTGCCGCTGTTTGAATGAACTGAGTGAATAATGAATTTAATTAAGAGTGGCAGAAGCCACGATGACCAGTAAATGTATGTAAAGCTAAGGAAAGTTGTGCGGTGCGACGTACCTGATATCCACCCATCCTTCCCTGATGTCACAAGTTTTTCCTGATTCGTTCTGGTTATTCATTATTCGACATCAATTAGATCGCCTACCTTGTTTTGTCGTTCCCATCTTTTAATTTGAACAATTTCGTTCCAGGTCGAAGAAGCAGTGGCTGTGCTTCAAGCTCATCAAGCCAAGCAAACGGCTGTCATCGTGAAGAAAGACTAAACAAAAATATTGCTTAGGACTTCGGGGGAAAAAAACCTTACTTTGCTGCTTATTTGTTCCAACTCGACTAACGATCCCCCGAATAAGTTGCGACCTAAAAAAAAGAAAAATGATTTTAAAAAATTGAAAAAAAAATTGTACTAAGAAGTTGAAAACACTTTGACATAAAAAAAGTTGGAAAAAACTTAAAAAAAGAGAAAAATTACTGAGCATTGCCTTGGAACAAAAAACGAAAACTGTTGAAAAAAATTGAAAAAAAATAATACCCCCTTCTTTTTCATTATATTTACGTCCTCGATTTTTTTTTAATTTATTTTTTTTCGGTTGTTCCCAGGCCTTTTGTGTTAACACATTTGATTGGTTTCTGTAAGTTTACAAGTTGAAAGCCTACGGCTCTTAATGTTTATTCGTTCATCGATTAATTGATATCTTTTGTGTTCCACGTTCTTATTAAAAAAATTTTGATTCTCTTAAAAGCGTTACGGCTCACAGTGAGGGTGATGAGACTCGCATAACTTGCTTTTTGATTGTACTCCACAATTGTTTTGTATTCACTTGGCATCCTTTGTCCGCTCTGTCTAAGAAATTGTACATTCCATTCACAAATTCACCATTGTAGTTTCGGTCGTTTCCAACGTGAGCTATCTTCATCCTCCCTTCCCCTCCCCAACCATTTGTATTTTTATTTGGGGCGTTCAAATAAAAAAACATTCATACAAGTCTGGCTTTTTTTATACGCACCCTTTTTTTCTCGTAGAACCTCTCGGGGTGCATGGAAATTTTTGTGAGTGGAAATTGGTCTAGCGGTTCTTGATAGTACGCTGGATGGAGGAATGTGTGAAATATTGAAAATAAGATCACCCGAAAAGTTGAGTTTTTAAAAAGATACGGTATAATTCATAGAATTTTGAAATTTATTAAATGGTAGAAGTTGATAAGTGGTCAACTAGGGGCGGTTAGTCCAATTGGTTTTAAGGAATAGAGTCGATGGTTGGCTTCGTTGAGAAGTGAAATTACACTCATTTTGTGAAGTATTATTAGTACTCGTCCAACGATTCACATTTACTTTTTTTTTTTTTTCATTCCATTTATTATGAGACTATTAAATTTGTAATATTCCTCTATGGGATATATCATTCGCATTAAGTTGACGCTTTAGATGTACAGCCTAACATGGTGGCTGGACACACACTGGGCATTGTATTGCGTAATCTGTAGATATCTGAGCACTGGGTATACGACATTAATGTGAGTTCAACACAAAACACGGTTGACTTTGTTCATGGGATCAGCAGGTCGGTGATATGCCCGAGTACTCCGTGATGGGGGTTGGAACCCGTCGTTGACTAGAGGGTTGTGATGGTCGAGGTTGCGGGAGACAAAGCTGGTGAGGTGTTTACGGAGGAATATGTAGGGTGGGTCAACATGCAGATCATAGTAAAGGGTCTCGTTGCGTACCAAAGGTGGAGCGTGAACTATCCTGCGTTGCAAGATGTTTTGCTGCTGTTCTATGCGATGGAACTGCGATCGGGAACAAGTGCCCCAGATTTCTAGGGCATATGTCCAGATAGGGCGGATAAGAGTTTTATATATAAGGAGTCTATTTTGGAGAGATGTATATCTATTATTAAGTAATGATTTTAGCTGGTTAGTTCTGCTGCGTAGGCGGTTGAGTGAGAGTTATGTGAGCGTTGAAAGTAAGACGGCGATCCAATATGACACCCAAATATTTGTAGCTTTGCGTGGTGGGGATGGTATCTGTCTGGTAATGTAATGGTGGGTCATGTTGTAGGTGTAGGTAACAGAACACGATTTGGATGGGTTAACTTTTATCCGCCACTTATTGCACCATTGTCCTAATTCTGTCATAATTGTCTGCAGCATTTCCGTTGCAGCCTTCAGGCCTGGCGCCCGGACAGCGTAAAGTAAGTCACCAGCGTATAGTGCTGAGAAATGAGGAAAGGCCTGGTTCTGCTTGCCAGAAAACTGCACTGTTAGATCAAGTGGGAACTTTAGATTAGGCTCTAAATTGAAAGTACAGGATTATTGAACTGCTTGCCCCAACTTGGCCACACACAGGAACACTCTCCTCATGCGGCATCACGTGTTGCATTGTGATGGCAAGAGAACTGACTAAACACTGTTAGGAAATACAATTTCGGTTGCTTTTCCGTTTATTTGCGCTAATTGAATCGAAAAGGAATTGATTTTGGAAACAGTCTGGATCGTTATTATCATGGAAATTTTCGTATAGTCATACTCACACTTCTAGAAAGCGGGTGAGAAGAAGGGTTCCTGAGAAATTCGGTATCATATTAAAGTATTTGAAATGTTCCCTGATGTATGACGGTGGTGATAACCTTTCCACCTTTTTCTTGTCGAAAGAGTTGGCCATTCTAGTGTGCTGTTTGGTAGTGTTACAGCGCCACTAGTCTGGCTACCTTGTTGGTTAAGTGGACAAGTTGATCGATGCTTACGATCTAGAATCACTTCTAGGCTTTCGTGGAGCGCTCAAGAGGTCTTTAATGTGCAGGGGTGGTTGAATGTCAAGCCTTAACGACAGTTTCTCGTTGGAGGGGCGTATTTCACTCACGTTTCGAAATTCGGCTGCCTTTATTGCGCAACCTACCTGTAGGTAGATTATGGGTGTTTTGAGAAGGTTTATGCGTCCTTTTAAATTATACTGACATCAATTAGAAGAAAGTAATTCAATATTTCAATGGAAGGCTTCATTATAGTTGTTTTTAATTAATCCATTACCTGGTTCTGGGTTATCCTCCCAGGAGCATGCCCATGCTACCAGGCGTGACCACGGGTTGTGGATAGTGGAACGGCCATGGCATTGTCCCCAGGGGCATGTCTGCGGCCAGCTGTGAATAAGGACAGCATGCTGACTGAATAAGCAGCCGCGAACAATGGGCAAAACCCAAGAGATCCTGAACAAAGGACTCAAGGGCAAGCGGATCTACATTTTCTGACAGCCAGGCCTTAAAGGCCATCGCAGCCTATAGGTTTTGGTCTAAGCTGGCATGGGAATGCCTCCATGCGCTCAAGCAGCTCGGCGCCCGTAACAGGCTCTCCCTCATTTGGGTGCTGGCTCACAGGGGGCATGAGGACAATGAAAAGGCTGGCCTTGCAAAAAGGGGTACTGAATCCCTACCCATCGGGCCTGAACCACACGTAGGTATGACGAAAAGTCACCTGAACCGTCTGGTTGCTCGATGGGAGATACAGGAAAATGGCGCCCATTGGCATCGCCAGCCACAACTGAGACAGGCGAAAAGGCATGTCTTGTCAGAGGGCGAAGGCGATGCTGACACTCTACAGACAAGATCTGAGAGTACTGATAA
This sequence comes from Pachypeltis micranthus, assembly GCA_020466155.1. Taxonomy (NCBI): domain Eukaryota; kingdom Metazoa; phylum Arthropoda; class Insecta; order Hemiptera; family Miridae; genus Pachypeltis; species Pachypeltis micranthus. The sequence goes on along the minus strand of CM035780.1, from coordinate 12,034,706 downwards.
GCTTCCTCACTGGGCACTGCCCACTCAGATACCACCTCAGCAAAATGGGCATCTCAGAGGCAGTGGAGTGCAGACTGTGTGGCGAGGAGGATGAGACAGCAGAGCATATCCTGTGTGAGTGGCCTGCCTTGGAAGCAAAACGCTTTGAATACTTCGGTCTGGGGACCACTGAACCCTAAATCATGGTGGAATCTGCAGTGAAGGACATACTCAGCTTCCTAAGGGGGGCGGGTATGTATATTATGTTGTGTATTACCGTCAAACACCTTCTACCTCCGATTTTAATTACGGTCCAAGGGATTCTGGCATGGCAGGACATTGAGCGGTCCGTTGGAAGTGCGGTAATCACCTCTGCCAGTTTCCTCAAAGCCTAATCTCAAATGTCATTCGAATCTTTGAGAATCTCGACTAGTCCAATAAAGCGCCTGTATGACGAGCCTTAGATAAAGCTCATACATAGGAGCCACGCCATCGGTTTTCCCCCATGGGCGAAGCAGCCACATCACAGCTTTCCTCAGCTCTACGTTCATGTCTTTTGCTACCAATTCAATTAATTTTTTTCTCAGCTCATCCGAACTTGGTAAAACACCATTTCACAGAGGCAGAAAGCAGCACTTACAGTTCCGGAATTTATTGTGCAGCTCGTGCTTACGACCTGACCATTATTGAGCAATTGGTACAAAGAGAATTAATGAGGTTGTAAACACTTCCTTTTCTGAAAGGGATAATCACCATATTTTCCAGAATTATCGGGTGAAAATCCGCGAGTAATGATAATAAATGGAACGGCGAGGGTTGGAATTTCAGATTTTCTTGAGTAGCTCCTATAAATCTCATGAGAGTTATTAAACGCTCATCGTAAAGGTACTTGATTGGACTACCGCCTCAATTTTTCTGAGTAGTAGTATTGTGAGTTGAGTTTAAACAGAAAGAATTGGGCTAATATCTATTTTCGTCGAAGTGTTAGTTTATTGTGCAGCTACCGAAATTAGTTATATTTAGCGTTTTAATCACTATGATAACTATAGTCAGATTTGAGCAGATTTTGCTCATACCCTTAATTTAGCGTCCCATGGTAGTTTACATGCTAGGTAGGCTAGGTATCAAGTTTGAGCTGATTGGGTTCGCGTTCTCACTCAAACCATTTTCCCATAGTGTTTTTTTTTGACGTCTGAAACGTAGAGATCTAAAGGAAATATTTTGTCAGCTTATTACACTACTTTCCTTCCTACTTTGTTGGGCTGAAGAAAGCAATTCTTCATCGAAAAAAGATTGTCGTGATTGATGTTTCTTCGTTACATCTGTAGTATTCCAAAGACGGTCGGTTCCAGTTGATTGGTAACACCGATACCAGGATTTATGCAATACATCTTCAGTCAGTAGATTTGTTCTATAAACCCACCTGATTATTCCATTAACACAATCTAGTCACGTCGCAGCACTTGTCAAACTGCAAGGATTATTCAAAAAAGGTCAAATATAAGTACTTCCCAGTGGTTAGTTAACGATTTCAGCCTCAGCCTCGGGAACCACGAGAACTGTTCTTATTTCAATTTCGGATTCTGCGGTTCGTTATAATCGAAACGAATGGAGAGTGACGGCTGACATCGGATGTTCGATAATCGCATACTGATATCGCGGATTGCATTCTCCGAATGAAGCAAACTATGTTTTTCCCAAAATTCACGGTTTGATTGGGATTGCCGTTTTCTACAAAAATTCAGTAATTATTGGCAAACCGTCGATCTTTACATAAGAATTCACGAAAAACGTTGAACTAAAACATCGATGTTTTGGAGAGATCGATAGTCATCTGCAGATCTTCGATTGCATTAATCGATTATCGAGGTTTATTTAATTTTTAGTTTAGATTAAATTTTCTTTCGAATTGTATTAAATAATTTTATTAGAATAGTCAGTTTTAAAAATTAGTGCATGCTCGAAAAAATTATAGGATTAACTTCAGTGAACAGGTTAATAAGTTAACGCAACACGACGAAACGTTGCGTCAGCTGTGGTTTTGCGAAACACATGAAACCTTTCATTTTTGTCCTTTTTGCCCACCGACGGCTGTCTCAGGCGCATGTCTGTTCTTCCGGGTCTAGTCCTCGCTTCGTTTGAGTCAGTTTGGTTTCCGGGATTTCATAATCAGTTTATTTCTTTTCCGTATTATCGTGCCGTTTAAGTTCTGGATTATCAAACTAGCGATCGATCGATATATTTCCGACTCTGAAACAGAGTCGCCGCGGATTGTAATATCGACGGTTTTCGGAAGTGTGGCATTGAGCAATTGATCGTTTTTATCGCACTTTCAAAGCATAATCTTTTCAGTTTAGACACTATGGGATCCGCGACGAGGTTCTTTGCTCTGGCGGAAGTCGTGTTTTAACTTCTTTCAAGACGGTTGGATTCAGGGATGAAAGGAAAATTGAAGCTGGCTCGTCGGAAATGACCTCCGTCAAGACGTTTACATCCCCGACGGCTGCTGCCAAAAGCGTTCTTCAGCACGTCAAGTACGAACATTTGGTGGCTGGCATCACAGGAGGTGTCGCCTCGACGCTCATTCTTCACCCCCTCGATCTGATTAAAATTAGATTCGCAGGTACGTTAAGTTTTTTTTTTTAAAGATGAAAGCGGAAAATCGAAAACTGGGGAGTGCCAGCTGTGGTGGCCAACTTGAATACTTGCGAAATGTGTTTTATATGAACGAGGGAACTCACGTTGTCGTCTGGAGACATCGCGTATCTTCCTTCTGTCGAAATTGTCGTTTTGGCGCTCAGACCAATTTTCCCGTCCTGTAATTTCGTTGAGCGATTCGTACTAACGGCTGAAAGAAAAATGCCGCCTTTTGTACTAATCTGAATGTTTCAGGACTTGTGTGTGCGAAATAACTGGTGCTACGCATCGCACAACTTCCCTCAGCCTCGCGTGCGTTCTGCAATTCTTACCACTCGGCCAAGTAGTTCTATTTGTATTAGGATTTAGTTTTACTCTCAGTTTTTAAGAACCCTTTAGAACTTCTATTCGTATAAACTAATTGTCACGTTCCGGTTTTTATTGGTTTGCTTACGTCAACGACCTGTAGCGAGTAATCAGCTTATAGGTGATTCATGGGACTGTCAACGTGATTTTTTTCGGGAACGTTCAAAGTCAAATAGATGACTGTAGTTCGAATTCTGAAATTTTGTGGGTTCCTTTTTTTTTTCTCGTAACTTACTTAACTTCCATCGTGAGAGCTCAATGGGGTGCCAACGTGACTAGTGAGAATGCTACTGTCGTATAAGTAAGATTTATTAAGACAAATCTGCCCTTTGATAATTTTTTGTGCTACTCTCTCGTATTAAAATGTTCTGTTACCTTCCAATTGTTTGAACATTACACACAAAAAACCCGAGAGCTGTTTTAGGTATAAAAAATATTCGGCGTTTCGTCCGCTATGACAACTGTATCAGCTTGCAACTCGTAAACTCATTTTGGCGTCTTACGTTGATTTGGTTCAGTCGTTTTCTGACAAATCGAGTTCACAGCCGCACACACCTGGTCCTGGAAGCCTTTGAAACTTGGAGGCCTCCGAGAAGTAAAAAGTTCGGATTGATACTATTGGAATGTTACTACGTTAGATGTTGAAATTTTATCACGTGTTTGATGCTTGGTGACGAGTAGTGTTGTTGTTAAGGGAGTGAATTGTTCCATCGTAAATGTGGAGATATAAATTGACCTTCGTCTGTTACTTTCCTTGGCTCTACAAAGTAGAAAGGAAAGAAACAAAATCTTCGAGTTTTCTTCAGATCTTTACGTTTCAGACCCTCCTGAGTCCGAAAAACACTATTTGGGAAAATGGTCTGTGTGTGTGTCTGTGAACGATTTTTAGAGAAAACCACCGTATCAAATCCACTCAAACTTGATATCTCGCCCGCATGTTACCATGGGACGCCAAAATAAGGGTATGAACAAAATCCACCGAAAGTTAACTATAGTTATCATAGTGATCAAAACACCAAATATTTTTTTTCTCAAAAACGGCTCTAACGATTTTGATTAAATTTTTTATGTTGATAGTTCTTAACATGGTAACTATACCGTAAAATTCCCATTCGTGGGAAAATGACGAGGGCAGCACAATAAATTACCAAAACTTTCGACGAAATCGAATTTAGCGCGGTTTTTAGAGAAAACAACCGTACCAAATCAGCTGAAACTTGATGTCTACCCTATAGGTTACCATGGGACGCAAAAATAAGGGTATGAGCGAAATCAACCGAAAGTTAACTATAGTTATCATAGTGATCAAAACACCAAATTACTTTCTCAACAACAGCTCTGACGATTTTCATTAAATTTTTTATATTGATAGCTCTCAATAAGGCAAAAATACCATAAAATTCCCATTTTTGGGAAAATGACGAGAGTAGCACAATAAATTATCAAAATTTTCGACGAAAAGCGTTTTTAGCGCAGTTTTTTCCTTATAAACTCCTCTGGAATTTTTGTAGAATGTTGAGAAAAATTGGTATTGTAGTCCAATCCAATACCTAAAGGGTGAGTGTTTAAAAACGCTCATAAGATACATGGGGTTCACTCCAGAAATTCCTGAATTTCATCTGCTGCCATTTCGCTTACTACCAGTTCTAGCGGTTTTACTCGATAACTCTGCAAAAATGATTACTATCCTCTTCAAAACAATCGTGTTCCCAGCCTCATTAATCCTCTGTGCACCAATTGCTCAATAATGGTCCTGCAACTAGTACGATAAATTCCAGAACTGGCGCAACCGCTTTCTGCTGCTGTGAAGTGTTGTTTAATCAAGTTCAAATGAACTGAGTGGTAAAAGGTATTGATTCAGTGGACAAAGCCATGTACACGAGTGAATTGACGTAGAGCTAAGGATTGTTGTGTGTTCCAACGTACCAGATATTTTCTGAACATATTTCTTACAATCTTACAACTGTGGCGGAAGGGCTGATACACCACGTATTCACCAGTTGGGTCATTTTGGCTACAAGCGAACTATCACTGAGGTGCACCGTAGGTTCTATTGGGTGGGACTGCATAGGGATGTGAGGGATTTCTGTAAAGCTTGCACGATCTGTGGTCAGAGGGGAAAGTCAGGATAGAAAACGACGGGCCACTGTCACTTAGGTCGCTTGATAACGCTACGACTGCATGTATCAATATGCGTCAGTTGGCGGGGAAGAGAGACAACTCGGAGAAAGAGTGAGAGCGATAACAGAATGAGAACGAACTATCACCGTAGTTGAGGGGGTTTCAAATTACTAGACATCTCTATGCTTACGAATGGATTTTTGTTTGACCCTTCCACCTGATTCCCTGTTCTCCCTCTGCCTTCCTGTATTCCTCAGTTCATTAATGGTTCTCGTGCCTGTAGTTTTCTCTCCTTCCACTGTACACGCTTTACCCTTTACTGCCCTTCAAGTTTGTGCGTTTCTATTTTTTCTACGTTTGAATCGTGTGAAAGTCTTCTGTCCTGCTCTATATTTACTCTTACTAACTTAATATTCATTAATCATGAGTTCTCAAAGACTTACAACTAACTTTTTCCATTGTTTGAGTACGTCTGGTAGTATGTGTGGTGGCTGAATCGTGTATGGGTGAAGGTCTGATCGCCTCAGATTGTGTTTGGGAGTGTGGTGAAAGAATGAGGTTAGTCCCTAGGACTAGTGCGATTGATGGGTGTGAATGGAGATGCCATCTTAATGGCCATAATGTGAGGCAGTCAGTGTGGAAAGGGTCGTGGTTTGAAAGAAGTAAGTTATCAATGCTGCAGGTGCTTCAAATAACTAGTTTATGGCTATTTAAAGCACCCGCATCCTTGATTGCTTATCAGAGCCTAAGATGTCGGGCATATCGATAACCTGACCTCAGTCGTGGTATACCGATATATTGCCTTATCAGAGGAAGCAGTCCCTGTTCTTTCATTTTACCCCGAAAACAGCTCTAGCATCGCTTAAGGCATACACGGTGGGAGCACCTTTTGAACGACTAGCTTTGGATGTATTTGGACCTCTTCCTCAGTGGCATCATGGAAATAATTTCATAGTAGTGGCCATGGACTACTATACTTGATGGCCAGAAACTGGGGGAAGGGCTGATACACCACGTATTTTCCAGATTTGGGCTTCCCCTTGAAGTACATACATTACGATTGTAATTACTTGCAATTACAAGTTGTTGTTCGTGTAAAATGTGTGTTGAGCAGTTTTAGAAAAAACTGTAGACGTTATACCGCCGTCAGAAAACCCAAATGCAAATGGCTTACCTGGGCGGATTTAAAAGCAGATAGGGGGAAATGTTAAATAATAACACTTTCACATGCAAGTTAGTGTATTAAACATTCTCCCTTCCTTGTTGAAGTTCCTTGCTTGTAAAAGTTGTAATCTCACAATTTCGGTTTTTATTATTTCTTGTTCGACTCTCATTTTGTAGTACCACTTCCGATTTTCCCTGTTCACACAGAGCATTCTCCTCGTACTAATTTGGTTTATTCTTGCAGTTGGAGTACTTTAGTTAGTTGGCACTTTATGTTCTTCAACAGTGTCAGCTTCGGAAGAGGTTAATGCGGCCGCTTTGGCTTCTGACAATTATTAGAAACAATAATGAGGTCAAATCTGAATTGTCGAGGGTTGTGAATCTACGGGATGTATAGTCACTTGGCCGTTTACGTTTAAACGACACTGACGGGACGGGATGTAGAACAGACGTCAAATTTCCTTACTTTACTGTAACCTCATTAGTCCACTGCCTTCTCGATATGGCTTAATCGAAGTGTAATCACGGCTATCCTCAGTGCTGTTTTGATGAAAGCGGTCCTTAGTTTTGGGCAGATGCCCTTATCATAACCTTATTTTGGCGTCCCAAAGTAGCCTGGGGGCTTGAGTTCGAGCTGGTTCAACCGTGTTGTCTCAATCTCGTTAACACACTCACACACTCCATTTTTCCAATAGTTTTTTTGGACTCTTGCAGGCCCTGAAACGTAAAGATCTGAAGAGAACTCACAATTTTTTTTTTCAGCCAGATAACTTTCCTTTAGAGCCATGAAAAGTGAAAAAACTTTTATTAAATAATTGTAAAAGCTCTGTTTCCGGTTTCATAATGTTGAAATTGATGTACGACTTAGGTTTCAATTCCGTTTCCACGAGAACTAACATGGTTAATTTCCTGTGCATTCTTCGATTAGATAAGTCACTTATGTTTCAGGTTGGAGGTCAATTTTGGTTAAATTTATATATTTTTAACCGCTTTTTTTTTGGCGTTCTTGTTTTATATTTGACGGCATTTTTTATATTTTTTGTTTTTCAGTTTGCGATGGTCGATCGCCGGCTCCTCAGTACAACGGGCTCAAATGCGCTATCACAACCATATTCCGAGAAGAGGGAATTCGAGGCCTTTACAAAGGTGTCACTCCCAACGTTTGGGGATCTGGCAGCGCTTGGGGCTTCTACTTTTTATTGTTAGTCTCCGGGCGCATTTCGTCAAGTATTATTTTCCTTTTAGAGCTTAACGAGATTGTAAGCCGGTACGACGCCTTTTTCTTTTCGCAGTTATAATTCCATAAAAACGTGGGTGCAAGGGGGCAATTCGAAAACCCCGTTGGGACCGACGATGCACATGCTGCTGGCTGCCCAGGCTGGCGTTCTAACTCTCGTGATGACTAATCCGGTTTGGGTCGTTAAAACCAGGTAATGCAGCGTTTTTGTACGTTTTAAATTACCCTCCCTGTCGATTTCGCGTCATTTCAGTTGATAAGATGCTAGAATTCGAGACTAGATGCGTTGAATGTGGCCATAATTTAGGATTTAATTAGTTTAATGTTTCTTTACGTTATGTTTTAGGTAGTTTGGCTTCTTTATTTGTTGATATCAATTGTTTGAAGAGCCCCAAGCCCTCACGTAAGCCCTTTTACGCTCGCCTTTAGGCGCTGTGCTAAGTTAATGGAACACACTCAATGGTCTCTGCTCCCAAAAATAACCATTTGAACTTTCAGTACTGTCAACGTTTGATTTCTTATCTCCTCGCCTTTTCTTATATTTCAATCGCCCTTCCGTTCCGTCGTAAGAGCAGTGCTTTTTAGTGATCTCTTCACTTTTAATTTCAGCTAATTGTTAAAGGGAGATGGGATGGAAATTAAATGCAGGTGAAGCTCCTCGATGGAGTCATGGTTGGAGACAGTCCAATTAGGTTGACTCGAAGCACTTTCTGTGTTAGACCATTGTATTGAATATCTCAACTCAGAACGATAATTATCTGAAATGTCTCGAGGGTTGTTTTGATTAATGAAAAATTCTTTCCCCGTTGTGTCCGGCTATTTATCATCCTATCAGCGGGCGAAAGAAATGAGCGCTTGGGGCCTCAATTGAAAATAGGGCAATAACTGTAATTATTAAAAATCGAAAGGAACGTTATTAATATATCGCTTTTATAGGGGTTTCAAATGATTTATATGTAGCTGACGTGACAAACTCATTAACCGAATTGCGGTGCCATCATTTTTCGCGAACTCGCTCCCTCTAATTTTTTTTTTACACGATCGCAATAGCCTCATTTTCTGTAAAAATTCGCTCTAAAAATTGTTCATAATTTCACCAACTTGGACATCCTTCTCTGGTAATTCTATAAATTTTCCGTTACAAATTCAAGTGAAGAAGTAGTTTTTTTTTAGCGTGCAGTTGGCCATTAATTTTGTACTGATTTGCTTCATGTATGATGAAGCGAGCGTCATAGTTTTTGTTAAATAATCTTGCAATAGCTCAAAAATATCCTAAATTCATCTAGAAACTATTACGAAGACGATCTGTCTCTCTAATGGTTGCCTGTTTTGCACGAGAGGAGCCTAAGTGAGTACACCCCTACGCTATCAAGTTAATATTTAATTTGGTAATTTATTTAAACGTTTTTCAGTTGGTTAATGATGGAAAGTAGATTCTTCGATATTATTTGTAAGGCAAATGCGACCGTGCAATTTTCTGCGGGTATGTTGGGCACATATTAGCATTGAAATACGAGGTTAATGGTTGAGCAACCAGAGAGAAGAAAATAACTTCGTGTAAGCAGTGCTCTTAACAAACATCTCGTGTTGTGGTGGGTGGGGGGGGCTATGCACATTTTCCCCCTTACACATGTCCTGATTTGACTGTATGTCGCTCTATCTCGTTCAAAATTGTAATTGTTCTAAGTATTGACGTTCAGAAAGTAAAAAGTAATAAAAACGTTTGTCGGTTGAAGAAATTCCACGTTCGAATAAAGATTTAGGTTTATTGTTCATTCTGAATAATAGCCCTATATTTTAGTGTGGTTTGAAAAATCTCATTTGGTATCTAGTTGTGGTCGTCTGCTCGGCAATCCGATGGAACAAAGCCCATGGTTGTTGTGGACAAAAAATGGTTGAAAATATTAACAAAAACGCAATGTTGGCCATTTTATCGCAAATATGGCGGGTTCGGTATCGTTTTCTATGCTGGGTCGAATGGGAAAAATTCTCGAAGGTGTAGGACTGCGTCTAGACCGAAAAAAGTGATACCACAGTAATTGTAGTGAGCCAGAGTCTACTAATTGGAAAACTCGCGGGACAATAACTACGGTGAAAGTAATAATTTCATCATTTGCACTTCCATCTCACCAAAACCACCCGCCAGTTCGACTCGGCACTTTGTGCCAATTGCCTACAGGAAAACTGGATGCACGGCGGAGGCTTGGGGGCCTTCTGTCGCAGCTTACTGGGGCATTCCAAACCCAGGAAGATCAGCAAGTCCAAACTGTTCCACCTTGGGATGAGGAAAAGCCGTAAGTGCCAGCGAATGATGGGGCAGGCGTGTGACCATTCTGGCCTTAAGGGTTGTTTGACCCAAAGTGGTACCGCCGGAATACAACAATCCGCGCTTGTGCGTTATGGTTTAGGGCCACGACAGTTGGCCTCCTCCACAGGGCAAGGTAGGTGGAACGGAGCAAGGACTGACAATGCTGGAAAATGGGCTTGCTCTGCGGATATTGTAGTGTCGCTGGAGGGTAGTAATCCCACCCCTTTCTTCGTTTTTAAACTGCAGGGTCTTAGGGAGGTAGGAGCCACCCGGTTGTAACTCCTACAGACATCCTCGAATGCAGAACTGCACCTACCTACAGACGCCTCAAATATCTAGTTTTCCATGTAATCAGGTCATGTTTCGGAGGTGTGAGACTACGTCAAGCTGTGCAAGAGTATAATGAACGGTTATGTAATCATTTGCAACATTTTTATGGTAGAAAATCAGGTTCACGAAATTGTCAAACGTAGGATTTTGCTTGACATATTGTATTGTTTGGTTAAATTGACTTCTCAGCCCTCAATAATGCTCAAAATGAAAAAAAAAAGTTGTTCCTTTGAAACAACTTGAACCAAATGAATTACGTAAATCTTATTTGTCTTCTCCTTTCCTCAACCGAAGAGAAGATGAAAAAGCATTGTCCATACTGCAGGGTTTACGATAAAATTTAAGGCCGTTCGACTAAAAAAATTTATTTATTTATAACATATACGGGCAATGCCCAATTTAACGGTGATAAAAAATAAAAATAAAAATAGGACAATATAAATCACAATAAAAATTCAATTGGCAGCAAGGAAGCCACAGCCAACAAACAGAGATCACAATAGCCGTCGAATTTTCGACCTAAAAGAGACTTTTGACAGCAAGAGTAGGTCCACCGAATCATCGTGTGACAACCTGTTGAATTCCTTGTGAAAGCGCACCATGGGATTATTGAGGAGATAGTTGGTCGAAGAGGTATACACATAAAAAGGCTGATGGAGTCCGGTAGCGTATGGAAGGGCGTAGAAGTTCAACTTGGAAAGCAGATACAGACAATCCAGTTGACCCGCTGTCAACCCATGCAGGAGAAGCATGTCCGCCTCACATCTCCGATTCTCCAAAGAGGACATGCCTGAGCGCCACTGCATAGGAAAAGTCCTCCCACCTATCGCCTCTCTTGTAGGACACATATCGCAGGAAGTGGCGCTGAACACGCTCCAAGGTATCCTTGGCATTGGTATACCTCGGTGACCACACAGGGGAGGAACTCGAGAGGTATACAAGGAGGGCAAGGGAGGTGAATAGCAGCTTAAGGGCGTTTGGTTCCTTGAAATCCCTCGTATTTCTTTTGAGAAAGCCCAGTTTTCTCATTGCTTTTGAGCATATTTCACCAATATGGGCTGAAAACGTAAAACCTGGCGAACAAGCGAAACGCAACGAAATATCGGCATAAAAAAACTGAATACGTTAAACGGAAAATAGCGCTCATATTTGTTTCTAGGCGTCCGAAATTCGAGGGGGCTAGGCCATTTTGACTCGTTTTGCCGCTGTTAATGTACTCAAAAAGGTATCCGTCAAATGTCTCTGTATCACCACGCGTCCATAGTGGCACCCACACTGCGTACTTATCAGGGATCAAATTATTCGTACACCTCGATAATATTACGTTCGCCTTGCTCTCCCAATTTATCAATCGCGCTAGCCGAAATGTGCGAATAATAAGATAAGACGCGAACAGGGCAGTGAAGGGGCTATGGCAGACAGAAAACTCTTGGGTGTACAGCTTGGCGGCAACGCGTATTTGACGAAGCGAGGGACGATTCGATATTCGGACCTATTGTTAGTGTACAACTGACTGACTCCCATTAAAAGGCACCATCGCGATCGTGGTCTAATGGTTAAGACAATGGTTCATAATCCTGACGAATGTCGGCTTCTTCAAACATCTCCAAACTACCTCAGAACAATAGTGCAGAAGTTGACCGGTTAGTGTGAGTCATTTCAACTTAAAACGGTTGTACAATGAGCTAGTCGGGGAACATTTGAAATCACCAGCTCTAGACGAGTGAGCGCTTAAGTCCAATGCCAATACAAATCACCTTGAATTTGAGACGTTTCGCGGTCTCCTACGTGCATTAGCTCTTGCTGTGCATTAGCAGCGTTGTGCAAGAACGAACTGAATCGGTTGATCTCGTTCATTCGTCTTTTTTTAGACTCTTCATCATTAATATAATGAGAAATGAACTAAATATTGTTCTTCCCGCTTTCATATAAAACTATTGCGATTTGTGAATTCAATATGTTACTAATACTCACTTTTTATTCTTCATAAATATCAATGTTAAAAGAGGCCATATTGTTGACATCAACAACACTCACAAGTTGTCTTCAAACAACAAAACACTTACATATTGTGTCAATAAACATTTCTCTGACCAGCTGTTGAGCATAGGTAAATCGCAGAACGTACTAAAACCTTGTTTTTCGGTAGTTTTTTGGTTTATTATTCATTCTGAATAATAACCCTATGTTTTCGGTCACGAAAAATTTTTTACAACCCCCCCTCAAAATTTGATACTTTACGTTTCAAGACTTGGAGATTCCAAATTTGCAATGTCCGTCCGCCATCCGCCGTCCGGGCCGTTTTGTGCCTTTAACGTGGTCTAAAAAATTCGTTCTTTCGCCCAAAAATCCGATTAGGTATCTAGTTGTGGGTTCGCTTCGAGCGCCCCCGTTCCAATTTCCCCGACGGGGCAAAATCATCAGACGTTTTGTTTTCGTAGTTCCATTGTAGCCAGGACATGTTTCGTATGGTTTACTAGTATTCGATGCTGAGTCGAATGGGATGGGGGAGCACTAATACTAGGTCAAGCTGTTCATGAGAATAATAAACCATTGTGTAATAATTTGCAGGGTTTTTAAACTGAAAATCGCCAACTGGGTTTTGATTAAACTAACGAAGCGTCTTTAATACACGTAGTTTGTTCCAGAATATCTTAATAATGAAAAAAGTTACCTAATAGTCCAGTCCAAAAATTACCCATTAGTCCAATCTGTTATTTACCAGGTCTGTTTTGTTTTTGTTTGTTTCTCCGAATGTTAGTATTTTAAGAAATTAGTAGCAATTTCTGAGCCTTGATTATGGTTAATAAGTCAAGCGAAACGTCGGCCTAAAGAATGTATTTTTTCATTCATCCTGACTGGCTCTTAAGAGTTCAGACCAGAATAAACTACAGTCAAGAACGACCCCACATCACGACAAAAAATAAGATTCTTAAATATCAAAATGTTTTTTCTAATCTTTTTTCTGGTCCATATCACGATTTTGATAGAGTACTTTCTGCTATTAAGCAATTAAATTTTGTTCTCCATAACAAAACGCGTTTTTGTAGAAATGCAACGAGAATGGGGCAGGGTCTACATCATTAGCGTATTGTCGATTTGCTGCGGCAATGAAAGTTGTATGTGGCGCCACACTATATTTATTCACGTACGAGGGGCAGCAGTATAGCTATTTCCCCGTCATGCTTAATAAAGGGTATTTGTTCTCCCTAACGAATAAAAAAAGTGTTGAGAACCGCTTATGCGTGAAATGTGTGAATATATTTGGAGTAGCCTTCAAGACGTGAACCGAATCAAATCCCACACGGCTTCAAGCGTGTGAAACGCTAACTGGTGATTCTTACTCGTTTTGTACAGTCTTTCAATGGCTATTTTTGGCCCTCCGAAGGAATTGTGGTTGTAGAATTTATTTCAGGGTTTTGTCCGTTTATTTTTTCGTTTGAACAAAATTTCACGTCTCTGGCCCTAAAATGGTTTTTAATTTTTTTACAACCATCACGCTCGTCTTTTTAACAATTAGTTTTTACTCATCGTGTCAATTGGGCGTTGCAAATTATTTTACCTACATGTGACACAATGACAATTATCGCTAGTTATAAATAGAAAATAGGTTCGATATCAGCGTTTCATTAATCGATTATCCGTAGAAGTCATCCGTATGATAAATAGCCGATCTGTTCTGTAATTGCCATTCTCGAAGTATGTCTTTTGTTCCCCTCATGCCCCTAAATGGGGATTAATTTCTTGGCAGGTTATGTTTGCAATATTCTGACGCCTATCCAAACTCTGGACGCGCCTACGCCGGGATGGTTGATGCACTTAAGTCGATTTATAGGCTCGAAGGTGTTCGAGGACTCTACCGGGTAATCAATTCAACAGAAACTTCAACACACTTTGCTACTGGCTCTTGCTGAGTTGAAAATGATTTCCTTTTAAGTTGTTTCAATATTGTTTTCGTCGATGGAAGTATTTAATTTACGCTTTCAATATTTGCAATAATTTTAATTTAAATTTTTCAAATGAAAGCTTTTGTAAGAAATACTTGTTTCATATTGAGAATTTTTTCATTTTTTGTGCTTAGTTTTTTTCAATCTGGTTACGTAAACTTAATAAAATGCACTTTGGAAATCAATTTCTCTAGGCGTAGAAGCCATTTTACGTTTTTCGCTTGACCGCTTGTTTCATTTTTTGTTTTTCTCTTTCAGGGTTTTGTTCCTGGTATGTTCGGTGTTTCTCATGGAGCTATTCAATTCATGACATACGAAGAAATGAAAAATTATTACAACCAGTATAGGAACGCTCCCATTGACACCAAATTGGTAAGAACGTTTTATTATTTTCTCTAGAATTAAAGCGCTTTTCGAAATTTAGAGCGTGCGTACGGAATAAGCGGTGCTGGTGAGAAGGGAGTTCATCAACTGGCACCCCTTTCGGCTTGCTCCGGTTTGATTTCATTCCGCCAGTTCATTTGTCCGAGGGTTCTTTTAATTTTCCTTTGTATTATTATAAATTTAATTTATTTGGTACCTAGTGATTTCCTTCCAAAAACCTCCTGTCGTCACGCGGGATAAACACACTTCCACAAAACTTATCCAATTAAATGAAACGGCTCATGATCTCGTATGTTTGAATTAATGGAATGATCCCCACAGTTGAATCTTTTAGGTTGCCCAATGTTTAATTATCAAGGGCATATTAGCAACAGTTAGTGGAAGTATTTTTACTTTCCTTGGATCTACAAAGTAGAAAGGAAAGTTATGTTATCGGCTGAAATTTGTTTTTTTTTTTTAGTTTTCTTCAGATTTTTACGTTTCAGACCCTCCTGAGTCCGAAAAACACTATTTGGGAAAATGGTCTGTGTGTGAACGGTTTTTAGAGAAAACCACCGTACCAAATCAGCTCAAAGTTGATATCTAACTCGCAGGTTACCATGGGACGCCAAAATAAGGGTATGAAAAAAATCCACCGAAAGTTAACTATAGTTATCATAGTGATCAAAGCACCAAATATTTTTTTCTTAAAAACGGCTGTAACGATTTTGAGTGAATTTTTTATATTGATAGCTCCCAACATGGCAACCATACCATAAAATTCTCATTTGTGGGAAACTGACGAGAGCAGCACAATAAATTACCAAAACTTTCGACGAATTCGATTTTAGCGCTGTTTTTAGAGAAAACGACCGTACCAAATCAGCTGAAACAGGATGTCCAGCCTACAGGTTACCATGGGACGCAAAAATAAGGGTATGAGCAAAATCCACCGAAAGTTAACTATAATTATCATAGTGATCAAAACACCTTTTTTTCTCAAAAACAGCTATAACGATTTTGATTAAATTTTTTATATTGATAGCTCTCAATAAGGCAATTATACCATAAAATTCCCATTCGTGGGAAAGTGACGAGAGCTGCACAATAAATTATCAAAATTTTCGACGAAAAGCGTTATTAGCGCGGTTTTTTCCTTATAAACCTTTTTACCCAATAACGCTGCAAAGGTAATTACTATCCTTCTTCAAAAAATCGTGTTCACAGGCTCATTAATTCTCTGTGTACCAATTGCTCAATAATGGTCCTGGGAGGAGTAAGAGCAGCGTAATAAATTCCGGAACGGTAAGCGCTACCGCTTCCTGCTGCTGTGAAGTGTTGTTTGTCCAAGTTAAAATGAACTGAGTGATAAATGAATTGAGTAAGTAGAAAAAGCCATGTAAAAAGTGAATTGACGTAGAGCTAAGGAAAGTTGTGTGTTGCAACGCACCAGATATTTCAGTGTGTAACAACGGGCAAACCACCATGTTTGTTGATACAGAGGCGGGGGTTTCACTAACAAAATAGGGGGAAATCGGAAATTAGGAGCTCCTATTAAGTAAAGTTAAATAATGGAAAATTGAACAATTACAAAATCTTAAAACTAGTGCCCTCGAGAAATTAGAACAAGAAACGTTTAAAGAAGTCGGCGATTGATGTAGCGAGAAGTTGGCAACTGATGCTCGTGTGAAATCTGGACGTCAGGGCCCCAGGGAAAAACCTAATGAAGTGGCCGCTTGATTAGACAATTGAGCGACTGAACTGAACGCGTTGTGCCAAAAAGGAGCGGTGGTTTCATACGACGCTTAACACTGGGAACAATAAAATTCGTCACACACGAACCGCTTTCATTATATTCGAAATATTTGTTCACATTTAATTTTGAGCATTTTGTTTTTTCCTTTCAGAGTACGGTGGAATACTTGGGGTTTGCGGCGACTAGCAAACTGATCGCCGCTTCGGCGACGTACCCGTACCAAGTGATACGCGCCAGGCTTCAAGATCAATATCACAACTACCAAGGGTCGGTTGATTGCATTCGACAAACGTGGAGGTACGAGGGTATCAAAGGTTTTTATAAAGGCCTTTTCCCATACTTACTGCATGTCATGCCGAATATTTGTTTAGTTTTCATCATTTACGAGAAATTCACCGACGGCAGTTAATTTTTGAGTTAATCCTCCCCCCCTCCCCCCCACGAAAAAAACCTCGATCGTTATTTATTACATTTCATTTCCAATTTCTCTCGGTGTGCATTAAATCCACCCCTTGACTTTTGAAGATGTCTTTTGTTAGCCCGACGTTCAATTTGCTTAATATTTCAATTTTTTTTCGTGAGACAAAGGTTGAACGATAAATTTGTTGTAATTGTTATCGCAGAAGTTAGATAACTATAAAACGAACAGCATTGTGTTGAACAATATCAAGATGATTCTATAAACTTAGATGACATTTTACTCTACTGCGCTCTCAGCCATCGTCATACAGAGTTGTGCACCGCTCTCACTTGAATACAATTAACGAATAAAAACGAAGAATTATAGACGTATTTTTGTAAATGGCTCGTTGGACCATTGATCTCTTTCTTTCAAACCTTAGATTTGACTACCTGCGTCCAGAACCTCTTCGGATCTTTTTGTTTTAGTTATATTTTGGGTTTTCTACTAGCGTTCAACAAGCTCTCACTTTCGTAAGGGTAGAGTCTCATCGTTATACTGAATGTTATGCAGCCTTGGTTGTGCCGTTGGCTGAAGTAGCGATGAAAGCCTTGCGCTGGGCAATGAAAAGTTCGAAGGCGAGTGGGGGTTTTTATTTGTTGAATGACACTCTGAGTTAAAAGCCCAAAACTGATGAAGTGGCGTTTTTACTTTCCGCTGCCCCAAAGGGAAAGGAAAGTATAGTAATCGAGTCAAAGGCCTACTGAGTCTAAAAAACCTAATTTCGGCGCGTGGTGTGTGTGTGTGTCTGTAGTTCGATTTGCGGGAGAACGGCAGATCCGATTGAGCTGGTTCTTTTTTTGTTTTGTTCGTTATTTTTTCTAGACACCAAAATAAGGTTATGGGCGATTTTGGCCAATGGGAAGGGGAGAAAGGGGACGAGAATGTACCCAAAACCAGGGCTTTTCGCATTTTTCTCGAAAACGGCCGTAACGATTTCGATTAAACTTACAGGATATTTTCGAAAAGTTAATACCTATATATTGTTCTCAATAAATGTTCCTCAGACAGTCCATTGAACAGAGATAAAAATCAAACTGTGTCGAAAATAACGTTTTTTCGAACATTTCCGTAAATTCCTGGGTAACTGCTTCACCAGATGTGATCAATCTTACAAAGTGTCTTTTTGTCACCCATACCAACATTTCGTTCTCTATAATTATTTGTGTATATATATTTTGAACGGAGATATAAGCCAAATTGACTTAGAAAAGGAGATTTGTCGAATATTAATTTATTGGTATTCCAATTTTCTCAAAAACGGCTCTAACGATTTCGATCAAAGTTACAAATGACTCAACTACGTAACTAGTCCCTACGTTTTGTTCTCCATAAATGTTCCTGCAGAAATGCGTTGAACGAAGATATGGCGCCCGCATATGTTGGTGGTGTTCAAACTTGAAGGGATTGCGGAAAGTTGTGTGTTGCTACGTCCTCGTTCCCTTTCAATTGCCCAATTTCATCATCTCTGGAGCCCGTACTCTCAATTATTCCAAAATCGGAACTTGTGACGTTATAAATGTATAGTCTAAAAACTTCGTTTGGCCTCATTTGTCTGTTGAATCTCACACTCCAGGATCATTTCTCTGTCGAGCGAAAGGTAATTGAACGACGTTGCGCAGTACCTATTCGGAACAATGTTGGGTTGAAATGGAAATCGAGAAAACGGAATGAGCTGCATAGCGCTAAATTAGCCTTCTTGTGCTCGCACCGCACAGCCCGAAAAAAAAGGCTCTTGTTTCCCGTCGACGGGTTTCTTGTGGTGTTAATTTCGTTTGAAATGGTGAGTAGGGAAACAAATTCGATTATTTCGTGGTTTTCTGGAGTATGGCGACGGAGTGAAAGTGGCGAAGAGGAAAATAGAAGAGAAGAACGAAAAGGTGGAAAGGGAGCAATGACAGAAAATACTTGAAGCGATGCGAACTCTGTCCCGAGAGGACCGATAACAAAACCAAACAGATTTTGTCTTCACTCTAGTCAATTTCTGTTACGAGGGGGTTTGAAATGTTTGGAGAGCAGTCCCTAAGTCTGGTCCAATGCCCGACTTCCGTCGGAATATGAATCTTCGTCTTCGACTGCGTTCACTGGGGTGGAAGCGCATTACTGATGGTCAAGTGGTGTAATGGAGTTGAGCATGTTTCTCAACACACAATACCGTTTTCCGCACGCTCCTGTCTTTGAGCGCTTATCTGTTGCTCCATTGTCAAGTATTTGTCACGAAGATTTTCACATATGAGTGACATAAAGATTGTATTTTCTCCATTTGTTCCTTTAGGACGAGTAGTCACTGCAGTTTAACAATCTAGACTCAGGTTGAAAGAGAATTATATATGTTCCTTGCCTGCGCTTCATAGATATATTTACTTTCCTCGGCTCTACAAAGTGGAAAGGAAAGTTATGTAATCGGCTGAAAAAAGAAATTTTGAGTTTTCTTCAGATCTTTACGTTTCAGACCCAACGAAGTCTGAAAAACACTATTTGGGAAAATGGTCTGTGTGTGTGAACGGTTTTTAGAGAAAACCACCGTACCAAATCAGCTCAAACTTGATATCTCGCTCGCAGGTTATCATGGGACGCCAAAATAAGGGTATGAACAAAATCCACCGAAAATTAACTATAGTTATCATAGTGATCAAAACACCAAATTTTTTTTTTCCTCAAAAACGGTTCTAAAGATTTTATTCATTTTTTTATATTGGTAGCTCCCAATATGGAAACTATACCATAAAATTCCCATTTGTGGGGAAATGACGAGAGCAGCACAATAAATTACCAAAACCTTCGACGAAATCGATTTTAGCGCGGTTTTTAGAGAATACAACCGTACGAAATCAGCTGAAACTTGATGTGTAGCCTACAGGTTACCATGGGACGCAAAAATAAGGGTATGAGCAAAATCCAGCGAAAGTTAACTATAGTGATCAAAACACCAAATTTTTTCTCAAAAACGGCTCTAACGATTTTGATTAAATTTTTTATATTCACAGCTCTAAATAAGGCCATAATACCATAAAATTCCCATTTGTGGGAAAATGACGAGAGCAGCACATCAATTATCAAAATTTTCTACGAAAAGCGTTTTTAGCGCATATTTTTCCTTATAAACTCCGCTGGAATGTTAGTAGAATGTTGAAAAAAATTGGTATTGTAGTCCAATCCAATACCTTAAGGGTGAGTGTTTAAAAACGCTCATAAGATATATGGGGCTCACTCCAGTAATTTCTGAATTTCAACTACCGCCGTTTCGATTACTACCAGTCCTAAAAGGTTTTACCCAATAACTCTGCAAAAGTAATTACTATCCTTCTTCAAAAAATTTGTGTTTACAGCCTCATTAATTTTCTGTATACCAATCGCTCAGTAATGGTCCGGGAATGAGTGCGAGCAGCACAATAAATTCTGGAACTATAAGCGCTGTCGCTTCATGCTGCCATAAAGTGTTGTTTGACCAAGTTCAAATGAACTGAGTGGTAACTGAATTGATTAAGTAGACAAAGCCATATAGACAGTGAATTGGCGTAGAGCCAAGGAAAGTTGTGTGTTGCAACACAGATATATTTTTTTTTTGTTGAAAGAGATGAAGGTTTCATAAGTTTATCCATCTTATAGTCCCTCTGTAGCTGCTGGCGTATTGTAATTTAAAGCTGAGCTCCCTCCACCACGTACCAATCCTCTTGAACCTGGCTGATGAGTGTTGCTTCTACTTGTACTGTTTGCACCCCATCCTGCCATTACAGCTCCTTAATAGCCGATGAAAGCGTAGGTTGCTCATCCACCTAGACATTGCTGTAAAATACAACCCCCAGACGCTTCCCCAACTACCGTCGCTTTTATCTAACCTGTTTACCATGCGTCGCGCTAATATTACCGTTACTCCGCTCCATCTTGACCCCCCGATGCACAGCCATCAAAATTTGTGCTAGATCCACTAGAAGTGGATGGTGGGTCGCTGTTTTCAATTATGCTTAGACAATTAATCGAGGGTTTCGTCGTTTGTTGGTTCCGCAGCATTGATCTTAATGTGAGGCGTGTTATGACAAGAGCTGAACGCTAGTAAATGTATATCTCGTTTGTCGCTACTTACGATTCCATGACGACATCAAATGGCAAACTTTTAGACCTTACGTAACGCGAATTCGCAATGAGCCAATCAGTTTATGTCGCGTCTTCGTTTTGCGGTTAGTTGACTTTATTTTAATGAGTTGTGATTTTATTTATTTGGCCTAATTCTCTCACATCACTTTTTTTAACGCTAGGCTCGTCCGAGTGCGTCGAAGCCTTACAATTTCTTTAATTCCCTCCTTATTTCATCCAAAACTACTCCTCGACTTATCTTAATATATCGAGAAAATCCTCAACTTCGTATTTCATATCCGAGTATTTTTGGTCAACAGTTATCGCTTGAATAAGAAAGGTATTTTTGCTCTGATGGAGTACATTTCTGTTGCTTCGTCGCAAGACAATAACGTTGGCTCACCTCCTGAATGTGGTACTTTGTACATTGAGTTATGGATAGTTCTTTTCACGCTGTTATGTTCAATACATCTGATCTTTTTTTATATCCAGAAATAAACTGGCAGTAAACCTCCTCTAACTCCCGATTCCAATTGAATTTATGCTTACCTGGGAGGGGTAAGGCTTTTGCAGACTGGGAACATCTCCACCCGGGTTAAGGCAAGCCTCCAAAGAACAACTAGACAGTTCAAACTGGAAGAGGCAGTAGTCCTTGCTACTGACGACATGTCAGAGAGGAAGAACTTTTGGCTGCCATTCAGGGTCAGTATCCACTCACAGGAATGATGGGAGAAGGAGACATACCGGGGCGAGGTGGGCGCCCTGCGGTGGTACACTGATGGTTCAGTCATAAGAGGCAGAACTGGACTGGGTATTGTTGAGCCCAACTACAGTCTTGCTAAGCCGCTGGGAGAGTACGCCACGATATTCCAAGCTGAATTCCTAGCTATAAAGATCTGCGCGGAAGAGATCCTGTCTAAAGGGCTCAAGGACAAGCGGATCTACATATTCTCGGACAGCCAGGCCGCATTAATGGCCATTGTAGCGTCCAGGCTGGCATGGGAATGCCTTCATGCGCTCAAGCAACTCTGCGCCCACAATAGGCTTTCCCTCATCTGGGTGCTGGCTCACGGGGGGCATGAGGGTAATGAAAAGGCTGACAATCTTGCGAAAAAGGGCACAGAAACCCTACCCCACCTGAACCGTTTGGTGGCCCGATGGGAGATACAGGAAAACAGTGCCCATTGGCATTGCCAGCCACAACTTAGACAATCGAAAAGGCTCATCACGCCTTCCTGTCAAGGGGGGGGGGGAATTCCACCTTTTGAATATTGTCTGCTCACTATTTAGACAGTTGGTTTCATGCATCAGCATCAATTTGGGCTACTGGCAACTTGCAATTGCGAGCTCTTCGTCAAACCTCCAAAAATAGCAACCCTTCCACGCTCGCAGCAATTACTACTTTGCTGTCTATTTCAAGTTATGTGTCGAGTTAGTCGACAAATCGTAGACTTGACGTTTCTTTCATTTTACAAATTGAAGCTCCCTGTAGTAGTCCCTGAGGATTATGAGACAGTCGCTTTATGCGCTTCACATTTTTCTCACTTTCTCTAGCCCTTTCAGCGTTGGTCGTCTTACGGCTATTTA
Organism: Pachypeltis micranthus; assembly: GCA_020466155.1. Taxonomy (NCBI): domain Eukaryota; kingdom Metazoa; phylum Arthropoda; class Insecta; order Hemiptera; family Miridae; genus Pachypeltis; species Pachypeltis micranthus. Next base: position 12,012,377 of record CM035780.1, on the reverse strand, counting down.
GGAAGGAGTTGGGAAGGTGAACCGCTACCACACTCACCTTGTAAGCATCAATGCTCATCAAATCAAAACCAAATGCTTAACATTCAAATCCGAAGGTGTCTTGGCGATTCTCCAGAAAAAAAAAGCGGCAACGACGAATCAGAACGTCCACTGTGTGAGTGTTATTGCCAGTGTTGGGGCCTGTCACAGGAGTTTGTCACTCCAGCCTTTGAATAAACTGTTCCTTCTTCACTGGCAAGTACGAATTTTTTAATATTTTGTTTCGTTTTCAATCGTGGTTTAATTTGAGGTCAGTTGGGCGACTGTTTTGTTTTACTGTGGCTGCTGCGGCTTCTGAGGTGTTGCTCGAACCAGTCAATACGTGACTAATTTTGTGCCGTTGCCATTAAACTGTACAGCACTTCGAAAAAAAGGAAGCCTAAATGATCTGACCAGGAATTTGGGTAGGAGACGATCGAAGCTGAGGGAAAATCCTCGCGATGCTCGCTTTCGGCTATTTAGTAGGGGTCGAGCCCCAATTGGGAATCAATACACGGAGTGTCAGGGTTGAATGGCGCGTTACCTCGTCCAGAAATGTCCGGTAGTAGCGACTATCTTTGAGAAGTCTTCTGATCCAGAGATCGTGAAATAGAAACGAATGGAGGACAGTCGAGGCACAAACCACTTTGCCGATCGTAGGCCCAAGGAATTACGGCAATGTGGATGAGATTGTGGTGAGTTTGTGCGAGTGGCGAGTTGTTGAGGATTGCAAACATTGAGGGGTTTAGTTGGAAGCCGCCAAACGGTCGAACGACTCTGCCGAGATCCTTTGGCGTCAACACGCCGCATTGCATGGACATGCCAAATCAAAGTTATGAAAGCCAAGTGGCCGGCTAATTGCTAAGTTAACCCATCTTGACTTATCGTTACTGCATTTTGCTAGAGTAGGTTTATTGCCAAAAGTACTTAGTAGAGTAGAATTTCGTCTCTTTAGCATTATCACGATACTGACAATTCAGGTGTTTATGTGGAAAATTGTGATCTGATCCGAAAATTTGGAAAATGTTACTGCTTGACAATTGTGTTTAGAATATTTTTAATGGGCTCTGTGATAGAAAGTTTTTTTCTTCTTTTAAAAGAAAAGAATCGTATGCTTTAAACGGAAGCAAGGTTGCGAAAATTGGAGGTGGCTGAAACTGCTGGGCAGAGTGCACCTCCTCTCATATTCTTGTCAACACTATTTATTTATTTTAATTTTATAATGTGTTGTAAGTTTGAATGATATGTTCAAACCTAATAAAACGTTGCTCTAAAGAACGCATCCGCTGCAAACCTTCAAAGTGTTTTGTGCCAACGATTTAGTTGATCTCATCGATCTGGGCGCTAGGAGACTGAATAGAACTACTTTTGTGAACTGTTGAATTGACCTTATCGTTCAGACTGAGCTGTAAAAAGAACTGTACTTCATTAGCTGCTCGTACGAGAGCGTTATACACTGCAGCCGGCGCGTTAGTGGTCGGAGGTCGCCCGGATTTCTAGAAGTTTCCAACGAGCCCTTCTGGTTTTTGAAGATTGACGCGACGCTGACGTCCAATTTGAGCCTTGTTGGTTTCTCTGCTACAAAGTAGAAAGGAAAGTTATGTAATCGGCTGAAAAAAAAATTAATCGAGAAAACGACCGTATCAAATCAGCTCAAACTTGATATCTAACTCGCAGGTTACCATGGGACGCCAAAATAAGGGTATGAAACAAATCCACCGAAAGTTAACTATAGTTATCATAGTGATCAAAACACCAAATATTTTTTTATGGAAAACGGCTCTAACGATTTTGATTAAATTTTTTATATTGATAGCTCCCAATATGGCAACTATACCATAAAATTCCCATCTATGGGAAAATGACGAGAGCAGCACAATAAATTACCAAAATTTTCGACGAAATCGATTTTAGCACGGTTTTTCGAGAAAACGACCGTACCGAATCACTTCAAACTTGATATCCAGCCCGTAGGTTACCATGGGACGCCAAAATAAGGGTATGAAACAAATCCACCGAAAGTTAACTATAGTTATCATAGTGATCAAAACACCAAATATTTTTTTATGGAAAACGGCTCTAACGATTTTGATTAAATTTTTTATATTGATAGCTCCCAATATGGCAACTATACCATAAAATTCCCATCTATGGGAAAATGACGAGAGCAGCACAATAAATTACCAAAATTTTCGACGAAATCGATTTTAGCACGGTTTTTCGAGAAAACGACCGTACCGAATCACTTCAAACTTGATATCCAGCCCGTAGGTTACCATGGGACGCCAAAATAAGGGTATGAACAAAATCCACCGAAAGTTAACTATAGTTATCATAGTGATCAAAACACCAATTTTTATTTTTCTCAAAAACGGCTCTAACGTTTTTGATTAAATTTTTTATATTGATAGCTCCCAACATGGCAACCATACCATAAAATTCTCATTTTTGGGAAAATGACGAGAGCAGCACAATAAATTACCAAAATTTTGAACGAAATCGATTTTAGCACGGTTTTTCGAGAAAACGACCGTACCGAATCACTTCAAACTTGATGTCTAGCCTACAGGTTACCATGGGACGCCAAAATAAGGGTATGAACAAATCCACCGAAAGTTAACTATAGTTATCATAGTGATCAAAACACCAATTTTTATTTTTCTCAAAAACGGCCCCAACGATTTTGATTAAATTTTTTATATTGATAGCTCGTACTAACACAATTATACCATAAAATTCCCATTCGTGGGAAAATGACGAGAGCAGCACAATAAATTACCAAAATTTTCGACGAAATCGATTTTATGGCGATGACCAGTTAAGGGGCTTGTCGATTGGCTCTCAGAGTGTGTTCTGTTGTAACGTTAGCGAATACGATTTTTTTCAATTTTACTTTTTTCATTTTAGGTTGTTGGAAGCGTTATTTAATTTATTTGGTTAATGATACTATTGCACTAATTAACCTGATGTACGTTTGGCAGCATTTGAATGCACGATTTTCGATTCGGAGTGTGAGATGTGGTTTTAAAAAAAATTTTTAAGTCACGATGGCAAGGTGTCGCCAACTAGGCGAGAAAAATTCTCATTCAGCCAGTGTTTTTCTGTCATAACGTTTGAGTTGGCTGTTTTCTACGCTTTGTAGGAGTTGTAAGGCGTCGACATTAATTTCAAGCATGCCAATCGCTTCTTCGGTCCACTGATTTTTATAATGGCGTCCGTGGCAGCTGCAATCAACAAGTCTATTTCTTCCATTACGTAATCGAATTCACGTTGGCTCATTTTTATTTCTAACCACATTCTGCTACCATTTACTTTGTTGGAAAAAGCGTCGCTCCTTATTCTCACGAAATAGTGATTTAATTAAATATGAAATCGAAGAAACACCTTTTTAACTGATCTCAAAACTCAACTCTTTATTTTTTTCTCGGTGGTCGCTCATCTCAAAACAGCCGACTCAAACATTATGACACAAAAACAGATGGTGAATTTTTCCCGCCTAGTTGGCGACACTAGGCAACCTATTCACTATAGCTGCCACTCACGATGGCGTCAGTACTGAACGCTTAATACTGTGTACGTGTGAAAAATCATCTTCAAAAGGCCATAGCGGGAATCGGTGGCCTGAAATATGCGCAGATAGCATGGACCAGTAGAAATTCAAATATTGTGAGTGGTAGTGGCGGGCAATTGGGGGTTTTAAATAAATTTGAGTCATTAATCTTCTGCGCACTGATTGCCCAACAATGGCTGTGACACAAGTACGAGCACTACGATAAATTTGAGAACTATTAGGGCTATCACAATGAGTGCAAGGTGCCAGGCGAGCAGTCGCCTACCGGTACATTGTGCGCTCAAGGAGCTTCGTGATGTAATCCAGTTAGTGAGGGGTCATTACAAGTGCTGTAATGTAAGGGCTGTCCAATGCCCTCGCCTAACTAACCAGCAGTGGTGGCTGAAACGTCTCCGGTTGGCCCATGCCTGCGCAAATGTGGTGAACCTCCTGACTGCTGCCCTGATGCTGAGGAGCAGGGGAGTCACCTCAGGGAGGGGGAGCCAGACCCGTTCTCGGATGTCCGTGTAGAGGGGGCAGGTGAACAGTACGTGTCAAGCGTCCCCTCTGGCCCCAGTTCCACATGGGCACTCGTCAAACTCCCCTGAAGAACTGGAGGCGCCATGGCCGGATAAGAGCTGAGTGGCCACAAAGGACGGGTGCAACCAATCCATGCACATGGAAGAGCCCTCCGGGCCTGCTATATATCCAGGACCCCCTCAAGTCCTATCAGGAGTCGACAATGAACCGAGTCTTCCTGCAGAAGCGCCGGAACCAGGAACGTCAGTGCTCCCCCGTATGTGGCCAAGGTTCCCCGCTGGATGGAGAACTGCAAGACTGCGCAGCCCAGCAGAAGATCTGACGGGGTTGTACCTGTGAGGATTTGCAGTGGGAGGTGGTGTGGTACACTGGCAACACGGCGAGGAGAATATCTCGCTGAATGGTGCGCGCTCTTAGCCAGTTCCGTTCAGACAGGGTGATCCACCATCAGTAGGAAGACTGCTTTGTAATAGAGCATGCAAGGAGGCTCTCCACGTGGTACCTGTGAGGGAGCGAACTCGGGCTGTGAGATGCACACATTTGGTCCGTAGTAGCGCCAGGTGCTTTGTTGGGTTTCCTCCCCAACTATTTGGCCTTGGCACTCAGCACTACGCTCATGCCCTGGGCAAGCACCCATGGTGAGAGGGGCCGAGGGATAAGGAGGAGTGCAGGGTGACCAGCTGCACGTCGCGGGCGTGAGATAGAGGCGCCTTTTGTGGCAGAAGTTTGCTGCCTAGTTGCGATCACTTTTTACCACTGTCAAGTTATGTTTGAGCAAGTTCAAATGAACTGAGTGAAAAATGAGTAAGTAGCACCAGTTGTGTAAACCAGTGAATTTACGAACAGTTAAGGAAAGTTGTGTGATTCATCTCACCTGATTACCACTGTTTTAATGTATGTGCTCCCTAGTACATCATAACGCTGGTAGCAAACTATTAGAACTCAGATTAATAGTAATCTACGGAATGTACAAACGATCGATTGCAGCGAGCCCTTCCGACTCACCAATCAACCTGTCCCTTGGACGACCTGAGGGATTCATGGGTCACGTGACTAATTTACTCACGACTCCAATCTATTGATCTTGCGTGCTTCAGATTAGGTTCCATGGAGCCCCTAACGTCTAAAGGCTGTCGCAAAATTCAAAATAGATCGCATAACTGATACAACTTACAAAACACACATTACGCGACTGAGGTGTCAAGCGTTTCATTGTTTCATCCCTTCAGTTCACCAGAACATTATATGCTCCTTTTTACTCAACTCCCACTGAGGATTAAATAGCCTTTGGTCACAATTGGCGAGGTAATCAAATAATGGGGAGTGATCACCTGCAGTCTAGACAGCCGCAGTGTTTCCCGAATCTCTCCCCTCCTCAAGGTAAGTGGTGAGAAGCTATAAATTCCATCCCATTCATTGTGAGTAAAATTTCCCTCGTAAATTGTGTCAGTTTGTTGAGTTTTTTTAGATCTTAGCGTCCCGTCTATAACTCGGTGCGCTCACACATTAAAATGAGTTTCGGCCTTGTCAAGGATGCCGTCCACCTTTTCCTCGAAGGAAGTCCCTTCAGTGAGAACGCCATTTTCTTACAAACCTTTGCTTTCAGTAAGTCAATATCGTTTTTGATGTCTTCTTTTCAACAACGTCAAGTTGTTAAATGTCTTAGCTAATTTTGAGCTTGTTATTCTTGTTGCTGTAATTATATAGTTCAAAACCCGAATCATTCAGGGTTGTTTTGTTCGTATTTGGCCTTTTCGTTGTTGAAATGATGACCACTTGACAGCACATTTTTTTTCTCCCAATTTTCGTTTTACTGCTTGGAATGACGTTTCTTGAACTGAGAGCATTTAATTGATCATGGAGTGTCAATCAATTAGCGTTTTGGAGTAATTCCTCTCATGATTGTGAAAATTGTTGAACGTATGATGAGGAAGTTTTATAATAATTTCAAGTAAGAAAGTCTTGTAAAGCGCTTATTCGCCGTCAAAGAGGACTGTTGTTCTTCAGAGCTCTCGTTTGGCAAAGGAGTGTACGCTGCTTATTTATATTTTGCATACCCTATAGGATGAACTTGTATATGTAGTGAGATTGTTATGTTCTCTGCCTCATCTTATTTAAAAAATTGAATTAAATAACCAACTGTCAATATAGGTGGTATATGACGCTTCAGGGTCAGCAGCAAGGGTGCGTGTGCGTGCGTGTACAAGGCAATTTACCTCGGTGTGGTTGGTTAGTGCCCTGATGTCTGGAGTAGCAAACTCGCGGTAGATGAATACTAGCCCAATCCGTGGGAGCTGCTTTCCCATGGATCACTAAGATCTACATTGCGGCATACACTGATTACTGGCTAGTTAGCTAGCTGGATGGTGGACAAGTGAGTGAAAAGGGAGCTTCCCCCCGCTCTGCGCCTCCAGCTCTCCAACCTCTCTATTGAACGAAAACTTGCCACGCTGGATGAAGGGGCATTAGATAAATGGCCAGCGAGATGGGAATCCTCGTCTAAAGGACGTGGCACGTGCGAGTTTTTCCCCAATGTCTGTGGACGTCTTAAGCAGAAAGTGGGTTGAGCCACAAAAAAACACAGTTTTTTTTTTCGGAAAGCTTCCGCCGAGAACAAGGATTTTAACGTTACATAGGTGCGTTGCCTTTTCAGGCTTTCAGATTATTGTGGCTGCTGTTTGAGGGGCGTTTTGTGGAAGGAGGAAGTTGAATGAAAGATCAAACTATGCAGGCTAAAGAAAAATGAACAGAAGCCAACAACGCTAGCGAAAATTCAAAAACCGAGCGAAGGGGAGTCCACAATAAAATACACTAACTGGAAGGCACCAAAAATCTAGCGAAAATCAACATACACGAAATTTGGACTCTCGTAATGTTTTGATTCCAGTGTGAAGTATACTTGCGTTGGCTATTACTGTCTACACTAGCCCAACAAGCGGGTTTTCTTTTCTTTTCTTTTTTTGTTCTTCCTTTGGCCTCCTTGCATGGCTCGAGGTTTTGGAAGCTCCAGGCAGATTTACCGGTGGACCTCAGCCTGATATACGTTGCCCATCCTTTTTCTGACGGCGTGAATTTTCTCCTTGATAGGCATCTATCCGACAACTCACACCCAATTAAACACACTTGACGTCCTTTACCTTCACTATTGGTCCCACCGTCCATCCTGAAGGGGAAACTGAGATCAAGCTTTCAGACTTCCGCATGTTTGGGTCATGCTGTTTGAGGTGCCTTTTGATGAAGCGGACAGTATACAAGTACCAGACAGTATCACTCCGGGACAGAAAAGGTGCTTTTGAACGATCGCAATCTCGCCTGAGCAGACTAGTGTTATTTCCCCACTTCCTCATCAAAAATGATTTGCCGTGGTTTAGCCGCAGGGTGTCACCAATTTTATAAAATTGTTTCCGATTTTATTTTAACTTTTTTAATGTTGGGAGTGTAACTATAATTTTGGGTTTTACTAAGAGACTATTTTACATTTTAAATTCGAGCGAGTTTCTTCTTTGGGCATCACAATTCGGAGAATCTTCACAGCCTACTCGCTACATTTTCACAAATAACTACTCACGCCAGCGAATAAAACAAAACTGCGCATTAAAAATGTGCCTTTACTTATACTTTTCAAGAAGTATTACACAATGACTAAAAATTCGTGAGATGAATTGTCTTGGTTCGATGCCAGTTTTGTTTTAGGAGAGCTAATAAAAGGTGATTATGTAATCAACAAATTAAATAATAACTTGTTTATTAATTCGGGAGTTGAATAGTAATCTTTCGATTTGACTAGTAGGGTGTTTTTTTTTTCTACTAACGAAATTACGGATGGAGACAAACAAAAATCGCTGCAAATTATTACACAACGGATTATTATTCTCTCGCACAGCATGAATGAGACCTATTCTATTCAAAAATGCTAATAAGTGATACGAAACAAGATCTAACGGCTACAGAATGACACAAATTGAGGCTTTCTAGGCGATCTGGGTTGAGTTGGGTGGAGATTGGAGGAAGTGCGGGGAAATGAGCTCAAGCCGAGGAGAAACGATAACTTTCGGTGTACTCTCTCGCGAGCTCCTTCCAAGTAGTACGATTCGCCTCATTATATTCACCGCGATTTCATTGTTTTCTATCTATGCGCAGTCGTACGTCAGAGGTGTAGGTGCTATTCGACTCAGCATCAAAACGTACCTTGGAAACTATACCGAAACACGAAATAATCGCGATAAAACTGCCAAAATTTGGCTAATTTTTTTAAACGATTGTTCACTCATAAGAAACAGGAGTAGGCGAGCACAACTAGATACGACGAAAGCAGCCTTCTGATGATGAAAAGGAAGGAATTGAGGCATGGGGCACCGCTAAATGAATGAACGCGTTATAGGTATAAGAGTGACCCCCTGTCCCTATCATATCGTGGCCCCAGTGACAGAGGCTTAATAGAGAATGTTATGACTTTTTTGAAGTTAAAAAATTTTTTGGTTGGATTTGGCATGTCCGACTTTCATATTTAGTTTTTGTAAAATGTGACTCCACCCCTGAAGGAGGTGTTCCTAGTTTGAGGGAGCAAGTACCCTCGTTATGAGGAACAGCTACACCTTGTGTGGGAGCAAGTAAACCTCTGAAAGAGGTAACTGCTACACCACAGGAAAATAGGAGCAAGTCTGATAAAATCAACAGCTACACTAATTTCCCAAATATATGGGAGCAAGTACGATCCTCTGAAGGAGGGTCAACAGCTCATCCATACAAAAATTGGAAGCAAGTACGGTCCTTGAAGAGGGCCAACAGCTGCACCAATTGGATTGTATGCGGGAGCAAGTACGAACCTCTGAAGGAGGATCAACAGCTCGTCCGTATACTAAATGGGGAGCAAGTACACTTCCTGAAGGGAAGTAACAGCTACACCAGTTTATTGAGGAGACAAGTACACTCAATAAGCAAAGAGTCGTTTTCTTTTTCAGGTTTACAAATGAACAGAGGTTTTTTTGAGAGTAGTCCTTGACAGAAGGTCGGAATGGGACTGACTGAAGTGGTGTTTTTTTTTACGCTTCCAGGGAGGGGAAATTTTCAAAAGACCCCAAGAGGGTAGTGTCGGATTTTTACCGACTAAATCCCCTCCCCCGCGGTTGCCAACCTGGAGGTTCTAAACCAGAAGGATGGGAGGCTGGCCTGCAGATGCAGGGGGACTCATGCGCATTTGCGTTAGCGTGGTAAGAGGGAGCAGGGGTCTGAGGCGTTGGGGGCATATTGTGCGAGGCAGCTGATGGACGGGTTGGGGTGACCCGCCACTGAGTTGCAGAGGTTGAGGGCGTAGGTAGCGACGGCTTCGCTTAGCGAGGGGAGGCCTGTTTCCTTCAGGAGCTGCCGGTTTCTGATGTAGCGGGGTGAGCGGAGGACTCCTCGGAGGGACTTCATGTAGGTGCCCTCGAGTTGGCGAAGGGAGGAGGCCGTGCCCCAGACAGGGATGGTGTAGGTGCTGATGCTCCTGATTATGGCGTTGAAGACACGGATTTTCGTTGGATGTGAGACCTTTCTGTTGTTGAAGAACGGCCGGAGAGCAGTGAAGGCTCCGTTGATTTTGGCACGAACTGCGAGGGTTTGCCTGTACCAGTTGAGTTTCCTGTCAAAGATGACACCGAGGTACTTGGCCTGGTGTTTCCAAGGGATTGAGTGGCTTCCCACTTGGATGTTGGGGGGGGGGGGATGTTACAGCGGGAGAAGAAGACTGCTTCTGATTTGGATTCGTTGAGGCGTAGTCCCCATTTGTGGTACTAGCTGAGCAGTGACAGCAGGAACTTATTCACATGACTGTGGCGCAGCGGAGCTTGGTTTTGAAGGTGTAGAGGAGAGCTACGTCGTCCGTATATTGTGGAGTGATGATCTTCTCATGGACAGGTATGTCGTGGCAGAAGATGTTGAAGAGGGCGGGGAAGGAAGTGGCTAGAGGCCCTTCTGATATTAATACAGGTCAAGGTACCCCCTTCTTCGTGTGCTGGGGGATCCGCCAGTGTTCTCAGGGGGTTGACCTGGGCCCAGGTGGATGACCTTCTGTCAGTGGTTTATTTCCAATGTATTTCCATAGTTTGATATAAAATATTATAAAAACGTATTATTTGTTGGTTTTGTACTTAAGCTAAGTTGATTACAATGATTATCTTGAAGCTAAGTTCACTACAGAGAACAATTTTGTTCTTTGTTACAACCGTTCCAACAGTTAACGTGAAACAAAATTCTTGCTCATTAAAAAGGTTTAGTTCTCTAATAATCGATCAGAAGCAGAGACAGCGAACGTTTTGTGGAGTAGTTTCAGAGATCTATCTGTGCAAAGAGCAAAAAATGCGAAAAAGAACTGTCCGCAGTCAGTTGAAATGAAAGGTCCTGATTCTCACTGAGTTTCATTGACTAGCAGCGCCAAAATCCCTAATGAAGTTGTGTGTGAGAGTGGAATGTCAGGGCTCTTCCGCAGTAAATGAGTTTCTGAGAGGCGGAGGACTTTGATGGTGGTCGTGAGGCGGATCAGCGTTTTATTTGGAAGTGAAGTTATCTGAGTATAATTTAACTTGGATCAACTCAGAAGCTAGAAGTATTAGATCAGGCTGCGTCTCCTTAAAAAGGTGGCTCTTTACTATAACTGCTACACATTGTCACAATTCAAGGGCGAATATTTTTAGGATCGAGCGTGATAATGCTACTATTCACAATTCTCCCGTATCTTTCGCTGTTGAACGAATATGAACCAATTCAATTCACACTTTTTCTAATAAAAAGCCCATCCCAACGCCAAAAACCTGTCAGACATTGGAAATGACCGTTTTGCGCCGCGGACAATGTTTTCGTAAATGATAACTAGGTGAAATTCTAAGGCTGTTCCTTTCTCGAATACGTATATTGAAGTTCGCTTGAGATACCGGCCCTTCTAAACGAACGATTTCTTTGGTTTTTTTTGCAGGTACGAAGGGTATCGCGGCTTTTACAAAGGGCTGATTCCCAATTTGACTAGGGTTATACCTGCTACAATGATAACCTTTGTCACGTACGAACACGTTTGGCGTTGGGTGCAGGAGATGACGTCAAATAAATAGCATTCCTCTAGTCCTCGTTACTTGTCTCGTATCGATCTGACTGTAAATTTTGTGTTGTGAAAACTTGAAATAAATTTACTGTTGGGATTTTGATGTGGAATTGATTCTTGATTCTTAACTGGAAGTAACAAATGAGTTGAGTTGACGTCGACGCTTCGCGGCATAAAGTCTCAGAATGTTGGAACATTGAGCGACCGGACATTTTCTTCCTTAGAAAACTTGAACAAAAATAATTCACTATAATAGTTTAACAATTACTGCCAGTGGGACTAACTGTGGGAGGGGAGTATGAACGTGTAGTGCTTCGACGTGGCTGGAACTTAGGAGTCGGAGGATTTACGATAATAATAGGGAATTAGGAAATGTGCGAGAAGGAAGAAAAGGTGGTGGGAGACTAGAAAAATACTTGCGTATTACAGAGTTACTGAAGGGCAACCTGCTTCCTCGGGGGACAGAAATGGAGAGAGGTTTTGGGTGGAAGGCTCGGTGCTTGACCTATGCTGAGTAAGAACTCTCGTTTCAGCTTGCTCCAATTTTGGCCACTCGCTATCTCAAATGTTTTCGAGCTGGTGCCTTATAACTATCGCTCCTTGTGCCTGTGATATGGTTAACAGCAAGGAGGAGAAACAATAGCTAAGGAACAGTCCTTCCTTGTGTTGCTCAGGAACAGTCCTTCCTCTCGACAGCCATTCCTTTGGCAGCAGATGGCTCTTCAGGTTAAATTGAGCATGTCCTCATGCGACCAGGTAGGCAGGAGCTGTGGCTAGTCCTGGTTTTGCTTGGGCTAGGCAGATAAGTCGAGAATAGAATCAGGTCTGGGTGATGGACTCCCTGAGAAAGTGAGGTGAGTTTTGCCCTGGAGCTGCTGCCGCCGTCGCAATCGTCCTCAAGAAGAAACCAGGTGCGGAAATTTGGTACATTGTCGTAAAATTTTCTCAATAACTGTGAGTCAGATATGAGGTATAGGAGTTGAAACAGAAGAAAATAGAATTACGATGACACAACCGAAGAGAAATTACAGAACATATCTCACCAGACGACACTAAAATTGGATCCTTACAGTGAATACTAGGCGTACTTTAAGATTTTACTGGCTATTGATCGTGCTGCACATCACAACTCGTTTTATACACTACACTTGTACCCAAAGCGAAAAAGGAATGGATTTCCCAGGAAAGCACAGAGTAAGAACACAACACAAAAGGGATGGATTAGTTTCCTTGGGTGGTACATACCAGGGTGGTTACCAGACCCTGCATAATGAGAAACTGCCCAATAGAAAGGACTGTCGTAGTCCGTACTAACTTAATGTACAGATGTTAGGATATCGTACAAAGTGTGGGCCTTGAAATGTCGAAGACAACTCAACTTTCGGGTAGGTTAGAATAAAACGCAGATTCGCAAGTAAAAACGATCTGATTACATTTCACAACTAACTAGCATTGAGGCATGGCGTCATATCAACTCCCATGATAACCCAGCTGACTGTGGTTCACGTGGCATCAATCCTGAAGAGCTTCTTTGTCATTCATTGTGGTGGAATGGGCCTGACTGGCTTCTGTAGCCCCAACAGAACTGGCCTCGGCCTTCACTCAGTATCTTGTGAGATCTACCTGAAGTTAAAGAGAAGCTCTCTAGTTTCCACCATTGACACTGAACCCTTCCTGATGTGGATTACTCGCTTCTCAGATTTCCATCAGCTGCTTCGTGTTGTTGCTGTGCTTCTTCGTGGCATCTACAACTATCAAAGGGCACTAACTGTGAAAGAGGTCCTCTTCTCCCCAAACACATGAAAGCTAGTCTGAATTGTTGTGTTCGCTTGAACCAAACCCATTACTTCCTTGATAGAGACAGGCAGAATCATCAACTTATGAAGAAAAAATGGGGTAATTTGATGGCATTTGTTGATAGCAATGAGGTATGGAGAGTTGGAGGTAGATTAAACAATTCGGCTTTGAGTTATGATCACAAACATCCAATACTATTACCAGCACAATCCCACATGGCCCATAAGGAATACGCACATGCAGGACCCACTTTACTCCAATCTTTTATCCAAACTAGATTTTGGGTTTCAGGTATACGCCGGGTGATGCGAAGGCAGATCAGAATATGTATACGCTGCATTAAACAAGCTGCCCAATCACCCACTCCAGTTACGGCAGACCTACCTTCATTTCGAGTCAGGTTAATGCATAAACATTTGGTTCTTGATGAACGTTTGAGGTACCCAGTCAGCACAAATGCCCCGGACGAGCTTCCGAATAGTTCAGTTCCGGTACAATAGTTGTGTAATTGAGTCGTTGTTGGTCTCCACCTCACACGCCACCCTTGTCTGAACAGGTTGCCACATTATAGCTTCAGAAGATTAATCCACGTGTTTCGTCGTTGCTCATGGCCCAAATTATTGAAAAATAGTAATCACGTCGCGAAGGTGCAATCGTCGCAACATTCCCATTCACAGGAATGAAACTATGAAAACTTCCTTCTGACGTGAAGTTTGAATGTACTCTTCCCAGAAGCAGTACTCTTATGACCATTAGTAAACTTGCATTTTATGGATAACAGATTGGACGATCAACACGGTTATGTTTAGAATAGCTTTACGTGGGGTTTATGAGCAAAAAACTACTAAAATATAATTCGTAGAAAAGTTCAATAATAAGAAATGTTGCGATGGGAACCGTTTGCTCAAAAAATTCAATCAAAATCGTTACAGCTGGTTTTATGAAAAGAAAAAATGCGTTTTGATCACTACGATAATTAGTTTTATAAACACCCTCCCAGGTCAGCGCTGTGTGCGGAGCCTGAACCCTAGATCCACCTATGGCACAAACCACATCCTTTGACCATCGCTGCCTAACCTAAGTAAGACACACACTGATGAGACAACGCACCGACCATATGCTGGTCGTTAGTACTCCGAGTCAAGGGGCAACAGAACTCACAGATTTGTCGAAAGCGCACGTTTTTCGTTCGATTATAACGCTTTTGGGGTAAAATGAAAGAACAGGGACCGCTGTCACTTAGGTCGCTTGATAACACTACGACTGCATGTATCGATATGCGTCACTGGCGCATATCGTTTTCGCCAATCCGTTAGTTATCTCATATTTATTTCATATACCGATTCTTAATTTCATTGAATTAACTCCTTTTCATAGTCTTTGTACATTTAAAATAATTATATAACGGGTTATTACATAATGAACATTAAATAATTGGCATAATCGTACAGCTGTCGTTATTTATAAATTCAAACATGGCGCCAAAGCTTACGATGTTGGGCATATCGATAACCTGATTTCGGTCTGATATATCGATATATTGCTTTATGAGGAAGCAGTCCCTGTTCTTTCATTTTACCCGCTTTTGTTACACTTTGGGTTGAATCAAGTCATAATTAGTTTTCTGGGTGGGACTGAGATTGTTCCATCAGAATAAACTGGGCATTTTATGCCGACGTATGATAACTGACTGTCCAACGCCTAAAACCTGTGACTGAAGAGCAGGTTCAAAACTCCCTGAGAGTACATCACCATCGCTTGCAGTAATATCTAGTTTGTAGTAATTTCTTTGAAAAATATTGAAGATCGCCTTCGCTGTAGATTTTTCGCAAATTTAATGTTTGGCGCAAAGAAAAGTGCCAATGCATTGGGGGCCGTTTTCGTATTTAACTGCAAAATACATTTGAGTGAGTGCACGTAAGACTTTGATTCGCGATTCGAAGTTTCTTCAATGTCTCAATGTTACATTAGTTTTCATTAGGTGTTCGAAAATGAACGAATACACGGTACATCAATCCACAGTAGAATCCTCAGCGGCTTCTCTATCAAGAATAAAGTGGGTTCAGTGTGCTGGCTCAAGGTAAGGCATTTCTTTACTTCATGTTGTAAATTGCTTACGCTCTTTTCCAAATCGCCCAATTAGGAATTAGAAGGCTACTGGGGCGTTTTGAATCCGTGGCATTTGCGTCTGAGGCCTGGTTATAGGGCTATCAGAAGAGTACTGGATACAGTGGCATCTTTTGTGTATTCCAGAAATTCTATGATCTTAATGCCAGATCGTGAATGTAATCAATCTGGTTCTAAAAGAATTCCAACGTGAAATGGTGGAGAAATCTACTTTAGAGTATGCAATGCATAAATTGCCTCCCAAGGAGTATAATGCAAGGGGTTTGTGGTTTGATCTCGGGTATAGCGGGGAAACATTTTGTGAAGAATCTTCCCTTTCAAGCTGACTGCAACACGAGGCCATTCCAACGTCGCAGGAGATGGGAGAAACGTTACCTCGTATTTGAGGTATCCGATGAAGCATTAGATGGAGGTAAGTCGACGATCAACCAAGGCTTAAACGTATTTGAAGTCGATAAATGATAACTCCCTTCGCTCTCCACACGATACCCTACATATACGAACATTA
Source organism: Pachypeltis micranthus (assembly GCA_020466155.1). Lineage (NCBI taxonomy): Eukaryota > Metazoa > Arthropoda > Insecta > Hemiptera > Miridae > Pachypeltis > Pachypeltis micranthus. The sequence goes on along the minus strand of CM035780.1, from coordinate 11,996,765 downwards.
TCTTCATTCAACACATTTCAATAAAGACGAATAAAGGAAACTAAACGCAGTTGTGGTTAGTTGAAAATGCCTCGGATCAAAGAAATGCGAATAACGAACTTTTAATGTTCGTATGCACTTTTCCTGGTATCTTTGTTCGACGGATAGTTACACAAATTGTAGCAGGCAACAAAATGTGGTTGAAGACACTCAGTTTAGTGTTCACAGGAAACGTAAAACATTTTCTTTTGTTACATTTTGCATCTACTTTTTTGAGTAACTTAACAATAGAACGAGATGGATTCGAAAGGTCTGCAGTGGTAACTCTCACTGGCCTCGAAGAACGCCCTGTGCCTGAGCTAGTGAACATGAAAGCGGTGCCAATAACTTTGTTCATCGAGACAAATAGTTAAATCTATAAAGAATTAATCAACTTTTTGGAAATGCTAGGATGGGTGTTGTAGTTGAAATCAGACTTTAGATTAGAGCGAAAGTCACCCACAAAGAAAGCCCTTGAATGACCTTAAGGGTGACAACGTTTACAAAACTAATTTGGAAAGTCTGTTCTCTCCCAAAAATTGTTTCCCCAGACATAAATTAAAGTTGGCTTCAAGTTTCCAGGCCAGGGAAAGCTTCTTCAACTAAGTTAGTAATTAGGAGTGACGATAAGTTATGGCTAATTTCCGTTTTTTACTTTCCTTGGCTCTACGAAGTAGAAAGGAAAGTTATGTAATCGGCTGAAAAAAAAATTTTGAGTTTTCTTCAGATCTTTACGTTTCAGACCCTCCTGAGTCCGAAAAACACTATTTGGGAAAATGGTCTGTGTGTGTGTCTGTGAACGATTTTTAGAGAAAACCACCGTACCAAATCAGCTCAAACATCGTATTTCGCCCGATGGTTACCATGGGACGCCAAAATAAGGGTATGAACCAAATCCATTGAAATTTAACTATAGTTATCATAGTGATCAAAACACCAAATATTTGTTTTCTCAAAAACGGCTCTAACGATTTTGATTAAATTTTTTATATTGATAGCTCCTAATATGTCAACTATACCATAAAATTCCCATTTGTGGGAAAATGACTAGAGCAGCACAATAAATTACCAAAACTTTCGACAAAATCGATTTTAGCGCAGTTTTTAGAGAAAACCACCGTACCAAATCAGCTGAAACTTGATGTCTAGCCTACAGGTTACCATGGGACGCAATAATGAGGGTATGGGCAAAATCCACCGAAAGTTAACTATAGTCATCATAGTGATCAAAACACCAAATTTTTTTCTCAAAAACGGCTCTAACGATTTCAATTACATTTTTTATATTGATAGCTCTCAATACGGCAATGATACTAAAAAAAAAATAAAATAATAATAAAATTCTCATTCATGGGAAAATGACGAGAGCAGCACAATAAATTATCAAAATTTTCGACCAAAAGCGTTTTTCGCGCAGTTTTTTCCTTATAAACTCCGCTGGAATTCTTGTAGAATGTTAAAAAAATTGGTATTGTAGTCCAATCCAATACCTAAAGGGTGAGTGTTTAAAAACGCTCATGAGATACATGGGGGTCACTCCATAAATTCCTGAATTTCAACTACTGCCGTTTCGCTTACTACCAGTTCTAACAGTTACTTTCCAATAACTCTGCAAAAGTAATTACTATACTTCTTCAAAAAATTTCTGAGTACAGCCTCATTAATTATCTGTGTACCAGTTTCTCAATAATGGTCCTGCAATGAATACAAGCAGCACAATAAAATCTGGAACTGTAAGCGCTACCACTTCCTGCTGCCGTAATGCGTTGTTTGACCAAGTTGAAATTAACTGAGTGATAAATGAATTGATTAAATAGAATTAGCCATGTACAAAGTGAATTGTTGTAGAGCTAAGGAAAGTTGTGTGTTGCAATGCACCAGATATTTTATAAGGATAAATGTGTTAATTTCACGTCTGAGTTCTGGTAGAACGTGTGCCTTTCCCAGTCCTCTGACCATTTCTGCTTTGTGAGAGCCCGTGAGCCTTCAACTTGAAGCTAGTAGTTAATAGAAACCCGTTAACAATAATGTTTTAGTATATGAATACGACACTATAAGTTCTCTCGAGCTCAGTTGCGATTTTGAACTGCAAATGTTTTCCCAAACCTCGTGGAAATAGTTGTAAGCCTAGTTATTGCAAGTGGGTTCCTTGAAAGCACCTATTTCCTGACACAATTCAGGCATGAAGTGGGAATTTTTTTTCCCAGCTCAACTCAAACTATGTTTTGATGGGAGTTGACGCGAAAGCACCTTCTTGCATACCTAAAAGGTTCAATTATATGTGGCCATACAACAGTCAAACATTTACTGAGCTTTTAATTCAATATTAATCAATTGCACTTAACGTCGTTATTAAGAATCATTTTAAAAATAGCCAAAACCAAAGTATGTAGGCTATTGAGCTTAAACTTAGTTCATATCTACACAATAAATTAAAATGGGCGTGGGATCATTGTTCGCGCGTTTAACTGTTTTATCCGACGACAGTTAAGCATTGATGCTAAATTTAATTTTTATTTCCTGTTCCTTTGCGTCCCTTCTTGATGAGTGTAACCTTCTCTTGGTTACCTTTGTACGGCTATAGACCGCTTACGTTTGATCGGCGAAGTCAACCATTGTTCCCTAGTTATTGGTTTCTCGTTATCCCTGGCTCACTTAATTTTGTGAAGTTTGGGCTAAAAGCTAATACGTTGTTCTCAAATGGTGCTTGTGCGAGCCGGAGAACATTTGGTACGTTAAACGTTTTTGATACTTTGAATGTCGGGTTTCACACCGCCAAAGTGCAGTAATTGCTCAATAATTAGCCCAACGTTTCAGCAAAGCCAGAATGAAATTGAATTAGCGTGGTGTATTGGTAGTTTGTCTTCCGTCCGTGGCTAAGAAAGTAAAGTAAAAGCACCATCGCAAAGTCTTCATCATTGATGAAGTTAAGTGTTGTTATTGTAGTTCATTTTCTTGACACAACTGAAAATGTCGCAACTTGTCGTTGAACGTCGCACCTTCAATTCTGTGTGATCAGTTTTTTTCATGGAAGTCAATTAACTGGTCCCGTGAAAATGTGGCCCAATTGGCGTGGGTTTGTTTGTTGTTACGATAAACGTTTCTGTGTTTTCTAATGGTTTTCACGAGCTGTCAGTGTAGTCTGTGTAGCTGTCAGTTAATACACTTGGTATGAGTGTAGCTGTACAAAAACCTGATTCATGTGCGTCAGCATGTGATGTGTGTTCGCTAAGATATGATACCAAAGTAGCGACTATGCCGAGGTGTGTAGTTGATAGTAATTCGGCTGGCATGGTGTGTCAGGGTCGACATGCAATGTCGAGACGGTTACTACTTTGGTTACGCGCTATTGACGAAGTGAAGAATGAACAGTCTGATTTCGCCGTTCAATAGTGACTATTTGAGTTTCGGGCGGATTATCTGGTTGAGTAAGAGCAAATTCACATACGAAGTGTGTATCAAGACGAGGATAGAGACAAAGAGGGCGATTGCCGATTCAGAAATTGTTGTTATGGTCATGAGACGAAAAAAACGGCGGTAAAAGCAAAGAATATGGACCGCTCCCTCTGGTAAGGCAATATATCGATATATCACGACCGAGGTAAGGTTATCGATATGCCAGACATCGCTCATAGGCTCTCCCCCACCAACTGGGCCGGCGACGCATATCGATACTTGCAGTCGTAGCGTTCAAGCGAACTATCGATACATGCAGTCGTAGCGTTATCAAGCGGTCGGTCCATGTTCTTTAGTTCACCCAAAACGGCGTTTCCAAAGGAGGGATTTATGGACCGAGCTGATTCCTCCAGGAATGGAGAAAGTCCCACTGAGCTGTAGGCCCGTTGACGAAAGAGGTTGAAAGAAGAGGTCTGCAGGGGGAACCCTGAAGCAGTGACAACAGCATTTATATGATTTGAATTATTAGTTCAAGATTGTGTAAATGGTTAAAAGTAAACTGATGACTACGATGTATTATTGATTGCAGGTATGACTTGGCCAATTCGTTCGTTAGTCCTTTACATAGGGCTCCCTGTCTTCAGCGTTTGTGCTCTAACGTTGTACCTTTGGCAGAAGAAGGTATTTATCTTTTTGTACTATGGAACTCCGGGTAGCCATTGGTAAATTTAAAATGTGTGTGCTTAAAACCGTCTTACGTATCTAAATATTTCGTGACGCGTAATTTGTGACTGGTAAACGATTAAGAGCAGGCTGGAAACCAAACAAAGCACCTTAGATCATTCAATGCTAATACACTATTTATCATAAACTAAATCAAGTGGAAATGCATTAATGTAGGATGTGGAGCAGGCACAGGAACTATGGAGGGAGAGCCCTCAAGCTAAATGAACTCGTTCGTGTAAGAGCAACCTCCAGTAGCTGTCCTGCTATGCACAACGTGTCGAATTTGAGGAATGATAACAGGGGAGTCTTCGGGAAATAGGGAATGCGTTATGTTCTCAGTCAGTCGATTTATTCAATAAAGTTCTGATCATTTACAATAATTAATAGGTTTATAATACATACACCGTTGTTCTATGTTGGGCCCTTACAAGAAAAAACGTTTTTGAAAATAAAAAGTGAACTAGTCATGGTTTGGGTGGAGTGAAGCATCAAGTTGGTTGGTAGACGACCTCCCCCCCCCTCCTCCTTAATACTGGTGGCAATTGAGAGAAACGTCCACTGCAGCCCGGTCCTCACAATTATCGCACAAAATGCAAGACAGCCTTGAGTTTCATCCCTGCAATCTCATCCTGTCACAGCTGAGGGGCGTGCTGACTCTTGCTCTGCCTCACAGAATCTGCAACTCTGTACTACCGACTTACCAGTATGTGCCCAGTCAACTGCGTACAGGCCACATACCATCCGTATACTTGACTTCTCTTGACCACTCCGCAAAGAGTCCAATAAATGACCTTGGCTGCCTTTGTCCCAGCACATCCCACCAATAGGCAACCCTTGACATTTCCTCCCGCTTGCCAATCTCCTCATTCAAGTGGCTCTTGGTAGTCCCTACTAAGGGCTCAGGTTCCACAGGGGGAAGTTCCGTCTCTTGCCAGTTTGTGAGCCTCCTCATTTCCTTCTATTCCTGTATGACTGTCACCCAGCACTTGGTTTTCATTACTCACACTGTGACGGTACAAATGGTAATTGAAATTGAAAGTGGGGATGAACCCGAGAAAATTATAATGGTGTTTGAAGAATTGCTATAGGTGGGCTTCAAACTCTGAACAACGAATAACTAGACTATACTTTTGAGAATCAATAATATATACGAAAAAAAAGAAGTAAAACAGCAAAGAAAAACAAAACGTCTCTTCGAGATAATTAAAAAATAGATTAAAGGGCTGAAATTAAACTTCTTCACAGTTCACAATTATTGAAAGAAACGTGTCTCTGACTGGTTAATGCGGAACTTCGTACTGCTGGACGTTGTTGCGAAGTGAATACGAATTCTTGACAAAATTGGCTTCCTTTTGGATGCTGATGACCGTAGGAAACCAAGTAGAAAAAATTTCAGTGGATGCTGTTGGCAACTGATGCGTTAAAAAAAGGAGAAGTTGAGCCGAGGCAGGTAACGAGAAGAGAATTATGATGGAGATGGAAGACGAAAAACGGTGGAGATGGTTCAGGTGATGGAGGGGGGCAGCAACAATAATGAACATGTGAGATGAAGTTCAAGGCTGACCAGTAATCAAAGGAACTAAACAAATAAAACTGCTCTTAGGCGTAAACAAATGGCAAAGCCCCCGGCTACATTGGTAAAGTAGTAATGCAAATAACTAAAACTGATTCGAAAATTATATTGTTTTATTAAGAAAATAATTAAAATAAAATGTCAACTGCGAAATTGGGACATATCGACTCAGTGTTTTGTCACATATATATATATCTAAATCGGTAAAATAGGGTAAAGTAAATATTTCTTGTTTCCAACGGCCGTGGATTATAATTCTAAACAAATTAGCAAGATGGTACTTCTATAGAATTTTGTATGAATGAATGTCCGAGGAAGTGAAACAGGAAGGGAGTCGACAAAGTAGGTGGACAGCTTCCACTGGTAATCACCAGACAACAAGAACTTCGAAGTCTTTTGGCTCCGACCCAAACGATGCGTGAAGTTGACTCTCTTTGTTGACTTCCACCGCAAGGACCCTTGGTGCATATACAACTCCTCTAGTTGAACAGAACACCTCCTAGAAGCGAATTCTCTCTAACAACTCGTCCCGATAGACGTATCCGCTGCCAAACACTACTTTTCAAAAGTAATTTCGACGATGACGAAATATAAGGGCACGGTAAAACGATAGGACACGACGATATGGCAGGCAATGTCGGAAGACAAAAAAAAACAACAAAAAAAAAACGGCACAACGCGATCTGGGTTATCTTTCTCCCGCCGCCTACAGGCAGCAGCGACTGACAGGGCGTGAAATTCACACTGGATTTCGATGAATTATTGAGGTATTGGTATTTTCTCCCGAAATGCAATATCAATATACCGATAATTTTCTACAATGCTTCTTTATTAGAGCTGGCAGAAAAACCCCAAATGAAAGAATAATTGCACAGAGCCTTGACTACCATCTGGCGGAAGATGGTGAAAATTCGCACCGAGAACCACGCAATTACGAATGCGGCGGGACTTTGGAATAATTCACAAGGCGAGAGGTTGTAGATCGGTTTAGAAGCCAAATGATGTACTGTTTCCCGATATCTGGCAAAAGTAGAAAATAGAGTGTTGAATGTTGATGAGGCAAAAAAGCAACGAATATAATGAACATGTCGCAGCAGATTGAGCTTGTCAGTATATTGTTAACCCACGTCATTTGTTTCGAGTATGGTTATGGGTGACTTACTCAACACAGATCTAACTCTAGTAAGAGGAAATTAAGACGAATTGACCGCTTAATAAGTTCGGTTTACTGACCGAGCAAGAGAATAACTACTGCTGATCACATAAACAAGGAGCTCAACAATGATGAACATTGACTGAAATCACTTGTGGTATTAATTCGTCAACTCACGAGTCAATCACAATTAAATATAACATTAAATCACCTACTGTTGCTTTACACCATAAAATCTCATAAAATCAAAGTCGTATATTTTTCCAAATATTTAACGGGATACGGCACACGTCTCAGTTTTATTCACACACAGTTTTATTCATCTCACAGCACACTGGATATTATAATATTTCATTAACATCTTAAGGGTTCCTACAGTTAAGATAAAGTGACGTTTCAATAAGCTTCTGCACTGCTTCTATTTGCAAACCACGTTTGTTTCCAGGAAGAAGAAGAAGAATGGAGCGAATTAATTAAAAACTTGGATTTGGTGGAAAGAGACGTCAGGATTCCTCAAAATGTGGTTGGAACACTGGTCGGTCGAAAAGGAGCAAACATTAAGGAAATTCAGGAAAAAACGAGCACTCGAATTAATTTCCGAGACGGAGGTAAGACGAAGCGAAGGAAATCGTAAGCCAAAATTACATCCCATGTTTCTTATTTATACTAGTTTTCCTCCTAATTTGTAGAAATTTTTAAGTTTTGGTTCCCCGATGATAATATCTATCAAGGATTTACAATTCTGTCCTTGCGCCGTAGGCGCCTGATTGCTTCACAGGCATTTGGCTGGGATGTCACACGAACTGTAGCTGGTTTTGGATTCGTTCAGGATCAGCTGCAGTAGTGTGACATAGAAACTCTATCTGCCCCTAAGCCCAGTGAGTCTTTGGAGTTTGCAGTCTGTCAGTTGACGGATGGTAACTCAGGCAGTGTCCCAACTCTCTTGTGCTTGAGTGGAGTGGGCTTCAGAGGGCATCCATGGAAGGAATTTCACGCCTTTTGTGTGGCGTCACTGCCTACAGCGATGAGGTTTAAAACAGGCTGGGATTGTAACGTTACGAATACTTCCTGTCATGTCAGTTGTAACCAGTTTAAGTCGCTGAATCATGTGGTACAGGTGTGTCCACAGACTCGTGGAGGCCGCGTCAAGCAACATGACGCTATCTGCAAGGAGGTCGCTGGCGCATTGTCATCTGATGGCTGGGAAGTGGAGAGAGAGCGTAGAACTTTTTGGTGTTGATGTAGGATTTAATCGGCGAGACTGCGTAGAAGCTGGAACTGACATAGTCCTCAACAATCACTCCTTACGTATGAAAGCTCTTACTCCTTACTTTCTTAAAGCAACTTCCTCTCCTCGAGATAATGTTACATTATAGGGCGGGTTAGGTTTAAATTTCGCCTATACTGTTCAATTACTTTCGACGCACGACTTAAAACCTACCAGTGTTATAGCTGAGACTTGTATTTATCGTTGCAGAAAGCCATTTAGAATACGCTACGTGCAGAATCAGTGGTAAAAAACAAAACGTGATCGAAGCAGTGGATCTTGTGATGGAGGCGGTCAATTCTCAAGCTGACTTGAAAAATTTCTCCATGTGGGTTCCAGAGGTGAGTTCATTGTAAATGTTTGTGTCAAACTCGATCTTTAGACAAGTCCCGAAGTAATATCATGCATCCGTTACTTACTTATTGGTCGTGTGCTGGGATGATTGATGAAAACAATAAATCCTCTTAGGGCGAGAGACAGAAATGAGAGTTTAGGTGTCAAGTTACTCGATCCTGGCATTGGTTTTCTGCTTCAGTTCTGGAAAACCACAGGATTTATTTATAGTAACTATCTGGACTCAACGCTCGTAGTAACTCCTCAATGGCTTCATTTTCCTGAAGTTCGTTGTGAGTTAAATTTTGTTCTCTCTTTAAATTAAGAGGGGCGTCCCAAAAGTAAGTTCCGATCATTTGTAAATCCGTGGGAAAATGCCGTAGGGAAAAAATTCCAATGGGGATACTTCGTGTTACATCTGGTGGCAACACTGAATTTTTCTTATGTTGCTATCACTTGTTGCGGCTTATCAGCACCAGTGTAAACATGGGTGCTACATTGAACAACCTGTCAAATTGTGAAATCCGTTCGGTGATCCGTTTTTTAGTTTTTGAGAATGTTTCTGTGCCCGAAATTCACCGCAAACTCTCTTCAGCATATGGAGAAGGGGTCATGAGCATCGAAATGGTCCGTAAGTGGAAGAGAAGTTTCCTGGAAGGGCAGGAAAGTGTGCACTATGAACAGCGAAGTGGGCGCCCTTCCACTTCTCGTGGAGAGGACGCAGTTTCTGCAGTTGGGATGTTTTCCCCCACCCCCCATACTCTCCAGGCCTTGCACCGAGTGAATTTTTCCTTTTCCCCCTCCTCAAAGTCCACCTGGGCGGAAGAAAGTTCCGTACGAACGCCGAACTCGAAGCCGCGGTCTCGGAATTCTTCAAACAAAATGACGCAGAATGGTACGACAAGGAGTAACGTAAACTGGCACCACGGTACCAAAAATGCATCGATCGGAATGGCGACTACGTCAAAAAATAAAGTAGATCCGTACCTTTAAGAATAATTTTTTTTTTTTCAAATTGGTTGAGTTTTCGATTTTTCCCAGCACTTCGGAACTTACTTTTGGGACGTCCCTCGTACATGGTTAATGGGGAGTAATAATAAAAATGGATTAAAATAAATATAATAATGAGAAATAATGGAATTAATACAAAGGGTTATAACATGAAAAGGACGCCCTGGTTGTAAAATAAAAATAAATCTTCAGGCTTAAGCAAGGGAAAACGTACAAAATGGGCACCCAAACCTGGCCAATACACACCTTACGCGCACGCTCCGGAAAATTAGTCCGACTCCGGGATATTATAAAGACACTTCGGAACCCTCTGTAGAGAGGAGTAGCGACAAACAAGGCGATATGTCGCGTTACTTTTTCCGAAAGCGTTGATAGGGGAATAGACGGTGACACGCTGCCTAACATCGACGATCTCCGCGATTTTTTTTTTTTGGACGGTCCCCTTAGGCGTACAAAACAAGCCGTGATTGAGAGATCGCATAGAGATTAAGAGAGGAAGAGTGGTGTTCCGCCACTTACTAAACATGCCCCAAGGTCTGAAAGGAGCTGCGTTTCAAAAAACATACAAAAGTACAGCTTGATGAGAATCTAATACAGGCCACAATTCTGGAAATTAATCCCCTATGCGAGCAATTGGCCGCGGCTGGGGATGAGCTGTCGTTTCGACTCCCCCACTGCAAGCAGAGCCAGTCTTTACGGAAAGCAAGCACGAAGGAGCTCGAAGATTTGACAAATTGAGGAAAGTAATAGATCTAGAAAATAATTCGACTATACCCTTAATAATCCCTAACAATAAATTCACTTACGTATTCATCCATACAAAAAACAACAAAAATACATTATTCCTACTCTAGCCGTTCCAAGTAATGCCATTTCAATTTATTGGTAACTTGTTTAAAATGGTTCGAAGCCAAACAGAAACAGCAGCGTTTGGAACACGAATGAGAAAAGGAGGGGGGTTAGGCAGAGGATGAGGACAGGATCAGACACTGATCAAAACAACACCTCCCAACAACAATCCGACATCAAACATCCTGTTTTCAATGTTGTATGGTTCTGTTGTTATTTGAGTAAACCGTGTGTAATTCATGTGATGATCAACCTCCTAATGTAACGTGTTTGACCTCATTATAACTACTCGTGTAGCTAAGTAACCCTACAATAATCGTATCTCGTATTTCAGAGTTCCTGCGGTAGAATCATTGGCAGGTGTGGAGACACTATTAGATCCATAGCAAAGGTTTCCGGAGCTCGGATAACTATTGACTCCAAACAAAGTGTTGGTAAGTTATTCGGCGGTAACTTTATTCTTCGGAATTGTCTTCGCTTGAGAGCTACGTCGATATTGGAACAGCCTGCTAGGAGAATTTCAAGCTGTAGAAATAAAAGAAAAGCTCAGATTGTGTCGCGTGGGCAGACGAATATCGAGGAATGGCGGCAGCAGTAGACCCCTGGTCGCGGCTAACTAGTTTTTTACCACACTAGTTTCACTATAACCATTACTTTCTACATTGAAAAAAAAGAAAATATATTTGAACAAAATAAATAAATACCCCTTACCATGAGTGCCTAAACACTGAATAAATAAACATATCGTAAAGGGAAACTTAATGTTTCGATAAGGGAGATCGATGATGACTATAAGAGCCGTCAATGGAGAAGTTCTTCTTATGAAGGGAGGGGGGAGTTTGAAATGTCGGGATCGAGAACAAAACTGCTGATAACCTCTCGAAAACGTTACATCCATCTCACGTTATCTTGGTTGGCAGGAAACGAGACTGGGACACGGATGACAGATGAGGTGGAGCTGCTAAAGGCGTGTAAAGAGACCGTGTAAAAACTTCTAAGTTACGCAGTGCACGATTGACTATCTTTGGGGTAGTGGCGCACATTGGAACACAGCTCCTTTCAGACCTTGGGGCATGTTCAGTAAGTGGCGTCAGTGAAATGAGCGGAACACTTCTCTTTATCTCTTGATCTCTATGCGATCTCCCAATCACGGCTTGTTTTGTACACTTGCGGAGATCAGTTGCCCGGTCGATTTGAGGCAGCGTGTCACCATCTATTCCCCTATCAATGATTTTGGGAAAAGTAACGCGACATATCGCCTTGTTAGTCGCTACTCTTCTCGACTGCAGAGAATTCTGAAGTGTCTTTATAATATCCCGGAGTCGGACTTATTTTCTGGAGTTAAGTATTGCCCAGTTTTGGGTACCCATTTCGTACGTTTTCCTTTGTTTAAGCTTTACGATGTATTTTAATTTTACAACCAGAGCGCCCTTTTCATGTTATAACCCTTTGTAATAATTCCATTATTTCTCATTATATTTATTTTAATCCATTTCCATTATTACTCCCCATTATCCATGTATTTATGTGAGCAGTGAGCGCTCAAAACGCTCAACGTGTTTTTACGGGGCATTTAGTGTTCCCGCAATTTTTCGAGGCAATTGAAAATGCCCTCCCATCCGCTCTTTGGCTGCCCTCTCTACCAAGATGTCCAAGTTCGTGCTTCTTATCCCCTGAGAGCTGCTGCCTGGTCATTGCTGTCGACCAAGTCGGCCATAGAGAGTGTCACGGCCGTTGCACAGGCCTGAGCGCATCTGCAGTACATTCTCGGTGGTGTACAGGGCCAGTGCACGGGCCAGAGTCACTAGGGACGTTTTGACCGCACGTCAAAAATGCTCATCCCACACAGCAGAAATGAGCTGTTAGGTCAAACAATGGCCAACAACATTCCGCCCCTTACATTAAGACTCCAAAGAACATCAGCTGTGTTCAACGTACTTCATCACGTTTCATTTTTAGACTTTAACGCGTTTTCCTTGTTTGTTTCGCAGCCTCTTTGAAGAAGTTGATTCAAATTCGGGGGACCGAACCAGAAATTCAAGCTGCCATTAGACTGATTGAAGAAAAAGTACACGAAGATGAAACCGCTCGTAAGAAATTACATCTCGCCATTTCCAAACCTTCTCCACGCGGCGTGATAAGAAGCCCTAACGACTCAGTAAGTCATAGCTTACAATATCTGTGGTCACAGTGGAAATATGTTATATAGAAAAATGGGAATTGGTAAAGAAATGATCTATTTCCACAAGTTTTATAAATTTAAATGGGGTTGTAGGGTTAAAAAAAGTGTCGCTATTAAATAACGAGGCTGAACAGTGCTTCAGACGTGCACGCGCGTCAACTGGTAGCTGATATCGCGAAGGCTTCTCTTACGAATGCATTGTCTCTCGTATGTATCGCTTATGCATCTAAACAAATGTACAATCGTAGCCTTCATTCCCCACCAAAATAACCATCAATTGCGTATTCGTTGGTTTCTCAATTAAGGCTGAGGAATTAGTAGCAGCAGTTCAATAAATTCCGGAACTTTGGGAGCTACCACTTTCTGAGTATAAGCAATGCTTTACTGGTTGGTATGAACTGAGAGAAAACCCTATTAGATTACTCATTGGGGCTGAAGAAAGTTGTGTAATGCGTTGCACCCGAAATTACATTTAATTCGTTTGTTTTAAACATCTTTCTTTGTATTAATGTAATTGGGTTAGTTCCGCCAGTAGGTAAATTACTAAAGTTAATGTACCTTTTTGGTGAGTGTCTCCTCTGGCTGGTGAGATACCGTCGGCGAGCGCTTTCGATGTAAAGACATCAGTCAGCCAGTCTGACTGTGGCCAGACGATTATGTCTTTACATCGAAAGCACTCGCCCACAGTAATTCACCAGCCAGAGGAGACTGGCTCACCAAAAAGGTTAACAATAGTCTTTCTTTGTTATCACTTTCCGCTACTCGAAATTTGGAATTTTGATGATCTTCACCCGAAATTTGGTTTAAAATGAAAATTCATTATAAACAGAAAAAAATTATAATTATACTACGATAATAAATTCATTCTATATATCATTTTCGAATTTCAAAATTTTAACATTAAATTTGAGTTTAGCGACGTAAATAACAGTGAAATAAAAACAAAATAGTAAAAATTTGCTTTTTTGTTGAGTTTAATGAAAATTCTAACAGAAATACGTAAAAATGCCAATTTTCGTATTACAACGAATTTTGAAAAAAGGTCATTTTTTGACACGCTTTTGACGATTTTGAGATTCCAAACTATCAAACGTTGTTAGTGTCGAATTGTTTTGACTGAACATTCGAGTTCAGCGACCACAAAAACGTAATTATACGAAGTGTCACAATTTTACAAATAAACGTGTAAAAGTTGTATTCGAAAGTCTGATATTGGCACAAAAACGTATTTCAAAAAACCAAAATCGAGCTACCGGCGTAGGTTTTTGTTGTGCGACAAATCTGAAAAATATCAAGGGTTAATTTTTTTTGGTATTTCTTCGAAGCGGACAAATTACCTGTGTTATGTGTCGATGGTTCAGGTGGTTTTCTGGGAGTCTAAGGAGGTTCAAGGAAAGGAATGTGTGACGGATAAAAATGAATAAAGGAAAAGGGAAAATAATAAAATCAATTCTAGTGGGGATGAACACATGAATTTTGGGGAACGAAAAGCACATAAAAAACCATTAAGACACATTTGTAAGGGGAACTATACATTAAAAAGAAATGAAGCTTCCTATACAACCAAAAAAAAGAACAATATTTACTGATTAAAAAAAAAATGAACTGGAATGAAAAATTAAGCGTCCTCTCCTGCCTCCTACTGAAGGTGAATTAAGCGTCCTCCTCCTCCTCCTCCTACTAGAATTAAAAATTAAAAAACGTCCTCTTCTAACTACGGCATGCCAAAAGAAAAATGAACAGCCACAGACTTCGAAGTGACGGTCACAGGTCGAGTCTTCTTTCTCTTCATTTGAACTGATGCAGGACAACCGTTTTCACGCGGGAAGGGAGCTGGGAACAGTAGATGAGAGCGGTAATTTCGACGGGAACATGTGCCAGAACAAATTTGAAAAAAACCCTGCAAATTATTATTATTCTCATGAACCGCTTGACCTAGTATAACTGCTCCGAGACCCATCCCATTCGATTCAGCATTTAAAAATACCAGTAAACCATACGAAACATGACCTGACTCCAATGGAACTACGGAAACTAAATATTCTCCAGGCGCCCGTAAGCGTCTGTAGGCATTTATGATCTGATGTAGGGGTGTGCGGAGGAAGTGGCCCTCACCTTCCTCCGCCAGTCGGGGAAATTGGGATGGGGAACGTAGAACCGAGCGAACCCTCGGCAATTGGCACGTTGCGAGTCGAGGGGGCGGGTGGTTTTGATGAGACAGAAGGGAGGGAGTACTAACGACGAAATGTTTACTTCCGCTGTAGTTCCAGCGAGTTCTTTCAATTAGTTGACTCTAATAATTACTGTAATTTCCCCATACGCAGTTGTACACGTCTGATACTCATTCCACTCGACCCAGGATGTAAAAATACCTTGAAAACGATACGAAACACGGCGTATTTGCGATTATACTGCGTTTTGTTAATTTTTTAAACTATTTTTTGCCCATAACAACCATGGGCTTCGTCCGATCAGATTGCCGAGATGGTGGGCACAACTAGATACCAAATGGGATTTTTGTGCGGAAGAACAGATTTTTTGGACCACGTTAAAGGCACAAAACGGCCTGGACGACAGGCGGACATTGCAGATTTGGAACTCCCATGTCTTGAAACGTAAAGTATCAAATTTTGAGGGGGGGGGGTTGTAAACAATGTTTCTTGACCGAAAACAACAGAATGAATAATGAACCAAAAGGAGAGAAGAAAACGGACTATCCTTCTTTTCAGAAACCGTCAGCAGCTAGGACGGTTCAAGGGCTTTTCGTAGCCCTAACCCCGAAACTGCTTCTGTCAGATTACGTCACAAATGATGGGTCCTACCTTTTCTCGTTGGCGGTGACACTCGTTGATAGGGGGTGGCCTGTCAGCTGGATGTCTTCCTCTTCAAGCCACGTTGTAGCGGTTAATTGGAGGCAGTCTGACACAGATTTCAAACCCTGAGCGGTAAAAATGGTAGGGTTTTTCCGACAGACAATCAGAGTTCCTTTTAGTGAACACGGGAGAAGAACAGGGCACGCAAGGAGATCGGGCCGCGTTTGGAACATGAAAGAGAATGGAGGGGGGTTAGGCAGGAGAGGAGGACAGGATCAGACACTGATCAAAACAACACCATCCCACAACAATCCAACCTCGAACAACAGCTTAAACCAAAATTCCACCTTTCTCAAAATAGCGGGCACCCTACTGGAGACTTATCAGCTCAGCACTCATTACCTACGTTTTATTATCGTAAAAATATCTATAGAACGTCGTCGCCTGTATAGAACTGAGAAACTGTGTAAATCAGGTTTGCATCGTGTACACAGTTTAGTCGAAAATTGTCATGCATTCAGATTTCGACCGAGTAAAAAAGTGTGCGCTGAAAACAAACGTATAATATTTAGTAAACGGACTCGGCCCCGTACTTTGAATCGTTGGGGTAATTTGTAAAACCCGTAGATCTTCAAATGGCTGTTTATTGTTTTTCTAATGTATTTCCATTAGGCCCCCGCTCAGAAACCAGAATACGAAAAACTGATCGCCATCGCGGGAGAAACCACGCATCAAGTGTACGTTTCTGCCATCGCTTCTCCATCCCACTTGTGGCTTCAAGTAAGGTTTCATTTGACTGTTTTTCATTACGTAAATTGACTGTTCTCAAACATCGGTTGAATTATGCGTATTTTTAGGTCATCACTCCTCGAGCCGCCGACTTGGACGTTCTCGTCGAAGAAATGACTGAATATTATAGTAAGGAGGAGAATCGTGCACCTATTGACGTCGATAAGGTGCTAACTTTTCTTTTTCGTATCATTATTCTAATCAACGGATAAATTTTAGTTTTTAATTCTTTTGCGTTTTGTAGATAACGAAAGGAGATATTATAGCCTGCTTGATGGCCGACAATAAATGGTACAGAGTTGAAGTTCGCGGTTTGGAACACACTGCGTCACAAGATGATCCTAAGGTGGGTTTAACGAATTACGCACAAACCTGGTGTTGGGTTTGTTCTCGGAGGTCGATTGGTTCGGTGAGTCGTCGTACCAACCCGGGGAGTCGTCCTCTGTGTTTACAAACAATCCCTTTCCTTTTCCCACGTCCCCTCTCTTACCTTTTTACATTCCTTGGCTCTACTAAGTAGAAAGGAAAGTTAAGTAATCGGATGGAGAAAAAAATGTTTTGAGTTGTCTTCAGATCTTTACGTTTCAGACCCTCCTGAGTCCGAAAAACACTATTTGGGAAAATGGTCTGTGTGTGTGTGTGTGTCTGTGAACGTTATTTAGAGAAAACAACCGTGACAAATCAGCTGTACAATATGGGGTCGATGACTAATGACGAACGGATTTCTAGCGAGATACGCGAAAGTTGGCTCTACGAAAAGTCACTCCTGGTAAGACCAAGGAAACTATAGTAAAAAGACAACAGTTATTGAGTTGCTCCTACTTATACCACGACCATTATTGAGTAATCAGTACATAGGTAAATCATAATACTGCCGGCTTAATTTCTCCGAGGTGAATCGTGTACATGGTTTTGGAATGGCGGTACAAACTGTGGAAAATGGTCGTAAGTTAATCCTCACGAATTCCGGATTTCTAGGGTTGGTCCTAATTATTTCATGAACGTCATTTAAACCCACATAACAGAATATTGGACTAGCATCCAGATTTTTCTAAGAAATATTGCCATTGCTGTTTTGGAATCATCGAATAAAATATCAGGTGCGTTGCAACACACAACTTTCCTTAGCTCTACGTCAATTCACTTTGTACATGGCTAATTCTATTTAATCGATTCATTTATCACAGTTCCGGAATTTATTATGCTGCTCGTACTCATTGCAGGACCATTATTGAGCAATTGGTACACAGATAATTAATGAGGCTGTAAACACGATTTTTTGAAAAAAGGATAGTAATCACTTTTGCAGAGTTATTGGAAAATAAGTGTAGGAACTGGTAGTAAGCGCAACGGCAGTAGTTGAAATTCAGAAATTTCTGGAGTGAGCCCCATGTATCTCATGTGCGTTTTTAAACAGTCACCCTTTAGGTATTAGATTGGACTACAATACCAATTTTTTTTTACATTCTACAAGAATTCCAGTGGAGTTTATAAGGAAAAAACTGCGCTAAAAACGCTTTTGTTCGAAAATTTTGATAATTTATTGTGCTGCTCTCGTCATTTTCCCATGAATGAGAATTTTATAGTATCATTGCCTGGTTGAGAGCTATCAATATAAAAAATTTAATCAAAATCGTTAGAGCCGTTTTTAAGAAAACAATTTGGTGTTTTGATCACTATGATGACTATAGTTAACTTTCGGTGGATTTTGCCCATACCCTCATTATTGCGTCCCATGGTAACCTGTAGGCTAGGCATCGAGTTTCAGCTGATTTGGTACGGTGGTTTTCTCTAAAAACTGCCCTAAAATCGATTTCGTCGAAAATTTTGGTAATTTATTGCGGTGCTCTCGTCATTTTCCCACAAATGGGAATTTCATGGTATAATTGCCTTATTAAGAGCTATCAATATAAACAATTTAATCAAAATCGTTAGAGCCGTTTTTGAGAAAAAAAATATTTGGTGTATTGATCACTATGATAACTATAGTTAACTTTCGGTGGATTTTGTTCAAACCCTTATTTTGGCGTCCCATGGTGACTTGTGGGCGAGGTATCAAGTTTGAGCTGATTTGGTACGGTGGTTTTCTCTAAAAACCGTTCACAGACACACACACAGACTGACACACAGACCATTTTCCCAAATAGTGTTTTTCGGACTCAGGGGGTCTGAAACGTAAAGATCTGAAGAGAACTCAAATTTTTTTTTTTTCTGCCGATTACATAACTTTCCTTTCTACTTCGTTGAGCAAGGAAAGTAAAAAAACTCTGAGAAGAGCTAATAAATATAACGGAGGGGTTGGAATTCCAGAATTTCTGGAGTTGCTCCTAGTTATCTTATGAGCATTATTAAACGCTCATCGTACAGGTAATTTATTGGACAACTACACGATTTTTCTGAGACTACTAATGCCTTGCGAGAGGGATTTATAAAGAAAACATTGGGTTAAAATCGATTTTCTTCGAAACTTAGAATACTTTTTTTGTGCTACCCCCGTCACTTTTTACTTTCCTTGACTCTACTGCAAAGTAGAAAGAAAAGTTATGTAATCAGCTGCAAAAAAAATTTTGAGTTTTCTTCAGATCTTTACGTTTCAGACACTCCTGAGTCCGAAAAACACTATTTGGAAAAATGGTCTGTGTGTGTGTGTGTCTGTTAACGATATTTAGAGAAAACAACCGTGCCAAATCAGCTCAAACTTGATATCTAGCCTGCAGGTTACCATGGGACGCCAAAATAAGGGTATGAGCACTATCCACCGGAAGTTAACCATAGTTATCATAGTGATCGGAACACCAAATATTTGTTTTCTCAAAAACGGCTCTAATGATTTTGATTAAATTTTTTATATTGATAGCTCGTAATAAGACAATTACACCATAAAATTCCCAATTGTGGGAAAATGATGATAGCAGCACAATAAATTACCAAAAATTCGACGAAATTCGATTTAAGCGCGGATTTTTCCTTATGAACTCCATTGAAATGTTACTACAATAGTATAAAAAATTGTTGTAGTAGTCCAATCGAATACCTATAGGGTGAGCGTTTAAAGACGCTCATAAGATGTACGGGGGTTTCTCTAGAAATTCCGGAATTTCAACTGCCGCCATTTCGCTTACTGGCAGCTCTAAACGCTTTTACCCAATAACTCCGCAAAAAGGATAGTTCCTTCTTTTAAAAAAATCGTGTTTACAGCCTCATTAATTCTCTGTGTAATAATTGTTCAATAATGGTCCGGGAATGAGTACGAGCAGCACAATAAATTTCGGAAATGTAGGCGCTTCCGTTTTCTGCTGCCGTGAAGTGATGTTTGACCAAGTTCAAACTAACTAAGGATAAGTAGAAGTGAATTGATGTAGAGCTAAGGAAAGTAGTGTGTTGCAACGCACCAGATATTTTCAATACGATATCTAATTTTTTATTGTGCTGTGGAGTTTTGTTGGAAGTGTTCCGTCACTCTCAACACGTAATTCATTTGAAATTACTTGGCCTCCGAGATTGAGACTTGCTCTTTTATCTCCGGGGAACGTTAAAGGTTTGGCGCAAGCAATTTATTTCCTAGTTTGCGGATTTACTGGGGGTGGTTTCACCGCGTGATTGGTTTTCGGATTGGGGCGTCTGATAGTAAACCCAGCACAATATTTGGGGGAAAATATACTGTTTTATTTTAATTTTATTTCAGTCCACTCGATAATAGCGCAAAAGAGAGTGACTACCTCCCCCTCATTGTTCTCAACACCCGAAATACCTTCGTTCCTTTCAAATACTGTTGTTACATTCTTACTCTGGCAAAATTAGAACTCTGCTGGAGCGTTGAAGGCTTCGTAATACCCCACTGTACAATTATGAAGTGCGATGAGAAAGAATGGAATGTTGAGGGCTGAAGATTTAAATTGTTGGTCGTCCCTTCGACTTACTTTTTGACATCGTTTTCCGTTTTATTTTGGAAGAGACCTTTACGAAGAGTTTTGTATGACGGGGCTAATAATATAATTTACGGGGGCCACTCTGGAAATTCCGGAATTCCAACCACTGCCTTTTCACTTTCTACAATTTCTAAAAGTGTTCGCCCGATAACTCTGGAAAAGTGATTATTATCCATCTCGAAACAAATCGTGCTTACACGCTCATTAATTCTCTGCGTACCAATTGCTCAATAATGGTCAGGTTGTGAGTAAGTGCAGCGCAATAAATTCTGGAACTTCGAGCGCTACCGCTTTCTACCTCTAAGTTTAAATGAACTGAGTGAAAACATGAATTGAGTTTGTTGAAAAAAGCTCGAACACAAGTGAATTATGCAGCACACTGTATTTTTCATTTGGATCGACATTGAAGCTTTTTAGTGATTCTAAGGGTCGCTATAATTGATTGGTTCGTCTGTACGTTGTAAACAATTAATTCAATATTTTGTCGATAGGTGGACGTATTTTATGTTGATTATGGAGAATCCGAGTACGTCTCTTTGGAGAATCTTAATTATCTTCGTAGCGATTTCCTCAACTTGAGATTTCAAGCCATTGAAGTTCGAATGGTCGGCATCGCTCCCCTGTAAGTTGCCTTTATTAAGGCCTTTGCAATGTATGAACGAATAATTCAGGAAATGAGAATGTCTTGTTTTTAAAAAACGAGTTTGGTTCATTTCTGTACTCATCAGTACCTGTTCATGTATAATCGAATGTTGTGCGGTGCTTCCCACCAGATATTCATGAAACCAATTCGTTAAACATTTATAATTACCAATAGACTTCTATTGAATTTGTAAAATTAAATTTAACGACAAATTTGTACGTTTTTCAAGCCAAGGGAATGACTGGTCGGCGGAAGCCATCGCGTGTTTCGAAGATTTGTCGTACTGCGGCCAGTGGAAAGTTTTGATGGCCGAAGTCGTGGGCTACAAAAAACATCCCAAAGGGAGTTGTCAAGCTGGAAACCCGTTACCCTGCGTTAAATTGTTCGATCCCGACGGACCTTCCGTAAGTTCGAGATTAATTCGCTTTGTTTTCGATTTTATTCTTGTCAAACACAAAACGTCTCTGTACTCCCTCTTTGGCCCTACGTACGTAGAAAGGGAAGTTTTGTAATCGGCAGAAAAAGAAACAGGTTTATATAATGATCCTTCTCTCGCATGGTGAGGGGGGGGGGGGTGTGTTTGAAACAAGAACGATAGTTCGTTGCTCTGTAATAAACAAAATCTTTATTGTATATCTCCTTCGAAATCATATTATAAATTAAGTAATGATTCAATATAACTCACCTGTAATAAACAAAAAAACGAAAATAAAGTCCTTATTCCAGGGATACGTCACTAAAAATTAATCGTAAATAGGATTTACTAATGTGCCTCGCGGATGGCTTTTCTTCCTCCCTCCGTCTAATCACTCCAGCTGTTCAACTGATAACTGGTATTGATTATGCGGCATCTAATAATCGATTTTTCCAGTTTCGCGGCACATTTAAAGTGGTTGATAAATGAGGATGTTTTCTTCACATTTATTTTCAGAGATCTTTACTTTTCGATAAACACCGTTTGGGAAAATGGTTTGTGAATGCGATTGAGAGAACCAAATCAGTTCAAACTTGATATCTAGCCCGTAGGTTACCATGAGACGCCGAAATACGGGTATGAGCAAAATCCACCGAAAGTTAACTATAGTTTTCATAGTGATCAAAACACCAAATATTTTTTTTTCTCAAAAACGGCTGAAAAAATTTTGATTAAATTTTTTATATTGATAGTTGCTAATAAGGCAACAATACCGTAAAATACCCATTTGTGAGAAAATGACGAGAGCAGCACAATAAATTACCAAACGTTCCCATGCAAATCGATTTTAGCGTGATTTTTAAAATTTTTTTTTTATAAACTTCGTTTAAATGTTACTATAATGGGCAAAAAAATTGATGTTGTAGTCCAATGCAATACCTACAGGGTGAGCTATTAAAAACGCTCATAAGATATATGGGGGCTACTCCGGAAATTCTGGAATTTCAAGTACCGCCGTTTCGCTAGTTACCAGTTCTACACGCTTTTACCCAATAACTCCGCAAAAGTGATTACTATCCTTCTTTTTTAAAAAATCGTGTTTACAGCCTCATTGATTCTCTGTGTACCAATTGCTCAATAATGGTCCTGCAGTGAGTACAGACAGCACAATCAATTCTGGAACTGTAAGCGCTTCCACTTTCTGCTGCGTGAAGTGGTGTTTGATCAAGTTCAAACGAACTGAGTGATAAATGAATTGATTAAGTAGAAAAAGTACACCAGTGAATCGACGTAGAGCTAAGAAAAGTTGTGTGTCGCAACGCACCAGATATTTTTTACCTGTCGCCTTCAGAAGTCCTTTGTCACTGCGGCCGCTTTTTAAATGGGCCTATTGTGACGCTGGCCCTTTCTTAGTAGAAGGCGTCGTACATACCCGCCCCCCTTAGGAAGCCGAGTATGTCCTTCACCGCAGAGTCCGCTACGGTTTGGGGTTCAGTGGTCCCCTGACCGAAGTATGCAAAGCGTTTTGCTGCCAAAGCAGGGCATTCACATAGGATATGCTCTGGTGTCTCATCCTCCTCGCCGCAGAGTCTGTCTTGTTGAGGTGATATCTGAGTGGGCAGTGCCCGGTGAGGAAGCTTATCAGTACTCTCAGATCTTGTCTAGAGAGTGTCAGCATCGCCTTCGCCCTTTGACAGGAAGGCGTGACAAGCCTTTTCGCCGGTCTTAGTCGTGGCTGGCGATGCCAATGGGCGCCATTTTCCTGTTTCTCCCATCGAGCAGTCGGACGGTTGAGGTGACTTTTCGTCAGAGCCACGTGTGGCTCAGGCCCGATGGGTAGGGATTCTGTACCCCTTTTCGCAAGGCCCCAATAACCACCTGTCTACTTTTAAATCGTACTATAACGATCGACAAAAATGAATTAATCTCGTTCCTTTTTCCAGGGTGTTGATTTGGGGTCGCAAATGGTGATAAACGGCGTCGCGACGAAAGTACCCCTCGAAAACGAAGACATGTCCCCTCGCTACGAAGTCAACGGGAAAAACGACTCCGACGAAAATTGGTAACTTCTCTCTTCCTCCCCTCAGCTAACGCATTCAATCGGCCTCCTTAGCCGCTAATCATGACAACTAGTAGCTAGCGATTAGAGCACCAGGAATGAATAACCCCCATTGAATTTATTTGATAACTATCGATCTTCTAAAGAGCGACTGCCCGACTTGTGCGCAGCCATTATTTATGGGTATTCAAGGCGAAAAAAAAACGACTTTTGACTGCTCAAGGCGTTGGATGAGGCTGAACGCGAATGTGAAGAGATTTTTGGTACTGTATAACGGTTTCTACTCGTAAAATACGTTTAAGGCAATTCTCGTATGTTTTTCGTCGCATTGTAATTTGATCGTTATCAACTATCCCCGTTGATGGCGCTCAATTATTACGGCGATAGGAGTGCGGACTGGAACCTTCCGTCATAAGTAGATTTTTACATTTTTCATTTATTCTTTGTGTGTTTCAAGTACTTGCGGCGCTTAAATGTTCACTTTTGCTTAGCCCAACGAAGAAAGAACAAAAGTTGAGTAATTAGGGTGACTTTTCTTCGTTTTTTTTTCGGTTTTCTTCAAATCGTTACACAAAAAAATGCCATTCGAGAAAATGGTGTCTGCACCGTGTGAGAGAAGTGTTGGACTAAACCAACACAAGGATTTAGAGTTTAATCGTGCGGATTATAATAATATCAAAAAAGTTCGACGGAAATGAATTCAAGCGCTGTAAAACTTGCGATATTTGAAAAGTAACGCTCGCCATTGTTGATGTGCCATCCCAGAATAGGGTTTAATTTCTTCTTTTATTCCGCCCGCGCTCGTTTTATAATTTTGTTCGATAATTCTTAACTATTCGTCAATTCTGTCCTCTTCCTGCATTAACCTTCGGATTTACGATCGTTTTAAGAGCAATTTCGATTTAACTGTCGACTTGGTTTATTCCATCCGAGTTAAAGCGTGTCTTATATTCACTCGAATTTGTGTGTTATTTGTATAAATGTTGTTTTTATTCTGCGCGGTTTTTTTTGTAATACCTTCTCTCTATGTTAGTTTGAAGTGTGATAACTGAAGACTGATCGAAGTCGATTTGGTTTTGGTCGTTCCTGCCAACGCAGTTCGGACGCAGCGACGACCAGTTCAGAGGCGCAACATACTGCTGCTGAGTTCGTTTTTGACGTGAATACGTTTTTAAAATTACTTCCATAGGGATGCAATCCAATGATAACAACAAAAACGAATGATAACAAAATCGGAGGATATAGTTTAGTGTTGTAGCTACATATCTATCATCTCCATCCAAATTTCAGTTACACCATTGCATAGCTAAAGAATCAAAGAATTTATTACGCTAAGTAAGGACTGTAACACATCGCGCGCGGCGGAGAAGGCAGCCCCGCCATTTTGCTGCGTATCGAGATTTCCATTTAGTATAACTTTCGACTCAGTAAAGCTACGACGTTCATTCAGGTTTAAACCGTCAGCTCTCGTCAAAATCTATCGATTATATATATATAGCATTAGTGTAAAATTCTAACTGAATATAATAAGGTGTTAAAATAAAAAAATAATATCAAAAAATATATAATGTCGGCCTATACGCGTCGAAAAGCCAAATCGAAATACAGAGATCGTATACGGTTGGAAAGGGCATCTCAACAGTAATCGAATGGTACCAATAAAACACCATATGATCGAGTCAAGCAGTGCCGAGTGGATCAACGACGGTGCCAGTACATCTGAAGCCGGGGCGATTGAAATTACGTTCAATACGTCTTTAACAGCGGAGGCTGAAATTATATTGAGAGGATTGCTCCCCCGGGCGCTTGATATATTCACGTACTTGGTCTCCTACTCCTGTGGTCATTCGATTAAAGGTCGCGACATAAGTAGGAGCAACTCTTAAATAATAAATTCTGGTCACGTTAAGCTCCACCTGTTTCTGGCTGTAGAATGTTGAGCTGTCACGCATGAATGGAAAAAATGAGGCTGAGGAAAGCCTAAATGGGTCCTAAGATGTCATCCAAACATAACTTTGGCTGGAGTATCGTTAGCGGTTGAGTGCGGAGTATTTCTGTACATAAACCGGAACCTATCCAAGTTTTTTTTGACCTCTTTAGGGTCCTTAATCAGGTTTTCTTTTTTTAAAGAAAATTCTTTATAGTTTTTACACCATTTTCCGCCAGACCATTTGTCTCTGAGTGATAGGGAGCCCCGGTGATGCGCAGAATCTTGAATTTTTTTTTAAACTCCCGAAACATGTGGCATTGTCTGTTGCAATCGTTTTGGGCCACCCAATACGAGAAAAGAGTGAAGTGAGATGTTCTACGACCACAGCAGATGATGTAGTTTTAGTTTGGACACATTCAATCCACTTAGTACTAGCATCACATACAATCATGTACTGGATGTTGTTGATTGGTCCGAAAAAGTCCAAGCTTACTAAGAATTAACCATTTCTGGGATGTTTTTGGTGGATTTGTTCTGTGCTGCTGACATTTCTCACAGTTGGCAACAATCTTCTCAATGTCAGAGTCCAGACTGGGCCACCAAAAATAGTTTCGAGCTAAAACAACACTTACGGAGCAGTTTCAAAAGTTCTGTACGAGATTTCAGGCCAGGACACCCACCATAGTCGCGAGGACGGGTCACCCGACGGGGTTTTGGGTGAATTGACTGTCAGCTTGAATGAATGTGGAGCTGAAGTTGAGCGCTATCGAGACCAGCAGCAGAAAGTACCCCAGGATCACCACCCTTCAAGGGTTTCGATGACGAGGACAATTCGCGGAGCCCTGGACTGACTCCGTTGCCACAATTAGCAGCCGCCCACAGCTTTCCAGAAACCCTCCGAAGCGTTTCAGTCCCTAGAGGGGAAAAGTGTGGTAACTTTGCCGAGACAGTTTTTATTGAAACGACCACCACGGAAGTTTTATGTATTCCTTTATGATTAGCCTTCTTTCAAGTTTCCTGTGAGTATTATCCATTTCAACACATCTTCCGCTCAAATTAGCGCAAAATACTGCACTGTATGATGCGCCACACCAAACATTCCTCTTCTCACTCTAGCGAGTGGAGCGATGGATAAAAGCTTCACTCTTTGTTCCTCCTGACAAATAACGAGCACACATTTAAGTCATTGAAAGAATAAAACGCATTTAGCTGCTTCCCGGTCAATTTATTCGATCCCTATCGTAAAATTAGAACATTATTCATTCAACTCCTACCCTCAAACAGCCTCTTTAAGCGAGCTTCTTCAGCTTCGGTGAATTGTACTGGGTCTTTCCCTTTGGCTATCGTTATCAAGTACATTCTCCTGAGCGCGACGCCCGACAAAGCAAACGTTTGCTGTTCCGCCAACGATCTGAGCTCTTCGTCGAACATTTTTCTGTATTTCTTGAGCGTTTTATGTATTCTTTCTTTGCACACGTTCGAGCTGAAAATTAAGGAGTTTACTATGAGGCGATAGGGTGGAAATTGGCCGCGTAGGAGTTGCAGTTTTGGTAGTGACGATAATCTGACAGCCGAAATTGATTCAACGTTGTAACTCAAAATTTAGTGGAAATAGCCTTACTCTGTTTTATTATTGTTTTGTAAGTGTGTCAGAGTCGTCCTCTACAAACGTCCTATCCTCCCATGTTTCCGTATTGATGTACGTCCGGTATATTGTTTTTCTGTCATCCATCGGGTCGTTTGCTACCTCAACCGTGCAAATCTGCCCCGATGGATCCGTGACCTGTTGTAATCAGTGACTCCTATTAAAGGCACCAGGCGGTTGTGGTCTAGTGATTAAGACATTGGTTCATAATCTCGACGAAAGTCGGGAATTGTGGATCAGAGCTCCGCCCAATTTGCTGTAATTTTTGCCTGAGGCAGCAGCTCTTCAAAAGCATCTCCAAACTACCACAGTACACTGTTTCCGTTCGCCATTTTTCTTTAATCTTAAGGTACCCCTCGTAGCTTCTTGTTGTACCTCCCATCTGAGGGGCAATACTCCCAGTATTGCCACTAAGATGGTAGGTGTGCTGTGGAAGGCTCCTGATATATTCATCATTATAGTTCTATCTAGCTTGTTAATTCTTGGTTGCTCCTTGCCATCGTGTGATTGCTCCGTGGACTATTCTTGGTCTTGATGCTGTTTGATGGATCCATTTTGCCATCCATGGGTTCACACTCGAAGTCTTCCCTATTATACTTTATTAGGGCCCTGCCTTTTTCAGCCAGTGTAATTATTTGTTCCTTCCACCGTCTCCTATCTAGGGTCCCTTCACCCCTCAGTACCAGTTCCTTCCATTTGTTTATGGTGACTAGAAAGCTCCTATCAATTGGATTGGTCAGTGTTTTTATCGACGATTGGTGGTCTGTATTGTTATTGCCTTTTTTATTAGTGAGTGCTCTTTGTCATCAGTTTGTCAATGCAATGATCAATTGCTAACGGTTCAATGGATGGGTTTGGTTCGTCCCGGTACAATGCCTACTGGTATAGATTCTTTCCAGTCCAGGTATAAATTTACCCATTCCTGCATTTCCGCGTATAAGGTTCGACCCACCCGTGTAACATATTATTTCTGAGTCGTCTTCTACAAACGTTCTATTCTGCCATGTTTCTTATTGCGTATTTCCGTATTGATATACGTCTGGTATATTGTTTTCCAGTTTGCTGCCTCGACGATGTTGTGCAAATCTGCCCCGATGTTCCTTCCAGGGGACCTGTTTCATTTCGCCATTTTTCTTTAATCTTAAGGTACCCCTCGTAGCTTCTTGTTGTACCTCGCATCTGA
Source organism: Pachypeltis micranthus (assembly GCA_020466155.1). NCBI lineage: Eukaryota > Metazoa > Arthropoda > Insecta > Hemiptera > Miridae > Pachypeltis > Pachypeltis micranthus. Next base: position 11,968,851 of record CM035780.1, on the reverse strand, counting down.
GGGGCCCCAGCGAAGACATTGCATGAGTGCTGGGCGTATGAGGGTACCCAGCTTGTTGGCCTTTACCCCTACCCTGCCAGCACGAAACAGCTCACAGGCCCTGAAAGGGCTCCACACCGACAGCCACGGGCAGAAGCCCCCGTGGTACCCATTCTATAGGGAACAAGAGAGTTTTAGATGGTGGAAATGGTTTTAAGGCATTGTGAATAAGTTAGGTTGTGGGGAAATGCGCACAGGGCATCGGGGGAAAGTGAATAGTGTATTTGTTTGTTTGTGTGTTTTGTGTTAGTGCGTAATTGTGTGTGGGCGGTGCCAGGGATTCTTCTTCTTTCCGTGTCCAGATCCACCATTTAAACTTTGTATTTCCAATATTCAGCCGCTTGAATCGCTTTGTCGTTACATGCTAAAATATCTTCAAATGTGCAGGTTGATGTTAGTAAGTCACATCGTAGAAGATGATTGTAATCTTGCTCTAGCCCACAGTCGCTGGTTGTATCTTCTTGAGTTCCCCACTTAACGAGATTAGTTTTGCGCCTGGTTACTTTTGTACGAAGTCGGTTTAGTGATTTCCAAGTGGTAAAAGGAATTTCAAAACCACCACTTGGTTATTCTTTCAGTTCCAGTATTTGAGTCTGTAATGTCTCTTGCCACAAGGTTTGCCGTCTTTGTTTAGGAGTCATGCTTAGAGGTTCTGTAGATCTAATAAAACCTTTCCTGGACTTGAGCCTAGTTCGTTGTTGTTGGTGATTGAACAGAGGATGTCTTGGATCACTAGATTGTTTTGTCCGCTCTATTTCAGATGCAACTAACTTCATTAACCGCTACGTCGACTTGTTTTGCGTGGACTGACTTATTCCAGACTGGAGCTGCATATTCTGCTGCAGAGAGAGACAATGCCATCACTGATGTACGTAGTACGGAAGGTTGAGCTCCCCAAGTTGTTCCTGTTAGTTTCCGTATTATATTGTTTCTAGCAGTTACTTTCAGCTTTGTATCATGACAGTGAGCTTTGTAGGAGAGTGTTCGGTCTAATTTAGTACGGCGCTTATTGGACCACCAAGTGGGATTTCTCTGTCACTAGTAAAAAGGACTGTGGGACAACACGCCAGAAGACTGCATCAGACAATCTGGAACGCTGAAGGAGTAAGACGCTCCAAACGCTTTGTCTCAGAGCAATCGAGTGAGACAAGACACACCCTTCTGAGGATGGAGAGGGAGGAAGGCAGATTGTTGGGATCATAACTGGGCACTGCAGAATGAACAAACACACGTATGTTATGAGTATAGTCGACACCCCTCTATGCAGGTGGTGTGGCACGGATGAGGAGACTTCTTACCATGCCCTGGCCCAGTGCTGTAGACTTGAGAAAGAGCGACTTTTGGTCTTTGGCACTGCTTCACCCAGGATGGATAGCAACGAGGACTCTTTCAGGAACTACGTGGCTTTCCTCAGGAGGCTGGGCATTGACCTGTAAGACACGAGGACTGGCACAATAGGTCATCTGGCCGCAGTGCACGTCCCACCACTGGGACAGTCAGAAGACTAAATATATAACACTTAGGTACTTTGGCGTACTGCAGCGCTCAAGCTCCTGTTGTCCCAATGTTATTTTAAGTTTCCTCCAAGCTTCTTTGTTCCTCACAAACTTGGGTTTTTGTCGGTGTCGGGGTCCCCTTTTCAAGGGCATGTGTGGCTTTAAAAAGGGCCAACGAAAATTGTTGTTGTGTTTGTAGGTCCTGTCTGCCGGTTGAGACAGTGTGAGGCGAAGAACGGGTTTCTCGGGCGTCGTTGCGTAGGTTGAAGGGCTCGGTTGAGCAGTAGCTCCTCACCGCGAGGGACTCGGTTGAGTCGTCGCTCCTTCTCCCTCAGACGCGAGATGAGGGACTCGGTTGAGTCGGAAGGCTTGGTTGAGCTGCGGGCGAGGGACGAGTTCCTCAGGCGTCGTTGCGTAGGTTGAAGGGCTCGGTTGAGCAGTAGCTCCTCACGGCAAGGGACTCGGTTGAGTCGTCGCTCCTTCTTCTTCAGACGCGAGAGGGCGGACTCGTCGTCCCCACTGGCGCCGCTGATGGTGGCTGGTTGTTGTCGGAAGAAGAGATCTGTGAAAGAATGCCGTTTGTCGGTTTTTTTTTTTCGGACGCTTCCGGGGAGGGGAAATCTTCAAAAGACACTCAAATGGGTAGTGTCGGATTTTTACCGACCAAAATCCCTCCCCCACGGTTGCCAACCCGGAGGTTCTAAACCAGAAGGATGGGAGGCCAGCCTGCAGATGCAGGGGGACTCATGCGCATGTGCGATGCGGGGAGGGCGGGACAGGGTTAGCGTGGAATGAGGGAGCAGGGCCTACGGACGATGTCCGAGGCGTTGAGAGCATATTGTGTGAGGCAGCTGATGGACGGGTTGGGGTGACCCGCCACTGAGTTGCGGAGGTTGAGGGCGTAGGTTGAGGCGGCTGCGCTGAGCGAGGGGAGGCCTGTTTCCTTCAGGAGCTGCCGGTTTCTGATGGAGCGCCGTTGGTACGTACTCTTGGAGGGAGTCGTCCTTGCTGGTTGGCCACCTGCTATCCCCTCCAGGAGTCGTCTGTGGTTCGCAGCTAGCGCCCTCTGTCGGGATGACTTTCCTATGAAGCGCCTTTTGTAGGTAATGGGTGGCCAGCCACCACAGTCGGGTTAGACTTAAGGTGTTTTGGTCGTAATATGTAATAATAATAATGCCAGAGATGATCGAATATTAAGTAGCCCATCCCTGGACCGCAGGCGTGAATTATTTAAGGGTTGGGTGAGTTACGTGTATGTTAGTGTCATGTAAGAATAGGTATTGTAGGGAAGGTTCCAGGGGGGATGAATATCGAGTAGTCCGCCCCCGGACCTTCGGGAAAAAGCGTGAATGTATTTATCGTGTGAGTGTGTCAGTAGGTTAGAGTGAGTGTGGTGGGTTGAACTGGGGATCGCAGTTCAGGCCGGGATTAAATACCTGCTTGACGCCCCCAGTGGAGACAATTTATCGTACTAACTGGCACCTTTGACCGTGCGTTAACGTACTAAGGAGGTATCAATTTGGTGAAACTCGGATGAAGCGACGTCGCGCTCATTCGAAGCTTTTCTTCTTTCTTATCGACCTTTTTCTTCGTCGTCAAATCGTCATCTTTCGCCTTCGGCTCTCTATCTTTCCTCCGTTTTTGCTCTTTCTCTTTATAATAGACGTTCATCGCTTCCGAAATCGTTTCCATGTTGATTTCAATCGGTTTGAACTTCTTTTGAATGATATTTTTCTTTTTTTTAACGTCCAACGCCCGTTCGGCCGCCAAACGAGCTTCGATCCTCGCTCTCGGCGTGTCTTTTCGCGGTATCTTCCTGTACAATCGACCGCTCACGTCGGCCGGCAACCATTTCTTTTTCGTTTCAACGGGACACAAATCGCTTTCGTGTATCGAAATTTTTTCTTCGATTTGAATGTTGGTCCATAATTTAATTTCTTCGGGGTCTTCCGTTTTATTCGTTCCGTCGAACTCGCTTTTTTTGAAAAAATCCTCCTTGTATTTGGTAAAATCCTCGATCACTTTGAGGTAAAGGTAGTTACGAGGGTCTCGGCTCATTACGTACAGGTTGTCCAAAATTTCGTCCACGTCGAAGTCCAAATCAGTTTTTATCGTCGCGAGTTTTTTCTCTCGTCGCACGGCCAATTTGAAGAGGACTTTGAAGATGCAGTCTTCGTACCATTTACATTTGGAAAAAAGTTTCGACGGGTCGACTCGAGGTTCATTTCTATCGCTCTCTGAGCTCCCTTCGATGCTCGACATCGAGCTGAGTGTTTTGTCTATCGAGTCTCTTTTGGGGAAAGGCTCTTTCAATTTGAACTGTTTTTTCTTTAACGAACCCGAAGGTGAGAAGCTAGACCCTTCGTAGCTGCTCACCGCCGGGTTAATATTGCTCCCTAACGTGCTTTTGTTCCCTCGAAGGCTCTTATACCTCTCTTTTCGCTCTATAATTTTACTTAAACCGTAATATTTTGTGGGAGGCATCGCTCTGCATGTTTTCCTTCCTAATTGACAATCGATGAGATGATCGTCGGCCAGCAATAATTGTTTATAATGATCTCTACCCATTTTGGGTATTTTCTCTTCGTCGCTGCTCGACAAAATCAAATCGAAATTGCTATCTCCGCTCGAAGCGGGTTTTCCCAACGCTTCTCCCAATACGACGTCGTCGTAGCCCAAGTTGGGTTTGATGTGCGAAGTGACGCCTTCCATTGGAGCCGCGTCCAGCTCCTTAACGTCTTCCGTTTGCTTCATAAGTGTTTCTATGTTGTCCAAATTTTCTTCTTCGTCCCACAATCTTTTAGGCAAAACCTGAAATAAATTCGTAACGTGTTGTCGTTCGCCAGTTCGCAGAGTTAGCATGCTAAATAAATAACTAATTCCGAGTATGAACCTGAACAATGAGAAATTCTAATTTTTTAAATTTTATTTTAATATATTTATTGACATACAGATTGTAAGTATAAATCATCTCTCCAACTATAACGAAAAACATGTAACCAATTATGCATAATAAAAATATAATGCCCGCAGCGGAGAATGAGGGACAATATCGTCGCTTACTTCTTCACTCGCTGTCATTGTGGATAAAATACTATCTTCGTCTAAAAATCCTTAAATAGATTTTTATTTAAATGAAATCCGAGCAATCAATACTTTTTTAGGGTAATTTTACTGTCAGAAAGTGTGTCGCTAACTGTCCAATTAATAGGGATCTTAAACCTGGAGAGAAGGAATTGTGTGCAGCTATTGCTTTGTACGGAAAGAAGTTTTGAAACAGTCAGGAATCCTCTTTGAGAGAATCGCGTGCATAACGCACGCGAAGGCAACGTGAAGTCGTTACGTTTCAATAACTAGCGAACCGCGCTTCTTTCGTACGAGTCTCACAACCTGAGTAGCTTCATGTCCCCGAATAAGGGAGCTGACGGGGCTCTCTTCTGTGTCTTACCGATAACACGTACGAAGGAAAAGGGAAAGGGAAGTATTGTAATCGTGTCAAACAATATTTGGTGCGTAGCAACACGCAACTTTCCGCAACCCTCCGTAAGTTCGAACATCAGCTACAAATGCGGGCGCTATATCTTCGTTCAACGCATTTCTACGGAAACATTTATGGAGAACAAAATGTAGGGACTAGTTAGCTGAGAGTTCTTCGGAAGTTTCATTGAAATAGTAGGAGCCATTTTTGAGAAAATTAGAATACCGATAAATTAATACTCGACAAATCTCCTTTTCTGAGTGAACTTGGTTTATATCTCCGTTCAACATATATATACAGAAATAATTATGGAGAACGAAATGTGGGTATGGGTGACTAAAACACACTCTGTAAGAGTGATCACATCTGGTGAAGCAGTCACCCTGGAATTTTATCCATATATATATTTAAAAATTTATCAGATTATGGAAAAAATTATGGGCAGACTAGGTCATCTGGTAAAACCTCTGGTCACTAGATGTCAGAATTTTTTCTCGTACAATGGAATAAAGCTGTTTAACAGTCTTTCAAAGGAATTAAAGATGCTAAATGATTTAGCAGGGTTTAGGCGGCGCATCAAAGAGTACGTCCGTGTGGAAATGCTCAGATGATTCTCTTTTTAACTTTTTTTTCTGATTTTATTAACAATCTATCGTATAATTCAGTATTATTGTACTATATAGATTTGCGATTTATACCTATTAATCTGTAGCTAGAAAGTTATAACGACTCCTCCCCTCAGCACATGTTTTTACTTATCGAGGGGGGAACGCATTACGTAGTATTTGTGATTCTTTATCTATCTTTTTTTTTGTAATCTTCTTGAATAAATGCATTTTTTTTAAATCGAGAGACTGGCTGCATCGTGATAGTAACAATACGTTCACCTTCTAGGTGAGAAAAGTAAATAAAATAACCAGCCCTTCGTCAAACAACGCTTTACAGCAGCAGGAAGCGGTAGCGCTTACAGTTCCGGAATTTATTGTGCTGCTCGTACTCATTGCAGGACCATTATTGAGCAATTGGTACACAGATAATTAATGAGGGTGTAAACACAAATTTTTTCAAGGATAGTAATCACTTTTGCGGAGTTATTGGGTAATAACTGTTAGAACTGGTAGTAAGCGAAATGACAGTAGTTGAAATTCAGGAATTTCAGGAGTAACCCCCATGTATCTCATGAGCGTTTTTAAACTCTCACCCTTTAGGTATTGGATTGGACTACAATACCAATTTTTTTCAACGTTCAACAAGAATTCCAGCGGAGTTTATAAGGAACAAAAACTGCGCTAAAAACGCTTTTCGTCGAAAATTTAGGTAATTTATTGTGCTGCTCTAGTCATTTTCCCACAAATGGGAATTTTATGGTGTGATTGCCTTATTGAGAGCTATCAATATAAAAAATTTAATCAAAATCGTTACAGCCGTTTTTGAGAAAAAAAAATTGGTGTTTTGATCACTAAGATAACTATAGTTAACTTTCGGTGGATTTTGCCCATACCCTCATTATTGCATCCCATGGTAACCTGTAGGCTAGACATCAAGTTTCAGCTGATTTGGTACGGTGGTTTTCTCTAAAAACCGCGCTATAATCGATTTCGTCGAAAATTTTGGTAATTTATTGTGCTGCTCTCGTTATTTTCCCACAAATGGGAATTTTATGGTGTAATTGTCTTATTGAGAGCTATCAATATAAACAATTTAATCAAAATCCTTAGAGCTGTTTTTGAGAAAAATAATATTTGGTGTTTTGATCACTATGATAACTATAGTTAACTTTCGGTGGATTTTGTTCAAGCCCTTATTTTGGCGTCCCATGGTGTTCTGCGGGCGAGATATCAAGTTTGAGCTGATTTGGTACGGTGGTTTTCTCTAAAAATCGTTCACAGACACACACACAGACCATTTTCCCAAATAGTGTTTTTCGGACTCAGGGGGGGGGGGGGTCTGAAACGTAAAGATCTGAAGAAAACTCGAAAACTTTTTTTCAGCCGATTACATAACTTTCCTTTCTACTTTTCGTAGAGCCAAGGAAAGTAAAAATAGGTTTTTTCGCTTTTTGGCAAAAAAGCTTCAACGATTATCACCAAACTTTCAAGATGTTTTCGAATAGATAATACCTACATATTGTTCTCAATAAATGTTTCTCTGACAGTCCATTGAGCAGAGATAAAAATTAAAATGTGTCGAAAATAACGTTTTTTCGAACATTTCCGTAAATTCCAGGATAACTGCTTCACCAGATGTGATCAATCTTACAGAGTGTGTTTTAGTCACCCCCACCCACATTTCGTTCTGTATAATTATTTCTGTATATATATGTTGAACGGAGATATAAGCCAAGTTAACTCAGAAAAGGAGATTTGTCGAATATTAATTTATCGGTATTCCAATTTTCTCAAAAATGGCTCTAACGATTTAGGTCAAACTTACTGACTACTCTCAGCTAACTAGTCGCTACATTTTGTTCTCCATAAATGTTCCTGTGGAAATGCGTTGAACGAAGATATAGCGCCCGCGCATTTTTTTTTTTCTCAAAAACGCGGCCCTAAACGACTTTAATCACGTTTTTCGCTCGAAACTCACCAGTTTGTTGTATCTCGTGTAAAATTTGTGGTTTTCGAAGAATTTTTTCGGCGGTTTCCGAGGTTTGGGCTTCGGATCTTCGTCGGAAGACGAAGAAAGGACTTCGGGCCCCGGTAAACAATCCTCTTCGGAAGGGATTTGTTGAGGAAGCGTCGCGGGGCACCATTTGGGACGTATCTTCTGAAGCTGGAATAGTATTTCTTCGTCCGAAACTGTCTCATCTTCGTCGCTCATCTCCGACTCATATTCCTCTTCGGACTCCTCTTGGATGACCTCGTCGTTCGGCGTGTAAAAGGACATCGTCCAATTAATTGACTAAGTTATTCGAAAAAAAAAAAAAATCGTTCACTGGTATCGATGTCATTCATTAAGGACACAACGATGTTAAAATTACTCATAAAAATATGAGCAACGGTTTATGTTTGTTTGACTAGTAACAATAAAATCGCAAGGCTTAAAATTGAAGGCGCCAAAAGGGGACGCGGAATAAATCATTTGAAGTTAAAATAAACGAAACATTTACGTAATTGGCTGACTAGTTTTCAAATGATTGCGTTCAACGTTGAAATGTTAACAGTTCGCCTGACGTAACGTGCGATAGAGAATGACGAGAGCGGCGCAATAAATAAATATCTGGTTGCGTAGCAACACACAACTTTCCGCCACCCCCGTAATTTCGAACACCAGCTACACAAGAGAGCAAAATGTACGTACTAGTTAGCTGAGAGTACTCCGAAAGTTTGATCGAAATCGTTAGAGCCGTTTTTGAGAAAATTGGAATACCGATAAATTAATATTCGACAAATCTCCTTTTCTGAGTTAACTTGGCTTATATCTCCGTTCAACATATATATACAGAAATAATTATAAAGAACGAAATGTTGTTATGGGTGACTAAAAGACAATACACTAGGCTTTATGACATCTGGTGAATAAGTTACCCTGAAATTTACGGAAATGTTCGAAAAAACGTTATTTTCGACACATTTTGATTTTTATCTCTGTTCAATGGACTGTCAGAGGAACATTTATTGAAAAGAATATGTAGGTATTAACTATTTGAAAACGTCCTGTGAGTTTGGTGTAAATCGCTAAAGCCGTTTTGCCAAAAAGCGTAAAAAACCTATTTTTGCTTCATGGGCCTATATCTCCGTTCACCGTATTTTCATGGAGATATGTATGGAGAAGAAAAGTTAGGTATTGATTAGTAGAAGATAATTTGAAAGTTTAATCAAAATCGTTAGAGCCGTTTTCGAATAAAATGCGAAATCCCCTAGTTTTTGGTACATTTAAGTCCCCCCCCCCTTCCCATCGGCCGAAATCGTCTATAACCTTATTTTGGTGTCTACAAAAAATAACGAATAAAACAAAAAAAGAACCAGCTCAATCGGATAAGCCGTTCTCCCGCCAATCGAACTACAGATGACCATAAATCATCTCATATCAGATCATCATGTCACTCAAAATATCACTGGTAGTTCAACGAGTAACCGACAGGAGTTCGAGGAGTTCATCGAGTAATTGCACGCTATTCAAGGCACATTTGAGTTTCTTAATCTGGTCGAACAGTGTTGTACAAAATTATTGCATTAAAATGAATAAAAATTGTATAAAAACGTTAAAAGTGGCGCGACAAGTTTTATAAAAAGATATAATTGAGCTGTCTCAAGTCCGCAAACACAAATCTTCAGTCCAGCCCCCAACATTCGTCCGAACGTCTGTCGTCGTTAACCTTAGGGGTAGACAAAAAGTCGGGTTTACTGTTGACAACTTCCATTCTGTTCTTCAAAGACGAGTGTTGTTGAACTTTTGAGTCGGCTCGTCTCGAACAGACTTTAAGGTGATTTAAGAGGTCGTACGGCTCGAAATATTCCGTGTGATTGTACGGGCAGGGGACTTTGGTGCCTTTGTAGTGTTTTATGCAGTCGATGATGTGATACTGGAGCCTCTCTTTTTTCATCATGTGGGAAGGCTCGAACGGGCAGATGGCCACCATCGACGGATCAACGAAGATCTGAAAACGAAATAAATGAGTCATTTAGAGGGTAAAGACACGAATGAGACTTGTATCGATGGCAAAGTTGGTTGAATCTTGGAACAATGGTTCTGCACGGGGCTGCAGACGTGAAAATTGAATCGATTACGCTACTTTCCTTCGAAATTCTTAAATGTTATTGACATGCATTAATTATATGAAATTAACGCGCTCATTTACGTTAATTTAAGATTTATTTACAAGTCTGTTCGACTTGTTTACGACAAAGATTTACCTATTGAACCGTTTTCAAAATGTTATTAAGGTATTATCAGAAAACTGAGTAGTTCTCACCCCTTTGTCTTTAGTAGAATAGAAACCATCAGGCGGAGCCGCAGATTGGTTAGGAGCATGAGACATAACTGCCGAACGAGTGCAAACACAACAAGACGCCGATGCGGTTACAACGAGCGCAGGTTAGAAAGATTTAGGTCGTTCACGAGCCGCTCATTGGAACGGAACGCTGTAATGAAAGGAGTTCCAAACGACCCATTCCGTTCTCCCTTTTGCTCAACCCGTTCCGTTCCGGTTCTGAAACTCGGAACCGACGATTCACGATTCGTTTTATGAGTTCCTACTAGCTCCTTGAACTATTAATTCAATTATGTACACTACGCGAACACGAAACCGCTCGGGATATGTAATATTTCGTTTAGCGTAGGAACAAACTCGCCCCAAACAAGCGTTCGTTTAGTAACAGAATTCATCCCGAATCAATTTGGGCTGAAATGCCGTCACGACCCTTAAAATGCGTATTTTACCCCAATTTGTCCAACGTCAACAACCCGTGTGGGGTTTTACTTTCCTTGACTCTACGGAGTAGAAATGATAGTTACGTACTCGGCTAGGAAAAAATTCAAATCTTGAGATTTTAAGACCTACTGAATCTTAAATAGTCTGTGAACGACTTTAAGAGAGAACATCTGAACCAAATCAGCTCAAACTAGATATCTAGCCCAGAGGTTTTCATGGGACGCCAAAATAAGGCTATGAACAAAATTCCCCCAGGAATATCTATAGTTGCAATAGCGATCTATTTTCGTCGAAATATTTGGAATTTATTGCGCTGCTTTGGTCATTTTCTTACCGATGGGAATTTTAGGGCAATGTCGACTTTTTGAGAGCTGTCCACATAAAAAATGCTATCAAAATCGTTAACGCCGTTTACAATTAAAAAAACATACTTGGCGTTTTGATCACTATGATAACTATAGTTATTTTTGGGCCACATTTTTTATTTTGTTTCGAAGCTCACCGTAAATTGAGACGGTGGCACCCAAAAGGAGAAAGTGAAAAAACGAAATACTCGGACCCAGACTACCCAACGCTGGCTCGAGGGAAAGAAAGATAAGAAGATGTTCCACGATAGAACGACCACCAGTTTAGAGTCGAACCCACACGAGCAGTAAGAGGTCTCACCTGTACTTCTCAGTAGCTCAATCCTCAAGTCGACGCTACGCATTCCATTCGCGGGTTCGAACCCATCTCCGAACAATATTTTTTTAAATGGTTTATGTTGCTTAATTTCTGTTGCAATTAGAAGACTATTTTATGTTATTTGTTGTCGAATATCGTTAATGATTAAATTGTTTAACCTATAATTCTTTTCCTTTCTTGAACCCCTTTTGGATTGCACATTTTAGAGGTGTCCCAAATCAACTTCAGTCGTCTAAAACAGACGCAGAGGATTCCATTTCAGCCCCCTATCCACAGAAATCAGGTATAGTATATGTTAGGGATACTTACAGCTAGGATGAAGAACTGTGAAAGGATTCCCTTTACCAAGATGAAAGTATTTCCCAGCTGAGGGCAGATGCAGTTCTTGGTACCCTTACAGTTCCGGAATTTATTGTGCTGCTCGTACTCACGCTGTGGCCATTATTGAGCAATTGGCACTCAGCGCATGGATGAGCCTGTTTATTTTGTGAGATTTATTGAAGACTCCTAGAGAGGTCAGCAAGCCCAAACTGTCCTTCCCTGGAATGAGAAAAAGCCGTAAGCGCCATAAAAAGAAGGTGCGGAGCTGAGAAAAGTCTGGCCTTAAGGGTTGTTGGACCCAAACCATGGTACCATGGGAAAGAACAGTATGCTGCCTTGCGTCGGTTCATTATGGGTTAGGGCCACGGCAGGTGGCTGCCTCCGAAGGGTAAGGCAGGTAGAACGAAGCGATCCAACTCCTACCCAGGGCAAGGCCTGACAATGCTGGCAAATGCGCTTGCTGTGCGGATATCCCACATCCCCAGGTCGGAACTCCCACATACATCCCCGAATGATGGATAGTAACTGTCACCCGAGATTTTCTTAGATTAAAATGACAATTTAGATGAGTTTTTGAGGAAAGTGGCAGAAGGAGAATACCGACCTTCCAACGGACAGCACAATATCCTGCCACGCCAGAATCCCTTGGACGACAATGAAGTCGAAGGTAGAAGGAAGTTTGACGATGATATACATCACAACTGATGCGGAAGAGCTGTGTGATTGCCTCCTATTCGTGTAATACGTTACCGATACAATCCTTAAGAGATCGAAAAACAAGTTGCCCCGTCGATTGACAAAAAGTTGACAGTAACAGTTCAGAAACTGATTTTACGGGTTCGACTTTTTCAAAAGTTTTAGCGGGAAACAACCCGATTTGGCCTCGCCCGCGCATTCTATGAGACGGCGAGTGAACTAAAGTAGTTACCACGTTCGCCGCTTGGCTCCCAACGGAAAACTGTGTCGCTCGACGTCGGACACTTGTAAATTTCCGGATCGAACGACTCTTCGCGATCTGTCGGATGTTTAGCGAACTAAATTAGTTGCGAGCTCCTTCCCGTTTATGATCTCCTATTCCAATATCTTCCCCGAACCGCTACTTTGGGCCAGTTGAGCGGCACGTTGTCGGCAGTTCGCGCTCTATCGGGCGTTGAGTAAACTAAAAGTAGTTCGGGCGTTTGCCGCTAGACTGCAGGAGCGTAGCGAAAACCTTCCAGACTGACGAAATCTTCGAAAATCACGCAACTTTCCTCAATCCTGCTTCACATTCAGCGGTTTATGCAGCTCTTGCCGCTAATCTAACTAGCTTTTCCACTCCTTTTATACAAATTGTGTAGAATTTAACATTGCTACGTCCTAGTTCACTCAAACTTGGTAAACAGTTCCAAAATTTATTGTGCTGCTCGTACTCACGCCCTGGCCATTATTGACCAACTGGCACAGGGAGGATTGATGTGAGGCTGTAAACACATCTATTTCTGAGAGGAATAATAACCACAAATTCCGGAATTCCTGGAGTAGCCCCTGTATGTCTTGTGAGCGTCATTGAAAAATCGTCGTACAGGTACACGGTTGGAGTACCACCTGAATTTTTCTGACGACCTCAGTATCATTTTAACAGAGTTTGTAAGGGAAACAGCGCTAAAATCGATTTTCGTCGATATTTTTGGTAATTTATCGTGCTGCTCTCGTCATTTTCCGACGAATGAGAATTTTATGGTGTCATCGTCTGTTTGGGAGCTGTCAGTATAAAAACTTTAATCAAAATCGTTAGGGCCGTTTTTGAGAAACAAAATATTGGGCGTTTTGATCACTATGATAACTATAGTTATTTGTGATCGACTTTCGCTCATACCAGTATTTTGGCGTCCCACGGTGACCTAACGGCTATATATTAAGTTTGAGCTGATTTGGTTAAGCCGTTCAGTCCGATACAGCGCGAATTGACGAAAACGTAAATGTAGGCAAACTGGCCCAAAGTAGCAGTTCGGGGGAAGATATTGGAATAGGTTATCATGAACGGCAAGGAGCTCTCAACTATTTTAGTTCGCTAAAAATCCGATAGATCGCAAAAAAGTCGTTCGAATCGGAAACTTCCAAGTTCTGACTGCTCGATGTCGAGCGACACAGTTTTCCGTTGGGAGCCAAGCGGCGAACGTGGTAACTACTTTAGTTCGCTCGCCGTCTCATAGATCGCGCGGACGAGGCCAAATCGGGCCGTTTGCCGCGTAAACTTTTGAAAAAGTCGAACGCGTTAAATCAGTTTCTGAGCTGTAACTGTCAACTTTTTGTCAATCGACGGGGCAATTGTTTTTTCGATCTCTTAAGGATTGTATCGATAACGTATTACACGAATAGGAGGCAATCACACAGCTCTCTTCCCTCTTTTACTAACGATCTCAGCTCTACCGTGTCAGTTGTGTTGTATTTTATCGTCAAAAACCTTCTACCTTCGACTTTATTTACGTCCAAGGGATCCTGGCATGGCAGGACAATGGGCGGTACGTTAACAGTAGGGTAACGACCTTCCCCCAAAAACCCATCTCAATTGTCATTATAATGTGGAAAATCTCGGGTTACAGTCCCACGAAGTGCCTACACGACGAGTCTTCAAATACTCTCACGAAATAACTAGGAGCAGCATCATAAATTCCGTAATTTCAATCACCGCCGTTTCACTAACAGGCGCTTCCATGGCTGAGTACCAATTGCTCAATAATGGCCAGGGGGTGAGTACGAGCAGCACAATAAATTCCGGATCTGTAAGCGTACCAAGAACTGCATCTGCCCTCAGCTGGCAAATACTTTCATCTTGGTAAAGGGAATCCTTTCACAGTTCTTCATCCTAGCTTTTAGTATCCCTAACATATACTATACCTGATTTCTGTGGATAGGGGGCTGAAATGGAATCCTCTGCGTCTGTTTTAGACGACTGAAGTTGATTTGGAACACCTCTAAAATGTGCAATGCATATGGGAGTCATGAAGGAAAAGAACTAAAGGTTCAACAATTTAATTGTGGTGTAGTTAGCAAGCGCAATCATAAATGATATTCGATAACAAATAAAATAAGTCTTCTAATTGCAACATAAATTAAGCAAAATAAATCATTTAAAAAAAAGTTGTTCGGAGATGGGTTCGAACCCTCGAATGGAATGCGTAGCGACGTCTCGGTGATTGAGCTACTCACAGAGATAGTTGCGGGGAACAAAATGTGGGTTAAGAATGCTAGAAGACACTCCATAAGATTTATCACATCTGGTGAAGCAGTTACCCTGGAATTTACGGACATTTTCGAAAAAACGTTATTTTCGACACATTTTGATTTTTATCTCTGTTCAATGGACGGTCAGAGGAACTTTTATTCAGAACAATATGTAGGTATTAACTATTTGAAAACATCTTGAAAGTTTGTTGAAAATCGTTGAAGCCGTTTTGCCAAAAAGCGTAAAAAACCTATTTTTGCTTCACAGGCCCAAATTTATTTTTGGCTCGATTACTATACTTTCCTTTCCCTTTGGGGTGGCGGAAAGTAAAAAAAAAAAAAAGTCCGAGAATAAATCGCGCTATATTAACAACAATAACAAAAACGTATTTACAAAATAACGTCTAAACGTTTGTCGACTAAAAACATCCGTAAGCTTCACTTTTTCGCGTTTCCCTCTTCGATCTCGACAATCGTGGGCTTAGACGGAATATTCTTCTTAAGGTTATCAGCTAACGCCTTTTCGTCCGAGATGTGCACTTCGAAGCAACCGAAGTAGTTCAGAATGTTTTCTGAAACGAAAAAAATAACTTCGTAAATAGCGTTAAAGACGAATTAAATTGCGCTCGAGAGGATCTACAGACCTGCGTTCGAAGGGTTTAATTTGTACTGAGTCGTAGCCGCTTCGATAGCTTTGGATCTTTCTAAAGTACCTAATTCGGCGAGCAGCTTCATAACTTTATGCAACGAGATTTTACCGTCGGGCAGCGATTCGGGTTCGAGGTATCCCAAAGGGGTGTCCTCGACGTTACCGCGGTATTGAGGCATGCGCGCCTTTTCCGACGGCTTTCCGTATTTGGACGCCTGAGGAAGATAAACAAAAAAAAAACGAGGTAACAAACAACGAGGTTGGAAATTGAGAGTGATCGAAACAGGTGGTTCTGAGTAAATTAAATATAATTCAATGAAGATATTATCTGGTGCGTTGCATCACACAACTTTCCTTAGCTCTACAAAGTAGAAAGCAAAGTTATGCAATCGCCAGAGAAATTTTTTTTTTTAGTTTTCTTCAGATCTTTACGCTTCAGACCCCTACAATCCCGAAAAACGGGAAAATGGTCTGTTTGTCTGTGGGCGATTATTAGAAAAAACGAGTAAGTTATCTATAGTTATCATAGTGTTCAAGACACTAAATATTTTTTTTCTCAAAAACCACTGTAACGATTTTGATTAAATTTTTTATATTGATAGCTCTCAATAAGGTGATTATACCATAAAATTCCCATCTATGGGAAAATGACGAGAGCAGCACAATAAATTACCACAATTTTCGACTTAATCGATTTTAAAGTGGTTTGTAGAGAAAACGACCGAACCAAATCAGCTCAAACTAGATATCTAGCCCGCAGGTTACCATGGGACGCCAAAATAAGGGTATGAGCTAAATCCACCGAAAGTTAACTATAGTTATCATAGTGATCAAAACACCAAATATTTTTTTCTCAAAAATGGCTCTAACGATTTTGGTTAAATTGTTTATATTGATAGCTCCCAATATGGCAACTATACCATAAAATTCTCATTCGTGGGAAAATGACGAGAGCGGCACAATAAATTATCAAAATTTTTGACCAAAAGCGTTTTTAGCGCGGTTTTTTCCTAATACAGTCCGCTGGAATGTGAGTAGAATGTTTAAAACAAAATTGGTTAGTATTCCAAACCTGCACCTATAGGTGAGTGTTTAAAAACGCTCATAAGATACGTGGGGGTCACTCAATAAATTCCCGAGTTTCTACTATCACTGTTTCGCTTTCTACCAGTTCTAAAAGTTTTTACCCGATAACTCTGGAAAAGTAATTATTATCCTTCTTCAAAAAATTCGTGTTTACAGCCTCGTTAATTCTCCGTGTATCCATTGCTCAATAATGGTCCTGGAATGAGTATGAGCAGAACAATAAATTCCGGAACTGTAAGCGCTACCGCTTCCTGCTGC
Source organism: Pachypeltis micranthus (assembly GCA_020466155.1). Taxonomy (NCBI): domain Eukaryota; kingdom Metazoa; phylum Arthropoda; class Insecta; order Hemiptera; family Miridae; genus Pachypeltis; species Pachypeltis micranthus. Next base: position 11,952,262 of record CM035780.1, on the reverse strand, counting down.
CGTGAAGTGTTGTTTGACCAAGTTCAAATGAGCTGAGTGATAAATGAAATGAGTAAGTAGAAAAAGCAATGTACAAAGTGAATTTACGTAGAGCTAAGGAAAGTTGTGTTGCTCAACTACTTAATCAATATCTTTTATCACTCAGTTCATTTGAACTTGATCAAACAACGCTACACGGCACCGGGAACTGGTAGCGCTTACAGTTCCGGAATTTATTGTGCTGCTCGTACTCATTCCAGGGCCATTATTGAGCAATTAGTACACAGAAAATTAATGAGGCTGTAAACACGATTTTTTTGAAGAGGATAGTAATCAGTTTTGCAGAGTTATTGGGTAAAAACGTTTAGAACTGGTAGTAAGCCAAACGACGGTATTTGAAATTCCAGAATTTCTGGAGTGAGCCGCATGTATCTCATGAGCGTTTTTAAATACTCACCCTTTAGGTATTGGATTGGACTACTACACCAATTTTTTTTAAACATTCTAGTGACACTTCAGCGGAGTTTATAAGGAAAAAACCGCGCTAAAATCGATTTCCGCCGAAAATTGTGATAATTTATTGTGCTGCTCTCGTCATTTTTCCACGAATGAGAATTTTATGGTATAGTTGCCTTATTGAGACCTATCAATATAAAAAATATAATCAAAATCGTTGAAGCGATCTTTTAGACAAAAAAAATTTGGTGTTTTGATCACTATGATAACTATAGTTAACTTTCGGTGGATTTTGTTCATACCCTTATTTTGGCGTCCCATGGTGACCTGCGGGCGAGATATGAAGTTTGAGCTGATTTGGTACGGTGGTTTTCTCTAAAAACCGTTCACACACACAGACCATTTTCCCAAATAGTGTTTTTCAGACTTCGTTGGGTCTGAAACGTAAAGATCTGAAGGAAACTCAAAATTTTTTTTTCAGCCGATTACATAACTTTCCTTTCTACTTTGTAGAGCCAAGGAAAGTAAATATAAAAGGCTCACTTTGGGGCAGACACTTGTTAGGAATTGAGTGAGCTAGAAATCCACCACACACAGGGAAGTCGTTTATTCCTAAAATGGCCGACCTACCTGGGTGAGCGTTTTTGAGAACAGGTCTAGATTTTGCTGGACCATTTCAGATGAGTCTCTCCTCGGCGTAACTCTGTCATCTGCAAAGTGTATTTGTGCATCTTCGTTTGCATGGCCACTAAAGCCATTCACGTAGAAGTAGTGACCAGCCTTACAGCAGACGCCTTTTTTGCAGCACTAGACCGTTTTGTTTCACTAAGAGGGCTTCCAACGGATATGTATTCCGATTGTGGGTAGAATTTTGTTTCTGCTGCCCGACAATTAAAGGAATGGCTTAAATGGTTTGCTTGTGAGCAAACTCAGAACACCATGATTGAACAATTTTCGATCCGCCATATAAATTGGCATTTTAACCCGCCTCTCGCTCCACACTTCGGTGGTATCTGGGAGGCTGGGGTGAAATCGGTCAAGTCCCTAATGCGCCGCACAATTGGTGACACTCCATTCACGTATGAAGAGCTGGCCACTCTTGTCGCCAAAATTAGCGCCGTTCTTAACTCAAGGCCAATTTCTCCTCTCTCAAATGATTTTTCTGAATTTGAGTATCTTTCACCAGGACATTTTTCAATAGGAGAAGTCCCTATCGCAATTCCAGAACCAACCATCATGGACATTCCGATGAACCGTTTGGACAGGTGGCAACTCATTAAGCGATTTTCTCAGCATTTCTGGGATCGCTGGCATAGAGAGTACCTCACTACACTACAGACGCGCAACAAATGGGCTAATGATTCACACAACCTTAAGATTGGAGACCTCGTCTTTCTAAAGGAGAAAAATCAACCAGTTCTTCAGTGGTGATGTTCATCCAGGTGCAGATGGTAAAGTCCGAGTGGCTACCATAAAAACATCAAAATCAACCTACAGCAGGCCAATTTCCAGCTTGGTTCCTCTTTTTGCCTCCAAAGATGAGCCAGAAAGGCAGGTACCATACGCACCTCCAGAAGAAGAGAAAATAAGATTTCAACAGTGGACGCAAGGATCAATCCCAGCACCAGCAGAAGAGACTGTTGTCACAGTAACTTGATCACCAGCTCTACTAATGGAATTACATAGTAGACATTGGTTACTCTCATGCCTTGCGAAATCCTCCTTCTCTTCCTTCTTCTATCCATGATCATTCCGCATTACCTTCCTATAATGTCAGTAGTGACTTGAAAATTAGTACAAATTTTGGCGGGCAGCATGTTAACGCCGGAGGTAGTTGTTAGTTTCTAATAATAATAATAATGTAGACGTAAGAAGTGCTGTGGACTTCTGAACGATTACCAAAACGCGTCTGGATTGAACGTGCCTACCCCTTCTTCTTCTTCGTCAAGTCGTTCCAATGCTCAACTGCCCTCGCCTTCACTCCAACGTTGTTCGCCTTTTCATTCACCCGCACGCGTGCTTCTCACATTTGGCCAACTTCTGGTAATAGCTGGGTCATCGGTATCCCACTATTATCCTTTATTGCAATTTTGGAATCAGCGATCTGCAGCACCCCATACACTGCTACACCTTCATCTGACCGACTAGCTCGCCTGGATCGCTTTCCTCCGCCTTCCCAACGTCTCAGCAACAATGGTCAGACGAAACTTTCTTTTTATCACAATTATACCTTACGAACACTTCTTCTACTCAAATCATACCTTAGATTAGTTTCACTTAAATTTATTATTAGTATAGTAGGAGCTCCTAATTTCATTTCCCTGTATATACTTGTTACAAATTTTTTATTATAAACTTTTTCGTTTACCACTTGGGTAATTGGTTGCCAAATTAAATGAAAACCCTTCCTCTGTGGTTCAAACAATGCCCATTGTCAGGCATCTTGAGGCGTGGCGACCGTCCACCACATTCGACAGGATCAATCCCTTGGGGAGCCCCCGCAGTGACATCCCACCCACAGTATGGACTATGGACAGTACTTGGGCGGCCTCTTACGCCTACTTGCGCAGCTATCACATTCCAGCCTTAAAAACTTCACGTCACACTAAGACGAATGCAAAGGTTGAATTAAACACGAATCAACAGAACAGAATAATTACCTTGTTCGTTGTAGAATCCACAGAGGTGACATACACACTCTTCAGATAAGTATCCAGCTGGGCATCTTTAGTTAAAAGTCTCTGCTTAACTTCATCATCTAAAAACCACCATTTTCAAGTTCTAAATATTCAATACATTAAAAAAAAAAAAGTAAAAAAGACTGATGATGATTCGAATTACACAAGATAAACTATTAAATAATCCAAAATACATTTCACTGAGTTAACATGAGGCTTTTAGAGCTTAACTCAACGTTTTGTCGTGAGAAACTGGTACAGCGTAACGTTGCAGAATTTACTGTGTCAGGACCTTCACTGAGTGATCAGTTCTTTTGTTTTTTTCTAATGTTCAAACTGTTGGAGTCGTAGGGTAAAAAAAGGTGATCAAAGACTGTGGGTCATCACGATATTCCTTCAATATACGCGAGTGAACATTCCATGGAACAACACTGCCCTCTTCGCGTTTATTTTTTTGATATTATTCGAGCGAACAGCTATAGATAGGCAAAATAATACCGATTTGATTCGTCGATTGAGAGAAAAACGCTTAAGGAGGGTTGTAGGATCGTGTATGGAGGAAATTGTATGTAAAGGCTGGTTCCTTAGGTTCATATTTAGATGAATATATTTGGCGGTGACATCAGCCGGCCAACACTATAACGTTAAGCTCATTAGTATCGGTGACACTGGTAAACGTTCTGAACTTCCACGCAAACGTACCCGCGGCCACTGTTCTGGGATTGTTTCCTTGGTGTAGGCCCACACCATGATTTCTAATATTTCCGACGGAAATGGAAGCTCCTTCGCACAGCCCCTATGATGAAATGATAGTGGGATTACCTACAAATCAGAGGACCTAGTGCTGTGGCGTCGACTGAGCGCTAGCCGCATCATGCACTAACGCAGCTCTTGCCCAGCGGTGAGAGGAGCGAATAGTACACCAAAAACATGCCAAAATAAGAAGCTAAACTAACGAGCGCTACTAATCAGTTCTACTTGAACAATAACACAAATCAATACGTCTAATTACCGCCAGATAACTCTTGCGTGTACTTTTCTGTCGACGGATATTGAGGAGCTGCCGGCAGTTTCTCTTTGGATAATATTTTTTCAGTGCGGCTTTCCAAGTTGAACCTTCGAGCGAATCTACTAAATCTAGAGGGGATGATCCCCATTGTGTCGATCCCTCGCGTAAACTGTGTATTTACGAAATTAACATCGCCCGATCGACATCCGAATAAACTCAGAGAAAACCGAATGAGTAACACGATGGGAGGTTATAGAAGGTTCTCAACTGTCCATCTTCTTCTTTCACTTTCATTGCGGCGTAAGGTCTGTTTCTGGTGGGATATGGATGTACTGACTGACTCCCATTAAACTTCACTGGGCTATCGTGGTCTAGTGGTGAAAGACGATGGCTCATAATCCTGACGAATGTCGGTTTATTGGATCGGAACTCCTCGAAATTGCAGTAATTTTTGCCTGAGTCAGCGGCTCTTCAAACATCTCCAAACCCTCCTTCAGTACATGGGAAACGAAAGGGCGTTAGTTCGAATTGCGGAATTTTTCTTGGCTGTGCTTATTGATTTTGAGAGCATCACTAATTGTACTACCACCTTGATTTCTTTGAGAATGCTCGAATTGAATGGATGATATTTATTAAGGAAAATAACTGGCGCGTTGCAACACACAACTTTCCTTAGCTCAACGTCAATTCACTTCAATTCTCTTTCTACTTACTCAATTCATTCATCACTCAGTACATCTGACCTGGTCAAACAACACTTCAGGGCAGCAGGAAGCGGTAGCGCTTAGTACCAAATTTTATTGTGCTGCTTGCACTCATTCCAAATAGATAATGAGCATGCAGAGCTGTTTCAAAAGTATGGTAGGATAAGTGTTCAAAGAAAAGTTTAAAAAAATATTAATTGAGAGCTATTAGGCTGTATCGTTGTTGTGTTCTAGTTAGACCTTATACTAATATTATTTATTTAGTCATCACGCACTCCTACATTGTAAATATTTTGTTGTCAATCGTTATGTTTTTTTGGTAAGTGTTTGTTAACTATTAGGATATCCCCTGCGGAGAAGGGGAGGAATATCCAAGTACTCACCCTTCTCTAAAGTTGGGGCAGTGAGTGTTTGTGTGTGTCAGTAAGTGTTTATGTATGGAAAAGTGTGTTAGTGAGTAGGGTACGAATGTAATTTATTTGGGGTGAATGAGATGTACATATAAATAACATAATGAGTTACGACGAATGTAGGAGGAAATGTAATTGTGTGATGTAGCCAGGGAGAATGGTAGAGAGGGCCACATGGCCCTAATTCTCCCTGGTCGATAAATAAATTCATTCATTCCTGGACCATTATTGAGCAATTGGCACACAGAGAATTAATGAAGGATAGTAGTTGCTTTTGCAGAGTTATTGGGTAACACTTTTAGAATTGGTAGTAAGCGAAACGGCGGTAGTTGAAATTCCGCAATTTCTGGAGTGACCCCCTTACAGCTTATGAACGTTTTTACCTCATAAGATATTGAATTGAAATACTATATCAATTTTTGTTAACATTCTAGTATCATTTCAGCGAAGTTTCCAAGAAAACAAGCGCGCTAAAAAAGATTTTGGTCTAAAATTGTGGTCATTTATTGTGCTGCTCTCGTCATTTTCCCACGAATGGGAATTTTATGGTATAGTTGCCTTATTGAGAGCATAAATATAACAAATTTAATCAAAATCGTTGTAGCTGTTTTTGAGAAAAAAATTTGGTGTTTTGATCACTGTTCATCATCTCCTCTCTAATTTTCGCCAGTTCATTTCAGTCAGTCGAGCAAGCGCTTCATGATCCACTACCCAAGCTCGATCCATCATAACACTGTTTTGTAGTCACTTCATTGCCGAATCTCGTCTTTTTCAACCTTTTCTCGTCATTTTTCCTGCTCGTACCGTTCTTGGGTTTCCTTGACCACTTTGCTCTTCCACACGTTGTTCTACCTCCAGGAGGCCACGCTCGCAAAGAAATCCCGTTAAGTACCTATTTGCTTCACGTCCCCCTCTCACCACCTCAGCTGTCTTGTCGTTCACAATGCCACGCCAGACTGTCTTCCACCGTTAATTTCAGATTGCAGTGCTTTATTTATATTAGAAGGCTTAATTTTTTGTTTATGGTACTATTGCCTTAATTTACTCTTTCGGTGGGACTGCACAATATTATTTGGTTTTTTAAATGAACAGTCCACTCATCATGTGTTGGGAAGTTTTACTTGAGCGTATCACTCGTTCAACCTCACCCAACAAATCACTATGATAACTATAGTTAACTTTTGGTGGATTTTGCTCATACCCTTATTTTGGCGTCCCATGGTAACCTGCGAGCTAGATATCAAGTTTGACCGAAATCGGTGCGATCGTTTTCTCTAAACATCGTTCACAGACACACATACATTTTTCTTCTTCCAAGCTCACCCTAACTGGGAGGGTGGCACCCAACAAGTAGAAACAAAAGAAATGGTATGTAAGGAAATGGGGGGGGGGGGACACCCAGACTACCCTACGTCGGCTCCAGGGATAGAAGGATTGGGACAGGGAAGGAAAGAAGGATAAGAGGATGTTCGACGATAGAACCACCAGTTAAGGTACGACCCGAGCAACATATTGGGGTGGGGGGGGGGATACCTCGGAGAACGACTGCTGACACACTAAGCCGACGCATCTCCTCAGCACTTTTCTTGCACCACACCAGGGCACACACACACACAGACCATTTTCCCAAATAATATTTTTCGGACTCAGTAGGGTCTTAAATGTAAAGATCTGAAAAAACTCAAAATTTATTTTTCAGTCAATTACACCAGTTTTCTTTCAACTTTGTAGAGCCAAGGTAAGTAAAAAGTGGACTAAAATTATGGTAATTTATTTGACGGGTGACAATTTAATGATACAATTATATCATTGTCACGTTCGTCAAAGCACTTATTGAGCAATCAAAAAATACGTACCGCTCCCTACGTTGACCATCTTTTTTTGCTAATTGTAGATGCTTCAGCGATGTATTGATTTTGAATGTGACATTATCCCTGTAGCACTGCACTCTGCATGTCTTTCTGCAACAAAAGCACAGGGTGGCTGGACTGACGAACTTAGAGTGTTAATAGAGCCTGAAGGATACATCTCCAGGCTTGTAACCTTAAGTTTTCATCCAGGAGAAGAAGGGCTTCTGTAGTGCCATCGATCGAGAGAAACAAAAAAGTTGGCAGAATTTTGTCGAAGCAGAGAGCTCTGAGAACTCCTGGGGCAAGCATTACAAGTCTTTCCATCAGAGAAGAGAATGTATTGCAGGTTTTCGCCACGATGCAAAAATACTGCCTGTTGCACCGCTGGAAACCCTTCTTTTTGAAGGCATTCCCCAGTGATACAGAAGCCCAGAGGGCGACAAGGGAGGCGACCTTGGTGTGGTTTGTGGGACCAACCTGAAAGCCCAATAAATCTCCTGGGCTAGATAAAATGCAAAGGAATATGATAAGGTTGGCTGAACCAACCACCTTCTGTAGCTTTCTTAATTTATTTAATGACTACCTGCAAGTCGAACAGTACCTGCTCAGTGAAAATCTATGGGTGTCGTCGTTCTTCAAGAGGAAGGTGCACAATCTGACACAGCCTGGATCATGAAGACTGTTCAGTCTACTTTCCGTATTAGACGAAATGTTAGAGAGTTGCAGTCTCTTGAAGGAGTGTTTGGCTGCAACATCACAAGTAGACGATATGAGTGTACTAAAGGAAAGTCCAGGCAGGATGTCATTGTTAAAATCTGCAATGTTTCCCAGGAAGCACAGGCTAGGTTGTGGGAGTTCTCATTGGCATCAGAGGGGCGTTTGATAACCTTTTGTTGCCAGTGCTTCTCGATGAGCTTAAAGGTAGAGTAACCTGTACTTGCTCATCAGAATTTACCGATCAAATAGGGCTGCTACGATCGGATGTAGGCATGTCTAGGTCTAATTGAGAAGGGTGCCCATACAGCGCTGTCCTTGGTCCAGCCCTATGAAACAACTTTTTAGTAGGAGGATTTGTGCACAGCCGATTAACCCAAATTATGCAAAAATCCATCATGTGCTCCGAGCTATCCCAGAATGGTACAAGTACGTCAAGCTGAACATGGCTGAGGAAAAACCCCAGCTAATCCCCCTAAAGGGAAAATTAAATTGCCAACCGTCAATACGCTTTGGCAACCGCAGGCTCCTTCTTGAGAAGTACTTAGGACTCAATGATGTTGAGAAGTGGTGTTTCAGCCAACACCTCCCTCAAAGGCTCTACCAGGTTTGTCTCCTTATTAGATGATTGTTTCTAACCCCTTGACGAGGGTTATGTCAGTCACCTCAAAGGCATTACCATCGTAAGGTTTACCATTGTGGCGGCTGGCCACCTTTACCTACTAAAGGCGCCTCATCGCTAAGTCATCCCGACAGAGGGCGCTAGCCGCGAGCCACAAACGACTCCTAGAGGGGATAGCAGGTAGCCAACGAGAGAGGGCTGTACCCTCCAAGAGAACGTATAAAAGGGCCTGCCTGCAGGAACAAACGGCATTCTTTCTTTCATTCATCCCTTCATCTGACAACAGCCATCACCATCAGCAGAGCCAGCGGAGACGACGAGTCCGTCCTCTCGCGTCTGAAGAAGAAGGAGCGACGACTCAACCGAGTCCCTCGTCGTGAGAAGCTACTGCTCAACCGAGCCCTTCGACGCCCGAGGAACTCGTCCCTCGCCTCACACTTTGCCAACCAGCAGAGACAGGACCAACAAAACTTTCATCGACCCTTTTTAAGGCCACACACCCTTGAAAAGGGGACCCCGACAACCATATTAGAAGCAGTTAATCCGGCCCTTTGGTGTGTGTGTGACCATGACACTATCCTCATGAACACAGCCATTTACCGAGGCGTGATTGGCTGCTGCCCCATAGTCTGGGGTAGCAAACTCACAACCAACCACAGGAGAGTACTGGCACAATCCTAGAGCTGCACTCCTGTGGATCACCAGCACCTTCTGAAGCGCTCCAAGTAATCATTGGTCAATTACCAGTTGGCTTGGAGTGCATGGTGTACAAGTGGAGAGTTAAAAGGAGCTTCCCCCACTCTGCCTGTCACTTGTCAAACAGTGCGTAGACCTCCCTATTGAATAGAAACGTGCCACGTTAGATGAATGGACAGTAGATAAAGATAAAGAAATAAAGATGGGTATGTCTCGTCAAAGGGGCATGAAACGTATGAGTTTTCCCCTAACATCTGTGAATGTCTCAGGGGAAAGCGGGTTGAGCCAGACTGCTGCACGAGCCAGTTTCTTATCAGACACAGTGACTACAATGCGCAGCTCTGTTATGAGAGGGGGTTTGAAGATGTTTGAGGAGCCACTGACTCTGGAAAAAATTACAGTGATCGCGAGGAGCTCGTATCCATTTCCCAACTTTCGTCGGGATTATGAACCATCGTCTTTAACCATTAGATCTTGAGGATGCCTTTAATGGGAGTCAGGCAGTACAGCTTCTTTCGTCTCGTCTTGCTCTTCCGGCGAGGAGGAAACAAGAGACCACTGTCTGGTCCACCGCAGTTCCTGCAACAGTGAGCAAAATTTGTCACAAAAGCAGCCAAACGTACGAGCTTTGATTGCCACTAAGCAAGATCGTTTCACCCAATTTGCGAAGAAGGTTATGACAAAGATGCATGGTCACAGTTGCTCTTACCCTTTGAAACTTACCACCCAAGTAGTTGGATGAGCCAGGAAACTGGACTAAGAACCCCTCCCAGATGGTAGGATATTCCTTATAGTCACACCAAGGGCAATAGCCCTCCAACCACCGGAAGACTGCCTATATGACAACCCGCCATTCATCCACAGGACTGAGTTCTGTTGGTCCGCATGACATTCGAATGATAAAACTCTCTCATCAGAAACGATCATAACGAAGAAACTTACTTTATATGAAGACGCAGAGGTGCGCATCCTTTTTTTTCCCCCCTGAAAACGATTCCACAAACATTACACACTCAATTTTTCAAAAAACTAGGATAAAACCGAAACTATAACGTTATAAAATATTTTTATATTTACTGCAAACTGAAACACATCACTATCAATATGTACCGTATTTTAAACAAACGATCAACATTCAACCGCTCGACACGAAACAACAAATTGCCGCTCAACGCCAATTCCATACATCAAACGGGTGTAGAGGGAAATTCACAAAGCATTTTGAACAGCGTTACATTTTGTTAACATATTTGAAACGACGTCGCTTCGCGGAGCGAATATACCAATGACAACAACAACAACAACGATAAGAAAAGAGAATTAAAACAAAAATATCAACTGTTTCCTATTTAAGGCCACTATGATCTATCGTAGTACAGTCAACGTTATTTTTTTTTAGATACATATTAACATTTAGAGTAAAAAACGACCAAATTTGAACGAAAAAGGGCGTAAAAAACGATATTTCCCACGACATCTTAACGTCTTATTCAAACGATAGTTGTGATACCAAAATACAATTTCACAAAAAATATTTAAAAAAACGAAATTATTGTAAGATGACTGACGTTTAATGACTCGATAATAAAAGTATTAATAGTTACATATCTAATTTTAATCGCCGATAGTTGAATAACACATAATAATATGTACATCGAACGTTATCAATTTATACATCGTTTCACAACCAAATGATGGGTCGTTCAAAGCGAAGTTACTGAAACGAGAAGTTATCAGGAACCGTTGAACTTTTTTCTTTTTTTTTTAAATTGGTTTCCTTTTATTACAAAAATATTAGTAGTTTGACACGTTTGAAAACACTCAAAAGACATTTCACACGAAGACTATGACGTATTCTTATAATTTTACGGTAACTAAATTTATTTATTTTTTTATAGGTTTCGAGTCATTCATTGAAATACGATTCTGCCGCCGCTCATCTGACAAGCTGCTGGTTGAAGCCCCTTATTGCTTTGATAGCGGCGAGCGTGGATGATATTTCGTTTTTTCCCCAGTCGCAGGATAGGAATGTTCACAAACCACTATGTAGCGATGTCGCACTATTATCTTAATGAACTACGCGCTAACTGTTAATTCTAATTTAAAAAAAAAAAAAAAATCCGTTACTTCGCTAATTTACGTATTCCGCTTCCCCCTTTTTTGAATTGCGTATCGTACTTCGACGCATCGTCGTATTGTAGAAGGGTGATTTGACTATGACGGGTGGGAGGTTCATTCGATCGAGGCTTCAAAGTTAGATTCAAGATTTTCAGTTACGGTGACCGCGAAAAGTTGACGGTAGCTGAGCCAGAGCAGTTTGTACTGTGCCGAAGACGTTTTGAATGACAGAATACGATAATCCATGAAATCTCGGATGTTCAAGTTTCAAAAAAAAACCTGCGGTTCTTCAATTTGTGACTCGGCTTAATCGTTGAAAGCTGCAGGCTGTAAGAAGTTTTCTTCAATTTTCCTGCAACGTACTTGTGACATTGCTGAGGAATTGCAATTCACGATGTGCTCAAAACTTGTCAGAAATTAGTAACTGAAATTAAACCTATAAACACAATCTCGCTCGATATTCAACCAGTTGATAATATCTACGAGGGACGTCCCAAAAGTAAGTTCCGATCATTTGTAAATCCGTGGGAAAAAATTCCAACGAGGATACTTCGTGTTACATCTGGTGGCAACACTGAATTTTTCTTATGTTGCTTGTTGCGGCTTATCAGCACCAGTGTAAACATGGCTGCTACATTGAATATCTGGTGCGTAGCAACACACAACTTTCCGCCACCCGTTTAGGTTCGAACACCACCTACATAGGCGGGCGCTATATCTTCGTTCAACGCATTTTCACAGGAACATTTATGGAGAACAAAATGTAGGGACTAGTTAGCTGAGAGTACTCCGAAAGTTTGATCGAAATCGTTAGAGCCGTTTTTGAGAAAATTGGAATACCGATAAATTAATATTCGACAAATCTCCTTTTCTGAGTTAACTTGGCTTATATCTCTGTTCAACATATATATACAGAAATAATTATAGAGAACGAAATGTTGGTATGGGTGACTAGAAGATACTTCATTAGGATATATCACATCTGGTGAAAAAGTTACCCTGGAATTTACGGAAATGTTAGAAAAAACGTTATTTTTTACACATTTTGATTTTTATCTCTGTTCAATGGACCGTCACAGGAACATTTATTCAGAACAATATGTAGGTATTAACTATTCGAAAATATCCTGAGAGTTTGATGATAATCGTTGAAGTCATTTTGCCAAAAAGCTTAAAAACCTATTTTTGCTTCATAGGTCATTATCTCCGTTCACCGTATTTTCATGGAGATATGTATAGAGAAGAAAAGTTAGGTATTGATTAGGAGAAGATAATTTGAAAGTTTAATCAAAATCGTTAGAGCCGTTTTCGAGAAAAATGCGAAAAACCCTAGTTTTTGGTACATTTTCGTCCCCACCCCCTTCCCATCGGCCGAAATCGTCCATAACCTTATTTTGGTGTCTACAAAAAATAACGAACAAAACAAAAAAGAACCAGCTCAATCGGATCAGCCGTTCTCCCGCAAATCGAACTACAGACACACACACACACACACACATACACACACACATACACACACACACACACACATACACACGGACCACGCGACGAAATTAGGTTTTTTAGACTCAGTAGGGTCTGAAACGTAAAGATCTGAAGAAAACTCAAATTTTTTTTTTGGGCCGATTACTATACTTTCCTTCCCTTCGGGTAGCGGAAAGTAAAAAACCCGTCAAATTGTGAAATCCGTTCGGTGATTCGTTTTTTAGTTTTTGAGAATGTTTCTGTGCCCGAAATTCACCCCAGACTCTCTTCAGCGTATGGAGAAGGGGCCATGAGCATCGAAATGGTCCGTAAGTGGAAGAGAAGTTTCCTGGAAGGGCGGGAAAGTGTGCACGATGAGCAGCGAAGCGGGCGCCCTTCCACTTCTCGTGGAGAGGACGCAGTTTCTGCAGTTTGCAAGCTTTTGGTGGAAGATGCGCGCTTTACTTTAAGTGATATTGTCGAGAAAGTGCACAACAAACATCAATTGACTCGTTCTTCAGTACACCGAATCATTAGGGAAGATCTCAAGTTCTCGAAAGTGTGTGCAAGGTGGGTGCCACCCAACATTTGCTTGGAACATGCGGGGGAGGAGGAGTTCCTGCTACTTGATCCTTGACAAGGTGAAGGTGGGGGAGCCTGAACTGCATGTGGTAGACTCAATGCCCGCGAGGTTCAACTTCGCGCTACCCTTTCGGATACTCATTCATGAGCGATACAGGTGGGTAGGGGGAGCTCCCGCTTTCGAAGCTGGGGCCCTGGTATACTACACTGATGGCTCGGTGCAGGGTGGCCCAGCAGGGGCAGGCATCTTTGGACCGAGGATCAGAGCAGCGATCCGATTGGGGTGGCTGGCCACGGTGTTACAGGCAGAGGTGGCTGCGGTGACAGTATGTGTGACAGGCTGCTGCAGAGGGGACTGAAGAGGCAGAGAATCTACATCATGGTGGACAGTCAGGCCACTCCCAAGGCGTTAGCCTCATACTGTCTTACACTGCAGCAGGTGTGGGAGTGTCTGACTGGACTGAAGGCCCTGGCAGAGGACAACAGTGTAACACTGTGTTGGGCGCCAGGGTATCAGGGTATAGAGGGAAACAAACGGGCTGATAGGTTGGCTAAGAAGGTATCAGCGCAGATCCCTATTGGCCCTGAGCCCCTTGTTGGGACTACCAGGAGCCACCTACGTAGAGAGGTTGGCAAATTGGAGGACAGGTGCAGGGCTGCTCATTGGCAGGGGCTGCCAGGCCTTAGACAGTCAAAACTCTTCATCCGGCTCTCCAGAGTGAGGTCCAAGGAGGTGCTTGCACTGGGAAGGAAGGATATGAGGATCATATATGGCCTGTTCACAGGTCACTGTCCGCTGAGGTACCACCTTGCAAATATTGGCAAGTGCGAGGTACAGGTATGCAGGTTCTGTAAGCTAGGGCTAGAGACGGCAGAGCATATGTTGTGTGTTGTGTGTTTGGGAGGCCCTTTCTTCAGCCCGAAGAGGTGGCAAATGCAGAACTTGCGGATATCCTCCGCTTTGTGCGCTTTGTGGTGGGGGCGAAAAAAAAAAAAGTTCGCGACTCTCCACTTGGGCACCGGGTTCCCATTGGTCAGGACGTCAAAAAGTCAACAAGCCTGTCGCTAGTCTCACCTTTTATTCTCTGTACTGATAGAGGTGGCACGTTGGAACATCCAGGAATTTAGAAATACATTGCACGAAATTGCGGCTAAACTGGTCTTAAGCGGCTCGAAATAAGGAAAGCCGAGACTGAAATACTGAACACGGTATACGGGGAGGTTGTCAAGCTAATCGCGGAATTTTATCGGTTAGATGCGGGTAACAGTTACATTTGAAATACGAAGATGATACAAACGTTAACCTTAAAATAATAAAAAATTACTTCTTATCGATTTACAGTTAAATTTGTGCGTAATTGTACGATGCTTAGTTCTACGAACAACGGAATCGATCAATTTTATTGACTTTTGAAATTGAAATTTTAACGATTGTTTGATGGAGTACCAGTAATATTTCTTATTTCTAAGGTGAGAAAATAGTTTCAATTAACATAGTTTATTGCGCAGTAACAAGTCAAGAGATCAACATTTCAATATTATCCGAACTGTCACGGCTCGCAAAAAGCCGTAACTAAATTTCAACTTTGCGCCGTCCTACTATCGACCGCTCGTAGAATTTTAATTAAACGTGACTTAATAAAAAAAAATTTAGACTGACCTGCGGCACATTTCATCCAAATTGTAACAAAAAATAAATAAGGAAAAGGGAAAATAATAAAATAAATTCTAGTGGGGATGAACCTATGCATTTAGGGGAAGGAAAAGCGAACTAAGACACATTTATACGAGAACTATGTATTAAAAAGAAATGAAGCGTCCTATACAACCAAAAAAGAAAAATATTTACTGATAAAAAAAAGAAATGGAATTAGAAATTAAGCGAATTAGAAAAAAAAAAGAAACAGGAGCCACAGACTAAAAGTTACGTTCGAGTTTTCTTCCTCTTCGGTTCGAAACGTTGCAGGAAACGTTTTCACGCGGGAAAGGAGCAGGGAACAGAAGAAGAAGATCGAAATTTCGACAGGAACCTGGCCAGGACAAACCCCAAAACGGGAGAAGAAACCGGCCTAACCTTCCTTCAGTAACCGTCCATGGGCCTTCGTTTCTGACGAGGTTTGTTCCCTGTGGTTAGGACGGTTCAAGGGTTTTTCGTAGCTCAAACCCCGAAACTGTTTCCGTCAGAATTCACGTCACAAAATCTATGTTTGGATTTGAAACGAGGAAGGAGAAGGAATGATAGTAGTCGTACCGGAATCGGGTTTTAGGTTGCTCCTCGCCAGGAGGGATGCGATTCTTGAAACGAAATAGTTTAAATACTGAACGATGGACGTAGGGAGATTCTATCTGAGTAACTGTCCGTCAAGTGAACCATGCAGGCTTACTGAGCGTAGGGGCAGATGGAGTCGCCATGTAACACCGCCGCAGCTGATCCTGTATGAAAACAGCCACAGGGCGAGTGACATTACAGCCAAACGCCTGGAAGGCAATGGAATAGTGGTAAAGCGAGATGGAGCACTGAGTTCCCCCCAGATTGAACTGAAGACGCTATGTGGGAGGCCTAGCCAAGCGCCCACAGTAAATCACGCTATTGCGTCGAAACTTATTAGCCTTCGGACGGTCAACCTGTCAAAAATCAGCCCATAGGTGATCAATTAAATCTGAAGGAGACTGCAGCTTCTGCTGTGGCTTCAGTGGAGCCTGGCAACTTTCTAAAGGTCCTTTACATGCTGTAACTTTGACAGACTGAGCCGCACTTCTCAGGACTCACTCCCAATCCACACATTTTTTTTCAGCCAATTAGACAACTTTCCTTTCTACTTCGTAGTGCTAAAGGGAAGTAGAAAAATAATGTTCACACACTCACAAAAAAAAACGATGAAAATAGAGATTGATTAGGTTATGAGTTAGAGGGAGTCTGCAGGGAGACAGCCAAAGTTGAGGGAACAATGGTAGTTGCTGAGGCCATATTTTGGGCCCATTTCCCAGCTCCCCTGAACAGACTCGTTGGGAAGCCCGCCACTAGTATCTCCAGCTGTGTCGCTCGTACACTCACAATCACTCCTCTGGGTTGTTGGAAGGGGGGGGGGGATGCCTGGTTGGAGGTCGAGCCAGAGTTTGGTGGTTCTGTCAGACCTTTTCAAGACAGATCGGTGGCCTCTCCAATTAAATGCAGGTAATTTGAACGTTGCCCAAGAATGGCGCCTTGAAGATGAACATTTGTTAGTTAACTGGAACAAGTATTATTTCATTTCAATCTTTTAAAGCAATAACCGATTTACACGGTAGTCGAGTGAAAAGCGACGAGATGACTGAATAGGTGAAGTGGGCCAGACAATAGGTGGCCTATTAGCTCATTGTGAGGCGTTGTGGGGCATGGGTGGGTGAGAAAGGGGGAGGGACATATGACCAAATCGCTCTGTACAGGGGGCCTTCATGACTGCAGTTGACGTCTGCAGCTTGCCCACACCTGAGCAAACGTACCGAAGCGCTTGATTGTCGCTTTATCTCGTAGTAGAGCCTGGAAGTTGGTCCACACATCCAAATAGCAAATAGGGCATGGGAGGCGTCTTCCCATAATACATAATAATAATACAGCCCCCCATTGAACGCCTCGTGCCCAGAAAGGAGCTGTTACCAGGAACGAAGGGTGTCGCCAAGTCAAACTCAGGCGCTCCCTCAAATCTGACAGGATCGTGTGCAGGCGTGGCGCTGTGGGATCGCTATCCCACCTCATATGCCCATAACACCTTCATCGTCGTATGCTAGGGACAGCTGTCGCTCGACCGAGCTTTAAACTTTGGCTCGCGAGGACCGGGACCAGTACCAGGAGGTCCCCCGGGGGTGGCCAAGCGCCTAGGGGCCAGGGGGGTGAGACAAAGTATACCAGCGATACAGCTGGGGGCACTGTGCAGGCTCCCCAACGACCCTATGTAGGGAAGACGGTCTCAACTTGCGACCACAACAGCTGCCACTGTTCTTGCAGCTCATTGTCATCATCCCCCTACCAGCACTCATCCAGCGAACTCAAGACCTCGAGGTGTCGGATCAGGTCAGGCCGCCAGCACCTGTACGGCCAAATACGAAGCAGAATAGATGGCCCACAAATTCACTTCCTTCCTATAATAATACCTTAATACATCACATACTTCAATACTGTTAAGTTTCAATTCAATAAATCGTCACAATCAGTCGAAATCAAACCCCATAACTCTTTTTCTTCCAATTAATTTCGTGGGTACTTAAAAAACATGAGATACATTCGCCTAACTACCAATAATTGCATTTTTTGACTAAATCTAATCACTAATTCAAAACAAGCTCTTTTACTTTAGCTCTTTTTACGTTTTAAAATAATTCCCCAGTTTACAAAAGCCCTCCAAGAACCAAACGAAGTCCGAATGGGCGGGAAGGACGTGAAAATAACGTGGAAGAAGCCAACTTATTATATAACTTGATACATCTGAATTCAAATTGCAACTTAGTTTAATGATTAATTACACCAATCGTCGATTTTGACTCTTATTTACGCTACTCGAAGGGTTCATACTTTGTTTTTACCTGTCACGCAGTCAGTAAAGAGCCAAGAAAGAGGAAAAGACGTATTTCTGAGAGCTTCGCCGTACGAGTGGCAATTTTGCATGATCTTCACATAAACCTTCGGAACGAGCCACAAATTTACAAAGAAAAACGTGCAATTTGGCTAATTTTGTCAGGAATTTCCTTTAAAGGAAAAGACCGAGCTGCGCAAAATTGTTAAAACTTGAAGGGATCGTTTTGCTTTTTTGTTGGGATAAAGTGAGAAATATTGGCCTAATTTACGAAATGGACAATGCACCGCTTACTGTAAACTCTGAGGAAAAGAGTTTTGTTGGTTGAGTCACGACTAGGGCCTCTCTCACGAAGGGCATCAGTTCCAGACCTTGGACAGGTTCATATAACGTATAAAAGCGGACTTGTCATTTTCGTTCGCATCGAAGTAGAGCAACAAGCAGTTAGTACCTTCTTTAAAAAGCGGTTAAAGTTACCATGACACAACAAGGTAACTTAACATGGCCAGTTCCAGTTTGAATTTCGGTCACAAAGCTCGTGTTATTTTATGATCTGCGGGAAATGTAAAATTGATCTTGAAGTCAAAGTAAAGTCATGTAGGTTCTATTATGCGAGCCAAACTCGGTAGGGTATTTTGGTGGAGCAGACTCGTTGGGAAGGTCGCTCCGGTTTGCCCAGCTGTATCACCGGTGCCCATTGCCTAACCCCCCAGGGTTTTGAGGAGGGAAGATGCATGGTCAGGCATTAAACCAGAGTCTGCTGGTCATATCCCCGCCTGGCACACACAGCCTCACGCCCTAACGCACTTGCCACTGCAACTCCCCCCTGGAGCCGACATTTGCAGTAGTGCAGCTCGCTCCTGTTTGCCCAGCTGTATCACCAGTGCCCATTGCCTAACCCCCCAGAGTTTTGACGAGAGAAGATGCATGGTCAGGCATTAAACCAGAGTCTGCTGGTCATATCCCCGCTTGCACTGACAGCCTCACGCCCTAACGCACTAGGCACTGCAACTCCCCCCTGGAGCCGACATTTGCAGTAGTGCAGCTCGCTCCTGTTTGCCCAGCTATATCACCAGTGCCCATTACCTAACCCCCCAGGGTTTTGAGGAGGGAAGATGCATGGTCAGGCATTAAACCAGAGTCTGCTGGTCATATCTCCGCTTGCACTGACAGCCTCACGCCGTAACGCACTTGCCAATGCAACTCTCCACTGGAGCCGACATTTGCAGTAGTGCAGCTCGCTCCCGTTTGCCCAGCTGTATCACCAGTGCCCATTGCCTAACCCCCCAGGGTTTTAATGAGAGAAGATGCATGGTCAGGCATTGAACTAGAGTCTGCTTGTTCAGTTGAGCTCGTCTAGGCGCCTGATACTAGATACGACCAATAATTAGTAGGACTGAATTAATTTTTTCTTGTTTATTCAACTTATCGATAAAAATCTTTCGTATTCCTCGAAATAGCACCGAAATAACGCGTATCACCTGATTCCCAATGCACGCGCGCCATCTGGAACTTGCTTTCCAGGATCTCCATCCAGAGATGCTTTCGCGGCCTCTTTGACGCCTTCTGTGAAGCCGTATCGGTTGCCCTAAAGCTGCCCAGTTGAGCCGAGGAAAGAGAAAGATGCCCGACGGAGCCACACCTCTTGCCAGGGATGTTGCTGTGTTCAAAATTGGGGATGAACCCACGGAAATAAATTTAGAAAAATTATGGAAAACTTCAAAAACCAACAAAACAATTATGTTAATTATCTCCGGCTCGAAATAAGAGTGACAAAAATAAATTATTTACACTAACTGCAGCTCTACAAAAAGGAGGACAATAAAAAAAAAGGAAAAAGGCGAAAGGAAAAAAGGGAATTCAGCAGGTGGACGAGAGAAGAGACGGTAGGCTGGGGAAGTTAGTGGTTGAAGGCAACGGAATAGAATTATTCGAGCCTTTGTGCATCTCTCGCAGTGGCGCTTAGAGCACACCCTAAGGCCGAAGGTGAGAAGACTGGGCCTTTTCCTGATCTTCCCATTCCTTGATCTGTAGCCGAAGCCACGGGATTATTTCACGTCACAACCTGGACAGTACGGAGGGTAGGGCAATGTGGCAACCCCATGCTTGGCCAAGAACTCCCTCACGAAAGCTTCCAAGAACCGACGATGTTTGTCCAACGTTTGTGCAATCTGTCAAGCGCGTCCATCTAAAATCTGGCATTCGCCGCTCATCAACAATCAGACGAATGTGTCAGAGTCCAAGAGCCCCTTCACTTTGGCCACATTTTCGTCAATTCTTGAAGTTGCTGGTCGTCTTCGACGAGCTCCCGCCTCTCAGGAAACAGCTTATGCCACTCGGACACCATTGAACGGCTCACGGATGCATCCCCCGTAGGGTCTCAGTTGCGTTTGACGCAGAATTTAATGGCGCAGCGCTTGCTCGACATTTTTCTCCATCGTGGACCGCGAAGACACATGTTAACCGAGGTTATGCTTGCTCGCAGGCGACTGGGAAAAAGATTGATCCCTTCGGAAGGCTCCCCACAACCACCCCTAAGCGATGCGGCCACTTTCGCAGCTACTTGCACTAATTCAGTCCTACTATTTATTGATCAAACCCCGTAGAACATTTTAAACTTACGAAATCAGGGGATGTCAATTAAAATGGAAGTTTTTTCTAATTCGGGCTTTCGTAGTTGATACATCCACCAAATGCACGATCTGAGGTTCCTAGAGTCTATTTTGATGCTTCAGTTCATCAAATATCGATTTCATTCCCCAACTATCCGCTCCGCTCAATCACACCGACGACTAATACAAATGCTAACTAGACGTAAGTAACCATTGCACAGCGAGGACCGTGAAACGAGGAGATTTTGGTATGTCAGACGTTTTCCTGATCCCGTTGAGACGCTTCTCGAGGAGTGCGAGGGCTCTGGAGAAGAACCGTGGTGCCGACGGAGAAGTAGCCTCCGGCTTTGGGTTTGATGTGCCTGTTGTTCATTTCCATCGAGACGATTCTCATGAATTCTATTTGACCGGCCAGCTTTTGTATTTCTTCCTGAACAAACGATAGTAATGCAAGCGTTAAAGACACACGAGGAGGCGACAATATCTGAATAACGTGAAAAATATCTGGGAGGAGACAACACTTTCCCCAGACCCGTTCGCAGTTGTTTTTGTCGAAAATTTGACGGATAACACTTTTTAACCCAATAATTTAGCGTAGCGAGTGGTAAAAAAAGTAGTTAATCCTCTCCTATCTTGACCTTATGCCGCGTGATGATTTACAATTCTTCAAATAACGTAAACATATTTTCACCTTTAATTCTTCGTTTTCTTGATAAAGATCTGTAGTTTCATCGGCCACTAAGCCAATTCCATTCAACGAGAAGGATGCAGTAACTGCACGAGCTCGAGCTCTTTTATCCCATTGGTCTCCTTGCCCTTTTAAAACTCGCACGACCTGAATGAAACATTTAAAAATACAGTTAATGCTCATTAATAGCCCTCGTACAATCCCAGGCACGTTGAAGTTCACTTACTTTGGGGCCGAACACCAACCCGACGGTAACGGACGTGCTGAGTTGAATCCGCACGAAGCCAAGGAAGTATTTCATATCGGGGCCTGCGTTAGGGAACAGCAACAGGCTGGAAAAGACAAAAATAAGTTGCTCTGTAAATGACAAAGTCTTTTTTTCCTTTTCTACAAATGGGGCTATTGTGTGGGCGTGCGTGTGCCGTCTCGTGTCCTACCAGTTCCATTTCGATGGTACGGGATTCCTCAGGTGGTCACCTCCGAGCGGTTACACACGGGCAACAGCTCTCTACCGGGAGACTGGCTAACGACCAAATACCTGCCGTACCTCCACAGGTCTGAGTTCGGTGGATGCTGCAGCGGCCAGCCATGTTAGCGAAACCGCAACTTCCATGACTGATATAACCCTCGTCGAGGGTTTAAGTACAGTAATCAAATAAGGAAACAGACCTGCCCTACCAGTTTTAGTTTTAACCCTGGTGTTCTTTGATGCGGCGTTCCCAATACGTCCTAACCACGCAAAAAATATTCAGGCTGCAGCTAAGGAACCCCAATCCCTCCAAGGTGCACCACAGCCAGCCCCTCACTCGTACAAAGTACACGCTCTGTCTCACTTAATCTGCAACTCTGCACCTCTGACTTGACAATCTTGACCTGTGAACAGACCCGACAAGATGATATTGGAAGCCAGGGCCTTAAGTGCGGCCTTACTGTCCGACACAGTGTATATGTACGCATGACTCCCATTATAAGTACTCCTGTGGCTCGAGTATAGTGGTTTAGACGAAGATCCATAATGCGATGAAAGTTGGGCAATGGATCGAAGCTCGTGATCGCTGTAATTTTTTCCTGAGTCAGTGGCTCTCCAAACATCCCCCCCCCCTCTTATAACAAATGGTGTTAGAAGTGGGATTATTGTTTTCTCTCAGTCAATTTTCCCTTGATTTAACTGGTACGAGAGCATCCCTTCAACTGGCTTGCAATTGAACACTTCGCTTACTTTCTGCACTCCATCTTTGATAGCGTGTGTGATTGCCAGGCTTCAAAAGTCTCGGGGCAATGTGTGGGGCGTACTGGATCAATAGATCAGCAATAGAATCAGCTTTTTTACCAGTTACAATTTCTTGAGGTTTCAAACCAACGATAATAGTCCGAGCGACGACTGCGATGAATCGATGTGAGCTCCAAGATTAACTTCGACCACATTCCCTTCTTTTGAAGTCAATTGCTCAGTTTCGCTTTTGAGTGGCGAGTAGCGACAAATGCAATCCCTTTGCACAGCTCCGTCTTATTTTTGAAAACCCACCAAATGCGAATCTGCAAACTCACACATTTGGCGAACAGAGGCTCCAGCTACACAGATGTCTATCATCTGCTTCAAGACTCGATTGACAATTTCTCTGGCAATTTTATATTTGGTGACCACCAATCTTCGGCGATTGTCTTCTCTGGCATGTTTTCACTGACACATACGGAGAGACGGAAAGAGAACAATAATCCCACTTCTGACATCATTTGTTACGATGAGGGGGTTTTGGAAATGTTTGGAGAGCCGCTGACTCAGGCAAAAATTGCAGCGATCATAAGCTCTGAGCCAATGCCCAACTTTCGTCAGATTATGAATCTTCGTCTATACCCTCTAGACTACGAACACTGAAGTGCCTACAGTGGGAGCAGGCGGTACATATGTCCTTTTTTGTTTCAGGCCCCTGCGCAGGAGGTGTTGCACACGCTCTGTCACTGCAAAGAGCTCTGCCTGGCAAACTGTTACCAGTGCACCCAATGGTATGGCTGTCTGGATCCCAGGGCTATAAACTCCAACACCTGCCAATCCACGTCTTACTCATCCATCCGTATAACGCACCATGGCCCCAGCCTCAAGAATGGAACCATCCCTTTTTCATCTGGATCTTTCATGAATTTGTACCCAGAAGCGAAGCTTGAAGTTAAACTTCTTCTGTACTGAGTCCCTGCAGAGCACACCCCTCCACACTCACCTTATCCAATATAAGGTCGTGTAGAGCTCTTCTACCTCACCTGGAAGACCCAATTCTAGCGTACGTGCTGCCTGTAAGTAGGAAGCCCTCTCCATATACGTGGAGATGTGCAGCTCCTTTAGCGCAGGTGCGAGGGCTGTGCACATCCTGCGCTGCAGTTTATTTCTATGGTTTCATAGAAGGAGAAGGTCTCGTTGCCATCATCCTACCCAAGGATAGCCAATAAATACAGACAAAATACTACTTTATTTTATATATAAAATTATGGATACCAAATGTATAAAACGAGTAATTAATAGCTGTACATATTTTATTTAAAAAAAAAGAAGCATACAACAGAAAATAAATGTTTAATTATCAAACGGTATAGAATTTTAGTGACTAGAGCTACTTACTGAAAAGCGACCATGGCACTGTTGACTATGGCAATATTGTAAATAGCGTAGCTTATCAGTCTCGCTTCATTGAATAATGACTCAGCGTTTCTTACGCTGTAGCATACCCTGATTCCCCAGGCGAGAAACAACATTTCCCCTGTAACCGACCATCAGAGAATATCAATATTGAACCATTACATTTAAACAGATATACTCGTAAGTGTAAAAGCTAAAAAATACATATGTATTAAAGAGAGACCTGAGTTAAAGAAGGATGGAGTGGAAAAACATCCTAAATTTGTGAAGGGGACTGGTAAATTGCTTAAAGAAGCCAAACTGACTCTCATTAACTCTGGGGAGATGGGAAATGGGCTTTGGATGGCCAACGCTTGACCACACATGTCATTGTTTCCTACACGATGGCTGCTGCATGGTTATCTTTTCTTCTTCTCGTGAGACTAAAAAAGGAACGTCCTCAGTCTACTATCTATGTATGTTTTTACTTTCCTTAGTCCCACAAAAGTATGAAGGTTAATAGGCCGAATTTTTGTTGTAGTTTTCTGCAGACATTTTACGTTTTTATGTCTTCAGATCGGATGAACTTTTCTTTGATTCTCTGTAAGTTTGCTACTCCAGACAATGGGGCATTAGCCAATATTGCCTAAGTGAACGAAATTGTACATGAAGATAGTGTTGCACCAAGTAGCCTCGTGGAAAGGAGATGTTGGTTGCTCTTGCCACATTGACGCCTAAGTACTTGACGTTCTTCAAGAGGATGAGCTGAGACTGTGTGCAGATCAGCACTGTTTTGACCAGGGTAGACTTCAATGAATTTCGAAGACAGTGTAACTCGAAATTGTAATCTGAAGACTTCATTTCGCTGGCGTACAAAGAAGATGTGACTAGAACAGGATGTGATTTGAGTACAGAAGCGCGAACAGGAGGAGGCTCTGAAGGCGCGAAACAGGTTGTAAGGGGAAGAAAGGAGAAATCCGAGTTAGATGTCGATGAGAGATGAAACGAGTGTTTGTTGGAAGAGTTGGGAGACGACTCTATCGCGAAAGCTGTTAGAAGACTGTGTTGGGAGAACTGGAGAAGACTGGTTTTTGTGAGAATTCGTAGGCGAATGAGTTAGCGAGGAGCTGTCCGCTGTGGAGAAGAATTTGAAATTGAGGAGCGGGAACAGAAAGATTGGAAGCTAGTTCGGGGAAAATCCGTTGTCATTTGGAAATAACTGAGGACGTGGAATATCTGCAAGTAACAAAGGGGGTTTGGGGAAACAATGACTTTGCCGTTAGGGCAAGTGCGGTCATTCTGAGGTCAAAAAAGATCAGACACACACAGAGTTAGGTCGTCAACATAGCCGGGTGGCTCGTAGTCATTCTCCATAAGGCTCCTGAGGAGAACTTCAAAGAAAGCTTTCCCAAATAGCTGGTATGAGGAGCCATGTGGTTAACCCCTCTGTATTGTTCTTTGGACTGAGAAAGGACACCTTTTGACCGGCAAATCTAGGTGTTAAGGTGAAATTGTCAAACGCTCTTCTGATGTCAATGTGAAGAACTGCTACGACCTACTTAGCCAGTGTCTCCAGGGAATCATTGCAGATTTCAACAATGACCTCCTGCGTGAACTTTCCTTTAGTTAAGAGAAATTCACAGAGCTTGCCACTATAGCTTATCACACGCTCCTATGATGTCAATGTAAACCACTACGACTTACTTAGCCAGTCCCTCCACAGAACCTATATGGTAGTTACGTACACACTTACGGTAATGTAAGTTCTGGACAAGCTCACATAAACTGAGTGAAAAAAGACCTCGTTGGATTAGTCAGTAGAGCGATAAAAATCGCTGAATGTACGTGGGGATGTGAAAAGTTGCACCAGCTATTTCCCCTAACCCGCTGCGCTCAACATTCACCATTCAGATATGGCGAGCGTGTCACAAAAATGGAGTACATTGTTCACACTTTAATTGAAATTTATCGTCCGGTTTTTGGTTTATTATTCATTCCGAATAATAACCCTATGTTTTCAGTCACGACAAATTTTTTACAACCCCCCCCTCAAAATTTGATACTTTACGTTTCAAGACATGGAGATTCCAAATTTGCAATGTCCGTCCGCCGTCCGGGCCGTTTTGTGCCTTTAACGTGGTCCAAAAAATTCGTTCTTTTGCACAAAAATCCAATTTGGTATTTAGTTGTGCCCGCCATCTCGGCAATCCGATCGGACGAAGCCCATGGTTGTTATGGGCAACAAACGGTTAAAAAAATTAACGAAATGCAGTACAATGCGGGAACTACAGCGGAAGTCAACGTTTCGTCGTTTGAAACGTCGTTCCCCCGCCCGTCTCAACGAAATCGCTCGCCTGCTCAACTGGCAACGCCGCCCCCTCGCCTCGCAACGGGTGCGCCCAATTTTTTTGTTGCTTCCTCTGGGAAGCGCTCGTGTTTTGTATTTAACCTTTGGCATTACGATTTGTCTCTTTATCGTCCGATTGCCTAGTTCTCGTCTTCACCTCCACGAATGACTGTTTCGCTCCGTCTCAACTATTTCCGTTAGCAAAATATCTGTTATCTTCAATTGAACTTTTCATTATTCGCTTATTTTTTTCATTCTGAATAATAACACTATGTTGTAGGTAAGAAAACATTTTTTACAACCCCCCCTTAAAATTTGATACTTTACGTTTCAAGACATGGGGATTCCAAATCTTCAATGTCTGTCCGCCCTCTGGGCCGTTTTGTGCCTTTTTACGTGCTCTAAAAAATCCATTCTTTCGCACAAAAAAACTATTTGGTATCTAGTTGTACCCCCCATCTCGGCAATTCGATCGGACGAAGCTCGTGGTTTTTATGAGCAAAAAGTGGTTAAAAAATTTAACAAAACGCAGTTTAATTGCAAATACGCCGTGTTTGGTATCGTTTTCTAGGTATTTCTACATCCTGGGTCAAATGGAATGAGTTTCAGACGTGTACGACTGCGTATAGTGAAATTACAGTAATTATAGTGAGCCAAAGTCCACTAACTGAAAGAACTCATAGGAACTACAGCGGAAGTCAACGTTTCGTCGTTTGTACTCCCTCCCTCCCATCTCATAAAAAGTTCCATTGTAGTCAGGTCATGTATTTTTCACTAGTATTTTTCGATGCTGAATCAAACGGGATGGGTCTTGGAGCAGTAATACTACGTCAAGCTGTTCATGAGAATAATAAACCGTTGTGTAATAATTTGCAGAGTTTTATATTTACCTAATGCGATGCTGTGGTCCCACCAATTGTAGGTACATTGTTTGAAACGAAGACCGTGGCTGTCTTTAATGTCTTCACCAGTCGGAGGCGCACTCAGAGTCCAAGTTCCCAAATAGATGAGCATAACGAGCAGAATGGGAAACATCCACTGAAGTAACTGTTTATCAGTCAGTTTGACTTTGTGAGCGCTTTTCACTCGGTACGTGAGCGACACCCTGAAAATGAACAGTTCGAGGGCAATTTGAAGAGTATATTCCACATCCATTTACTAATGACTAATTTTGTGACTTTTTTTTAAATGAAGAGCTTCAGAACTACTCAATCGAAAATGTAACGATTAGTAAATGGTGTTTCAGAGTGTAGTAAATAAAACAGGTGTCATATTTTGTCCATAAAGAAATTCCGCATATTTTTATTTGACTAAACAACCAACTTATGTTTATAATAATAAGGCTTGGTACAACGATATAAATGGAAGGAAATGGCATTATTCTGATCCAAGTCACTTTCCTAATCTACAGACTGATGGTGACTGTGCCTTCCTGGAGAATAGCCTGAACGAGTGGTCTGCCAGAGCTGGCCTTTCCCTCAACCAAGATAAATGAGCAATAAGGTTCTTTCATTGCTCCCACGCACCTACGCTCCACACTGACTCTTACGAAAACCCACCAATCACCCATGTTACTATAGTGAAGGACTTCGGGATACTTTTAGACACCCAACTTACCTCGACCGACCGTATTGCTCATATTTCAGCTCGTGCGCTGCGTTTCCTTGGATTTCTCAAATGAAATACGAGGGAGTTCACTTATTTCCATTCACTGACCGCTCTTTATCGTTGTACGGGTGTCACGTTGAACACTTTGAGCGAGTGCGACGAGCCTTTATTCCCTTCATCCCCCTCAAGATGGGAATCGCGCGTCGGATGGGTTGACTCAAATGGTACAAGCACAATAATATATTATGGTAGAATTTGCCACAACACACTCATTACTTGCACGAGACGTTTCGCCGAAAGGGAGTAGAGTGCCAATGTTGTTGACAGCAAGGGTACAGAAACCAGATGAGTTGGAGAGAGTGCAGAAATAAGCTAATTAATAATTTAGAGAAGGCTAGGACTGTGGATCAAGATGGGGAAGAAAGCAACAAGTTAGGTCATGGCACAAAGATCGGTGGATCATGGACGGTGTAGGGGAAAAGGGAACAGAAAAAAGTCAACGCGGCGAGAGAGAATTTTGTCTGGAACATGCAGGCCAACCTAAGCAAGGAGGCGGGGAGCATCAAGCCTGATTACCATTCTCCCCCCCGTTCACTGTGAGAATAAGCTCTTCTTAGTCAGTCTACTCTCAACTATAATTTGTTACTGCAGCAGCCCTTCACCAATTTGCAACAATTAGTTCCAGAGATGAAGTGTTACACGTGATTTTGAACTTTCGCTCTCTCATTTGTGCAGCTCTAGTTAACAGTTGAAGGGCACTGGGGAAAAACGACTTCAGTCCACTTTTTCGTCAAAACGAGTCTGAGGTGCCATCGAGTAGCATTTTGGAAGTACTATAATATGACTGAATCGAAAAATGACAAGAGTGGCTTGAGTCCATAGAAATGAGCGTAAGAACATCCGCCCTGCTAGGGAAAAACGACGTGAGTCCGAGCGCGCCATGGGAAAAACGGCTTCAGTCCTTATATATTAAGCCGTATTCTACACTTACGACGAATCTATTGCTCGAAAAGGAGCTGACGACGTTTGTTCAACGATGCACCGCTTCTTTTGCCACATTTTGCCAATGGAGGTTAGGGAGCTGGCAATTTTTTGTGACTCATGTTCAGGGCAAAACAAGAACTTCACCGTTATACGATTTTTACGCTATATGGTTGTGCAAGAGAAACGATTCGAAACAGTGAAAGTCATATTTCCGATACGTGGCCATTCCTACCTTGAATGCGATCGGAACATGAGTCTTATTAATCAAAAAACGTACACAGAGACGACAGAGGACTGGAGGGAAGAATTCAAAAGCTGTCGTATAAAACCGAACCCATTCCAAGTAATTGACTCGACTGTGGACAAAATTTTGAATTTCAAAATTGGACTGCCTTTCTTTCTCCACTATACGCTGCAAAATGCCCCTTCCCTACCCGGCCGGTCAACATACTGAAATTCGGAAATGAAAATCCCAGTAAGGTTCTGCACAAGGCAGCATTCACAGGTATATACCAACAATCTCCGCTATTTGCGAAAAAGTCCACAAAAACCACATCAAGAAGGAGGACGTCCAATAGCGCGCTGATGTTAACCAAATTGTACACAGTTTCATTTAATGATTGTGGAAAATCTTATCAAAAACTTATTTTGCTTGATACGAGTTTTAATGAACATATTTCTGATCAAATGCTGATTTTTGCGTATTTTTTTTAATGAGTCTGAAGTATTGTTTTTAGTTGGTAAACTTTGAATTTGATTTTTCTCAAATTCCGTCTGACGGGACTTAGATCATCTTCCCCAGTGCCCTTCAGTTGTTTCGTTATTGATACGCTCTACTTCCCTTCAGCTAATTCATGACTTTCTTCGCGCGTAATTGTTTTCCCTCTCTCACAACCAACAATTACTGAAATAGCTTTATAATTTTCCAACTGTTTAGAACTATCGGCAATATGATGTACAACAAGTCAGACTCACAGTCTTTTAAAAAGTTTGTAAACATTAGTTACATAATTTACCTCCATGTTTTCATCAGAAGGGCAGTGTACGTCACACAAAATCCAAGATGTCTCGTCCACTTTGTGGCAATGCAAGAATATCGATCTAATATTGGGAAAATGGCCGCCATCTGGAGGAAAAAAAGCGCACATTTACGAGTTCTTAAAATGAGATTAAAAAGTTTCGAAGTTACCCATTAGGTTCGATTATATTGACAGTGGTAAACATCTCACCTCAAGATACATAATTACGCATCCCAATAACGTTATGCACAGGAATATTGGGCTCGCGACTTTGAAAACTTTGAGGCGACGGTGGTGGAAGACGTAAGCGACTAATCCCAAAGTCAACGCGACACAGGTTAACGATATGGACAGTATGATTATTCTGAAAACATAAAAACGAGCTAATTTAAATGGTATTATATAAGCTAATATGGTTAAAAAGGTATAAAGCAAAGATTGGTGCATCGTGACACCATTTTCTACGAAATTGACAAAATTGATTCGTTGATTGTGATGAGTTTCTAAGAAAAATGGTTAAGAGTGGGGGTTGTACAATTTTTTACTGTCTTTGGCTCTACGAAGTACGTTTAAGGCCTACGGAGTCCAAAAAACACTAGTTGATAGAAGAAGAATATGATAACCACAGGAGGAGGCTACGATTAAATTAGGGTAGGCCGAAAGGCTGATAAGCGGTTGGAAAACGACCGAGGTTGTTGAACGGAAGAAAAATTAGGTCATGAGTTAGGGAGGGGAATTATTTATTATTATTTCCATTAACTGCTATTGGAGCATAGGGCTTCGACGAGAGTCATCCATTCGTTCCGGTTGGCGGCGATCCTCTTTGCTTCTTGCCATGTTTTGCCGGTCTGGCCTAGCTCCCTCTCTGCAGACCTGCGCCACGTCTTCCTGGGTCTTCCTCTTCTCCACTCTCCACGGGGGTTCCACTGTAGCGCCGCCTTCTCCACAGAATCGTCGGGTTTGCGTAGGGTGTGTTCCACCCATCTCCATTTCCGCCTCCTAATTTGCAAGCGGATCGGAAGCTGGTTAGTGGCTCTCCATTGATCTTCATTTGAGATGTGCTCTGGCCACCAAATACCCACGATTCTTCGTAGGCACCTGTTCACGAAGGTCTGGTGAAGCTCTCTGCGACTTTCCATGTTTCACTGCCATACAGCAGGACCGATTTCATGTTTGTGTTGAAGAGCCGTATTTTCGTGCTCCTGCTCTTCCAAACTGGATAGAGCTGAACGAAAGCCCCATTTGCCTTCTTTATACGGCTCTTAGCATCCTCCGATGATCCGCCCCCCTTCGTGACCACGCTTCCCAGGTAGGCAAAGGAGTCAATCCCCTCCACAGTGCCGCCCTGCAGGACAAGATGGTCCCGGCACCGCTCATTCACTCTCATTTCTTTGGTCATGTCTAGGTTGATTTTAAGGCCAACACGGCTTGCGCTTCGGCTCAAAGCATCCAGCTTGTCCTGCAGATCGCCAAACCTCTGAGCCAGGAGACAGAGGTCTTCGGCAAAATCCAGGTCTTCCAGTCTTTCTCACAATCCCCACTGGATTCCGCGTCTTCTCCCTCCAAGTGACGCCCTCATTATGCTGTCTAGGACCACGATAAAGAGAGTTGCACACAGTACACACCCCTGCTTCACCCCAGTTTCGATCTTAATGGGGTTTGAGAGCGCTCCTTCATGTACGATCCGGCATTCGTACCCTTCGTATTGGCTCCTTATAAGGTTAATAATCTTGCTGGGGAGCCCGTACCGTTCCAGTATCTTCCACATGGTAACCTGGTTTATGGAATCGAATGCCTTTTCAAAGTCTATGAAGGCGATGTACAGGGGACTCTGCCATTCAATGCTCTGCTCCAACACTATTCTCAGGGTATTGATGAGATCGGTGCAGCTACGGTGCTCCCGGAAACCGGCTTGCTCTTTCCGTAGACGTTGCTCAACTGGCTGTTTGATTCTTTTCAGGGATGGGAAGGAAAACATGAAATATGAAGGGAGAAGAACGTAAGTAAGGTACGTCTTAAATAATCAAGGTAAAGGCAAACTTGATTCTTAACTAACTAAATTTATTACGGTGATCAAAACACCAAATACTCCAAGTTTTAAACGGCTCAAACGATTTTGATCCAATTTGTTGTATGAACAGTATTAAATAGCAAATTGAATAATTGATTAATTTTTGATCAAATTTTGTCGCGGTGTAATAATAATTCCAGAACTCTGAACACGAAATCTTTAAACAAAAAAAAACATGCTGTCAGTCCTGTGAATTACCTATCCAATAACATTGGTTAATAATGCTCGTAGTATAAGTAGCAGTAGCCCAATAAATTCTGGATCTTTCAGAGCTTCCAATTTCTACATAAAATGTGAAGTTCGAATAAACTCAATAATAAATGTAATCACACACGTATTAGGATTCGAGGAATGTAGTGTGATGCTTTGCACCAGATTTCGTTTCGTCGGATTGACAGCCGTATTGTTGTTGTTGACCTAATTCTTCACCAAACGATCACTACAATCGGCGAAGTGGGTTTACGAGTACCTTACCGGCTAACGGTGAGGGGGGACATGTATCGCCGTGTAGACACTCCACTGATCGTAGTCTAGTGGTTATTGACGAACATTTGACAGTGCATCGGAGCTCGTGGTTGCTGTAATTTTTACCTGAGTCAGCGGCTCTCCAAACATTTCCTCACAGTAACAGGAAAATGGCCTGTGGGCCTGTGAGTGCGATTGAGGGAAAACGGCTAATAAGCGCCCTGTCTAGCCCTGCAGCCCATGGGACGCCAAAATAAGGGTATGAGCAATATCCGCTCAAAACCCACTATAGTTAGCATAGTGACCAAAACACCAAATATTTTTATTCTCTAAAACTGCTCTAACGATTTTGATCAAAATTCTTGTTTAGACAGCTCAAAATAGCGGAATAATACTGTGAACTTCGGAAAATGACGAGAGTAGCGCAATAAATGACGCACTTTGACGATTTTATTGCACTTTTTTCCCTCCACTTCTCATCTCCGCTCAAATTTTAATGTTATTAGAATTTTGAGCGCTCATAAGGGATAAAAGAGCTACTCCATAAATAACGAAATTTCAACCACTGCCGTTTCACTTACCACCAATTTCTAAAGGGTTTTTACCCGATAACTCTGGAAAAGTGATTATTGTCCTTCTCAAAAAACAACGCGTTTACAGTCTCATTAATCCTCTGCGCGCTAATCACTCAATGATGGTCAGAGCATAATCACGAGCAGCACAATCAATTCCGACACTGTAAGTTCTACCGCCGTGAAGTGGTATTTTATCTAGTTCAAATTGAGTGAAAAAAATACGTTGAATCGCTATCAACAGCCGCGAAAACCAGTGAATTTATGTAGAGCCGAGGACAGTTGTGTGATGCGGCGCCCCCGGGATACTTTTAGCCAGTTTGACTTGGGTGAGGGTGGCTCGGCATTTGTCGTCGAGATTTTGAAATATTTGTGGAGGGTGAGTAGATAATTTCCTTCGTAACACGCTTTTGCCATCATGCTGGGGTTTCATAATAAATCTTGCCTTTATAATAATCCTCAAATATCCAAGGAATAGTCTAATTAGAAAGGATGAGCGTACACGATGGGAGTTAATAAAATAATCGAGAGCAACTTCATATATTCCGAAGTTCTAACTAAATTTGATGCGACTGAGTGAAAAAAACATTAGGTTAGAAGCTGAGATGCTGAGAAAAGTTGTGTCATGCGTCGCATCAGCAATACGAATACAATGAACGATATTTTCACGGTACTCGGTACATTTTTCTAATCGACGGACCTGTTTACGCCCTAAAATGTGGCCTCGAATAATTTTAACGCGTTAATTAATTTATCCTCCTGCAAACCCGTACGGAAAAATAAGGGGAATGGAGCTGGCTTTAAGTGTAAGAATAGTGCACTATAATGATATTACCTGCAAGCCCAGTTGTACTGCGCAAGGCACTGCTCCGGGCCTTCGCACGTGTCACAACCTTCGGCGCACGGTAAACAGAAGAAGTGGTCTTTGTGTTTGCCGGTTCGATTCGTCTCTCTTCCCGCCCAATCGGCTGAAAACATAACGTATATTCGTCGCTATTACGATATAGAACGGTTCATTTATAATTTTCGAGAACAGAGACGCATGAACAAGGGATGGACGGTGGGAAGCACTGCTGGATGTCACGGCAGGGTGCTCCCAGGAGGTAGTCCTGTGAATAGTGCTTTGGGCAGTCCTCTTCAAACCCCTCGTAAGGCCGATAATGGGTACACTCCAGTAGCTTACGTAGGTGACCTAGCTGTATTATGAAGACGGACACTCCCGGGGGAGATAAATGGCTAGTCCAAAGAGCCGGGTGGCTGATAATGGGCTGGTGCAGTCCACGGAGTATGTGGCGGTGGGGTGGTGATATGACAAGGTGATAGGCAGAGGGCACGAGCGAAGCAACGAGACAATGCAGCTGGCGACATTGCACCCCACCTGGCCCTGCAGATCCTAGCGAGAACTCCTCCCATGGATTTCCTATTGGATTTTGCAGAGATGCGGACAAAAAAATAGGTACGCTGCACTCATAAGAGGGGGCAATAAGAGTCTTAACACCAGAACACAGGCATGGGCAAATCAGTACGAACGCTGATACCAGGGAGCCACACAACCAGATGCACGGGCTGTACAAAAGGAGCCCCCTCAATCTCGCAAATTCTAGTCGTGCCAAACCTGTTCACTCCAGAACACACCAACAGGACAATCACAGTGCATGACCAGTTGCAAGCCCAATAAGCCAATTGCCCATTTCCCCCCATCAGGTTGATAATCATTATACAGAATCTGTCGATTGGTTTCAATTAATAAACATGTAAACCACTCCCGATATTTGATGAGTTGTTTTATTTTCATAAACGAAGTTGCGAAATTCCTCCAAAAGTTGGGTACCTGATGGGCTACAAGCTCAAAGCTCCTTTCTCAAAGGGCGTATCACCCTGAACAGTCTGTTAGACGCAGCTTCTCGTCCCTTCTCTATGGGGTAAAGGTATGCACGGAACAGAGCATGGTCCGTTAGCATCTGGTGAGGTAATAGCTCACCCACCCTGTCGACGCTCCTGCCGTGGCTGTATCTCTCTGATGAGTCGCCAAGTCCATCTTCCGCTGCTCTCCAGGCAAGAAACCACCATTTCTCCTAGCGATGAATCCTCAGTCGTTCCTCTCTGTTTACTCAACTGCAACCGGTAGCTTCGCCTCTTCTCTCTTCGTGTACCGTTAGACTCACTGGGCTCAGATTGGATTGGGAAACATTTCCTCTCGAGCTCCAGAATCGAACACAGACCTGCTGCGTCCCATTCCACTATCATTACCAATACGACAATATCGAGCGTTTTGCAGTCATGCCTTAAGTTGGCGCCACATCTACAATAACCCCCCATTATTTTAAGCTTCGTGTTCAATCATGTCACTCCAAATTTTAACTTTCTAAAAGATCTCTTGCCATCAAGCCGAGTAATGTTCTGTACCGCCTGACTCCTATTAAAGGCACCGGGCAATCGTGGTCTAGTGGTTAAGACAATTGTTCATACTTCTCGATGTAAAGTCGAGGATTGTGGGTCGGAGTTCCGGCGCGATTGCCGTAATTTTTGCCTGTCAGCAGATCCCCAAACGTCTCGAAACCCTCCTCGTAACATTGGTGGCAGCGATATACGAACAAGTCCACTCTCCTTCATTCCAAGAAAAAGAAGAGGTCCTGAGAGAAAAAATAAAAAAATTAATAGAGAAAATAATGAGACGAGTTCTCGGGTCCGAGATTCGCTGACGCTGACGCTGTGAAAGTTCCAGGGGAGAGAAAAATGGCCTACAATAATGTGAATGAAAATTAAGCGCCCTTTCCTTGTCGCCCTCTCGTTCCCCGAATCTTTGATCGGATTTTCCGGGGATTCACTCAACTCTCAAAAATCCGTTCATTAAAGTCGTCCGCTCCAGAAGCAGCGGCTAACAGTAAGGGGGGAAGATGTACCGCCTGACTCCTATTAAAGGCACTGGGCAATCGTGGTCTAGTGGTTAAGACAATTGTTCATAATTCTCGACGTAAAGTCAAAGATTGTGGATCGGAGCTCCGCCGCGATTGCCGTAATTTTTGCCTGAGTCAGCGGATCCCCAAATCGAAACCCCCCTCGTAACACTTCCTTCATCGTTTAGTCAAAATAAAACGCGCCACTTACCTTCAATTACGCTTCCCAAAAACGGTCCTTGGGGTCGTTCCACGTAAAAGCCAGGTCTGCACCGACAAACGTAACTTCCTCTTGACCATTTAGAGCGTTCTTTACTGATGAAGAGACACTGCGTAAGGAAGAGAGGAAAGCATGATGAAAACACGAAATATGCACGTCATTATAAGTCCGCTGTAGAGTATTAGTGAACTTGTTATCATGAAGGTAATTTAGATGTGACGATAACTATCAGGCGTAAAATCCACATACTTCTTATAACAACCCTCTCCAACTCCAGGTAATGGAACTTGTTTACCATTGTGTTATGAGCACGATTGGATCTTGAAGTGACAAGGAAAGGAACGAGGTTCAACTCATTGCCATTGTTCCAGCCATTAACTAACAAAGAGTGAAGACGCAGTCGTGGGTCATAGGAAGGTGGGGGGACCTGCTGACCGCAATCAAAGAGGTTACGTGTCCCTAATGGTGTTGTGCTGTTCATTCTGTTCCCATTCGATTCTCACTGACTCTGGAGATGATCAACTGACGATGCTTACTACGCTATATAATACTTGGAGACCGACCTTGTGGAATTACATCCGCACCGAACAAAGTAGCCTTGTTATTGCCTACTCCCGGTTCTACCTATTGCAATAGTTCGAAACTACCAACATAATGACTGATAGGAGTTTTGTAAGGAACTGAGGGACTATGGCCCAACGTCAAAACTAGCGAAGGTGCTGTTAATGCCAACTGGATTTCGGGCTGCAAAGGGATCACTAGAAATGAGATTAGTGCCATGGCCAAGGTTAGCCTACTGAACCTACAGTGCCGCTGCCTCATCGAGGTCCTTGTCATCTACGCAAAACATCGGTAAAATGCTGCGCCATTAGTTGAGAAGTTGGAGTATGACTTAATAAGCGTGCAAGTGGCGAATATTTGTCCTTGACAGAGAAAAGCGTCTTAATTAGCGTCTATCCCTCTCTCCATCACACACACACACTCTCTCTCCATCTCTCTCTCTCTCTCTCTCTCTCTCTCTCTCTCTCTTAACTCCTGCTTTTCAACATCTAGTGAGTAAAGAAGGTGGGAGTTCCCTCACTCGGAACAGTTTTTACTCCCTCGAGCTCCTCCAGTTTATTTTAATTCTCAAAGAGCTCAATCGCGCTCCTCTCAGCTCCGCTCCAACAGGCTCAAGGAAAACGAAAGAAAGCAGCGACAAAATGACGACGAGATTAAACCTCTCAATTAACGAGTAATTTCTTAATACGGCGAAATTTGATTTGAGAGTGCGTTAGTAAGTTGTTTACAACCGTTCAAATAAATTAGAGCTTGTTCTCACGACATTTCATAATCAGCTATACGTTTCAACGTTTTTAGGTATGCGCATGTTCCTAGACCCCCCATATGAGTCTTTTTTACTTTCCTTGGCTCTACAAAGTAAAAAGAAAAGTTATGTTCTTGGCTGGAAAAATAATTTTGAGTTCTCTTCAGATCTTTACGTTTCAGACCACTATTTGGGAAAATGGTCTGTGTGTCTGTGAACGGTTTTTAGAGAAAACGACCGTATCAAATCCACTCAAACTTGATATCTAGCCTGCAGATTACCATGGGACGCCAAAATAAGGGTATGAGCAAAATCCACCGAAAGTTAACTATAGTTATCACAGTGATCAAAATACCAAATATTTTTTTCTCAAAAATGGCTGTAACGATTTTGATTAAATCTTTTACATTGATAGCTCCCAATATGGCAACTATACCATAAAATTCTCAATCGTGGGAAAATGGAGAGAGCAGCACAATAAATTACCAAAACTTTAGACGAAATCGATTTTAGTGCGGTTTTTTAGAGAAAACGGCCGTACCAAATCAGCTGAAACTTGATGTCTAGCCCATAGGTTGCCATGGGACGCAAAAATAAGGGTATGGCCAAAATCCACCGAAAGTTAACTATAGTTATCATAGCGATCAAAACACCAAATTTTTTTTCTCAAAAACGGCTCTAACAATTTTGATTAAATTTTGAATATTGATAGCTCTCGATAAGGCAATTATACCATAAAATTCCCATTCGTGGCAAAATGACGATGGCAGCACAATAAATTATTAAAATTTTCGATGAAAAGCGTTTTTAGCGCGGTTTTTTCCTTATAAACCCCGCGGGAATGTTAGTAGAACGTTTAAAAAAATTGGTATTGTAGTCCAATCTAATACCTATAGGGTGAGTGTTTAGAAACGGTCTTGAGATACATGGGGTCACTACAAAAAGTCCTGAGTTTCAACTACCGCCATTTCGCTTACTACCAGTTCTAAAAGTTTTTACCCAATAACTCTGCCAAAGTAATTACTATCCTTCTTCAAAAAATTCGTGTTTACAGTCTCATTAATTGACTGTGTACCAATTGCTCAATAATGGTTCTGGAATGAGTACGAGCAGCACAATTAATTCCGGAGCTACCGCTTTCTGCTGCCGTTAAATGTTGATTGACCAAGTTCAAATGAACTGAGTGATAAATGAATTAATTAAGTAGAAAAAGCCATGTAAAAAGTGAATTGACGTAGAGGTAAGGAAATTTGTGTGATGCAACGCACCAGATATTTCCTACCTGCTTCTCTCTGCTCCTACAACTTCACTCGGCACTAATTTTCAAATAAAATATATAAGGAACTATTAAATGGCTCCCTAGCTGGAAAACGTCTTGTTTCACGCGAAAGGTATTGGCATCGTTATAGCACCCCGCGCGTTCTCACACCCTTTTTTCCGCGCTTTTCAAAAGAGGGAAATTTTTTTTTTTTTTTTTATTACAACTCGTCGCGGGCTGTAAAATAGGGAGAATCTCTTCAGAGACTCTGAGCGCCTCCAGCTCCTTGACAAGACGGCAGATTAAAGACTTCGTGGTGAACTCTCTCGTAAGCAGATGACGAGGGGACGTTGGGAGGGGGGGGAGGAATGATGAGATATTTTCGCCAGAAAGGAGTCGTCAGCACGAAGAACGTAGGGGAGGGGAGGGGGGGGAATATTCTTGCAAGAGACGAGATATCAAAGGAAATGAAATCAAAGGACGTTAGGACGCGAACGTGGTGAGAAGACCCTTTTTGTGTGTGAGTGTGTTAGGATTGTCGAAACGAGGCTTTTTTTTTTTTGGCCACTCACTTGAGTAGAATTATGACACTTGTGAGAGCCTTTGAAGGCGATGATTTGATCGGAGCTGTCATTCGGTGACGAGTCGCACTGATTGACTTGGAGGTTGCTGACGTCGACGTCTACGCTGAGGTAGCCCTTCGTCCTGCGCAAAGAAAACGATCGTTAGGAAAATTTTCGACGAAATAACGGAATCGTGCGTCAGTAGGAAAAATATCTCGGTAAGTAATTGGGTTAGGTAAATTACTAAAGTTAACGCACTTGTCTGGTGAGTCCGTCACCTCAGGCAGGTGAGATGCCATGGGCGGACTAAAAACTGGTTTAATATTGATTCAACGGCCAGACGATGATGTCTTTATATCGAAAGCGCTCGCCCACAGTATTTCACCTGCCAGAGGGGACTTACCAAACAGGTACGTTAACTTTAGAAAAATATCTAGTTCCCCGTCCATTGAGCCATTTTTATCGCCCCACCGACGAATTCAATGCGTTAGAACTTAACGTTGTCCCTACTTATTGTTGTATTATTGTATTTACTGTGGGTTATTTTTATTAAAGCTACTACTAGTAAAACTAAATTATCATTGCAATGCCTTAAAAGTAATAGATTTTATGTAACCAGAAGTCACTGATCATGTAACTCTTGCTGGTTTGTTTTCCAAAACTAGCCAATCATAGGGAACAACACCGATTACTACAAACCCGTCTAGTCGCTTACAAGAAGCGATAAGATAGGGGCACCAAAGCCCTATACAAATTGGCGGGCGGTCGAAATATTTACAAAAAAAACAAACTCCCACTAGTCCGTGGTCTCCTGGAACAATTTTGCAAGTCATCGATTCTCATAACTAGAAGAAGAAGCTAAAGTTAACGTACCTGTTAGTGAGTCCGTCTCCTCTGGCTTGTGAGTTACCCAATTTCTTTAATACCTAGAAGAAGAAGGTATCTGGGAGGCAGCTGCGGACCAAAGGACCCACCGAAGCTACTGGGACCAATGGCATTTCGCTGTGGCCACAAACGAGCCCAT
Organism: Pachypeltis micranthus; assembly: GCA_020466155.1. Classification (NCBI taxonomy): domain Eukaryota; kingdom Metazoa; phylum Arthropoda; class Insecta; order Hemiptera; family Miridae; genus Pachypeltis; species Pachypeltis micranthus. Next base: position 11,912,188 of record CM035780.1, on the reverse strand, counting down.
GTCCCAGCTTCCCTACGAGCTTGTTAGGGGCCGGTTCAGTGCCCCAGCCGCCGCTGATACCGATTGGCTCACCCCCCTGGGTCTTGGTGGAGGGGGATGCCTGGTCGGGTAGACTCTGCTGGTTCTATCCCTGCTCAGCTCGGGAAGCCTCACGACGCCCCAACACCCATGGCCACTGCGTCCTCCCCCCCCCTCCCTTCGTCATCGTACCTACCATCTCGGGAACCATATATAAAAGAAGCAGGAAATTTATTTTAGTCGAACCTTATGTCTAACACATCAGAGCCCCCTCTCACATCCCTCAGTCAATCCGTTTCTCGAAACTAGGAAAAGCAGCTGGGATCATTCCTGATTGTCGAAGCGAATAAAAAGGACGTACCTGCAACTAGTAGCTATTATACTACTCAAACTAGTAGACAAGTAATTAAGCCTAAGCGCTTTTCGTTCTCTGAATTTGAAAAACAAAAAATAAAGTATTAAAAAAAAGGGTTGTGGTATTATTTTACTTACTGTGGAAATGTTATTTTTATTGAAGAAGAATATTATTTTATAATTAATTAAAACTAAAGTATTATTTCAATGCCTTAAAAGTAATAGAGTTTATGTAAACCAGACGGCACTGATCATGTAACTCTTGCTGGTTTGTTTTCCAATATGTCCGAATTAAAGGTTCAGTCATTCGTATTCGATTCTACGCATTTATATTGAGTACGCCACGAAAACACTTATGTCACGCCGTACTTTATTATATAGGCCGTACTCAAACCCACTTTAGTCGAAATATTTGATAATTCGCTACTCTCGTCCAACGCATTTCCACGGAAACAATTATAAAGAAAATAACGTGGGCGCTAGTTAATTGAATGTCTCTCGAATATGGGAAAACAATAATTAATGTTCAACAAATCTCATTTCCCGAAGTATCTCACCTTAAATTTTAGTACAACGAACTTTTAGGTAATGTAACTCACTCGGGGTATAATTATACGAGCAATAAAACTAATAAAGGTATATTACATGCTTGGTTGTTTAATAATCCATTCGCACCAAGCCACCTGTGCTTGTCCCCCTTTGGGGAGGGGGTAAGTGAATATTTTTATCTAGGGGTGTCTATTGGCTCTCCGTGGTTCGGAACCTTGGTAAATTCGCCCGCATTTTCTCATAAGCGTGCTACTCTGCTTGAGACTACCGCAAGGTCGGCTAAAGGTCATTACCCTACATTGCACTTCAGAGTCACATGGTCAATCCCAAACCTCGACTAGTTCTGACCACTAGAAGCACTCTGTATATATTGCGCATTTTCCACAAGCGCCTGGATAACACGCCCAGTCCGTCTCCGGGTTGCTAACTTGAAAAGTGTATACTCCCATTAAGTTTCACACTTTTCAACTCACAATAACTGACAATCCTTCCTTCCCAATAAAATCCGTGTATTGAGGTTCCACAAATATAGGTTGTATAGCCCACAGTAGAGTTAGACGGAAGAGCGAAGTGGTGGGGAAATAGACCGATATTCTTGGAGCGTGACGCGATCACAGGATTCCTAACCTCCCTGATCACAGCAACGCGAGTCCCCCCTCTCCTGGTCCTTTGGCCAAGTTCATCTTCTCCTTTGTGTCAAAACGGTACTGCTTTCAAAGAACGGCTCTGCCCCGTAGGAGTGGCTCCGTATTCCGGGTCACTGCTGAATCCAATCGAGTCCGTAACACTCTTTTTTTCTCGACTCAAATTCGGCCATTACGGGTAAGTTCTACTTGGTAATTGTGCCCTTTCCGTTTTTATTTTGAGTCCGTGAACTGTACATTGTCGCTGTATCGTGTAACAACTCGTTCTCAACACCACAGGAAAGAGCAGGTTGGGCACTAGTATCCCACATAGAACGAGTGGGCCGTGCGAGTACTTTGAAGTTGTCAGGAGAGCTAGACATCAAGTCAGGGGCTTGAGTGGCAAAATTAGTGAAGAATGACAGGGTTGGTACTTGATTTCTCGAACAGGTTTTCACAAAACGTTTTCCCTGCTTCTCTGTTTTCCAGAGGCCACTAAAGGAAGGTGCGGAAGGTGGTACGAACTTTCGTGTTATGCCTCGAGATGCAGTCTCTTTAAGCAATGCCTTCTGATGAATGGGATTCGACAAAAGGTCTGATCTTCCTCAATTCATTAGTAGCGCCAAGGAAATTACGGCCATTGTTTGACCAAATCGGTTTAGGACAACTTATAGACTGAACAAAGGGCGCTTCAGTCTTACATCAGCCAGTTCTTGGGACAGGCTTTGGGCTGAGCGAAACAACAGGACGTCCATTATTATGAATAATTAATAAATCTCTCTCTCTCTATCTCTCTCTCTTTCATGTAGGTAATATGCGCGTTTCTCAAGTTAGAAGAAGAAGAAAATCTGACACAGGTCATTTGACGGCCCACCACAATTGTGTTTAGGCAATTCCCCGTGTCAGGGGATGAACAGACATTCCGACTCCCTCACAAGCCATCGTGGAAATGCAAGATGAAAGCACGGTAACTCAAACATTTGAAAAATATAGAGAAGTAATGCATCCTGAAAGTGATTCATCTCCTCTAAGTAGTCTGTCAGAGAGGAACGCCCTTAAACATGTAAACAAGCACGCGTTTTTGCGCAGTAGCCGCAATACCTCGCTTATTTACCTTCTACAACAAGAAGCGATCCCGAGCTCTGATTCAATACCCCGAGCCTCCTTGGAATATGATTCTTCGTCGTTGACCACTAGACTACGATCGCTCGGCTGGACTTAGCTACATATTCATAATTGAAGGTATGACCGTTTGTCATGGATGGCCCAAAACATGAATATCATCATAACACTCAAAGCTTATATTAGGTGGCCAATTTTGAATTAGTGCAAAATTCGAAAAATTGAAAAAGACAGAAGAGAACAGTCAACGAGTGATAAGGAAACAGACTGGAATCATGACTATTGTTTACCCTCTTAACCATTAGACATGGGCGCCCAACAAAAACTAAGCAACCACCACTTACACATACTAGTTCACCTGCCTTTAGCTCTCCCTTCACTTCTGTTCACATTTACTTATCAATGTACGGAATTCACCAATGATTGTCCTGTTGCGTTATTCATCATTTTTGCCTTGCGCTTTGTTGCACTATTTTTTGCACACGTCTTTTGTTCTCAGCTTTTTACTTTCCTTTTTTACTCACCTAGATATTCCTCTCCTGATTTTTAATATGTTTCATTCATATTTTGGACCGTCGATGACTTTCAGGGCAAACGATCAAAGCTTATATTTGGTGGCAGATTTTGAACTAGTCCAAATTACGAAAAACTAATAAACGGCCCACCTAAATATTCCCCTTGTGTTTTTAAATATGTTTCGTGTCAACTGTTGCAACCTTCCAGGTCGGTCAAACTTTCGATCATGAATATGTAGCTAACTTCAACCCTGTTCGCTCGGGTACTTACAATGGGAGTCAGGCGTTACTTTGAGAAGTGGAATTAAAATTTGTTTCGCGTTGATAGAAAAGGCCGTCGAATGAAGAATAGTAGTGGAACCCCTCACGATTTAGTTGAAACCCAAAATTTCCACCTTCTTCGTACAAAAAGTTGCACTTAGCGGAGAATAACTTACAGCGTTTCAGGTTGGGAAAAGTAGGCGCTTCTTGGCGGTTGTGAAAATTAACTAATTAGAAAGCCGAGCATGTAATTATGGTCAACGAATAGATATGTATTGAAGATCTTCCTTACCCGTGTTTATTCACTGGAATATTGATTGAATAGCTGAGGACCCACGTGCGAGCTTTGCACGAATAGTACGGGTGCGACCAACTGCTTGAGTCTTCCATCCTGTTAAAAAAGTGTGTTTTATCAACTCGAGATTGTCTAATGACGCAGTTCTTTCGTACAATGCGGTAGAAATAAATTTAATCTTCTTTACTTAGTTCATATTTTGGACTAGGGATCGGTGATACGCAGAATATTCTAAAACGGTTTGGGTTAATGAGTGGTTTAATTAAACTGTAATTAAAGTGAAACTGGGAAACACGGTTAGAGATCAATTGAAAGACGGAAAAAGTGGAAGGGGAGGAGAGCTCTACACAATTTTTAGGATTCAGATTAATAAAAATATTTGGAAAACGACGATGGGCAGTCCAGGGCTTCTCTTTTTGGGAGAGTCACTAGATTTTTTTTTGGCTACCTCTTCCTCCTGAAGGGATATCGGATCGCTCGCTTCTCAGAAGACGTTCTATGAGGCAAGGTTCTGAGAAGCCATTTCTGTAGTTACCTAATGGGAGAAATGGCGTAGGCCGTTATGAGGCCCATTCGCTGATTGGTCAGGGGGGGTTGTAAGAAGTGGGATGAGATGACTCACCCTGCGCCCTACATACATCCTGCTGCCTAGTGAGGGTGGGGGTCCAAGTTTATGGGGGCTACTGTCCCAGCTCGCAAGGCTGCCGCGTCTCCAAGGGTTGCCCGCACCTGCGAACTGGCATGTGGCAGCTGGTGAGCCATATTCTGTTGGGGAATTCCCACGCTGGACCTCACATTGTTGAACAGGCTGCAGTGAAAGATGACATGGGAGGCGCCTTCAGCCACCCACATGCCGCAGGGGCATTCATAAAATGCGCAACTTCAGACAAATTGAAACCCGGACAGCAGTTGCATGATTGCAAATCCAGGCGATCCACTTCATGTTCAGGCGATATCTTACTAAGGGCACGATGCCGAGTAGGTGGCGAATGGTTGGTCGCACCTTACCAGTCACTGGTACAGTAGCCAGTTCTTGGCGAGTGTTATTCGCCCTTCAGCATCTCTAGGAACAAGCCTGCCAGTGAACCAAAGTACAATGCCAAGCCATTAACTCTGATCTGGAGGCACATAACGTGCTACACCAACTATCCAGCAAAACCAGATACCCTCTTGAATAGCAGCTACTCAGAATTTGTGACGAGCCAAGCATACCCAGCTCACCCAAAGTAAGCCAACTCAATCATACCTTTATAGCTAGAATACCAGGCTCAAGGGCAAGTTCCTTATCGGATTTTACCCAACACTTGGGTTACACCTTACGCCCTTTTGCATATAAAGAATACATTTCCTTGTTGGGAGGAATCTAACTAGTAGAGCCCCAGCCTAGTGCAGGAGCACTTGGTTCTGCTATTAAATAATTTCACGAGCAAAAGAGCAAAGCGGTTGAACGTTAAAAAATGTTTCTGCTTTGATGAACGCTTACGCTTAACAGTTTCTTCTTACTTTGGTATCCACGGCAGTTCTTGAGGGAGTTCAACTCCTGGTACAACTTCCGCTGGTTGCCGCCACTCCACGCCCGTATGTCCAGCCTCTCGTCGCCAGACTGCAGCCGAAATAACGAGGCTGGTCGTCGCGTTGATAGCAACCACTCTGGATGCGACTAGAGCTGGTTCTGAGATAAGGAGACCGTGTGATACTCCGTCGACAAGACCTGGTTGAAGAACACAAGCAGAGGATACGCAACAATTTTACCCTTACCTTGCGAAGCACAAAGTAGTTTAGATTTGTAAAAACCTGCTAAACATTACTCATCTATGTCAGTTCTTTACTGTTCTTAGATGTTCATAACGTTATGAGGAGGTCAGTAGATAGAAAATAAGGGTTCTGGGTACATGAAAATTAAGTTACGGGAACGACGAGGAGATTGCAGGGTAAGGAGGGTTGGCATGGGGGTGGGGGATAGAAGTGGGACTTTGGGGAATCCCGTACTATCTGAGAGGAGTTTTTAATCTGGTTTCCCACCTGATCTAACTATTCGCTTGGGTGGCAAGTTTCAAGGGGATGGAGACAACTGTGATTATGGATATTTGCAATGTCCTTCTTCGTGAACTGGGAGAAACTGTTATAAGCTTGCTTCGTAGCAGTCAAATAAATTAAGGAGGCTGCTGGAGATTGTCCTGTCAGCCTTCCTTAGCATATTGCTTTCTTTTTTATCTGGCTCAGGAGATTTGATGTGCTTTAAGGTTGCAAGGGCCTTGCCTAGGTCGCCTGTCGTCCGCAATGGGACGTCTGGCTCATTCGGAGGGTCTGATCAGCTCTCTTGCCGCCCTCTAGGGTTCTGTATGTAGAGCTACTGTGTCGCTGGGAACTTCTTCGAAAGGAGGGTTTAAAAAGAAGCCTGAGTCACTTCGCATCGCCGGTAATACCTGCTCTACGTTCTCTTTTCCTGCGGAGGACTTATAATGCTGGCCCCGAGGGTTCTCATAGCTCTGTGCTTCCACATTCCGCCAGCCTTGCCATTTGGTTCGTTTGAAGGCCTTCTTCTCGTGGCATTTTGGTCATGAGTGCTGCTATATCCCTCTGGCTCTATTAACACTCTGCTTGAGGAAAAATTCGTCAGTCCACTGGGAGACTTCGATCGCCCTGTGCTTCAGTAGCTTCAGAATGCCCTGCAGAGTGCAGCGGTGGTAATGCGACTTTGCTGTCCACTTCATAGAGTGAGGCAGGTTACACTATTAGCTCTATGCTGCACTAGCAATATGGTGCTTTTCGGGGTCGTTTTCACCAACTGCGTTGATCCCGTTTAGACTCGATTAACTTTGCCTCACCGCCTCCCACCACAAAAACGGGTTTCACCAGATTGGATTAAGCGCTAGCCCCAAAAAATTGGGCGGTTAGGTCCAGTTAGCTCTTATCTTTCCTTATCATATCCTGATATTTCTCTGCCATAACCGCGCCCCGCCGAGAATTCTCTTCTATTATTGTGAGTAATTTACATATGTTTTGGAATAATAATAATGAACAAAGATCCTAGTTACAAGTGCACAGTTATTGCAGCTGCTTTTCCACTACGATGATAATCTAATATATTTACACAAAAGCATTCTACCGTACTAATTTGGGTTTTTCCTTTTGGTTTATTATTCATTCTGAATAATAAATAACCCTATGTTTTCGGCCACAAAAAATTTTTTACAACCCCCCTCAAAATTTGATACTTTACGTTTCAAGACATGGAGATTCCAAATTTGCAATGTCTGTCCACCATCCGGGCCGTTTTGTGCCTTTAACGTGGTCCAAAAAACTCGTTCTTTCGCACAAAAATCCAATTTGGTGTCTAGTTGTGCCCGCCATCTCGGCAATCCGATCAGACGAAGCCCATGATTGTTATGGGCAAAAAAGGTTAAAAAAATTAACGAAATGCAATACAACGCGGGAACTACAGAGGAAGTCAACACTTCGTCGTTTGTACTCCCTCCCTCCCGCCCGTCTCAACGAAACCGCTCGCCTGATGGACTGGCAACGCTGTCTGCTCGACTCCCCTTTCGACTCGCAACGGGTTCGCTCGAAGCCGTTTATGGGCGCCGGTTTTTTGCTTCCTCCAGGAAGTGCTCGTGTTTCGTACATAACCTTTGGCTCTACGATTTGTCTCTTTATCGTCCGATTGCCTCGTTCTCGTCTTCACCTCCACGAATGACTTTTTCGCTCCGTCTCAACTATTTCCGTTAGCAAAATATCTGTTATCTTCGATTGAACTTTTCATTATTCGCTTATTTTTGGTTTATTTATTTAATAGTTCGTTCGTTTCATTTTTTTTGGTTTTAATACAATTCAATTTTTTTAGATTTTTTTGTTTCATTCTCATTTTGTTTTTTTTCATGGATTTTTGGTTAAATTTTGATATTAGTATTTAGCGTGCATGTTTTCATATTAAAGTTCAGTTTTTTCTAGATACTTTCGTTTTTTTGTTTATTTTAATATTACGATTCAGTTCTTTTCGACCTTTTTTTAGGTTTCATTTTGATATTTTTCGATGCTGAATCGAACGGGATGGGTCTCGGAGCATTAATGCTAGGTCAAGCGATTTATCCGAATAATAAACCGTTGTGTAATAATTTGCAGGGTTTTTTTTAGTGGATGGAAGTAAAACCCGTTAGTACGCATATAATATGCATTAATTCATTTTATTCCTGATGTTAACAAAACACGTTCACAAAAGTGGTGCGCAGTAACACACAACATTCCGCAGTCCCCGTAAATTTGACGACCTGCTACATACGCGGGCGCTATATCTTCGTTCAACGCGGTTTTACGCGAACATTTATGGAAAACAAAATGTAGGTACTACTTAGTTGAGAGTACTTCGTAATTTGGATTTTAATTGTTACAGCCGTTTTTGAAATAATTGGAAAAACGATAAATTATTATTCGAGAAACCTCGTTTTTCGAGCTAGTACGGCTTATATCTTCGTTCAACGGATAGGTACAGAAATTAACACGGAGAACAAAATGTGGCAACAGGTTGCTTAAAAAGATTTCATAAGATTGATTAAATCCAGTGACGTAATTACTCGGGAAACCACACAAATGTTCGAAAAACATTATTTTCGACATATTTTCATTTTTATTTCTGTTCAATGAACTGTCAGATGAATATATACGGGGTTAGGGGGCACCTTACATTACCTTACATGAATTGAATGAAAAACATGCGATTAGTTGCTAGAATGATAAAAATGCACTGGGGGCTGAATGCGTCGCACCAAATATTTGATAACGAAACCCAGATGCCGTCTGAGCACGTCAGAGCTTCGAACGGCGATCTAAAGATGCAAATGACGCCTATTAACGCAGCCGAGCCGGGATATTAATTCATAACTCGACATTACCACAACGTGGGGAGGGGTCTAGTCGATGACATTGAAGCAAATTTGTTTCTAGGTCGGAGAATTAAGGAAGGGGCTCGTCAGTTGTGTTCGGTTGTCATCTGAGGTTGATTTTATTGGACGCCTGTGAACTCTGACCTTAGCTCCCTCTCAACACCCCCACCCCCCGATAAACCAATAATTCTGAAAAGATTCGCTGTGGCGAAAAGTAGAAGATGCCCTTTCATTTCCTTGGTGTGTCAACAGCGGCTCCATACTGGAAGTGACTGAAGAATATCTACTTCATTGAAATTGAAAAGACTCAACCTGATGCTAATACTTGAAAAATCATGGAGCTTGTCAATATGTTCCAGCTTCAACAAGTTGAAAAGAAAAGCCCCCCTCCTGAGGCTATACGTGGCCTTACCCAAGGTGCATCGGCCGTTATGTCTATGTTGCCTCTCAAGTGGTCAGCTTGACTATAAAATATGTGGAATGAAGCATCACTCAACACTCAACGTACACTCAACAGCTATTCCTCTCTGTTTTCAGCTCCGCTTTCACTAACTTGTTGAACTTTACTAGACGTTTTACGTAAACGCTGTTAGTGCCAGAATTTACTGTGCTGCTCCTACTTATGTGATGTAGATCTCAGTTCGATCAGTTCCTAACAGGACACGGAGGATTTAGGGCGTGCCTGCGCCGAAATTCTGTTGACATTTCAACATACTGTCATGGAAGCGTTTGCTGATGGTGTCCAGGTAGACAGTATTTATAAGGACTTTGCTACGGCCTTCGAGGGGGTATCCCGTGCAATTCTTCTTGAAAAGCTGGAGGCTTTTGGGTTTTTTTCGGGTCGCTACTTGCTTGGATGAGGAGTTATTTGCTGGGCCGTCGTCTGGTTGTTGGACTGAGGGACATAGTCTTCGTTCGTTGCTACGTCAGGTGTGCCCCAGGGATCACATTTGGGCCCATTACTATTTCTCATCATTGATGACGTGAGTAAACTGTTTGAGGGGACAGTGAAACATCTGTTATTCGCAGGTGATATGAAGATTGTTTTGAGAGTGGTCTCAATGAGCGGTTGTTTGGTTATTCAGAATGCTCTTTCAGCCTTGCATGGATGGTTTTTGAAGAATGAGCTAAGCCTGAATATTGATAAGTGCTCAGTGGTCACTTTCAGTCGAGGAGTATCCAGCCTACAGCGTGACTACTCGATAGGTGGGGCGTTGCTCCAGCGTAAAACCCTGGTGCGGGATCTCGGAGTTTTGATCGATGCAGGTTTTACATTTTCGGCCCACATTGGTGAAATACGCTCATAAGCAATAAGAAAACTGGGCTTTCTCAAAAGAAATACGAGGGATTTCAAGGAATCAAACGACCTTAAGCTGCTATTCGCCTCCATTGTCCGTACACCTCTCGAGTTTTCCTTCCACGTGTGGTCAACCGTGGTATAAAAATGCCAAGAATTCCTCTGGAGCGTGTATTCTTCCTGCGCTATGTGTCCTACAAGAGAGGCGATAGGTGGGAGGACTTTTCCTTCGCAGTGGCGCTCAGGAGGGAAGGCATGTCCTCTTTGGAGAATCGGACATGCTTCTCCTGCATGGGTTGACAGAGGGTCGACTGGATTGTCCATATCTGCTTTCCAAGTTGAACTTCTACGCCCCTCCATACGCTACCAGACTCCATCAGCCTTTTTATGTTCAGCAATAATCCCATGGTGCGCTTTCAGGAGGCCTTCAACAGGTTGTCACACGATGTTTCGGTGGACCTACTGTTGTTGTCGAAAGACCCTTTTGGGTCCAAAATTCGACGGCTATTGTTATCTCCATTTGTCGGCTCGGGATTGCTGCCGATTGAATTGTGCCAATTTATTGTGGTTGATATTGTCCTAATTTTATTTTTATTTTTTTCTTCACTGTGAAATTGGGCACTGCTCGTATATGTTATTAATAAATAAATGTGAAAGGCTGCAAAACTGCCTTCTCTGCAGGGTATTGGTGGATGGTGCTTCTCATGCCAAAGGTGAGCAGGCTGGTGGCGAACGGTAAAAGACAATGTCAGCCAGCTCACTCGAGAGACATTCGAGCTTCGTGTTGCATTCCGAGGAAAATTGGAGGAGCGTTGCTCAATTTGCCAGGACTGGGCTCAGCCTCAAGATGGAGCTTGCTGATCCAGAGCCAGGATATTGCAAGGCGTGGAAGAAAGACTGCTTCTGAATCTTCCAAACTGCTGGGCAGTATGGGAGGATTTATGGGAATGGCGGCACGCTGCAAGATTTTCGTGAGGGGGAAGAGGGCAACAAAGAAGGGCTGCCATCGCCAAGAGGCGCGAGGGTCAACCTCATCGGTTCCAGGTTGGTTCTGAATACGCAAAAGTCATGGGGCAACTGGAAGCAGGCCCTCCCTCCTACGTCCCCAAAAAAGGTCTAAATTCACAATGATTTTATTAATGATATTAACCTACCATTGTATTTAATCGACTATCAACACGATTTGGGTGCGAGATGTGGTGTCATACATCAAATAAGATTCGTTGTGCACGCTAAACATGCTTGTAACATCATGCGAATGGCCAGCGAGTTCTCAAGACTCAAGTTTTACGAAATGACACAATTTTCCTAATGGACGGGTTTGTCAGTATGGCTCTCATGACAGTATCCACAGTTGAACGAGGTGGCAAATAAAAACATTGATTTACTCACTATGAAGCTGAGGGTGGTTTTGGTTGCCGTTGTGCTTTGCGACCAGCCCTAATTCGACGAGGAGAGCGGCAGCCAGTTCAGCTTTTTGCCTGGCAGTTTCGTACCGCGACGGAATCATCGGAATTGGCAGTATTCTGTAACCTTCGTTTACGCACAACGTTCCCATATTGTTCGTTGCCACTTCTTCTACAATTTTCAACGCTTCTTCTATCTTTTCCTGTAAACACAAAAAGAGATTGCCTGTTAAACGCTAGAAGCTTTTAAAGAGCGCCGCAATTATATGTAAAATGAGTTAAAAGCAAATCGATGGTTCTCACAGCTTGCGGGTTGCGTTGTTTGTTTTTGAGGAAGTAGACGGTAGAAGTTTGTTTAAGGGGTCGGGGGAAGGACTCAAGGGCGAGGCATGCGTTGAACAGTTTTCTGAATTGCTGGGTGACAGAAGGTGGCACATGTTGGTAAGCACAGGGCTTTGTTTGGAGCCTTCAGTGTGTGACCATGGGGGTGAACATTGGTGCCTTGAATTGGGAGTCTGGCCATTGCTCTATCCTTTCTGTCAGCATCTGTGTCTAGCGTAGCATCATCAGGGGGGAAAGCGCTCCAGTTGCCAGTGCAAAGTTGGTCTCGTGCATTTATGGCATGTCAGTGAGCTCGTGTTGGTGGGAGCCAGGTCACTACTCAGTTTGCAGATGATGAAGCGCCACGAAGACATCCTTTTGGCTAGGCGAATGGTGTGTTTGAGGTCTGGTCTTGCCTGGCAGCGCAGTACCGGGCTAGGTGTAGCTCCCGTCGGTCTGGCGGCAGGGGGTCCCGAGGGCAAGGCAGCGCTCTGCAGGCATAAATGCAACTTCTGACGAGTGTCCTGGGCCAGGCGAATTAATGGCCCATTGGCTCAATGTACTCGTGTGCATTGGAGATGCCTCTTAGACTCTTAGAACCGACAGTTACTAAGGCACGCATTTGCCCCTTCGCCAATCCACAACCCTGGGCTGCTCGGTGTCTGGGTCTCACAGCCGCTGCGTTTGGTCGTGTGGAGTAAAGAAGGCATCTTGCCTGTGCTTGGCATGCTCGTGCACACGCTGCTGCATAAAGGGGGCAATCAAAGTTGACAAGAGCCGCGCCTTCTACCTCCCCAGAGTTGTGTGGGCAGTCGTTGAAGTCCCTTCATCTGAAGAACATTTGGCAACCTTTGAAAGCCCCACGGCTCGACAGCAATTGGATGGTTGGGAACGTTTGATGCCACCGTCAGTCATCCAGACGGTTATGGATAGTGGGACTCAAAACGGGAAGGTGGCAAGTGCACTGGTTCCTGCATTATACCCGGCTTGCCACTGATCCTTCATCCACATACTCGGCAGTCTCTGCCTGCCATCAGTGGTCTCCTTGTGCAGCAATGTTGGGACCAGGGAGTCCAGGTGGCGTCCCTGTTACCGTTCGAATGTACCACATATTTAGTTTTACTGGCATTTACCGCGAGCATATTGTTGGTAACCACACCCAGGCCCACGTTATGTACATGCAGAAAGTGTCGATACTTATGGCTGCACTACCTGTTGAAAATTATGAGTTACCATAAAAAGGCACAAGATGTGTACAAATACAAATTAATTATGGAACAAATAGTTGATCGAGAGTTGGAAGGGAATTCATATCCACGTCCTTGGCTTACCTAACCAGCGGGTTCGAAGACGACCTTATCCGTTTGGCGGTTTTAGAAATGTATTACGTTTTAGCCGGTTGCCTTTGTGTGCATCTGCCCTTATCATCGTGAAAGATGGAGGGGGTTGAAGTTTGGTCTCAGTCATTCTGCTCTCGGGAAGAGAATTTTCTCTGGCTCGAAGGGAAAGGGCCTTTTATCAGAGTTACCTCGGTTTTGATACGGTTCCCTTCTTGTCAAGAGGTTGTCACATCCAAGAGCTCATTCATCTTAACTATCTGGGAAGTCTATCGAAAATCAAAGTCTTTCCTCTGCACTTTATACATCAACTTGGGCGTCTTCTTCGTCAGCGGGTGACTTAGAAATGTAACTTGGCAAGACGAGCTATTCGGAGAGTTAATTAATAATCAACGAAAGTTGCATCATTTTATCGTTGAAATGCCAACCGTCAATTTCATCTCACGTTTTCCTTCAGGCGAAGACGCAGAAAATAGCCGTATTGTTACGTTAGTTGTGTTGCTCATTCGAGTTTCAAAGGCGCGATGTGATTAATTAACCGATTTTCAAGTTGGGTGAAGATTTTCCTCAGCCCTACGAAACAAGGCGGAAGGTTACACAACCGACTAAAATACCTTTTTTTGTTGTTGTAATTTTCCTCTTTTGAGAAAGTGGTCTGTGTGCGTGTCTGTGAATGTGATAGAAAGACAATGGCTGAACCAAAAATGGGTAATTGCTCCGAGTTATATTGACTTGCACAGATTGATATACTTACGAAGCACCATGGAGAGGGACGTCCCCCTGGCCATCTTACCAGCATAACGGACGACGTCCCATCTCGCTCTGCAAGTGCTTGCAGGTACGCCTCCCCCTTGGCATCGTCCTAGCCCTGGCTGTCTTGTGGTCCAGCAATAGCTATCCTGGCGCACTGGAGCAGATGGTGCCTACTCTTCAGCTGGAGGATTCCACTGAGAACCAGAACCAGGTGGGATGAGGGCCTCACTGTGTGGCATCTGCACACCATCATCCCCTCGGTCCAGGACTGCTTGGAGGTGGCACCCCTCTTTCCTAGTGGTCTAAATGCTCACCGGGGACAGTGCCTTCAATTAGCCCTTGTTTTTTTTTGGAGTGTCGCACAAATTCAACAATTTGAACCGAAATTGCCCTGCCCTATACATGCATCCAGTAACTAGATATATATACAGTTTATTTGTTTTTTGTTGGAGTGTAAGAGTCAGCTAGATATCCAGGCTAGACCAGGCACAAACTGGTATCAAAGTGACAGTTGTGGAAAAAGGTGTGGCATGTATATGTACACAGTTATAGTATCTGAATTCTTCATAAGCGTTTCTACAGAAGGATGTTCGACAAAGATATGGCGCTACCTAATTTATTAGGGGTAGGGGAATCTCTCTAGATATTCTAAATTGATTTTCTAACATGAATAGTTTGGCTTCCCCATAGGCTTGCCTCAGCCTCTCATAGGCTTTTCACTCACTTTTTGAAGTCCATCCACCCACACCATCGGTATAGTAGTGTGTTTAAAATTCAGATCATAATGATTGTTTAACATATTTATAGGTTGAATTTGTATAGTATTATTGTGTAATTATTGTTATTGACCAAGACGACTACACTGCAAACAGAAGTCCGGGGCTGGCCCTGAAGTCTCCCCCTCTGCCTGTGTGGGGGGGGGGGATAAACGAGAACGTATCCACGTCCAGTCCCTCTCCCCCCCCCCCCTACCAGGACGTGTGGTCTAGGGCGTGCATTCCTCCCCCTCCCCCTCACCACTCAAAGGCGCCACCCTGTTTCTCTCCAGTGAGTCCGCCAAGCGCAGGTTTGCCATATTTGCCTAAGCGTCGGCAGCTCAGCCGCTCAAGCTGGAGTCGTGGATTCCCCTTCTGTGGCAGACCCGCAACCGACAACACCCCCGGCTCCCTCTCCTCCTTGAGGGCTGGTCTCCACGCGCTCCTCCTCGCTCAGAGTTTTTGGTGTGCGCCAACTGGGTGAGGGCTGGTCTTAAAGACCTCCCCCCTCCCTCGCACCAACGAGCCAGTAGGCCAGGTCTGGCCTGGCTCGTTAATCTATTAAGTAAACCTACGAATAAATTACACCTTCAACAGTTGGCCTTTTTCGAGGGCATGGTGTGGTGGATTACTAAGCACCTACTATACAGAATGATCCTCCTGGCCAGTTTACCAGCGTATCGGACCACCTTTTATCTGGAGCTGAAGGTGCTTTTTGCGTGCTCCATCATTAGGCTTCATGCTAGACTTTGCTGTGCTGGAACACTGGATGGATTCATTGATCACCAACTTGTGTTCATCGAATTCTCAGCCTGTGGCAACGGCAATGAAACATGGGCTTCACTGGGTGGCGTTTGCTGTGTCCAGGACCGCCTGCTGGTGATGGAGTGGAATGGCATCCCTCCTTCCTTGCAGTTCTTAACGCATGGCTGTGCTTCTTCAGGCGCCGCCCGTACGACGACTGTCAGTAGGGGGGGGGGGACACTCAACCCGGCAATCAAATCCAAATTCGTCACGACTAATGCTCGGTATTGGAGGTAGGGAATGTTCGTCCAAGCACAGAGATCGAAACAATGACGTCTATAAGATACCTGGGGGTATGTGTCGACTGGTACTTAACCCTGTAGGATCATCTGTGCAGTCATTCCTCAAGGTTAAGATCGTTGATATATGTATTTTGCCAGATTGAAAGACCTTAAACCTGATGAACTTAAAACGTTCATTTTGCGCTTGATCTATCGGTTTTACAATACGAAATTATAGGGTGGGGATCCTACAAAAACTGCTTTTTGCAACTTTGTCGAGCTTTCCCTTCCCAATATTATTACGAAATTAACGTAAAAGATCGTGAAATAATGCAAATACCTTGGTCGTGTTGAAATAAATCTGGCCAAGGGCGAAACTCGTGGACAAGAATACCATGATGAGGCAACTCCATCGCTCCATCCTCCACCCACATCGGTACTGAAATCAAAAACATTTTTTTTTTTTAGTCTTCAGCGTTTGAAGGTTAACCTTGGAAGGATAATAGTCGAGCAAATAACAGGTGGGTAGCAACACACAACTTTCCGAAACTACAGTAAGTAAATTCGATGATCTGCTATCTTCGTTCACCGCTTTTCTATCGAAACATTTATTTTATTTTTTTAGAAGAATAAATAAACGTTATTTGTGTGAAACACTATTAAGTGCGCTAATACAGTTGTGCATTGGCCACGAAATGTAACGTGTTATACACAGATAATAATTAATAATATACTAGAGGAGTTTTCAGGTGATCAGGTGTGGTCACAGTAGAGTCAGAACTTAGGAGTGAGTATTGACAGTGAAGATGTTCATGAAGGTGACTGGAAGCTGAGTGGAATTAGTTGACCTGGCGAGACCACAGGAATGGACCTGACAATTTCATTTATATTTCAAAGTAATCCTGTAGAGCCATGCACGAGTTGAGGCGATGAATGACTAACCAGGATGGCCTGGTCATTGGCTTAGAGAGCGATAGTAGCGTGGAGGGGAACATCATTGGTGTACACAGTATATAACAGCGGGCCGAGAATGCTTCCCTGGGGTACTCCAGCCAGTATTTTGCGGGATTTCTATGCAGATGACGAGCATCGAACCGAGAAGGTTCTGTTCGAGAGATAGTCTGTAGAGCGCGACAGGAAGAGTCCTCTTTAGTTTAACCTGGAGGCCTGGATGCCCCGCTCGGTCGTAGGCCTTTTTCGACGTTCAGGCAGAGCCCCAAGCAGACCTCTTTATGTTCATAGGCGTCGAGGATAACACCCACCACCCGCTGTCAGGGGCGGGAATGGAGATGTCGGAATCTGAACTGCTCTGGAGGGAGGAGAGTTTCAGTGTGCATTAAGATCTCTGGTGGGAGTAGTCTCTCTTAGACCTTTATGGACACAAAAAGCGTTAAGCGGCCCCTAGTACAATATTTTGGTTTGTGCAGTATTATTGATCGTATGATGGCGAGGTTAAAAGATTGTGCAACATATTCCAAATCGCCCATAACCTTATTTTTGCGCTCTCGAAAAATAAATAATAATTATGGAAATGGGATGAGGATAGGAGGATTGGGACGGGGAGGGAAAGAAGGATAAATACGACCCGTACGAGGTGCGATACCTCGAAGAACGCCTGCTGACCCCTCTACGCTCCCACTCAGCACCACATGCCGCCCCAGAACACGGCCAGTGCTGCATGCCTAATGTTGCCTCCAGTCCACGTGCTTCCAACGCCCCTTTGACCCCTCCAGTCAAGATCCCAGCTGCTAAACATTGCCAGGACGTCCAATATCCAAGAAAACTAGTCGAGACGAACGGTGACTCCAGGCAATATTCAGAGACGTTCCTTAAATATTTCTTTAAAATATCTTAAGAAATATTTCGTATTCACAAACGCCTTAAAAAAATGTCACCTAAGAAATATCTTGAGAAAATCTTAACTTAAAAATCCCTTAACCTTAAACTTCATACTTCCTATTGCATAAAAGCCACCAAAACTTGTAGTCAATCGTCTATTATAGTTATAATTACCATTCGCTATTATTGGAGGGATCGTAGTACGTACAACAGTTTCTTTCGACAATTTTCATTTTATAAAAATGTTATAAAACATTTTTTTTTAAATTTATGAGAAATTTTCATATAATTTCTTTCAAATCTCATAAACACCTGTACATGGTAAGAACCGTAAGAAACGACTAGATTGGGTGGCAGCAACCTTAAATATTTCTTAAGATTTTCTCAAGCTTAAGAAGTATTTTGGCTTAAGGGAGATCTGTGAATACAAATGTAAGAAAACTGTTAACTCACGAAATTAACTCTAAGTGATGTTCGTGAATGTCAAACCCTCCTTAAGTTAAGAAATTTCTTAAGGTGCGTCTCTGAATACGGCCTTCAGTCCTTCTTCAGAGAACAGACCAATTCTCTCCCTCTTAACTCCTCGCAACCCTCAGATGCCACCAGTGGACATACCTTCGCTGCACGGCAACTCACAACATCCAGCTACACCTCAACGAGATCGAACAATGGACGAAAGAAAGGAGAATTGCCATAAACGTCGCCAAATCCTCAGCCACCACATTTACTCTAAAGAGGAATTTCCAAACTGGTCTGTTGACGCTGAATAGCAATCAAATCCCAAGCGTTGGTGTTGTTCGATAGTTAGGCTTCTTTCTACAACAACGACTCACGATCACCACATTGGAGAGTTGTTCAAGCGACTGCGTTCGAGAATAGGACTCCTCAAACCCCTGCTGCCCTGCGCCCCGCACGTCACCTCTATCCCTCGAAACCAAACGCTTGTTGTTCTTGCTTTAATAAGACCAATATGGCAATACGGCTGTTCTATCTTCGGTTTGGCCAGCATGACTCAAATTAAAAGGATCCAAACTCAACAGAATAGGGTATTGATGATAATAACTGATGCACCACGGTACGTGAGAAACGACTTATTACACCGAGATCTCGATATCTCAGAAGTTGAAGAGGTTATCAAATCACCCATCAACCACCAATATGCCACCATATCCAACCATCCAACTCTTAGTATGTTTCAAAACCTACCGTCACTCTGGGGAATACATAAGCCCAGACGCCTTAAAAGAAAAAGAGACTTAGTGGACTCAAGTGATTAATATATTAATACACATAAGCACCTGAATAGTTATTACATTACCACCCTATTTTTTTGTCAATAATTGTTATTTAATTACGTCATCAACATAATCGACACATAGTATTATGGTCAAAACGAAGAATAGCATCAGGGCCTGTCATTGAACAGCAACCCGGGCGCAAGTGCTATACTTATGTACAAAAGTAATATTTATTCAGTGTTTTGGCACAACATATAGTAGTAATGTATTACTGAAAGTTTAATAAATGCAAAGAAAAATATCTGGGGCGTTGCAACACACAAGTTTCCTTAGCTCTACGTCAATTCACTTTGTACATGGCTCATTCTATTTAATCAATTCATTTATCACTCAGTTCATTTGAACTTGGTCAAACAACACTTCCCAGCAGCAGGAAGCGGCAGCGCTTACAGTTCCGGAATTTATTGTGCTGCTCCTACTCATTTCAGGACCATTATTGAGCAATTGGTACACAGATAATTAATGAGGCTGTACACACAAATTTTTTGAAGAGGATAGTAATTACTTTTGTAGAGTTATTGGGTAAAAACTTTTAGAACTGGCAGTAAGCGAAACGGCGGTAGTTGAAGTTCAGGAATTTCTGGAGTGACCCCCATGTATCTCATGAGCGTTTTTATACACTCTCCCTTTAGGTATTGGATTGGACTACAATACCAATTTTTTTTTAACATTCTACAAAAATTCTAGCGGAGTTTATAAGGAAAAAACTGCGCTAAAACGCTTTTGGTCGAAAATGTTGATAATTTATTGTGCTGCTCTCGTCATTTTCTCACGAATGGGAATTGTATGGTATAGTTGCCTTATTGACAGCTATCTATATAAAAAATTTAATCAAAATCGTTAGAGCAGTTTTTTAGAAAAACATTTTGTGTTTTGATCACTATGATAACTATAGTTAACTTTCGGTGGATTTTCCCCATACCCTTATTTTTGCGTCCCATGGTAACCTGCGGGCTAGATATCAAGTTTGAGGGGATTTGGTTCGGTTGTTTTCTCTAAATACTGCGCCAAAATCGATTTCGTCGAATGTTTTGGTAATTTATTGTACTGCTCTCGTCATTTTTCCACAGATGGGAATTTTTGCCTTATTGAGAGTTATCAATATAAAAAAATTTAATCAAAATCGTTAGAGCCGTTTTTGAGAAAAAAATTATTTGGTGTTTTGATCACTATGATAACTATAGTTTAATTTCGGTGGATTTTGTTCATACCCTTATTTTAGCGTTTCATGGTAACCTGCGGGCAAGATATAATGTTTCAGCGGATTTGATACGGTCGTTTTCTCTATAAATCGTTCACACACAGACCATTTTCCCAAATAGTGTTTTTCGGACTCAGGGGGTCTGAAATGTAAAGATCTGAAGAAAACTCAAAATTTTTTTTTCAGCCGATTACATAACTTTCTTTTCTACTTCGTAGAGCCAAGGAAAGTAAAAACACACGGTTCAATGAAAATGGAGCGCCACCACGTCACGATTTTGGCCTCTCGTACGTCTCATCGCTATAGGCACACACACACGGCCTAGGCGCCGAAATGAGGTTTTTTGGGTTCAGTAAGACTTCAACTTGACCTTCGTTTTACCACGATCCTTACACAACTTTCCTTACACTTTGGGTAGCGATATATAAAAAATTTCGGTTAATTTTTAATCCCCCCTCCTCCGTGTCCACTCGCCAAATCTGAAGAAACATTTTGTTTACTTGATTCGCAACGCTTTCATAGCAAAGTAAGTGTAGTTGTAATTAGTTTTTGTTGCGCTTAGTAGGTGGAGCCAAATGTGGAATTTATTGGCAAATAAATTTCAAACTCCAGGCATAAAGAATCTATTTTTACAATAAATTTGGAGGACGACTGGAGATGGATCCCAGAAACCCTATTCAGAACTCAAATTTCGACAATTGAGCTCTTCACTTTTTGGCCTGAGTTATACAATCTTGTTCGGTACGATCTTCCTCGATTTTGTTGATGCAAGCCAGTTGAGCCAGAAATTCGACGACAGTCCTCGTGGGCCTCCCTGACATCCCTTTTCTCAAATAGCAACCTCCGGTCGAAATATTCGTTCCAGTCGTGTCCAAGTGAATCCAATCTACCCGCGGAACGAACTGTTTCAAAAACGCCGCTCCCGCGCAAGTCACACCAGTCACTTCTTTGTGCCGAAGGTGATCTTGAATATCGGCGAAGGGTTGGGTCGTTATTTTTTCCGAATAGTGTTCCCAAAGTGGCAACCGCCACACTCTGTCGCCCGTGTGCATGCCGGCGATTCGCAGGTTTTCGAAAAGAGAGTCGTTGTTCGAAAAAACTCCGGTGGCCGCGGACCCTAACAAATTGACGATTTCTTTGGAAAGGGATCCGATGTCCAAAATGAATTTGGGGTTGTACACACCGGCGTAGGACAAGGCGTCGGCCAGAGCCATTCTGCCGTCGAAATCCGTGGTTTCGATCAGTATAGTTTTACCGTTTCTAGCTCTTATGATGTCGCCCGGTTTCATGGCGCAAGAGCCTGGGAGATTCTCGTAGAGCGGAATCAGTCCTCTGATGTTGATGGGCATTTGTAAAGCCGACGCCGCTCGGCAAACGGCGACGACGATGGCGGCTCCGGACATTTCTCCGCGCATGTGTTTCAATTCGGGGCAACTTTTCAAACACAACCCGCCGCTGTCGAACGTCGTCCCTTTACCAACCAAAACGATAGGAGGTACATCCGGATCGCAACCGTAGTAACTCGTTTCTAAAAATATGGGAGGCTCGCAAGAGCCCCTTGCCGCCATCAAAAACGCTTCCATGTTCATAATTTTCGACCAGTTTCTCACTTTGACTTCCACGCTAACGCCCGCTTTGCACAATACTTCAACTGCCGCCTGAGCGAAAGCGATTGGTGTTAACAAATTCGCCGGAGTTTCGGACAATTGTCGGGCTAAATTTTGTGCCGCGGCTTTTTGCAAGCCGATTTGCCATCCCGTGTAGTCGCAGTCGTTGTACAGCTCCAACCTGGGCATCGTTTTTTGTTGTTGGATGTTTTTGAGCTCTTGGTAAATCCACACGCCGAGAGCCGAACCTTCGGCGGAGGATTCGGCGTGTCCGAAACTTTCAACGAATATCGTTCTCATGTGAAGTTCTTGAAGGGCCTTCGAGCCGACAGAAGCTCCGATCCTGATCGCTTCTTTCCACTCGTCCAATTCTTCTAAATCGTTGTAGCCGACGCATTCTTCGCCTAAACCGACGACGGCGACGGCGGAAAAACGCGGCTCGACGCCGTAAAACACTCTGACTTCGCCGAGCATTGGTGTCGGGCTGAGCCTGAGGAGCTCTTCCATCTTATTGTCCGTGATTTTATTGTAGTGCGTCAGAGCGTCTGTGTACGAGACTTGGAGCCCGTGATTTTCAGTCATATTGGCGTACATACCTAAAACCAAAGCCGTGTACTCGTTCGAATCCCCGGCACAATTAAGGTGTCTCCTTGGAATGCGGAAATGTGGGACGAATTTACGGATCAGCGACAGCATTTTGCGTCCCTTTCTGACAAATTTTGAATTCGAATTTAATTCTAAGAACTATTTACGGTTTATTCCTTTGAGAAACAAAGGAGACCTAAAAGACGCTTCACTAACAAGATTTAGTTGCTAATGGAGAGGCCATTCGGTAATAACATTCCATAGTTTGCTCCTAAACGTAAATACAATTTTTTTTAAATTGGCCCAAGAATCCACACAAGAAGCGTTTTCTAAACAACTAGGCAATGCATCACAAAACTTTTCTCGGCTTCTGAAAATATAACGACAAGCCACGCAGGCGCTTTCTGCGAAAACGCTTATTCCGTGATCGCACGATTTCAGCATTGAATGTGCACATTAAGAATGGCTAGAAAGCTGACTACAAACTACTTGAAGAAGAAGTAAAACCATATGACGACATCGGGCATTCAATGACTGAGACTGATGGTGTTATATTTTACAGGAAATGCTTACAAATTGCACGCTGGGTATCCTGGCAACATCAGGATGATACGCCGGGATGAGATGTCGTTGTACTGATTAGGGATCAATCAGGACATTAATACCAGCTTTCGTATGTGAGGCTTCCACTGACGTATGCCTGCTCTTTCTTGGCAGGAAGTTGCTGGAGGTGTCTACGAGATCACCTGGTCCTGGTTGATTCATAGAGCGATTACGTTGAAGTCGCTCACGGGGCACAGAAGTTATAAGACACATGAAAGCAATTGTCGCGCGCCACGGCCCTTTACGTTCTTCCTTGATAGTCTCCTCTATTTTGATTCGGAACTCTTCCAGCGGTCTTTCATCTGAGTGGGAGTTTGCGCAAGAGATATCAAGTCCTGATTACCCAAGTTTTAACAAGCAGGCTGAATCTGTGGTTAAAACAACGAACAGGATTATCGTCTAAGCGCTCAACGCCCATGAAGACTCATATTTAGCTCTCAGCAACTACAAGAGCACTCCTCGAGGGGATGTTCATACATCTGTTTCAATCCGCATGGATCTTTGTATAGCTTGGCGTAGTCTCACACCTCCGAGACACAGTCAATTCGATTCAGCGTCGAAAAATACTAGTAAACGATACCAAACATGACCTAACTAAAACTATACAACGAAAACTGGCTGTTCGGCTCAGCTCAAACCGAATTAGTTTGTACCTCTTGAGCCCCTCGTGTCCATAAACCACCCAGGCCCCTATGCTCATCGTCCAAAACTCAACTAGCTTGCCTATACCTCCATTTGATTCTTACCTGTTTCTCTGCTCATACAACTTCACTGAGCCCTCATCTCATGACACTAGTATCCTATGCCCCAACGCCTTTTATTTTCGTCACGTCCTAATTTTTGAAACCCAACATTTCTGTCCTCAGTCTTGAATCCTAATTCTTGCAACCACCTTACCTGGCCCATTCGCTTTCTTCGATGTTCTACTTTACAAATTTACTACTATCCTCTCAAATTCCGAATCATGATCACCCCACTGCATACCCCACATATTATTTATCATTTCACCTAAGATGGCACTAGTACTTACTTCTTAATCCCTGGTCCTCCCCACACTGCACTTGCACTTGCACTTCTGCTTGCCCAATTGGCACCTCCAAGTGCGCTTGCCCCATTGCTCCACAGTACGAGTATGTACTAACTTTTTCGCCCCGGCATTTGTAAAAACACTCCTGTTCGACTCTACTTTGATCCTTCTCACTTCATCCCTGTGCTGTCACACTGTTTTTACTTTCCTTGGCTCTGCGAAGTAGAAAGGAAAGTTATGTGATCGGCTGAACAAAAAATTGTGAGTTCTCTTCAGATCTTTACATTTCAGACCCCCCTGAGACGGAAAAACACTATTTGTGAAAATGGTCTGTGTGTGTGTGTGTATGTGTGTCTGTGAACCTGTGAATTTTTAGAGAAAACGACCGTATCAAATCCACTCAAACTTGATATCTAGCCTGCAGATTACCATGGGACGCCAAAACAAGGGTTTGAACAAAATCTACCGAAAGTTAACTATAGTTATCATAGTGATCAAAACACCAAATATTTTTTTTTCTCAAAAACGGCTCTAACGTTTTTGATTAAATTTGTTTATATTGATAACTCTCAATAAGGCAATCGTAGCATAAAATTCCCATTCGTGGGAAAATGACGAGAGCAGCACAATAAATTACCAAAACTTTCGATGAAATCGATTTTAGCGCGGTATTTAGAGAAAATCACCGTACCAAATCAGCTGAAACTTGATGTCTAGCCTACAGGTTACCATGGGACGCAAAAATAAGGGTATGGGGAAAATCCACCGAAAGTTAACTATAGTTATCATAGTGATCAAAACAACAAATTTTTTAATCAAAAACGGCTGTAACGATTTTGATTAAATTTTTTATAGTGATAGCTCTCAATAAGGCAACTATACCATAACATTCCCAATCGGGGAAAAATGACGAGAGCAGCACAATATATTATCAACCTTTTCGACCAAAAGCGTTTTTAGCGCAGTTTTTTCCTTATAAACTCCGCTAGAATTTTTGTAGAACGTTAAAAAAATTTGGTACTATAGTCCAATCCAATACCTAAAGGGAGAGTGTTTAAAAACGCTCATGAGATACATGGGGGTCACTCCAGAAATTCCTTAATTTCAACTGCTGCCGTTTCGCTTACTACCAGTTCTAAAAGTGTTTACCCAATAACTCTGCAAAAGTAATTACTATCCTTCTTCAAAAAATATGCGTTTACAGCCTCATTAATTATGTGTGTACCAATTGCTCAATAATGATCCTGGAATGAGTACGAGCAGCACAATAAATTCCGGAACTGTAAGCGCTACCGCTTCCTGCTACCCTGAAATGTTGTTTGACCAAGTTCAAATGAACTGAGTGGTAAATGAATTGATTAAGTAGACAAAGCCATATAGAAAGTGAATTGACGTAGAGCTAAGGAAAGTTGTGTGCTGCAACGCACCAGATATTTTTCTTTGCACCACCCCCTGCCCTCACCTCATTGCCTCTTTGCAACATTCTTGAGCTTACCCTTCTGATCGCACTTTTTGTCCAATACTGTTGCCCTTATCAATCAACCTTTATGCTCACTCATTTAGCCTCACCTTCGTCTTTAAACTCAAGCGCTTAGTTGTCGTGCTCAACTGAATATCCCGTCATTTGTCTCCTAACACTATTGATATACCCTCTGTACTCGAGCCCTTGCAAGCGCTAGCGATTTCTCTCAGCCCAACCAGCCCTCCTGCTCAGTCCTTGTGTGCGCTAGCCACTATGCCCACTTGAACTACCGCATGCCAAATGGGTAACCCCACTTCAAGGGTTATTCGGCTGCCACAGTGCGAGGGAGAATGTTCGGCTCAGCTCAGGCCGAATTACGAGTACTTAGTTGCTTTGGTCCTAACGGAAAATCCTGAGCTCGGGCCTTTCCCTGAGTATTCCCTGTTAATCCATTTATTCTTCAAACTCCTCTCCAACGTCCCCCTCTCATGCTCCCAACTCTGGCATTCCCTAGGGGATGAGATGATTGGCGATCAAAAATAAACGAATAAATCAGAATTTCCGACTCAGCCAACCAAATCCCGGCTCCGCCACGAGGTCCAGCCTAGACATACCAGGAGGTATGACTGATGCCAAGAGGGCAGGG
The DNA here is from genome assembly GCA_020466155.1 of Pachypeltis micranthus. Classification (NCBI taxonomy): domain Eukaryota; kingdom Metazoa; phylum Arthropoda; class Insecta; order Hemiptera; family Miridae; genus Pachypeltis; species Pachypeltis micranthus. The sequence goes on along the minus strand of CM035780.1, from coordinate 11,886,409 downwards.
GGGCCTCCTGTTCCCAGGCACAACGGATGGCGAAAGCGTTCTTGCAGTCAAAGACAATAAGAGGGGTGAAGGAAATAATTGAATGAGGAAAGATAAGCAAGCAAGTAACTGGTAAGGCCACCAAGGTGCTGATGGGAGGATGTAGGCCACAAAAGAGGCCTAGGTTAACCGTGATTCCACCAGTCCGGAACAGCAGGTTATAGACTGGAGGCAGTGAGTATTCGTTCTGCAATCATCTTTTAAACTTTGCCCAACCGCACACCAATAAATGAGATTCTTGGATCGTTCGAATGTATTTCAATAATTTCCCCGTAAACGGTTTTACCATTATCGATTAAACTCACAGGATCATTGTCACCAACTGACGCCACAGTTTTTGTAGAAATGCGTAGAACGTAGGTGTAGGATGTTGTTGCAGTCGAGTTTCATCGAATTAAAGGGGTAAAGTTGGGTCGTGCCTGATTATTTATCGAACCTCGTTACACTCCCTGATATCTCGTTTATGAAGAGCTACTAACTCAGCGGCCGCTAACTATAATCAAAATGTAATGGCGTTCATGAAATGACGGGGCCAGTTCGAATTACACTGCAGTTCGGATTATCGCCAACGCCGAACACGAAATTTCCACCCATCTCATTTAAAGTCATTTGAGCCCCCTTTTCACTAATTACAAATTTCTCCCTCGTCCAATATTTGACCGAAAGGGAGAGAAAACACTTGAGTATTAACCGGAGCCGCGGCTAGTGGAGCCATCGGGAGATGGACGCCGAAGCAGTTAACGCTTATTCATTGCCGAGCTTGATTTGAGGATTCAAAACGCAGCTCAATTTAATCAAGAGGTCACGCCCTCGCAAATCGAGGTAAGTGCCGAAGATCCAATGAAATTCCTACTTTCATTAATATCGATTGACATGAACCAATTTTTCGTTATTACTGGCATTACGCTAAGGCTCATTAATTATTCGTTATTGTTAATGGCAATGTAAATGAATTGCTTACGAACCCTACCAATTTAGTAGCTTAAAGAGGGAACAAATTGAAAAATAAAATGTAAGGAACGTTGTGTGATGTACTAGACAGTTCTTGAATATTTCTTCCGAATAAAGAATAATAAAGTTAGCTCTCGAAAAATACGTGTCACGAAATCCCCAGTGATGAGACAAGTCAACGTCAAAATTGCTTTTGTCATCACACAACGTTCCTTAGATTTTATTTTTAAATTTTTCCCTCTATAAGCTACTAAATTGGTAGGGTAGTATGTAATTTTCTCGGCCTGACGAATTTCCCTTATAACGTGTTTAGGAACCGATTTTTCAGGCGCTGCTCAACCAATCGCCTTACTTTTTTTATATTTTGTCAAGAATATTATGCTGTAAAGACTGTGCCAAAGAAATACCAGCATGACGTTGTGTCGAAAAAATAGGCGTTTTAGAGAAAATTTTTTACTAAAATTTTCTGGACTGCACGCAATGCCCCAGATGTTAAAAATAAAATTTCGACAAATCCTTAGCACAGTTTGTGTATAATATACCAGTGGACTTTTTTTTTTAATCCACGAAATAAGTTTAATAGTAAGGGAGAAAAGTGTTCCTGAGTGCTGAAAAACGCGATTGTTCAGAAAACGCGTTTTTTTGACGTCGTTTCAAAGCTTCTGAACTTTTCCAAAGTTTGTTTTAGGTGACGGGGACTCTTGCTAGAAGAAGAAGAAGACAACAAAAACGAGTAGGTTGTGATTTGACTGGTTACTGATGATTGTTTTTGTCAAATTTGCATCTTGTTCCGTCGTTCTGACTTCCTTACTTGGACTTTTTTCGTTGGTATTTTTCTAACACAACGCCTAGAACACCAAAGCTTTTCAAAAAGAAGAAGACCATCCCTCCTCGAAAGGATCGAGTGCCGAAGAGCCTCCGATATCAAGTGTTTCGGAAGATCTTGGTACCTCCGAACTTGCCGAGGAAGGTGAACTATCAGCAAGTTATTCAATCCCAAATACAAGTGCTAACTCTTCACGACCTTCAACAGCTGAGAAGAAATTTGGGGAATCTTTGAGGACTGGTTACAGTGAGTTCCAGTGTGAAAAAATCTACGATGTGATCGACATCAAAGAATTTGGAGAGGCCCTCGCTGCGGCCGTGAGATGCAAAGTTTGTGGCGGCCAGGTAGCGTTCCAAGTTTTATCGCGCATTGGCCTAGCTGGTAATATCGAGATTAGTTGTCTTGAGTGTAGGTACTCGTCCATGACCTACAAAAATTGTGAGAGCGTTGAGGCAAAAAATTCGCGAGGAAAAATGTAGTCCTTGAATTTGAGAGCAGTACGTGGAATGAAGATGATAGGCAAAGGGAGAACTGCAGCTCGCAAGTTTCTGGCAGTTATGAACCTACCTGAACCTCCCACACGATTTGAATCGTACGAAGACGTTCTTGGAATTGCAGTTGAGACAACGAGCAAAGCCGGCATGAAGCAAGCTGTTTGTCAAGAGGACCCAAGCAGCCCAGAGACTGGAAGATCAGTTCGCTGAGGAGGAACCGGGCTGCACTAGCGGTGCGCGCTCGGTTTGGGTGTTTTTTTAACCCACTTATAGTTGTTCGATTTTTAAAATTTTTATTGTATTTTATCGGTTATATAATAAACTATTTTTTAATATTATTTTTGAAAAATCGATTTTTTTGACCCAAAAAATTAAATACTTGTCATAAGAGTTGAAGAAGAGAATGAAACGAACTACGACCGCTGGATTAACTCGCCTGTTACTTGTGCCAAAACAAACAGCCGCCGTTTGGATCATATTACTCGATGATACGGTCAAGGATCGACACTTGAAATGGGGCAAGACAGCCGTAACGCGTTAATTCGTACGAGCGAAGTGACAACTTCTCGTGTCTCCAATAAACAAACCTGACATATTTGCCGATGGGGGAAACAAGAAGACGGCTAATCCACTTTGCTCGAATAAACACAAAACGCCGTCCTTTGCATATATCGCCCGCTCGTTGTCATTAGCTTCTCGTTGAAACATGTTAAGATGAACGTCTCTCTCTCCCTTTTGACAGCAAATGGATACTGAGCGTGTAAAACTCGATACTTTGGGCGACCCGAATAAATTTCTACCTTAAGACCCGGTGACGTTCGATCCTCTTAACTAACTTTCGACCCACTTCCTAATTTAGTTTCGGGGGCTCTTCCGACTTGACGGCGAAAAAGTTGTAATCGCTACGAAAGTAACTGGTAGAAATTGCGATGTTTGTTGGTTCTTCGCTCCGATTTTGAGATGTTTTTTTCCAAATAAACGGAACTTTTTGCGGTCTCAAAAATAGAATTTGTGTTAGTTACCGAACTCATGTTTAGAAATGAAGTTAATCGTAGCACGAAGGTTTCTAACAGATTTCACCCGTTTTCGGAAATAAGGTGCCTTTTGGAACTGAATATTGGTAATAGAATTCTGTGTGGGGAGAGGCGAGGAGGGAAAAGAGGAAGAGTGGAGTGACTGCAGACTGCAGATACCTGTAGTCCAGGAGCCGAGGGCTAAAAACGTTGACCGTTGAGTTGAAAGTTGGTTACTATTTTTTCTGATAGTTCCCTCAATGTTTGGTAACACCCCGCAAGTCTGCTCTCTCAGAAGTATGGACTAAGAAAATGGCGGCTCATCAAAAAAGTCAAAATTTGTCAAAATTTGACTTATTAGTTGATAGTTACAATATTTACCACAGTTGAGGAATTGGCTTGTACTTTCCCAATTCACACCTCTGCTACATCCTATGCTTGGCCATTAAGTTGCAGAGCCAATCAAAATTCGTCGAATTTTGACCCAAATTTTGACTTATTAGTTGACATTGGAAATTTGTATGGTGGATTCGCATCAAGTCACTGAGTCGAAAAACCCGAGTCTGCTTTCCTCAATTTGAGGACTCTTTCGTGCAGACGAGGTCAAAATTTGACGAAAATTTGGTCAATAATGACCAACGGAGTTGAAACTTGAAATTTAGTTTACGAGTAGGTGAAGTGGAGTACTTTAAGAAATACCTAGTCTGCTTTCCTCATTTTGAGGACTCTTTCGTGCAGACGAGGTCAAAATTTGATGAAAATTTGGTCAAAAATGACCAACGGAGTTGAAACTTGAGATTTAGTTTACGAGTAGGTGAAGTGGAGTACTTTTAAGAAATACCTAGTCTGCTTTCCTCATTTTGAGGACTCTTTCGTGCAGACGAGGTCAAAATTTGACGAAAATTTGGTCAAAAATGACCAACGGAGTTGAAACTTGAAATTTATGTTACAAGTAGGTGAAGTGAAGTACTTTTAAGAATTACCTAGTCTGCTTTCCTCATTTTGAGGACTCTTTCGAGCAGACGACATCAAAATTTGATGTATTTGAAGGCTCAAAATTGACTTATTAGTAGATAGTTGCAAACGACGTGAATGAGTTCCACATCCATCAGCTTTACTGTAAATGTTATCTGCCACCTCAAAAACGTGGCAATTTCAAAGCAGAGTCGCTGAAATAGAATTGTCCAGTATTAAAAACAACAAAAAAACTGAATAGTTGACAGCTGAAAATGACGTGAATCGCATCTACAGCAACTCAGTAAACAGTAAATAGTATCTGCTACCTTCAAAATGTTGTGTTCATACAGCAGACTACTTCTGGGCTAAAATTACTCATTATATATTTGAAGTATATTCTGTCTCCATGGCTCATAAAAAGAATATTAACTAATCGCCTCGGTATTCCTGTATGCCTTTAGTGGATGGGAAGTAAAACCCATTAGTACGCATATAATATGCATTACAACATTTTATTCCTGATTTTAACAAAACACGTTCATAAAATAACTGGTGCGTGGTAACACAATAACTTTACGCGGCCCCGTAAATACGACGACCTGCTACATATACGGGCGCTTTATCTTCGTTTAACGCGGTTTGACGGGAACATTTATGAAGAACAAAATGTAGGTACTACTTAGTTGAGGGTACTTGGTAAGTTTGATGTTAATCGTCATAGCTGCTTTTTATATAATTGAAACCTAATAAATTATTATTCGAGAAACCTCGTTTTTCGAGCTATTGCGCTTATATCTCCGTTCAACAGATAGCTACTGACATTATCCCGGAGAACAAAATATGGGGTATAGGTTGCTAAAAAAAATTTCATAAGATTGCTTAAATACAGTGACTCAATTACTCGGGAAAGTATACAACAGTTCAAAAAACCATTATTTTCGACATATTTTCATTTTCATTTCTGTTCAATGAACTGTCAGATGAACATTTACCCTTAACAATGTATACGTATTAACTATTTAAAACATTCTGTGAGTTTGATGAAAATCGTTGGAACCATTTTGCCAAAAAGCGTAAAACACTATTTTTGCTCCTTAGGCTTGTATCTCCGTTCACCGTATTTTCATAGTGGAGAAAAGTTTTGTCCTAACCAGTATACTTTGGAAGTTTAATCAAAATCGTTGGAGCCGTTTACAAGAAAAATGCGAAAAGCCCTAGTTTTCGGTACATTCCACCCCCCCCCCCCTCACTGGGCTTGCAATTGGGATTTCATAATGGGCGTTGTCCGAACATAAATATAAAGATACCGATTAATACAATTACGATTAATTACGGTTAATTAATTATGAAATCAACATGAGCAGTTTATATGTTGCCGTGTCAAAAAAGTTCGGGTTTCTTCAGATCTCTACGTATACATTGTTAAGGATATATGTTCATCTGACAGTTCATTGAACAGAAATAATATCCACCATAACTTCCAATTTGACATGGACAAAACCCTTCAACTATTCAGATTTAAAAATCACACGGACAGGCAACGAACTGAATTCATTTGTTTAGATATTCCTTTACAGTGACTGAGATATTTCTCAAGGTTCAGTCACAGTCATGAATTCTTTCTACTTTGTAGAGCCAAGGAAAGTAAATGACCACAATGCTAAACTCTAAACGCATAAATCAGGCTGAAGATTTAGATCGGGGTACGGTGTGTTTGTGTATGTAAGACACACGACTCAAACGGTTGGTACAGCTTTCGTACAAGTATGCAACCACGAGGGACATTTTATGTCTTTTATTTTTGTTTTTATGCAATGATAACTACGTTTGATTGTGCTCGTTGATGGTTTCGATATAATGGCCGCGTCAATTGCACTGACATCATCCTTTGTCACTGAGGTTATTAAAACTTGTGATGTTACCAAGCGTTACATTTTGTAACATACGTTACAAGCTTATCCAACACAAATATTTCGTGACGCTTCTCCGTTACATCTCCCGCGTGACGTTTTTCAAGTTTATGAGCAAAGTAAAGACATAAAATGACAAAATGAAAATATGTCGGAAATAATGATTTTTTAAACAGTTGTGTGCTTTCCGAGTAATTGATTTAATCAATCTTATGAAGTTTTTTGAAACGTAATTGTATTAACCGGCGTCTGGCTCGGGCTTTTCTGGAACATTTTCTTCAGATCTCTACGTTCTGAGGCCTACTGAATATTTCTGCTGCAACATATATACTGCGATAGATATTTTTTTTTTAATCTTAGGAAGGGGGTAGACAAGAACCTTTCGTATTCTCCATCTTCGCGAACAATCCGTTACTACACCACTTATCAAACGTGTATAACCAATCGCAGGCCCACGCCCATCTGAGATGATCGTATTATTCAAGCCTTATTGAAGAAACCGCATATGCTGCAACAGAAATATTCAGTAGGCCTCAGAACGTAGAGATCTGAAAGAAAACGGTCCAGAAAAGTACGAGCCGACGCCGGTTAATACAATTACGTACCCGTCACGAAATATTTGTGTTGGATAAGCTTGTAACGTATGTTACAAAATCGCTTGGTAACATCACACGTTTAAATAACCTCAGTGACACAGTGATGATGTCAATTGCAATTGACGCGGCCATTATATCGAAACCATCAACGAGCACAATCAAACGTAGTTATCATTGCATAAAACAAAAATAAAAGACATAAAATGTCCCTAGTGGTTGCGTACTTCTACGAAAGCTGTACCCACCGTTTGAGTCGTGTGTCTTACATACACAAACACACACCGTAAATTCCCCGATCTAAATCTTCAGCCTGATTTATGCGTTTAGAGTTTAGCATTGTGGTCATTTACTTTCCTTGGCTCTACAAAGTAGAAAGAATTCATGACTGTGACTGAACCTTGAGAAATATCTCAGTCACTGTAAGGAACTGTAAAAAGGAATATCTAAACAAATGAATTCAGTTCGTTGCCTCCGTGTGATTTTAAATCTGAATAGTTGAAGGGTTTTGTCCATGTCAAATTGGAAGTTATGGTGGATATTATTTCTGTTCAATGAACTGTCAGATGAACATATATCCTTAACAATGTATACGTAGAGATCTGAAGAAACCCCAACTTTTTGACACGGCAACATATAAACTGCTCATGTTGATTTACAATTAATTAACCGTAATTAATCGTAATTGTATTAATCGGTATCTTTATATTTATGTTCGGACAACGCCCATTATGAAATCCCAATTGCAAGCCCAGTGAGGGGGGGGGGGTGGAATGTACCGAAAACTAGGGCTTTTCGCATTTTTCTTGTAAACGGCTCCAACGATTTTGATTAAACTTCCAAAGTATACTGGTTAGGACAAAACTTTTTCTCCACTATGAAAATACGGTGAACGGAGATACAAGCCTAAGGAGCAAAAATAGTGTTTTACGCTTTTTGGCAAAATGGTTCCAACGATTTTCATCAAACTCACAGAATGTTTTTAAATAGTTAATACGTATACATTGTTAAGGGTAAATGTTCATCTGACAGTTCATTGAACAGAAATGAAAATGAAAATATGTCGAAAATAATGGTTTTTTGAACTGTTGTATACTTTCCCGAGTAATTGAGTCACTGTATTTAAGCAATCTTATGAAATTTTTTTTAGCAACCTATACCCATATTTTGTTCTCCGGGATAATGTCAGTAGCTATCTGTTGAACGGAGATATAAGCCGCAATAGCTCGAAAAACGAGGTTTCTCGAATAATAATTTATTAGGGTTTCCAATTATATAAAAACGGCTATGACGATTAACATCAAACTTACCAAGAATTACCTCAACTAAGTAGTACCTACATTTTGTTCTTCATAAATGTTCCCGTCAAACCGCGTTAAACGAAGATAAAGCGCCCGTATATGTAGCAGGTCGTCGTATTTACGGGGCCGCGTAAAGTTGTGTGTTACCACGCACCAGTTATTTTATGAACGTGTTTTGTTAAAATCAGGAATAAATGTTGTAATGCATATTATATGCGTACTAATGGGGTTTACTTCCCATCCACTAAAGGCATACAGGAAAACCGAGGTGATTAGTTAATATTCTTTTATGAGCCATGGAGACAGAATATACTTCAAATATATAATGAGTAATTTTAGCCCAGAAGTAGTCTGTATGAACACAACATTTTGAAGGTAGCAGATACTATTTACTGTTTACTGAGTTGCTGTAGATGCGATTCACGTCATTTTCAGCTGTCAACTATTCAGTTTTTTTGTTGTTTTTTAATACTGACAATTCTATTTCAGCGACTCTTGCGCTTGAAATTGCCACGTTTTTGAGGTGGCAGATAACATTTTACAGTAAAGCTTGATGGATGTGGAACTCATTCACGTCGTTTGCAACTATCTACTAATAAGTCAATTTTGAGCCTTCAAATACATCAAATTCTTTGATGTCGTCTGCTCGAAAGAGTCCTCAAAATGAGGAAAGCAGACTAGGTAATTCTTAAAGTACTTCACATCACCTACTTGTAACATAAATTTCAAGTTTCAACTCTGTTGGTCATTTTTTGACCAAATTTTCGTCAAATTTTGACCTCGTCTGCACGAAAGAGTCCTCAAAATGAGGAAAGCAGACTAGGTATTTCAAAGTACTCCACTTCACCTACTCGTAAACTAAATCTCAAGTTTCAACTCCGTTGGTCATTTTTGACCAAATTTTCGTCAAATTTTGACCTCGTCTGCACGAAAGAGTCCTCAAAATGAGGAAAGCAGACTAGGTATTTCTTAAAGTACTCCACTTCACCTACTGTAAACTAAATCTCAAGTTTCAACTCCGTTGGTCATTTTTGACCAAATTTTCGTCAAATTTGACCTCGTCTGCACGAAAGAGTCCTCAAATTGAGGAAAGCAGACTAGGTATTTCTTAAAGTACTCCACTTCACCTACTCGTAAACTAAATCTCAAGTTTCAACCTGTTGGTCATTTTTGACCAAATTTTCGTCAATTTTGACCTCGTCTGCACGAAAGAGTCCTCAAATTGAGGAAAGCAGACTAGGTCTTTCTTAAAGTACTCCACTTCACCTACTCGTAAACTAAATTTCAAGTTTCAACCTGTTGGTCATTTTTGACCAAATTTTCGTCAAATTTTGACCTCGTCTGCACGAAAGAGTCCTCAAATTGAGGAAAGCAGACTCGGGTTTTTCGACTCAGTGACTTGATGCGAATCCACCATACAAATTTCCAATGTCAACTAATAAGTCAAAATTTGGGTCAAAATTCGACGAATTTTGATTGGCTCTGCAACTTAATGGCCAAGCATAGGAGGTAGCAGAGGTGTGAATTGGGAAAGTACAAGCCAATTCCTCAACTGTGGTAAATATTGTAACTATCAACTAATAAGTCAAATTTTGACAAATTTTGACTTTTTTGATGAGCCGCCATTTTCTTAGTCCATACTTCTGAGAGAGCAGACTTGCGGGGTGTTACCAAACATTGAGGGAACTATCAGAAAAAATAGTAACCAACTTTCAACTCAACGGTCAACGTTTTTAGCCCTCGGCTCCCGGACTACTGGGAGTTCCACCTGAGTGTGGGTTCCATCAACATGTCCAAGTTCTTCAACAACGACTCGTATCTGAGCGTCATACCACTCACTTCGATCTGTGGAAGCTCTACAACATTCAACCGTGAAAGAGCTCTTGAGCACCCCATCACCACAGCCTTGCACTTAGGCGACGAACACCATGATAGATGGTCAACAATTTCAGCGTTTAATGTCTGTATGTCGTAGTCTTTATATAAGAAGAGAAAGGGGAACGGGATGGTATTGCATCGGGAAGGAGGGGGGAGAGGTTTGAAGGGAAAGGAGCCCGATCATACACCTCCTGGGAAATCTGTTGGAAGCGAAAGGAGAGGAATGCAGGGGAAGCACAAAATTCGACACCACATTCACCACTCAAAACACTACACAAACGGACACAACTACCTGACGGATATACAGACCGCCCTTGTGTGGGCAACTAGGTGAGTTGTCAAGGTGCAGTGAGTTTCGGCAGCTGAACTCTGGACTACTCCACCTCATCAAACGCATGACTCTCGCGCCTAATCGTCCAGAACTGCAGGACTCCTGCTCTTCAGGTTAGCTAGTCTTATCTGATCTGCTCCTCATCTCTTCTCCAACTCACAAAACCTTTCCATCTTCCGCATTGCCTTTTTCTCCAGTTCCGTTTTAAACATAGCACTGTACAGCTGTTAACCTTTTTCTCGTCCAAGACCTTTTTTCCTCCACGAGGAAGTCTGCATTGTGTTCTCTAAAGTACGTCAAGACAATTTGTTCTCCCAAGGGGTTCTACGTACATCCCGAACTTTTGCACCATTCGTCAAGTGACTCACCACCACTTCATCTCCTCTATCACTGTCGTATGCAATTCTTCCGAACAGTCCAGGTTAAATTTTCCATTCACAGACATTCCATTGTAGATCACTGTCAATAATATAATTATACCGTCCGTCAACTTCCTTTTCATTTGTCCCAACTAACTTAATACCGGCTTCTCTATTGAGGGAAGAATTTGGGGTGTTCTACGAACTCCATGCTTTTCTCAACACCCTATACAAAAAAGACTTAAAATCGACAACCAACGAACTATTTAAGACTACCTCTACATTCCTCTCCTTTCACTTCCAACGGATTTCCCAGGAGGTGTATGATCAGGCTCCTTTCCCTTCGAACCTCTCCCCCCTTCCACCCGACGCAATACCATCCCGTTCCCCTTTCTCTTCTTATAGAAAGACTACGACCAATTAACTGACTTTAGTACTGACTTGATAGACGATGATGTTTTTTACATCGAAAGCGCTCGCCCACAGCAGCCAGAGGAGACGGACCTGCCAAAAAGGTGCGTTAACTTTAATAATTTACCTAGAAGAAGAAGCAGAGCACCAGCCAAGGCCAAGGGAACAATGACCGAAGTCATGGCCATTCAGGCCATCCCATCTCCCCAGAGTTATTGGGAGTCGTCTTGGCTTCTTTTAAAAGGGGTTTCGGAATCTACCCTCCACAAATTCTAGGATCTTTTTTCACTCGGTTTCTCTCAAACTAGTATATTGAGTCTGGTACCAAACCATAAAGAGCATTCCCTAAGAATGTGATCTATCGTTTGTATTTCTCATCACGGGCACCTAGCGTTGATGTTGGGATTGATCCTGTTGAGAGTCTTACCCACTGCGTAGTGCCCAGATTAGCGTTACCATTTGAATTTTTGGAGCCGTCTGTGTAGCTGATGACTTCAGATTCTTCGTAGTCTTAGCTTAAGCTCAGTACCCAATTGGTTCGTTGCAGGTTATAACTTGTTATGCCCATAATTTTGGAATGTTGGTACTCTTCATGATTATTTATTTCGTCCCTGACGTTACTCCACATTTTCTCATTCATTTTCGCTTTCAGTCGTTGCATTGTGATAGGCGAGAACGGTTCTGGTCCACAAACGTGTCCCCTGACTCCCGCCTTGGCTAGTTCACCCGCTTTCTCATTCCCCGTTGCGTATCCATTTTAGCGTGATTGTGTTCCCTAGTTGATGGAGTTTCCCAACTTTGTACTTTGTTTCTTCTATGAGGTAGCTCCTGACTATTGGGTTGCCCAGTGTTTTTACCACGGATTGGTTGTCAGTATAAATAGCTATATTCGTATTTCTAATGTCCCTTGTTACAAGCGTGCTAATGCATGAGTTTATCGCGACTTTGGTACACTGAGGTGTTTGTATCTAATGAAAGTGATTCCTTCCATTCTATTGCAGGAATATATACTCTCATTCCTGCGTTACCATTTGAATTTTTGGAGCCGTCTGTGTAGCTGATGACTTCAGATTCATCCACCACCGATGGCCTCGTATCCCACACTTGTCTTGAGCCTATTCTAATATCGAAGTTTCCCTGGAACTGATATGTCGTTGTCATGTCATCAATTGGCACGCTTGCCTCTGGTATGCTACTTATAATGTTTGTGCAAATGGACCTGTGGCCGTGAATAATTTACCTACTGGCGGAATTAACCTAATCACATTAATACCTGAAAAAATGAGTTTTAAATTTTAAGTTTAAATGTGGAAACTACGAAGCACATCATTTAAAAAAATGGCGTTAGTTGTTTATTTGAAATCTGATTACTTTATGACCAATATCCTTCGGTTAACTGGTATGGCATGTTGGATTTACCATTGTGAGTTTTTGAGAGCGCTAGCGGCAGATGAGCGAGTTTTATAAGATTTTGGAAGAAGAAGGATCTGTTCACAAAACACCATTAGACCGTTCTGGTGCCGCTTACAATATCCTCTTGAGTCTTTGGCGTCTTGGGAACAATCGCGCTCTAACTTCTTTTCATCAGGTCGCCATAGCTTCATTTTTTCGAAATTTTGCTTAAACGCTACGCAGGTCGACCGTTTGAACGCTGCAAAACCGACTAGATAAATCTCAAGAAGAGGGAAACGAATGTGTTTACCATAAGTTCGGTTTTTACTACGCCAAACGCGGTGATCAAGGTCGATAGAAATACCACCCCCACCCCTATTCCCAACTTCCCCCATTACCGTCCTAAAGAGAATGCCACTAATCAGACCGCGAAATGAATTACGGCCGGAATTCATTAAAATTCCTACCCCTTTCGGTATCGCAACGATGAGTCAGACCGATAGTAATCGTTAGGTGAAAGAACGGCACGGTACAGAGTTGATTGGAAACGGTAGTTGTCGAGATAGAAATCGCAATTTAAAGCGGTAGTGCTGGTCGTGCTGGGAGAGGGAGTATAGTTGGTCAATTCGCGGTGGACAAATTTTAGTTGCTTCCGCAGTCAAAAATAAGAAATCGGGAAGGAAAAAGTAATTTGACCTCGTCCCCCTTAACAAAATTAGAACGCCCAACATTTGATCGGTTTAGAGAGCATTATGTTTATGTCAATTCTAAAATCCAAATTGTGCAGGTAGATAAATAGATTTATTTGTACGGACAAAAGTCACGTCAAATGGAATAAAATGGCAGGTGTCGATAGACCAAAAATAAAACAAAGCCAGTCAACTCGGCGAAAAGTCGGTACTTCAGACCAGAAACGCACTAAATCTGAAGAAAGCAAGTCTGCTCGAACACCCAAACGAAGCCCTCATTCAGCGCATATCAAGAACGGAAGGAGTGCCAACAGGAAGGAAGCGCGTTGGGACCAGACGTTAGCAGCTAGAGATTTTTCACAGGTTAGTTTGTCGAATACAAGTCGATCTAAAAGACAACACACATCGAACGGAATGTTGTACTCTCCTCAGCCCTACTGAGTAGGAAGGAAAGTTCTATGATCGCCCGAAAAAAATTGACTGCTTCCATCTATTTCCATCGGTGATGAATTTTTGCAGAAAAGCGACCCCTCATTATGGGTGTACGTACCTTTTTCCAGATTTCGACTACTCGTATTTTACCGTTTGTTTACTTTTCTTGGCTCTACGAAGAGGAATGAAAAGTTATGTACTCGGCTGAAAAAAAAATTTCAAGTTCTTTTCAGATTTTTACGTTTCAGGCCCTACTGAGTCCGAAAAAACACTATTTGGGGGGAAATGGTCTGTGTGTGTGAGTTCCAGTTCGATCTGGGGGACTTGGTGTTCCTTCTCTCTCTACCAATATTCCGTTCTTGAGCCGTAAGCGCCTGCGTGCTTTGCAGGCATCTGGTTGGGGTGTGGCGCGCGCTGTGTCCAGTAAGCCTTCAGAGTTTGCAGCTGATCTGCACGGTTTGGTTGATGGACGGGAACTCAGGCAGTGTCCCAACTCCCACTACTCTTCCGCGTGGGTGGAGTGGGCTTCAGGGGGCATTCATGGGAAGGATTACCGGCACTTTCACGCCGTTCGTGTGGCGTCACTCCAAGAGGCTGGGGTCGTAATGTTGTGAATGCTCGCTGAGGTGCCTGTGGTAACCTGTTTGAGCCACTGAATGTGGTGCAGGTGTGTCCGCGTACTCATGGGGGCCGTGTCAAGCGTTGTGACGCTGTCTGCAAGCAGGTTGCTGGTGCATTGTCATCTGAGGTCTGGGAAGTGGAGAGAAAGCAGCACTACCTGGTTGTTTCTGAAGAAGGACTGAGGCCTCACATAGTCGCCGTTGGTCCCGACCAGCCTGCAGTGATCCTGGATGTCCAGGTAGTATCTGACAGCCCCGATCTTGCGCTAACTTGGCAAGCCAAGAAGCGCAAATATTACAGGACGGATCTTCGTATCGCGGTGTTGGAAGGTCGTGGAATGAAGGCAGGTAACATCAGGGTTACAGCATTGACCGTGTTGTGTGGCGCAACAAAAGTGGTGGGCTAGGTGAGTCAGCAGGCGCTCTCCGAGGTATCACCATCCGCGTGTTAGTCGGGTCGTACCTTAACTGGTGGTCGTTATATCGTGGAACATCCTCTTATCCTTCCCCGTCAACATCCTTCTATCCCTACAGCCGGCGTAGGGTAGTCTGGGCGCCCTTCTCATTTCCTTACTTATTATTTATTTAGTTTCTCCTTTTTTTTGGGTGCCACCCTATTTACGGCGAGCTATGGAAAAGAAAAAATTCTTGAGAGAAAACGGCTCAACCAAATCAGCTCAGTCACACAGCTGTCTCCATATCTACACGAATTTAGGCGAAGATATAGGCCTAAAAAGCGAAAATAAATGTTTTACGCTTTTCGGCGAAACGGCTTCAACGACTTTCGCCAAACTCACAGAATGTTTTTAAATAGTTAATGCCTGGATATTGTTCTCTCTGGCTGCCCATTGAACGGAGATAAAAAATAAAAATGTGGCAAAAGTAATGGTTTTTTGAACATTTTTGTAATTTTTCGGTAACTGTGTCACTTATGGAGTATTTCTAGAAACCTATACCTATTATCAAGGCATCTCGGTTCAATAGAGGAAATGTAATCAAATTAAGTGCATTAATAGAACTATACAAATGTTTTGGAGAATCTCAAACGCTCAAACGAGGTTTGATTCGATTCAGCTGGGGAAATTTTGACCAGAGCCGGTGTTCAGTCAAAATCTGAGACATTATCTCGACGAAAGTTTGGAGATAAGCGGTATTTTTGGTGTGGAGAAAATCGACGTTTTCATTCATTGAGGGTTCTGGTTGCCTACGCGTTCTGCCGTTTCGCCCCTCAATCGGTTGACAGTTGACCATATTGATGTCTGACCTCCGCTGACGGAGACAATCACGAGCCCAATAGGCGCTCAACGCATCGTCGTTAGAGCGAAGAAAGTATAACTGACACGCAGGCCGTCGGATTTATCTCCGTTTTCCATTCGACGTCGTGGAAATGTGCTCGCTCCCCCTGAAAAACTGCAGGGCTCCCACTCAACATCGGGAGTAAGCTTCAACTATCAGCTCCTGCCCCGCTATTGACGCTCTTCTCGTTTCTCGTTCGTTTCAAAATAACCGCCGGGAATTCTCTTCGAAATTCTCGTACGAAAGAACGATGAAACGGAGAGTTCTACGCAGAAACAGAATCGGGAAGGAATGCATTTCGCGCTGGGGTTGAAAAACGATTACGCGAGAGCCAATTGGATTTCAGGTTGGGGCGTAGTCAACGAAAATGTGAAAAACCTCCATTTTGTGAACAGCTCGAAACACAACGGTAGATTATTCAACTGCACCGCATAAGCTATCCTATTCATTTCAACCATGGTATATTATTTAGACGGATGAGTAAGGGGTGGCCTAGCAGGAGCAGGAGTTAATGCGCAGGAGATCCAGACAGCGCTGACAACAGTTTTCCAGGTAAAGCTATTTGCAGTGATGGTGTGTGCGCAGAACCTCCTGGTGAACAGTCAGGCTGCAATCAAGGCCCTGGCTTTCTACCCCGTCACATCAGGGCTGGATTGGTAATGCCTGACTGGCCTGAAGATCTTGGAAAAGGAAAACACTTCAACACTGTGTCAGGTGCCAGGACGTGGAGGAATAGAAGAGAATGACGAACTGGCGAGAAAAAGATCTGCGCTTCTTCTGATGTGACCTGAGCCCTTCGTGGGGACCACCAAGAGCCACTACCACAGGGCTGCCCATTGGCAGAATGTGACAGGCCAAAGGCAGTCAAGGCTGTTTATCAAACTGTTCAAGGAGTGGACAAGAGAGATTCTCAGCCTGGAGGGAGAAAGTATACGGATGGCATGCGGCCTGTTCAGAGGCCATTGTCCAATAAGGTGCCACCTGGCCAAGATTGGTAAGTCAGAGATACAGAATTGCAGATTATTCGAGGCGGAGGATGTACTGTGTACGTGTGTGGGGCAGCCAAGGCAAGAGGAGGTTGCAGAGATGGAACTCAAGGCCGTCTCGCATTTTGTGCGAGAGTGGTGGGGGATGTCGCATCAGGGATTACCAGCTCCACGACGAGACGGAACTGGGAGGGCATGAGATGACTCAGGCACGCCATTTGAGGGCGCAGTGGGGTTCCCCAGTTGCATCAGGGGAGAAAAAACCTACAAAAACAGCAAACATGTGTCCATTCCACTTTTAAGCGTTGCTGCTTTCATGCATCATGTCCAACTTCCAAATATAGCAACACTCGAGCGTAGCAATTCCAGCTTTGAATATTGAACAAACTCGACGGTTGCTTTCATGTCAGTTTGCGCGATTACTTTCATGCATCAGAGTCAATGTGGACTATCGGCAACTTGCAACCATGTCAAAAGGAACACAGCTTTGTGTTTAATCGACGACGGCTGCTTCAAGGAAAGCAGGACAGATGTAAAGGACCTTCTGATCTACCAGCATCTCACACACGTCTTACATAGCATCGCAGCATAATCCTACTAGTCAGTGGATCCCATCATGCATCAACATCGACATTTTCCCGCGTGTCTGTTCCCGAACGACCTCTTAAACAACGAGTCCGGGGAAACTACGCGCAAGCAAAATGGCTTGGTGAAGACAAAACTCCATCGCCAGAGCCACGTCCCTGCTCTAACATCATGAGGTAAAAAAAGTGCCCACGTTTCTTCAACTCCAGCCAGGAGGCTCGAAGAACCTACGTGGAAGTGCACAATCTGTGTACGAATTGTCTGGCAGCCTCACACACGCTTAAGAGCTGCCGCTCAACGTACACGTTTGAATGCTGTCAACACAGGCATCACACCGAGCCAGGACGCCGCGCTTGTTCCCAAAAGTGCAACTAACAACTGCACGGTAGACGCAGCATCTTCGCTCTGCACTACCCCTTCTGGAACATTCGGCTTGATTTCGTACTTCTTCCCCACTCACTTAGTGCGATATCACTTTCAATATTAACCCCCCCCCCCGTAACAATAGCAATCCTTGCCTGTGGCAATTCCTCATTTGACGATGACTTGTTTCGTCGGCTGCTTCGATGCGCCACTTGCTATCACGGGAGTGGGGCTCGGTGGGCAACATTCAGCGATAAATCACCCAATTCCCAAAACCGTCCCATGTAGCAATTCCATCTTTAAATGTTAAATAATTAAATAATCATCACTAGATAATACGAAGCCATCTTAGAGCTTCCAGAGTTCAAACTAACGTTATTTTGTTTACTAACCCATCCACAAAAAAATAACGTAGACTTCCCCGTCAATTCGCTATACGTTTTTAAATGAAAGTCTAGGCGTAAGTAGCCGGCGTCCAATAAATTCAAGCGATGTAGTTTCAACGTTCAAACGTTCTTTAGGTCAACAGACTCTGGAGACGAAAGAGTTTATGAACGTTTGAAACGTTCCTTTCTGCATAATACGGAAATTTCGTCTCTGCCTTCTAACGCTAGTAAAAACCACTAAATGTACCGTACCAGAAAAGGGTATATACGTTTTCTCGAATCTCTACCCAATATTTACGGAGACTATATAAGAAGAGGCTGCAGGAATTGATGTCATGAAGACATCGTCAAGAGAGTTTTGCAGTTGAATGAGCTTTTCCGTCACAGGTCGTTGAGCCGAAGAGTTTCTCTTTGAAGCTTCATCTTCCCGCTCTTCACCATTTTCGCGTCTCCCGAAGTGAATACACTGAAAAATTATAGATAGACCGGAGCTTCTTTTAATTTCGTCGCAAGTACGAACTGGGTTTCCCCTTCGGCGACGAATGTTTACGTAAAACCGGTCGAAGAATTTTCTTTCCATCAGAGACACAACCGGAGAACGCGGTTACGAAATCCCCGGGAGAGGCGAATAAAATAATCTTGCTCGAACAATCCGTCGTTTGTATATTTATTCTAGGATTACCGGGAAATTCGGTTGGATCCGTCGCCTACGGCCCCTTTTTGTCGATTTATTTATACGTCGGACGGAGGATCGGGAAGAGAATTAGAGTTGTGAAGCATTTTTCTTTAAAAAGATTTCCAGGGTTTTCAATCGCGAAGAGGTGGCGTCTGAAGCCTGGAGCCTTTATTCAAAAGCACACGCATTTCACGACTTTCCTCTGCCAAAACTCAATTTGAGCAAATGCTCTGCGTGTTAGTGTGCCCGGGAGAGAGCACCACATTCGGTTGGACTGAATCGGCTCAAAATTGATATTCCGCCAACTTATTTATGTAATACGCCAAAATATTGGTGTGAGCAAAATCGTTCTAATTGAAAAATGTTCGTCAGTAAGACGAAATGACGAGAGAATATTTACTAAAGCAATGGTCCTTCGATAATGGTAGGAGCAGCTCAATAAATTGGTAGGTTAAAGCATTGCCTGTTTTATTTAGACGATGGAAAAACATATTGGCTTGGTTCAAAGATAAAAACCTTACAATTTATTACACAACGGTTTATTACTCTAGACCTAGTCTCACACCTCCGAGACCCATCCAATTCGATTCAGCGTCGAAAAATACCAATAAACGATACCGAACTCGGCGTATTCGCGATAAAACCGAAATTCCGTTTTTGTTAATTTATTTAACCATTTTTCGGGTAGTAAAAAAATGTTTCTGGCCGAAAAAATAGGGTTCGAGCTTCCAACTAATTGGCGGCTCGTGACTGGAACGTCGCTCTTAAAGGACTCGAGGGAACACGGTTACTATCAGAGCCCGCTTAAAAGGCGAAATCTTTTATCTATTATCAATTTTATATTTTATTCATTCGGTTTTAAATCTTTTTCAGCGAGTGTTTTGTTCCATACGAAAACGAACTATTTCTGGATTTTCCAGATACTCTTTTTCTTTTCTTCGATCGCAAAGAGATCCGGTCTTATTTTCTTTTACAAGTCAAGATCAACGGGTTAACTTGGAAGTTCCGGTGCCCAATCAATGTACCAACTACTCTACTCATACGCAAGTCGCTTTTACTTTGGCAGTGCCGTTTTTTTTTTAAATTTTAATTTCTCGTATCTTCATTTTGAGATTTTATTGCAAAATAAAGGTTTGTGTCGAAGATGGTTGACCCTCCATATGTATCTCCAAACACCTAGGGTTATTATTCAGAGTGAATTAGGCGTCGATTCGATTTTTAGGTGAGAGGTGGAGTTTCAACCAACACCTCAGGAACCTCGAAGTGCCCTCGCAACGTTTGCCTCATTACGGGCAATCGGCATGGCCTCTTAAGGTGTTACCGTAACGCTATCCTCATAAGGCATTGAAGAGTGATCGACTACTGCCGCATTGTCTGGTAGAGCAATCGCACAGTCGGCCAAAGGAAAGTACTGGCCTAATCCCACCTACAGGAAACAAGAAAGCACCCACTGAAGAGCTCTAAGTGACCCCTAGCCTGCATGGTGGACAAGTGCAGAGTGAAAACCCTGCAAATTATTACACAATGGTTTATTATTCTCATGAACAGCTTGACCTAGTATTAGTGCTCCGAGACCTATCCCATTCAATTCAGCATCGAATACTAGTAAAACATACGAAACATGACCTGGCTACAATGGAACTAGGAAAACTAAATATTCCCCCGGCGCCAGGCGCCCGTGAACGTCTGTAGGCATTTATGATCCGATGGAGGGGTGTGCGGAGGAAGTGGTCTTGGCGCCCCATCGGGCAAAAAGGGTCGGGGAAATTGGGACAGGGGCTTCCAGCGAACCCGTTGCGAGTCGAGCGTTCGGGTGATTGAGTTTGATATGACGGGTGGGAGGGAGGGAGGGAGTACTAACGACGAAACGTTGACTTCCGCTGTACTTGCCGCCTTATACTGCGTTTCGTTAATTTTTTAAACAATTTTTTGCCCATAACAACCATGGGCTTCGTCTGATCGGATTGCCGAGATGGCGGGCACAACTAGATACCAAATGAGATTTTTGTGCGAAAGAACGAATTTTTTAGACCACGTGAAAGGCACAAAACGGCCCGGACGGGGGATGGCGGACGGACATTGCAAATTTGGAATCTCCATGTCTTGGAACGTAAAGTATCAAATTTTGAGGGGGGGTTGTAAAAAAACATAGGGTTATTATTCAGAATGAATAATAAACCAAAAGGAGTTTCCTTTGCTATGAGCCGCACTTCGCGTGAACTTCATTGAACGAAAACTTTCCACGCCAGACGAATGGGCATTAAGATGTACGGAAATGAAAGCTTCGTGTCGCCCAGTAGCACCTAGCACATAAGGCTGGCTTAGAGGACCCTGATAGAAATACCGATAAATGAAATAGGAGTAAAAACAGGTGAAAGGAGGGAAAGTTGAATGAGAGAAGAACAATAAGGGAAGTAATTTGAAATTATACGGGATAAAGATGTTTATATTAAAATAAGGCGTTCTCTTAAGGAAATGTGTATACAAGGAAAGCTCGCGCAAATAAATAAATGAATTTAACTTTCGTTGGGGCCCTTGATGAGGTGATGAGTTGTTGATGAAAAAATACTGTAAATGTGAGGGACGTGAGGTGGAGAAGAAAATTGGAATGATCTTACTGGTGGAAAGTGGTTGGAAGCAGAAGATGATGATAAAGGGGAGAAATGGTATGAAGCACGAAGGGTAGATAACTGCACTGGTCGCATGAGCCGGCCAACAGGCTTATTCCCTGTTTTGGTGTGTCTTGATGGATATTGGGTGAACAACGTTTTCAAGGCCACACTTGCTTTCTGTTGTGAGCAGAAGGATTAGAGGGGCTTGTAATGAGGAGAGCACAGAGTTGGATGGGCCTCAGAAATTTTCGCCCCAACGTTAACCAGTAAGAGATGGGGATCCTCGTCCAAGCGACATGACGCGTACGAGTTTTGTTCCCAACATCCTTGAACGCCTTAGGGGAAAGCGGGTTGAGCCACTGGACTAGCCAGTTCCTTACGGAAAATGGAGACTTCAACGCGCCACTTCTTCTCTTTCAAAGACTGCACGTCTTGAGCCTCCAGTGCGAAGGAAACAAGAAACCACACTCTCCACCTCTGCTCCACCTTGCAGCTTCGACTGCTACTCAGCAAGCTCATAACCATTTGGCCTAGTTGGCGCACAAGGATAACGAAAAAAAGCGACCAGTTGATCTCTCCGTTTGAAACTGGCCACCCAGGCGAAAAAGCAGATTAAGAATTCCTACGAGATGATACGGGTTCCCCACAGTCACAAATTCTGACACATAGGCAAAAGCACTCTACCGGAAGACTGGCTAAATGACAACCTGCCGAACCTCCACAGTTCGGTGAATGCGAAGTGAGTGCCTGTGTTATCGCACGCTAGCGAAACTGCAACCTCCACGACTTTCGACTGATATAACTCTATTTTGAGTCTTAAGGAACTGCCGTTTTGTATTTGAAGGAGTTCCACACCAGAACGCTATTAATCGTTCATTTATTATAAAATTATTGTTTAGTAACTCACTGCCTGATCGATCCAAGTTTGTAGCTTCAGAAACCAAACATCATAGTAACTATTTGATATTCACCTTAAATACTTGGATGAAACTAAGTTCAATTTCCGCCATAAATTTATATTGTGGTTTGCCGATCCGCAGTTTGCGGTTCAACGGCCATCCTGAGACGCCGTTTGCTCTCAGCCATTTGGCTTTGCCTTTGAGGCGAGCTTCGGTCAAAGCAGTTACAACCTGTTCATTTCCTTCATGACCTACGCGCCCTCCCTCCGCCGCACAAATGAAATTAACTCTGTTGGAGAGCATTAGTCTCCGGACCCTCTCAAGTCTGCAGCTGACTCTTGTCATACGACGCTGATTCCAAATTGATTTAAAACCCTCTCAGCGCACGTTAATCAACCTCCCGGCAAATTACGCTTGGCGATAGCCGCATTGTTACTGAAGATGCTCGAAACAGAGGGGGAGACCGCGTAATAAGTACAGGTGGCGGTTTAATTTCGCAAAAACGTCGTTAATATCAGGTTCAACTAACTCATCCTCGTATTAAGTAGTGCCGCAAAACTAGTTTTTTGAACGACTTGCGCCAAGTGTCAGAGTCAATAATGGCATGAGGCACCACCGATTTCTGGACGGGTTTCTCGGGATTTTACAAGGTGTCGCCAACTAGGTAGGGGTGGACGATATAATACTCGATGTATAGTAACGATACATCGAATCAAACCGGTGTATTGTTAAGTTTTAAACATCGAGTACACATCGATGTTTATTTTCTCGATGCATAAAAGGCAAAAATCAAACCTCTCTCTCTCTCTCTCTCTCTCTCTCTCTCTCTCTCTCTCTCTCTCTCTCTCTCTCTCTCTCTCTCTCTCTCTCTCTCTCTCTCTCTCTCTCTCTCTCTCTCTCTCTCTCTCTCTCTCTCTCTCTCTCTCTCTCTCTCTAAATTATTCAATGATAACGTTGAGCTGTTTGATCTAACGCAGAAATTGGAGACATTTAAGGACGAATTTAGAGAAAGACTATTGGAAGCGTATTAACATAATAACACTTTAAGCAAATTAAGATAGCGAAGCGTGCACAAAGTTTGTTTTGAAAATTAATACCTGTAGTAGCTAGTTACCTGGAAATGTATGTAAGTCCTTCGCGTTCACTCTTATTTATTCAATTGTGTCCATAAAAATATATTAATTGCATGTTGTTACTTACTGTTCATTGTTTTTCTAGTTAAATTTAATGTGTGCTTTATTGTTATTTTCTGTAATTTATTTCGTAAATTTTGTAAATAGTTTCGGTTAGTAATGTTACTGCTGAGAAGGAGGAATATACCAGTACTCACCCTTCTCAAATTCAGCAGTGTTTCGGTATGGTAGTGTGTATGAATGGCAGCGTGTAAGTGGGTGGCCTCAGCCAGTCCCGGGAGGCAGGAGAGGATTAGGCTGGGGCTCAGCTAATTCTTTTATTTATTTAGGTCTTACTTAATCAATTTATTTTATGGTTTCAGTGTTATTATGAGTTTTTACCTTTCTATTGATTTTCAGGGCCGTCTCAGGACTTCCCTCACGATAACGCTCTGAAGGTCGGGTCCGAGGGAGGTCTATTGGTGGGTTGGGCTTGGGGCTGGCTGGGGACTTTTCACCCACCCCAACCAGCTGGTATGAAAGGTGTGTGTGTGTGGTATAACTGTTGGAATGCATGTAATTTATTTGGCATGAACGTTAATGAATTATGTGTTTAGTTTAGTTGAAATGTATAGAGTGGCGTGAAGGCTATTTTTTTGATTTTTTAATTGTCAGTTATATAAGACCCGCAGAGGTAGAGTTTGTTTGTAATTCGTCTTCAGGGGAAGTGGAAGAGAGGGCTGCATAGCCCTAACTTCCCCTGATGGTAAAATAAACATCTTCAATCAATCAATCAATCAATCAATCTCTCTCTCTCTCTCTCTCTCTCTCTCTCTCTCGCTCTCTCTCTCTCTCTCCCCCCCCCTCTCTCTCTCTACGATTAATAACTATTTTTTGTCGTTTTAAATTACATTATTTAGCACTCGCAAGGTGTTTTGTCAAAAACACTGATTGAAAAGGCAGCCAATATTATAGAGGTCAGTGCAACCAACCCATGAAAAAATTAATTGCAAATGGCCGACTGAATTGACCTACCGTCTCTCTCTTACTTACAGATAGTTGGAGTATCTGGCTTCAAAAATCATATTTTAATTTTTGTATTAATTAATTACTTAGTCAGAATTCATTTTAAAATTTACTGTGTCGTGTTAGCAATAATATTTATAAATCAAAGTGTTAAACTGAACAACACGTTATTTGTAATATTAATATCATAATAAATTTGGAAGGATTACAAAATACAGTTTCCAACATTGCATAAAATTGCCTTTAAATATCTGTTGTTAAATAGACTGTTTTCGCGAGCGGCGTAGGTGATACTCAACAAAGAAATACATTAAATGGTAAAATTGGGTAAAATTTGGTTTTTAATACATTAAAAATAAATGTAAAGGTAATAAAGTTATTTTAATAGATACTTGCTTTTTATTTCTAAACCACATACACATACATGCATTTAACTTACAGAAAAACAACCGATGTATTTTTTGATACATCGATATTACATCAATGCAATCCGATGCATTCAATCGAAAAAAAACATCGATGTTTTTTTAAATGTCCATCACTACAACTAGGCGAGAAAAATTCACGTTCAGGCAGTTATTAGGTTTTATGTCATCTGTTTTTGTGTCATCGGCTGTTTTGAGCAGATGAGCGACCGCCGAGAAAAGTAAAGGGTTGCATTTTGAGATGGAGTGATAAAGGTGGTCTTCGATTTTACGTTTAATTTAAAACGCTATTTTGCGAGGATTAGGAGCGACGCTTTTCCCCAAAAAATAAAAGGTAGCAGAACGTGGTTTGAACGTTGTTCGTGGTACGGAATAAAAATGAGCCGACGTGAATTCGATTACGCGACGGAAGAAATAGACGCGTTGATATACTCGGCATTCGAAAAAACTAAAGAAGGCTATGACAATGAACACAGACCACTGTAGTCCAATTCGAGTCAAACTAGCTGGTACACATTCGCTTTTTGTTGAGACGAATGTCAAGGGTCATGTACGTTCCGATATATGGAGGTAGTACCGGCCTCACGGCCCCGACCTGCCTCCGCCCCATCGGGCAAACGAAGAGGGGAAAGGGACATGGACTACTTCCAGCGACCCCTCGACCACTGCGATATCTGCAAGATCCCATAAATGGGTACTAGGGATTGGCGGATACTCCGCCTTTACCATAGTTGCCTGCAGAGGCATCCACCTGACGTGAACCTTCCCATGGTGCACCGGCATGCGCCTAGAGGCTAGAATGGTCGCTAGCCCGCCCAGACTTATGGCTTCGGGAACCTCCGCCTCGGAGGGGTTTGGACTTGCCCCTCCTTGCCGGAGGAACCCAGGCCCCTGGTACGCAAGAGCCTACCATCTACCGATGGCGCCCAGCCGCCAGACAGTGGGAACGGGCCCGGCAAATTCCAGTTTTCCGTCCCCTAAGTGGAAGTGACTAGCACCATTTGTCCACTCCAACCCCCAGACCCATACAACCACCCATTCCCAATAAATTACAGACACACTTTACCTTGCATACACTAACCTACTACACACTCACTCAATAAATTACTTTCACACAACCCCCTTTCACACACCACATTCACACCTGCTGGCTGTGGAAGGAGGGGGGGGGGGAGACAACCCCCAGCTGGCCTCGAGCCCACCCGCGCATAAGGAGGGGTCTGGAGCTTCCACGTGTAAAACATAAACCCCTAAGCACAATAAGCTCCAAATGTCAAGGCAATGGTGGGCACTTTTTGTAGGACACGGGGGCAACAACGTTCACAATCCGTTCGGATGTCGCTACGAAATGTAATCTTGAAGTATCGCCAGCTCCTTGGAAGAACCTACTGACTATAGGGAAAGCAAAATTGCAAGCAAGGGGAGAACCTCAGGTGCCACTATCGATGGAGAAACAGCTTATAACGCACAGGCTGACATATCCTCTTCTAGATAGGGAACAATGCATGCAGAGAGTGCTACAAGCCGCGATCAAGAGACACGAAATTGAGTGGATCAATATGGCGATCCAAGCATCTACTCCCCAAGAAGGTTCAACAGAGTGTGTGATATGGCTGAGACTATGCTATTCAAGTACCGCCACACCTTTGTTTACAGTGGACAACCCTTGGGACGCACCAATATAATTAAACACGCAATTGATGCTGTTATAATCCATCCAATCAAACAAACCCGCCGACCACTCCCATTTAAGAGACAGGAAGAGGACTTTCTGTACAAAACTGACGAGGGAGTGCAGAACACGGATCAACTCCTTAACAAATACTAGAGTTAATGTTTACTGGATTATGGAGGGTGAATGGATCACTAAAAATGAAAGAGCGGGCCAGAATCGGTTCGTCTATTGTACCTGTAGGGCCACCTCCAGGCCCTACTGTCACTGGTCAAGAGGACTGTGGAAGAATATGCCTGGAGATTGCATCATCTCAGGGCAAACTCACGAGATATGACGTAGCCTTCTGTTGATGGACATAGTCGACACACCTCGGTGCAGGTGGTGTAGCAGAGATGAGGAGACTCCCTACCACGTCTTGGCCCAGTGTTCTGGTCTTTGGTACTGCTTCTCCAAGGGTGGGCATCAAAGAAGACTCTTGCAGGCAGAGCATGGACCTGCGGGACATTAGGACTGGTTTGATAGGTCTTTAAGCCGAGGAGCTAATTGTTGGGACAGTCGCAGCTATAATAACTAGGATTTTTTTAATCAGCCGACTGTATAGGCTTCCTTTTGACAACACAGAACTATGGCAACAAGAGGATGCTTACGCGCTTATTAAAAACACCCAGGACTGCTAATGCGTTCCGTTCTGATTTCATTTCAAAATCTCTAATTTTGAGCAGTCGATTGAACATCAGTTAATCCTATTCCACCCAGTTAAGGGACCTGGAAAGAGCCCAATGTGTTCGAAATAAAAACCTTATTGTTGCGGGGACAATACAGTAGAAAGCAAAGGTTGAAGGTGTGAAACAAAAGGTTGGAACATTGATGATGTGGAGGGGGCACGTCACTGGGCGAGAGCGATCAAATATATGGCCTGGACTCGAGCGGGACGTGAAGATTCATTTTCCGAACTACGCTGGTCTCACGCGGGCGTTCCTTCGATTTAGTCCCGAAAATCCGTCCAAGTAAAGGGCGATTTTCGGTAAATCCGGGGGATCCTCGTCGTTATTCTGTTTATGTAGTAAAATTACATAACAATTTCTAAATTATCATTGTTAACTTAATAATAAGGCCTAATTAGCAATAAAGGAGGCAGTGTTTTAATTGCAATGCATACAATAGCTTGAACGCCGTGTCAGGGCCGGTGCTTACCAGCTTTGTACACTCCATCCTCTTATTTGGGGTGGAGGTGTGGGTCGTTACAACGAGCATTGCCTACCACAGGAAGCAGATAGTAGCGGTGCAAAGAATGTGCGCGGTACTTGCTGGTATTGAACAGTTTCTCGAGATGCAATGCTGGTGGTAGCAGGTTTTATCCCAATCCACCTTCTGGAAGCCGAGCGGAAAGAACTGTAGCCATCAAGGTGGCAACCGGAGTACGGCTACTCGAAGAAAAGAAGGAGAGGGCAAGAAGAGTGGGACAGGGGCGGCGCACCAGGAGCTGGTTGCATCAGTTGATCCACGGCTCAGGCAGCCATGGTGAGGCGTATTTCTCCCTTGCCCAGGAAGTAGCTCCAACTGCCTGGACTGCGGACCAACGGCAGATGATGTTTCTCATGCAATCTTTTCGTGGCACACGTTGGAAGGCGCATAGGCACTTGCCTGCTCCATGTTGAATTCCGGTGGTACATTGCTCAGGTTGCTTGAGCGGTGCTCGGTCAAAAGAGGATAGGGCTTGCTGATCTGGGTCCGGTATCTCGCAGTTGTGCAGAATGAAGAAGACATGGAGGAAAGACTGCTCCTGAACCCCCAACATACTGGGCAGTAACGGAGGATGTAATGCAATGCCAGCACGTTGCAAGATTCTCGTGGCGGAGAAGAGGGCAAGAAAGAAGAGGCGTGAAGGCTAATGTGATGCTATGTCTCAGTTTCGGGTTGCCTCTCAATACCCAGGAGTAATTTTATGTGGCCACTGGAAGCGGGCTCTCCATCCTACGTCACACCCCCCCCCCCGCCCCATTAAACAAACGCACATTTCATCCCTAGATATTTTAAAGTGTGTAGCCAACTGGCGTTAAGGAACAAAAACGCTTACCAACTATCCGTTGAGAACAGAAGAACTCTTGAGAAACTTGAACTTCATTTTGTAGTATTAACACAACACCAACCTGAAACAAACACTCTATTGAGATGATGCAAGATAGTTAGGCTACATGTTCTACAGCATAATGTAATGAGAGAATGAGGAGCCGCTGGACGAGAACAATTCATGATACTACTCTGCAATGTGCATCAATTCCTTTTCAGTGGTTACTGAATAAAGGCCGCGACGTACATAGCAAGTCTGTTTGCCCGTATATGTGTCGTGAACGCGAGTGAAGTTACCTGACAAATAGAACTGTTACTCTCGAATGCAGGGATGTCACAGTCGAGAACGATTGAGAAGGTGTGCCCACAGGGCTCAGTCCTCAGACTTGCACTCTGGAACGCTTTCTTGGAAGGTCATCTCAGGAAGCTCGTAGAGACTGACTGCGAGCTCCTTCTCGAAAAGCGAGTCTATCACTTGGTGAGAGATGGCGCTCAAGCGACCTTTTAAGAGCCTTTACAAGCACCAACTGGGGCACCGACCCCAAAAACTGCTCTACTATTCTACAGAGCAACTATTAGAGCGGTCATTGATTACGGATCAGTTTTATATGGCTCTGCGGCCAAGACCACCCTCTCAAAAGTTGACAAAATTCAGAACAGAGCATTACGAATCTGCCTGGGAGTCCTGCCATCAACCCCAATCAATGCCCTTCTGGCCGAGGCTGGGGAACCACCCTTACACCTGAGACGCAAGATGATTTCCGACCGACTACTCCTGAAAACCCACAGTAAGAATAGAGAACTACTCGGAGAAATACGAGCATTGGCAATATGCAACCTTACCGAGCGATATTGGGCTAAAAAGCCCTCGCCCCTGCTCTGCGAAAGTTTTACGGATTTAAGCAATAAGTTCCGTTGGTTAGCAAGTTCTAACATGCCGTACGTCTACTCTATCCCCTATGCATTCTACAAACACCCGCTACATATACTCAACCTCCCAGCCTCTACCTATACAACACCTCGAGGGACCCAACCTTGCGTGCGAGAATATTTTCGTACAAAGTGGCCAAACAGCATCATCATTTACACCGATGGATCGCAACAAAAAGACAAATCAGGCTGTGCCTTCTATGACTCCACAAATGAGGTGACTCGAGGCTTCAGTCTGTGGGGCCGAAGCTCCCTCTACACAGCCGAATGCTATGCCATCTTGCAAGCACTGTTGCATGCAAACAGCTCTGAAAACCAGCAGTATTCAGGCGTTTTACTGATAACCGACTCCAAGAGTGTGGTATCAAAGTTAACACACCTCAAGATCACATCCCATATGACCAAAACTGAAGCTGATATAGCCAACCTAATACTGATTGCCAGGAACCACGGAAAAAGAGTTGGCATATGTTGGGTAAAAGCCATTCAGGGATAAGAGGCAATGACATAGCAGATTCAGAAGCGAGACGTGCCTCCCTACTTCCAGAGCCCCCCCCATCACAACTTTACCCGTTCACCGACCTCAAAAGAAGATCCTACCAAACCCTAATCTCACAGTGGCAAAAAGAATTTTCCGGATACCCAGCCGGCCAAAACTACAAAGTGCTGTTCCCCAAAATTCATAAGACCGCCTGGTTCGACAGCATTTCGGGAGCGAAGCCGAAAAGCTTCTATAAAACTATTTCTCGGCTGCGTTGTGGACACTGCAATACAAACCAGTTCCTACATCGTCTTCATCCGTCACACACACCACTCTGCCGAAACTGCTCATCAACGGAAGAATCCCCACAACACGTAATCCTGGAATGCGAAACACATGATACTGCACGAAAACAACTGATAGACGCCATCCCGAACAAGACCCCCCGCCCATTTAATCTCAACACACTCCTTGCTGAAAGCAACAATGAAATTCATGAATTATTATTTAATTTCCTGTGCCAAGTGTCAATTTCATTTTAACCTCCACTTCTGTCTGCATTTTAACCTTCCACCTTTACCATTTACCATTTACTGTCATGATTACTAATAACTAGAATAATGTAATAATCATATAAAAATAACTGTAACGGCCGTATAAATGTACTTCGAAGCCAATAAAAATTTAAAAAAAAAAAAAATGGCGCTCAGCCAACACCTCCAGTCCCTCAAAGGCACTACCATCGCAAGGTTTGCCTCTCTCCGAGCAATTAGTAAGTCTCCAGCCCGGGCGTGGTGGTATAGGAAGCCAGGACCTCAAGTGCAGTTTGACTGTCTGACAGAACGTAGATCTTTTCCCGTTTCAGCGATGTTGCCACGTGCACACCATCACTGGGAAGAACTCTGCCTGGAAAACTGTAGCCAGCGCACCCTTGGTATCGCTGTTCGGGTCCCTGGCCCATAAACTCCTGCACCGGCTAGACCACTTCTCACTGATCCGTCTGTATAATGTACCATGGTCCGAGACTCAAGAGTGGGACCACCCCCTTACCGTCTGGATCGTTCGAATTCGATGAATTCGTACCCTGATGTGTAGAGCATTCGACTGCAGGCTGTCCCCATAATAGGTGGCCTCGAAGAGGAAAACATCGGTCCGGGGCCCCCCATGTTGAGTCATTGTAAAGGTTCATTCCTTACAAAAAGGTTCATTCCTTATACTGGACAGAATAATCCAGTTATAATTTATGTTTATCTTTTTCTTCTACTACACCACACAATATTTGTTAGTGCCCTAATGCCCCTAATCCTCCCTGGTTGTTTAACTGAATCGCATAATCAATCAATATTCTGAACCACCTTTTTTCCGTGGACACGATTAAACTAGTATTTTCCTCCAATGACTTGCTGCCGCATATGAAATACACTACAGCTACAAAATAATAACTATATTGATGTACATTTTTTAATATGATCGATCTTATTAAATTGGCTTTCGATCAAGTAATAGAATATTTATAATAAATAATATGGAATTAGAGTAAAAATAGTAAAACGGAGGAGGATGCAAAACGGCAGTTGTTTCATTGACTGCCAGTCAAGAGATAGTTGAGTTCTCAAGTTGACTTCGCCAACTTAACGGCAAACTAACTACTTATCTCTTCTGAGTGTTGTGACTTCAGTGGCAGTTTCCGTCAGCTTCGGGATCGAACTTCGTGTCAACTAAATCTCTGGTAAAATTCAATCAAAGCCTCGAGACATCATCAAGTATTAATGGGTATGGGTATTTACTCGAGCCGTCGAATTCTTCCAAAAGTTGACGTTGACTGCGGAGCCATTAATTGAAAACCTTTGAGACTGTATCAATATAAGTAGTGGTTGTGGTAGAATTTTCACTGAGTGTAGTCTCTGAGGTTATTTACTTTATTGTAACATAATTGCACTAATAATTTACTTTACATAAGTATGATAGGTACATCTAGGTACGCAACACAGAAACCCCGTTAGTGGTTCTGCCGCCCAACAGGATCGCACTATTGAAGAGGCCCTGGGAAACCAGGTAGCGCTGATGTACTGAGGTAATTTGGAGATGCTTTGAAGAGCTGCTGACTAAGGCAAAAATTACGGCAATCGCGCCGGAGATTCGATCCACAATCCTCAACTTACGTCGAGGATTATGAATCGCCTGTCTAAACCACTAGACCACGATCAACCGGTTGCCTTTAACAGGAGTCAGTCAGCACATCTCCCCCCTCGTCTTTTAACCGCTGCTCCTGGAGCGGACTCTTTTAAGGAAAGAATTTACGAGAGTTGAGCGAATCCCCGGAAAATCCGATCTTTGATTCGAAAAACGAGAGGGCTACAAGGAAAGTCTTTTTTCATTCGCATTGTAGTGGGCGCGTCACCCATTTTGCGTCACCCATTTTACCTTCGCGCTGGAACTTTCACAGCGTCAGCGAATCCCGGACCCGAGAACTCGTCTCATTATTTTCTCTCTTAATTTTTTAATTTTCTCTCCGGGCCTCTTCTTTTTCTTGGAATGAAGAAGTTCGGCCACTAGTTGGGCGCCATTGTACTGAGGTAATTTGGAGATGCTTTGAAGAGCTGCTGACTAAGGCAAAAATTACGGCAATCGCGCTGGAGATTCGATCCACAATCCTCAACTTACGTCGAGGATTATGAATCGCCTGTCTAAACCACTAGACTACGATCAACCGGTTGCCTTTAACAGGAGTCAGTCAGCACACTGACACCTATGGCCAAGTAACTTGGTATCCTACTAAGCCTGCTGGGTGGCCCAAAGGCTCAACTGGAATACCTGCCCAAAAAATGCTCTGCCCTAATTGCCCGAATGAGGTCATTAGCAGGGCCAACATGGGGGGCACTGGCCAACACCAGGAATGTGCACTACGAAGCCGCGTTCTTGCCCATGGTGGAGTACGCAGCAGTGGGCTGGTAGATTGCCCCAATATGCAAGGTGGTTGACAGATGGTGCGGATGATGCAGAGTACCAGCGTACAGTACAACATCCCACTCGGGCTTCCAGATCTTTGCAAGAACTCCTCCCACAGATCTCCTCTTGGACTTTGCAGCAGTGCGAACGCACATAAAAAACTGAATGTAGCACTCATACGAGTGTGCAATGGGAGCCCTAATTCCTGGAAATCCAGCGTCCAGAGGTGGTTGAGCAGCAACTCAAATTGGCCCAAGACTGGGTAAACGCGCCTTGGTAAAATTGGTGGGACACACAGTTGCACAGCATAGTGAGGGTGGTGGAGAACTGTTTGCGAATAAAGTGGTGGTACACCGCGGCTCCAGTTACCCAGCTACTGTCCAGACATGGACCCTTCAACGCAAGGCTCCTGCTTTTCAAACGCTGGACATTTGGGGACTGCCGTGGAAGACGCCTCTTGTACAGGGGCGTGCGAGAGCGCACCCATCTCCCTCGCAGAGGCAATTCAGAAGCAGTCCTTGCCACCACACCATCCATTCGGCGCCTAACAGTATCTGCACAGGCGTGGGCAAATCGGAGCGAGAGAGAGAAAAGAAGTGGAGCCGCATACTGAAGTCGCCAATTCCCAGGACGCTTCAGCAGGACATGCTACTAACAGTCCTTCCAGCATGTCGCACCACCTCACACGGCAGCTTCTCATGGGGGCTCTCCGCGAGGACTCAGTCTATCGAAGGTTTGCATCGGCCAAAGAGTGGCTTTTGGACCAGTGGGACACAAGGTCCTCCCTGCCACATTTGCCGCCGTGCAGCTGCTGCCAGGGGCATGAGGCATTCAACATGCTCTTCCACTTTTTCAGGCATAGAGTGGCCGAGGATGCCTCCGACGTCCTCTTTGTCTACTGCCTGTACTTGGATGTGAGGTCCCACGCCCTTTGCACAACCAGAAATATTTCAACCAAACTAAAAGAAGAACCTGTAGGTATGCGACGCATCATTAACTTTCTCCCCCCCCCCCCTTTCAAATCCTCAGACTGGAGACGTGGGAGCCACACCCAACCAACCAAGGCGCACACATTGCACAATAGAAACCTACACTCAGGAACAAACCCGCAGGGCAATCACGGTGGCATGAGCCGAAGGGCCGCAAGTGCCTCGCTATAAGGGATCTTTTAACGAAGCGAAAACATATTATTAGTCCGCGCGATCAAGATTCCGCTCTTAAACTGCCAAACTTCCTTCGTACCCACGGATTTAATTTGAAAAACTCGCGAAACGCCCAAACTTTCTCCATAACTTCGGATAGCCAATTCAACCGGACGAATCCTTTCTCGGAAAATGGTTGCCGTAAGTGAATTCGAAAAGGGGATCATGATTCGATGACTGGGAGTGGGATAAATTCCCACAACCAACTCTGAAGGAAAGACGTTGATCAAGTTATTGTGGATAGTGAACGTTTTGATGGGCTCAGTAAATTAATTACCTGCTCGGGATGGTGATATTTTACGGTCCCCACGTTGGGATGCAACGAAGATAATCGAGTTAGGATTTTGGAGCAACTGGTTTTCTTCGCTGGATAGCGACACCGATGATCCAGTGACGAATTGAACCCCCTCGCAACCGCAAAATACACGATATAATACCGTTAAATTTTATGTAACCCACATACAATCTAATTTAGTTGTTGCTATCCATTTAATTTATTTTAAATGAAGTGCTATGTAACCTAAACCTTATCAATACCCTGCATTAGCGTTTCAGTTTGGCGTGAGAAAAACTAAGCTGTTCAGTACATCGAACATGGAAGGTTCATAATCAATTTGGAACGAAATGTCAAAAAATATTTTAAAATCAATTAAGAAGAATAACCCTTATGACATTTTTGGTCTACATACTTATACAAATCTGTCTGTCACATGTTTGGGATGAGCTCCACAGCCTCAAGTTCTATCGTGCCAGTTCAATGTCTCACAGGTCCACGCCTAGCTTCCTAAGGAATGCTTGCTATGCCCTGCAGTAGTCTTCTTTGATGTCCACCCTTAGAGAAGTAGAACCAAAGACCCAAAACCGCTCCCTTTCAAGTCTCTAGCACTGGGCCAAGGCGTGATAAGGAGTTTATTCATCTATGCCACACCACCTGTACCGATGGGTGTTGAGTACGCCTGTAACATCAATCACTCACGTACATTCGTTCATTTTGTAGTGTTCCGTGATGATTCCCAGTATTTGCCTAGGGTTCTTCCTCTCCTTCGTCAAAATATACGTCTTATCTCGTGTGTTTGCCTTGAGGTAAATCCAAGTGCCTCGCTCCTGCAGAGTTCTGGATTATCTGATACGTTCTCTCGGCATAGTCTCCCACAGTCCTCTTGACCAGTGACAGAGAAGTTCCACAGAGGGGAGGTGACTTAATGGATGTTGATGAGACGTCTCCAATGCGTGCTCACCCGTCCAGCACAAGAAGTAAAACTTCTTTTAGGTACTCGCCTGCTGCTAGAAAGGCCTACACAGTACACTGGCCCACGGCAGCCTGTCCCTCGCGTTTACACAGTACACATACATTTGCTTCGCAGAATCCGCGTATCTCTTGTCAATATAAGCTAAGTAGCCAGTCATGAATGGGCCCAGTAAACAGACTGTTTTGACCAGGATAAACATGAAAGAACCATGAAGACGGCTGTTGCTTTAGCACGAACTTGTAATTTGAAGAGTTGAAAAAGCACAACAAAACTAGAGCCCATACAAAGGTACATAGAAGAAGTGACTTCTATAGGATATGAGTTTGAGTAAACAAGCACGAACAAGGGGGCTCTGGAGGTGTGAAACTGTTTGTATGGGGAATGAGAGAGGAATCCGAATTAGCTCTCTGTTGAAGAGGGGTGAAACTGGGAGACGACTGTTGTTTGAGAGAGCTGATAGATGACTGTTGTTTGAGAGAGCTGATAGATGACTGTGTATAGAGAGAACTGAGAGATGACTGAATCGCGAGAACTAGTTTGAGTTTGGGAGGAGCTGTCTGTTGAGGAGATGAATGTAAATTGAGGGGAGGGAAAAGGATAGTTTGGAAAGTTCAGAAGAAGCGGAAATCCGTCGTCCCTCAGAAATAACTGAAGAGGTGGGCTTTCCCCAAATACAAACGAAAGAGCTTGCGAAAGGGTATGGGGAAACAATGGCCCATTAGGGCCAGTGAGTCCCGTTTGGAGCAAGTCCAGAAGTTCCTCCGAGGTCGAAAACTCTACATTTACTGCATTTCGTAGAAACACAAGATTAGACTGAAGATTCAATGACAAAGTGCAAAACGGCTTACCTTCAGGGACCTCATAACAACGCCCGCGTGTAGCGCAGGCAAGATGGGAGTTTCCAGATGATGAGGGAGATCCAAAAATGCCAATGGACCGTGGAGAAACGCGCTCAAAATGGGGAGAGTCAGAATAGCTTTCCTTATTAGAGGCTATTACGGGGTTAGTAATTTCCAAGAAAGGGGTTGATTGACAGATCGGAAGGAAGGGTTTGGTCTCTCTGAGATTAAAAAAACTTGGAAAGCTCTACGGTTCAAAGCCACGACTTCGAGAAGTACTGCTGCAACGAGTCGAGGATGCGTCTTGTCCTTCTGGGTGTAAATTAGGTGAAAATAAACACTGAATCTCTAGTTAGAAACGCCTCAGACGATGTTTACGTAGGCAATTTTAATTACGGGCGCATTAATTCAATCGCAATCTCGTAAAGCCCTTAGAATTGACTTCCGTCTGCGTTACTGATTAACTCTTAAGCTCGCGGTACATGTGCACTTTGTTATCGAAACCTTCGATTTGATCTCGTGTTCCGATGAAATGAAGGAAATCCTATCCCTCGGCCATTCGGCTTCGAATGAAGGAAGCCCTTCAGTCAACTTCCTCCTAATCAGACGAGGAAGAGCGTCTTATTTTCTTCCCTATTTTCAAGGGACAGCCCGCGTAAAAGACGTTGTGCCTCAGCTCCCTCCGTCGTACGACCTTTTTCTTTAAACATATTGATAAATTACGCATTCGTCAAAGCGACCTCTTGTTGCTGCGTAATTATAATAGCAAATCGAAATCATTGGCCGATAACGCAAATATTAACTTCTCGTTATTTCCCACTCCTGCAGTGACGAGTTTCGGCATTCCTTTAGCTGTTAGTGTGAAACACTGAGTCGCGCAAAATCCTCATAAAGCGAAGACAACACGAACCAAAAAATGAATAGTTGACTGTTCAAAAACGGTGAAATAATCACTGTTCGGTGAAAAAAATAAAAATTAATGAATTACAGGCGAAGAAGCAGTCCGGTATACGAGTGAATGAAATAAGGACGAGAGAGTGGGAATTCACACGTGTCGCCTTATGGCGGTTCATCTTTGAAATTGTTAGTACGAATAAGGTTAGTAATAGGCTAAAAGGTAAGTTTTGGTTCTTGTCGTTGAAAGTAAGTAAAGGTAAAAAATTTAAAAACCCTTTATTTTTCGGGAAGAGAAATTGATGTGCTAACCAAAATTATGCTGGGAGTTCAATGGGGTATCTATACGCTGAAAGCGTAACCATGCTCGTAAGATAGTTAGGAGCAACCCGATAAATTTCGTAAATAAATGGTCGTTTCATTGATTTAATTTGTTTCTCAATGTTTACCCTCTAATTGTTGAGCAATAAAGACGAAAACGATGATATTCCCGAGATTTACTGAAACGATAGTTACTCAATGATTGTCACAATGCATTAAACATAATTTCTCGTTATTGAACGCTGAATCACGTAAACTAAGCGATCGAATTATTCTATTAGTGGCTAAAGAGGTAAAAATCGACGAATGCTGGGGGGGGAGTGAGGGAGAAAGTTAGTGATGCGTCGCACGCCTCCAGGTTCTTCCTCCGGTTTGGTTGAAATATTTCTGGTTGTGCAAAGCGAGTGAACGAGTGGGAGTGCAGTGCTGTGGCACTTGGGCGTGGGACCTCACATCCAAGTACAGGCTGCAGACAAAGAGGACGTGGGAGGCGTCCTCAGTCACTCCCCGCCACCACCGCTTGAACAAAAGGAGGAGCGTGTTGAATGCCTAGCGCCTCTGGCAGCAGCTGCATGGTGGCAAATGTGGCAGGGAGGTCCTTGTGTCCCACTGGTCCAAAAGCCACTCTTTGGCCAATGCAAACCTTCGATAGACTGAGTCCTCACAGAGCATCACTGGGATCAAACCTGCCAGCAGACCTTAGTGCGAAGCCAGGCCATTGGGACTAATGTGGTAGCACGCTGCATCACAATACACCTGGAGATCCAACGGCAGAGTTCCCCTGCGAGGAGCTGCCATGTGAGGTGCTGCGACATGCCAGAAGGACTGCCAGTAGCATGTCCTGCTGAAGCGTCCTGGGAATTGGCGACTTCAGCACGCGGCTCCACTTCTTTTCTCTCAAAGACTGTCCATCATGCATGTCTTGCGCCTCCAGTGCGGAGGAAACAAGAAACCACCTAAATAGTTAGATCAGGTGGGAAGCCAGATTAAGAACTCCTCCCAGACAGTATGGGA
Organism: Pachypeltis micranthus; assembly: GCA_020466155.1. NCBI lineage: Eukaryota > Metazoa > Arthropoda > Insecta > Hemiptera > Miridae > Pachypeltis > Pachypeltis micranthus. The sequence continues at coordinate 11,848,222 of CM035780.1, read as the reverse complement.
TTCCTCAGGTGGTCCTGAAAACCCCCACGCAGTAACATACAGACAACACCTCTCTACCTGTAGACTGGCTAACGACCAAATATTCGATCTAGCATATTAACGAAACCGCAACTTCCAACACTGATATTATCCTTGCTGAGGGTTTAGGAACAGTCATCCGCATTGCCTGTCCTTCTCGGATGACACAATCCACCAGGACGCCGAGGCATATTGCAGAGTGGGTAGGAACACTGCCTCATATTAAAGGTGTCTAGTCTGTGGTGATGCCCTGCGAGGGCTCGAATGTGGGCGGTTAGGGCCGATACTGTAATATGGAGGAGGGATAGGTGCTCTGTGGGCCTTCCCCTCGAACAAAAGGCCACTCCCAGGTACCTCCCACGATCGTCAGGCGTATTGAGGTGCAGGGTACTGTTTGAATCTCACAGTATTGGAGTGCCACCGCCGATCGCATCTTTCTGGAGTAATTGCCAAGCAGCGCGGCGCAAACACTGGAAAATGCCTTTGCGAAACACTTCCAAAACATTCAAGAATAGCTTACTGTTCACTGTAAAATCGGGATCATACAAAAATTATCTGATTTTCATAGCGGTGCAATGTTAACGAATGCAGAGTTGATTCGCACATTCGTTTGTCCTTGAACTTAGTGGATGAATAGCACAGCCTTATAATGCACGGCTTACTCGTAAATATGTTTACCACTTGTAATAATCAAGCAAAACCTTTCTGACCGATTGTAACAGCGCGGAGGACAAATTGTTGATTCAACCCGAATATTTTCAAAGGCTGCCAATGAGCGGGGGGCAAAAGGTGGTGAAACGAAGAAAATGCTGTTTCGATAACAAAGGATATTTAGGGGTTATTTGAGAGGAGAAAAACGAAAATGAGGAGAGCAGAGCTTAGAAACTCCCATTGGCTCCTTTTAATTCCGTCTCCTCGGACCACTTCAATTCAGATACTGCTGAGGTTCACTATGATACAAACCCGTCTTTTTCAGGGGTTTCTCTTTCGTTTCCTCTCTGTTTCAGTAATTGAAAAGAGCACTGAAAGGACAATAGGAAAATACAACCGGCATCGCCCGCTGGATGAATATCGATCAGGACTGACACTGAATCCGCGCTGCTCGACAGTAGAGCTCTTTCGGTTTTGAAGGCATTCAGGTGATAATCAGCCATCGTTGTAGAGGAATTTCTGAAATCGCATTGGTATTATTTAGAGAGAATCGTTTTCTTCACTATCGAGCAGTTAAACGTTGTCTATCAACAGCCATAATTACTTGTCTTGCCTCAAAGGGAAGTTTGAGTTTTACGTTTTTGGGTTTACGTTACATGACATTTCACATTTGTTATACCCCATCATTTGGGGAAATGGTCCATATTTATTGTTCTGGAATTATAAGGAAAACGATGTTCTTCGAAATTACAACCAATTCAATCGCGCTATGCAGAACCTGATTGGATAATAGTCATTTTGGTTTATCATTCATTCGTTACTACTTCCCCTTAGTGATACAAACAAACACTTCCCTGCATATCCTAGAGAACGCACTTCATTTGTTACTGTTTCGTTGATTTAAACACATTAACGTCCCACGATCAGCGGAACAGTGGCTACGAAGGTAATTTCTTGACGCAATAGTCAAAATTCTTGATAATTTATTGTGCTGCTCTTGTCATTCACGAATGAAAATTGCATACAGTTGCGTTATTTGATCCACACAGAAAAATTTAATCAATATCGTTAAGACCGTTTTTTGAGAGAAAAAAAAAAATTTGGTGGTTTGATCACTATGATAACTATAGATAACTTTTGACCGAATTACCTCACACCCTTATTTTGGGGTTCCATATTGATCTGTAGGCTAAATATCAAATTTTAGGCAATTTGGTGTACACGTTCACTGACACGTATGTTGAAAACGTAGCAAATGATTACACACGGTTTATTATTCTCTTACACAGCATGATTGCAAAGATCTTGGACTTCTGAGACCCATCCTGTTGGTTTCAGCGTCGAAAAATACCAGCAAATGATACGAAGCATGACCTGACTACAACGAAGATTGACATTTTGTAGGCGACGCCGAGCAATCGACGCAACATGATGAGACAAACTGGCGGGTAGTTGGAGGGAGACGGGAGGTAGAGAGGGAAAATGAACACAGGCCGGAGAGGAATGATAAATATTGTTATATTGTGAATTCCTTCAAGTAGTAGAATTTGACTCACTATATTTACTATATACTATACATTTGTTGGGCGCACAAATGGCAGAGCTTGACTGAGAAATAAAGAGAGAAAGCGAGAGAGAGGGCGAGCGAGGAAGGAAGAGTGAGAGAGAGAGAGGGAGAGAGAGAGAGAGAGAGAGAGAGAGAGAGGATTATTGATTGAAGAGCTTTATTTTACCATCAGGCGAAGTTAGGGCTATGCAGCCCTCTCTTCCACTTTCCCTGAAGACTAACTACAAAAAACCTCTACCCCTGCGAGTCTTATATTATATGACTGACAATTAAAAAAATAGCCTTCACGCCACTCTTTACATTTAAACTAAACTAAAAACATAATTCATCAACGTTCATGCCAAATAAATTACATGCATTCATACCAATTATACCTCACACACATAATGCAGACACACACCTATCATACCAGCTGGTTGGGGTGAGTAAAAGAACCCCAGCCAGCCCCAAGCCCAACCCACCAACTGACCTCCCTCAGACCCGACCTTCAGGGCGTTATCCCGAGAGAAGTCCTGAGACGGCCCTGAAATTCAATAGAAAGGTGAAAAACTCATAATACTGAAATCATAAATTGATTAAATGAACGAAAGAACTTAGCCCCAGCCTAATCCTATCCCGCCTCCTCGGGACCGACTGAGGCCACCCACCTACTCACTGTCATTCATACACACTATCATACCGACCTACTACTGAATTTGAGAAGGGTGAGTACTGGTATATTCCTCCCCTTCTTAACAGTGCCATTCCTAACCGAAACTATAGACAACACAGAATATAAAAATAAAGTACCCATTAAATTTAACTAGAATAACATTGAACAGTAATTAAGTAATTGTAAGTAGCATGAGATGAGAGACGAATTGTCGGGTGAACTGGGAGACAACTGTATCACGAGAGCTAGAGCTGAAGGATGACTTGGAAGAAGCTGTCCGTTGAGAAGAGGAATATAAAAATGAGGAGTGGGAAATGATATATGGGAAAGTCCAGGAAAGGGGGAAATCAGTCAATTGAAAATAACTGAAGAGGTGGACTTTCCATAGGTAACAAAAGGGCTTGAGGACGAAAGTGTTTGGGGAAACAATGACTCTCCTTAAGGGCTAGTGCGAACATTTTGGAGATCCAAAACACAGCTGATTCGGCTGTTTCGGCTGTTCGCACCGAACACTGTTCTTAGCTGAAATTTCATTTTAGGCAGAGTTAAAAAATAAGGTGGTGCCCTTTGTGGGCATTTCACATTCTTACGTCGCAAATTGAATAAAATAGGGAATTAATTAAACTCCCCCCCCCCACTTTATCAGTAACGTGCGTGATGTTGACAACGAAACCAGTAGACTAGATTTATGGATATCACGAATGGGAAGACAAATGAATATTTAAAAGAGCCAAAACGGGCTTAACGAGTTAATCCTCAAGTTTGGCGAAGGAAGACTTTAGGGGGAGCTTAGAGGTTTGCATTGATTAACGCGCGATAGGGTAAATTATGGGAAGTTTTGAAGTATTAATTCTCCAAGTGGGAACTAGCATTTCGGCCTAATTGAATTACTAGAGCGCTTAGTCTTGGCAAGATGTAGCTCACGAAGCACGTGACAATTTTCGTATTGTGACTTCTTGAAAGTACCGATGTTTTTAGATAGTTTCTTTAAGTCTTTGTAAGGAGTCTAGTATAGAATTGATTCTGAAGAGTGGACACATAACTTGAGGCTGAAGAATACAAAGTTGAATAGAACGATAATTGAGAATTATTGTTCACCACTAGCGTTGGTTATTTCTATACTTATTATTACTTGCTCCTTAGTAACCAGTTGTGTTGACGTAGTTTCAAATGTAGCTCTAGCTCTTAGGGAGCATGGTGGCCGAATGCGTTGGGGAGTGAGGCTGTTCGTACCAGGCGGTGATCGGGCTAGCAGACTCTGGCTCGATCCCTGGCCAGGCAGCTCCCTCCTCAGCACCCAGGGAGGCGATACAGCAGGAGACACCAGGCAGAGCAGCACCCAAAGAATCCGTTTAGGTGAGCCGTTCAATGGGCCCGACGTGGCCACAGTGCATGCAATTATTCCCTCAATTTCGGCATACTCCCTGACGTCTTCTTCCTCATAGGTATTGACAAATGTCGTCGAAGAGGACAGAAAACAGGTGGCCGGGTCGTTCAAGGAAAGTGAAAGAGACTGTAGAAAACTGAACCCCAACGAACCACTTATTACTACACATTCATCGACGCGAATCATTCAGCGTGCAGGTTAACATGTCAAACATGACAGACAACATAACAGTTTTGAGCCAAATCAATCCAAAACAAACCTTAGGTATAGTGATCGAAACCAAATTTTTCTCTCAAAAACGAGCCTAACGATTTTGAATAATTTTTTGGTTTATTATTCATTCTGATTAATAACCCCATGTTTTTGGTCAGGAAAGATTGTTTACAACCCCCCTAAATATTTGGTACTTAACGTTTTAAGACAGCTGGATTCTAAATCTGCAATGTCTGTGCCTTTAACATTATCTGAAAAAGCCGTCCTTTCGTACAAAAATCCCACTTGGTATCTAGTTGTGCCTGCCTGCTCGGCAATCAGCTCGGACGAAACCCATGGTTGTTATGGGCAAAAAACGGTTTAAAAAAAATTAACAAAAACGCAATTTTGGCAGTTTTATCCCGAATATGGTATTTTTAGATCTTGTGTCGAGGGGAATGAGTATCAGATGTGTATAGTGAAATTACAGTAATTATATTGAGCCAAAGTCTACTAATTGGAAGAACTCGCGGGACAGTGACTACAGTGAAAGTGATCGTTTCATCGTTTGTACTCCCTCCTTCCCGCCTCATCAAAACCACCCGCCCGCTCGACACGCCACGTCTTGTCAATTGCCTACAGCCGCCTGGAATATTTAGTTTTCGTCGTTCCGTAGTAGTCAGGTCATGTTTCGTGTTGTTTACTGGTATTTTTCAATGCTGAATCGAATGGGACGGGTATCGAAGCTGTCAGACTCCGTCAAGCTGTTCGAGAGAATAATAAACCATTGTGTAATAATTTGCAGGGTTTTTTATCCGAATAACATAGTGTACATTGGTGGGAAAACGACGAGAGCCGCACAACAAATTAGCCAACATTTCGACACTAGGTTTTGTCTTATAAAACTCGTCCATACGACACTGGGCGTTATATAATCTGATAATGTAACTTTAATAAAATAATCATTGGCAACCTCAGAAATCCCGGAATACGAACTAACGTCGTTTTTTACTAACTTTTCCGCAGTAATTTCCTTATATACAGTTTTCGATGTAAGATCGCGACATAAGTAGCACTAGTCTGGAACTTTGAGCGTTGTCTGTTTGTATTGTTTTTATTAAGAATCTAATCAAAGCCACTCCGGCTAGGTCGATTCGTACAGCATATTCTTCACCACATCGGCGAGGCTATGATGAGGATAATTTGTCCGTGTATAGGGTCTTGCTCGCATTAATTACGATTCCGCGAAGGACCCCGAATAACCGCTCGTCAGGAGAGCCGTAAGCTCCAAAGACTTTGTTTCGCTCATCTTTTCACCTTTCTGTCAATAGAAACGTTTGGGAATAAATCGACCTTGTTCAACCCGGGTTTAGAAACCTGAGGGGAGAGCTTCAGAACCAAAGCCTTAATTGATTTTGCGACTGGCCTCCATTTCAGCCAGATTCAACGTGTGCGCAAGGTCGGATAATAGAGCTGACGTTTTCCTCCTCCCTCTCCCCGTCTCTAGTGATGACGTTGGTGTCTTTGTGTCACAACTGTCCACGTCGAGTTCAGAAATCCTTCCTGGAAACAATCGCTCAACTCAAACTTCAACATAGTTATGTTCAGGTGGTCTTCCAAGATCTTTCCTTCTTCCGCGGCACTGAGTACGTAAATGAGTAGGAGAAATTATGAAAATTGATAAGGTAACATAAAATAATCGAATAAACTAGAATGGCCGAAGTTAAATTATGAACGCCTAACTACTATGAGACAAAACTTTCGACAGTTCGACCTTGGCTGCCTTGTCATATGTCCGCAGGAGTCACAGAAAGGCAGTCTGGTGAGAGCAAGAGCTTGCCTTTCTACGAAATATGTAAACTGCGTCAATGGACTCTTGTAACAGGCTGTTCTAAGATTCGCTGAGGAGATTCACAGGAGGCTAAATCCCCTTCTTTATATTTGGACAACCATTGGCTGTATTGTGGTTGAAAACTGAACCGAACTTGCTGAACACACAATTTAATAAACGGAACTTTTCGATTGGAATAAAGAATGAAACGTAAATTACAATTGTTGTAATCAGAACTGGTTATACAACTTGAAGCTTATTGAAAGGGCACACAAGTATTCTCCCGTACTAATTTGGTTTTTACTGCAGCTCTTGCAGTTGGAGTACTCATCAGTTTCAGCTTCGGTAGAGGTTAATGCGGCCACTTTGGCTTCTGACAATTTTTGAGGATTGTTGAGGGTTGGGCATCAACGGGATGTACGGTTACCGGGACGGGATGTTGAATTACTTTACTGTAACCTCATTAGTTCATTGCCTTCTCGATATGGTTTATTCGTAGCCCCATTGTACAGTACGCTGCGAGCACATGGTGGGTTACTCCCTCCACCCGGGACTGACAGCGGGCGCTCACTATTCAGCGTGACATGCTAATCGCGATTCTCCCAGCGTACCGCACCAGTTCTCACTTGGCCCTCCAAGTACTTGCTGGGGCCCTTCCCCTTGACCTGGTCCTAGACCTCGCCGTACTTCAGACCCATTTCAGCTCCCGGTGCTTCTTCGTATGGAGTCTACTGCGCACCGGCTGTCAGCAGCATTACAGTGCGTCACAGCTCTCTGGCAGGCCGGATGGGATGCGGGCCCCACGTCAAGGCACCTCTATAGCATCCTCCCAGTAGTAGTGACTGACTGCATAGATAGGGGGTGGTGGCGACCGACATTACCAGACCTGCAACTGCTCTCTGGACATGGCAGATTCCACGAGCGGCTCCATTTCTATCAGCGGCGGGCCTTTCAAGACTGCCTGTGCGGGACGGGCGAATATGAGAATGCAGTTCATGTCATCTTCTCGTGTCCCATCTACGAAGACCTACTAGTGAGGGCACAGTTTCCCACAGCTGACAACGCTCATCTCCTCCTCGGAAGCAGGGCTGCGGCCTGTCGTTTCCATTCCTTTGCACAAGCATGGGCCAACCGGCGACGAGAAGTTGAGGCATGATACCCACCCCTCCCCCCCTCCACTGAAGTGGTTGAGTAGGCCACACCCTTGTGCCCCTGTGCAAAGGGGCTCGTCACAGAGTCAAGCCCTGGGGCGGCAACCAGCGCGCTGAGCCATGTAAAGATTTAGCTCGCACCTTCGACGAACGTGCCTATTTGGCCTCCGCAGGCCTGGTACGTTTCCCCATTTGGTCCCACAGTGATTTAGGCTAGCGCGGTGGATACTCTAGCTGTGATCACGCTATCAGTGCTGTTTTGGCGAAAACTGCCCTTAAAAAGATTAGTTCTGAAGCCAACAACACAATCTTCAGTGTTTCCCCTTATCCATTTTACGTTTATACGTATATTCTTCAAATTTAACGAATATTCTCGTAAATTGAGATTTCTAATCGAAACTTCGGTTTTCCACTACCAGCCGAACTGCAGAAAGTTCGCACATCCCCTCCCCCCTCCGTTTAAAAAGAAGAATAAATTGAAAGAGTCAAGTATCCAGCTTGGAAAAACACTCCGTTCCTAAAGAAAAGAGCGTCTTCTCACGGTCTGACAGGCTCGAGCCAAATGTAAATCCAGCTGCCTTCCGACTACACTACGTTCGTTGAAAAGAGAAGAGCTCGAGAATAAAAATAAAAAAGGAAACAAACCCCTAAGCCGCCGAAAGAAAGACGAGTAATCACGCACGAGGGCGTAAACTAGAACGCTTTCCGCAGTTTGCTCAGTCGTGAGTTAATTCTCTTGTGTATAAAGCAAAATGATTACACATCTTTCGCAGTTCGTAACGCGTTGCTGTGCATTTCCGGATTTCTCCCTTACGTAAGTGAGCTCGTGTATTTTGTTCTTCAATAATAACGATCGCGATAATTGCGATCGTCCACGATTGTTATCATTACCACTTTTTTGGTCTAAGGTGTAGCGAGATAAGCCTGGATGGTGGGAAAACTCCGTTCAGACGGACGTTTAACCCGCATTAAAAATCGGTTGAATGTTGAAATGTCAGTTGAATATTGTGAGGCATTTGACCAGGTGTGTTCGAAGACGAAATTGTGTTCGGTTATCAGAAGGGGGATAACGACGACCTGCAGCTTCGTAGTGGAAGACCTGTTCAACAAAAATTTTCCTCGGCAACTTGAGTACAATAACAACACAGGAACAGGATAATGAGGCTGCCGTATTTCGTGAAGAACCGCATAATTTTTACTCGAGCAAATGCTAGCCACTCTCTGGCAGACCGTTACATGCGAAGTGTGGAAAATGCTTCAGGTCTTTTGACGGGATCTTCAGGAAGAGCTACATTCGCCGTTGGCATAGGCGGCAGTGAACGTCGGAACAACCGCAGACACCGGTTCTGCGCTTCATTCGGTGCGACAACGCGGAGAAGACAGGTTTAAACCTCGGAAGTACGATGGAAGTAGCCCTTGGGACGAGTATAAGGCAGAACACTTCGACGTAGTTACTGTGGCCAATGTATGGAATCAAGAGGGATATACCTAACTGTTGCGGCGCTATACGTATCGTCGGAAATACCTGAGCACGATCAAGTTCAGCTGGAAGATACACTAACAGTTTGAACTTTCACTGTCATTCCAAAATGTATTTTTTAATCGGAGTCGCGACTTTATAGGTAATGACAGAGACGAATGCTGGAAGTTTCGGCATGAATTATATTTCAAGTATTAAACGCAGACAGTGTAAAACGGTTCGAATCTGGTAAAAGTGCCAAACAAAAGATTTTCGGCAGAAGTAAAATGATGGGTAAAAGGATACTTCACTTCTAACATCCAAAGGTCAGTTACCAGTTGACTTGGCCGTGGGTTGGTTGACAAGTGGAGAGGGAAACGGGAGCTTCCCCCGCTTCGGGCTGAACTACATGCAGAACTCACTACAGAACGAAAACTTGCTGCTGTCGACGAATGGGCGTTGGAGAAATGGCAAGCGAGATGGGAATCCTTGTCAAAGGGTCGGGACACGTATGAGTTCTTCACCAACATCCGTGAACGTCTTGGAAGAAAATGGTTTGAGCCAGACCACTGAACGAGCCAATTCCTCACAGGACGTGGTGACTTCGATGCGCGGCTCCACTGCTTTTCTCTCAAAGTCTGAGTTCGGTAGATGCTGCAGGTGCCGGCCTCTTGCACATTAGCGAAACCGCAACTTCCATGATTGATATAACCCTCGTCCAGGGTTTAGGAACAGTCATCATATAAGGAAACAGACCTCTGGGGTCAGGAAGCTCCTACACTGCTAATCCGGATAATTAGTTACCTCGCTAAACATAGCTATGCGCTATATATAGTAACAAGTTCATGGTTGGTTTCCTGAAACACATTAGTGCACCCCCTGTCAATTGACTTCACGAACGGCCGGCTTCATAAAGGAAAAACTAATCGTGTTTTTATTTCAAACTGTGAATTCAAATCGTAGCAATACTCGTGCATTGCTAAGCACGACAATTTAAAGGCGAGTCGGTTAATACAATTATTTTATCCCTTTTATTCGCTTTTTACGGAATGGGTTTGTTACGATCACGACTTTTTCGTTGTTTCGAAATAATAAACGGCAAAATACTTTCAAATTCGTTACGAAGAGTTATTGCTTGTCAAATATGTCCGAACGGAGGTCACAAGGTGTGAATTAGTATCACTTAACGGCGAGAGAGAAGTTTCGATCAATCAAACTGAATGTTGAATGTCAATCAGCCCGGCTATTATTGCATAATTGATGCGTGTTATCGCTCCACGTGGGGGAGCCGAGATTGTTCTGGTATTAGGGTTGAAATGTGCCTCACGGAATATCAGTTGCAACCGACGACTTTCATTGAAACTTTCTGTCGTTTTCAATCTATACAACGCTGTTTATTAATGAGCGCCTAATTGGAAAGGCAAGTTGTGTTGAATTGTCCCGGCGTTCCGCTAATCAGCGCGAGGTCATTCTTTGAGTCGATGATATTTATTGGAAATGGTAGATCCTTTGTTGCGTTACATGTCGGGAAACTAATGCATTGAGGAAGTTAAGGTAGAACCGCTAGTGATGAAATTAATTGCTCTCCCAATTAGACATAAAGTGAACGATCGATTGCATGGCAACTCGACTACACATGATGCCTGGCAAGTGGTAGTAGAAAGGTTTCAACGAGATGCCCTTCTAGCCCACGTCACGGCCCCGCCTGCAGGTGCTGCTGGAGCCTTACTGGTTCCAAATGAAGGGAGGTTTCCTGGCATCGGGTGCTGGTGGGATGCGCTCCGTAATCCCAGGGTTCACCAGAGGGGAGGCTCTGAAAGACCAGGAGGAGCTGGATCAGCAAATAAACTGGCATGCACTCATACCCTCTATCGAGCAACGCCTGCAGCACAAATTGTGGCACCCATCATTCTCCACGATACAGCTCTTCTCAGGCCCTGGTGCGTAGGCGTGATGATTTTGACACCTGCTCATGCAACACTGGAGTGACGGAAGATGCATCCCACGATCTGTTTGATCCCCTTGTATGGAGACGCACGCGATCAGGCTTACCAGGGTGGAAGTCAGCAATCGAAAGTTGCATCCTTGATTTTGACACCTGCTCATTCAACACTGGAGTGACGGAAGATGTATCCCACGCTCTGTTTGATGCCCCTTGTATGGGGACGCACGCGATCAGGCTTACCAGGGTGGAAGTCAGCAAGCCAAAGTTGCATCTCCAAGGTGGCAGTTAAGTGCTTTACCATCTTTGCCCTGGCGTGGATGAATAGATGCTGCCGTATGGTAGCTTGAAAGTTTGGGAGCGTGGGTTACAGAGGTGGTGGTGCTGTGAGCCAGAGCGACACTCCAGTGCCCAGAGGAGCAACCTGAGCAACAACAGAGAGCTAGGGTGCGCAGACTCATGCTCATTCTCGACAATGCTCCTGTTCGTCCACTTAACCTCGAAGATGACATCCTCGAAGTGTTCACGTTAATAAAGGTTCTCTATCAACCTAAAACCGCTCCATTCAGCAGGTGATTTCTAATTTTATAAAGCAGCATCTGTTCTGGCCCTGCTTTTAGGTGCAGAGAACACAAACCTCGCCCTCGGAATTATTGAACAGGCTCGGTTGAGTGTTCCAAAGAGGCATAGAAGCAGCCGTGGTCTGAGTATGTCGCCAAAAGGGACCTACGAAGGACTCGAACCCGAAGTGCCAGTGGAAGATTGTGATGCCAGGGTAAATCCGTGGGCCAGGTGATGGTGAACGAGATCGTCGAGGAACGGATTCAAGGGTTGTGCAAGAGATTGGTTTTAAGGAAGAGCCAAAGGAGGAGGAGGTTGTGTCCGAACTCGCCTCACCATGCCTGACAACAGAGTGAATGCCGGTCCATTTCCTTAAATTGTCAAACCAGCCTCGCTAGGCTTTAAACGAGTCTACGGGTGCCTTGTTCAGCAAATCGTCGTAATCGTTCAAGTACTACGCACATACTGCATCACCAAGTCAGCAGTTGCACAATTTGCTCATTTCACTCTTTAATTCTATAGACATCACCTTCCTCTGAGCACTCACCTTTCCACTCGCTTTCTCCGGGCCCACGATTACGGTAAGAAATATGATGAAGTGTGTAAATGCACAAAACGCGCTAAGGCTTGGATAAACAAGCACACTGGGAAAATACGTGGGATAATATACGAGGCGCAGACGCAGTAAACTGGGAGGGCCGTGTGCAGAGTCGCAGCTGGCCGTTCCTCGTACCCCAAATGCCCCTCGCATTGCAAAACAGAACTTCGCTCGTTCGATAGCTCGTATGTTAGGTCACTCGTATCTCGAGCACCGCTGTATTTATTTTTTTAAATAATCTTAATAAAATAACAATGTGTGATGCCTCGTGGCGTACCATGATATGGAAAATGCGTTACTCTTACAGTGAAGTACACGTTAACCTTCTACCGTACTAACAATAGTTACCCATCGACTCTATAAAGCCAAGGAAAATTGTTTTTCGAATTTGTTCAAAGGGTTCCCATAACGACTTATAAGAAACAGGAAGAACTTTGTTTCAAACGGTTACGGAAACTATCTCGTTAAGCTGCGAAGCTTCGGCTAATTTCTAGAATGTTTCCCATATCGATTGTTACCAACATCGATTCTGGTTCTCCCTGGGAGCTCTAACGAGCTGGAAGAGACTTAGTAGTTTAAATCCTCAAGGGACCCAAAAATGGTGAGGGACGAGGGAATAGCGGGAGGCAGGCGTCTGGGAGGCGATTGAATTATAGTCGGGATTACGATGGAGGAAGTTATCAGGTTTTTCACTTCGGCATCGCAGCTTTCAACCCTAGTTCTTTGCGATTTAATGAGCTTTCCTGATGCTATTTTCAACGTATAATTACGCAGTTAGGGCAATTTCAGGTTTCGAACTTCTGCGCTAACAGAAAATGTAGTGCGGAACTCTAAATATATTTCCACCAACGATCATGAAGCTTCAAACCTCGCCGAATAAGAAGAAGCGTCTCAGATCAATACGTGTTGAGGCTTATTGAGTGCGTAAACGAATTTCACGCGCGTGCGTTTGTGAAGGCGATTCAGAGAGAACGACAGAAACGAAACGGCTCAAAGTTCATATTTAGCCTGCGAAACGCGATGGAACGCCCAGAAGACTATGCCAGCTCTAGGGATAGAAGGATTGGGGCTGGTAAGGAAGGAAGAATAAGAAGATGTTCCACAACAAGCGGGTGGTGGTACCTCGGAGAATGCCGGCTGACACACTTAGACGCGATTATGAGGTGCAGTCAATGCTGCAACCTTGATGTTACCTGCGTCTAATCACGAGCTTCCAACGCCGTCGTACGAAGATCCGCCTTGTCATTTTTGTGGATCTAGGCTTCCCAAGTTAGCGCAAAATCCTGACAGTGTCAGGCCTCAGTCCTTCTCCCCAGCCCCTCTCAGCCCTCAGATGACAATTCACCATCAACCTGCTTGCAGACGTCCTATGCGTACGCCGGCACGCCTGCACTCAAACTGGTTACCACAAGCACGACAGTGAGAATCCGCAACGTTACAATCCCGACTATGGCAATGACGCCACACAAACGGCGTAAAAGTGAAGGTAATCCCTTCCAAGGATGACCTCTGAAACCCACTCCCCCCAGACCGGAGAGTAGGGGGAGTTGGGACACTGCCAGAACCCGTCCATTAACCAAACCAAGCAGAGCAGTGGCAAACTCGAACAAAGAGCCCTTCATGCTCAGTGGCTGATGGAGTTGTCATGTGTGAACGAATCCAAGACCACCCCAGCGTGTGCTCCATCCCAGCCAGATGCCAGCAAAGTGAGCTGGCGCTTACGGCGAGAGAACATCGAGTCCCCCCAGACTCGAAGCGTGAATGTACGTATATGGGAGGCCTTGCCTAGTACGCACTGCACAGCGCACCATTCTATTCACACCAGCTAGCCTTCGGACAGTTAACCTCCTAAACCAATGTTGTGTTGTGACCGCATACATAAGTAACAGCATCTAAATAAATTCAGGAATGTGAAGCGTTAACACTTTCTATGTAGAGGTTTTTGGTTAGGTTTTTACTAAGGGAAGAATTAGTGAGATAATTGGTAGGGTGTTAAAGCAATTGGGTTATGTCCGCCACTAGGCAAATTACTAAAGTTAACGTACCTGTTAGGTGAGTCCGTCTCCTCTGGCTGGTGAGTTACTGGGGGCAAATGCTTTCGATGTAAAGATATCATCGTCTGGCCATTAAGTCAGTACTGGAGTCAGTCAGCAGACCCTGGTCTTTATATAAGAAGAGAAAGGTAAACGGGATGGTGGAGCGTCATGGAAGGGGGGGGGAGGAGGAAAGGAGGTAGGATGTCATGCAGCTCTCGGGAAACCCACTAGAGGGGAATGGAACGTCTTGAATTGTCTGTCAGTGGTCGGTTCTAAGTCTTTTTTGTATAGGGTGGTCTGTAAATCCATCAGTTGGTTTTTTTCGTTTGTGTAGAGTTTTGAGTGGTGTGAATATGGTGTCAACACAAAATGCGACTTAGAACCGACCTCTGACAGACTATTCCATCCACCTCTAGTGGGTTTCCCCAGAGGTACATGACCTCCTTCCTCCCCCCCATCTACCACGACGCTCCACCATCCCGTTTGCCTTTCTCTTCGTATATAAAGACCACGACCAACTGACTGACTCCATCACTGACTTAACAGCCAGACATCGAAAGCGCTTGCCCCCAGTAATTCACCAGCCAGAGGAAACGGACTCACCTGACAGGTACGTTAACTTTAGTAATTGGTAGTGGTTTCATTTTTAAAGGTTTCCAAATATTCTCCGTAAATTCCAAAAGTGAACTTGAGCAACCAGTAGCCCGTGCCTCTTCGTATGTTTTTCAATTTTTCTTCAAAAATCGTCGCTAACTATTTTTATCACACTCAAGGGACACTTCAGCTGATAAAGAACTACATTTTTCTCCGTAAGCGTTTCCGTGGACGAACATACAGCGCCACTGTAGATGACTTCGCACCGAATATTTCGTGTATTTCATCGAATTTAAAACCCACCCCTCTTTTTGATGCTCGAAAGGCTGTTAAAAGTCCCCCTTAAAGTATAAACAGTTCACAACACACACGCATCACAACAGTTCACTTTCTTCATCAAACAGTAACACTCCCCGTCTCGCATGACGCGTCCGCACGCGAGAAAAGGGAAACTGGATCGTTCCCTAAGGTTTCATACGAAAATTGTCGGGTGCCGCGCAAATTGTCTGAGCTTTTCAGGCCTGCGTGACCTATTTTGTTCGATTCGTCGGACGGCTTTGCGTGAGCGGCAACTTGACACCTCGGAGAGAAAATTGCTTTTCACGCTGTAAACAACCTAATGGAAAATATACCAACGGCCTGGTAAAGCCGAAATATTACCGCCGTTGCAAAATTGTGAAATACGGGTATGGCGATCATATCAATGTCAAAGAAAAGCAACAGAGCCTGCTCTCGAGGGGGGGTCGAGGACGTAGTGATTTAGAATCGTGAAAAGCGTTCGATACTTGGCAGTTCTGCATAAACGCGCTCTTATTTAGAGCGAGCGTCCTGCCATTTTATGGACTTTGAAACAACTCCCCTTCCCCCCCCTCCCCCCAACACATTGTAGTATCGGCCTTTCCAGAAAACTGGTGCTTCACTTCAATTGCATGTCATCCTCAAAGCGCTGGAACTCATTGAAACGATTGATACGTCTGATTTGTTATCCCCAGAATTACCGAATAGCAAAATTGAGACAAATTTCGGCATAACCACCGTAACTGAAGTCAAAATGTACCTAGTTATTGAGAGCATTATTTGTCGGTGAAAAATCCGTCACGTGCATGCTTATGTAGTGGTGAATACAGTTTAAAACACTAAAACATATTGTATTATAATTATATGACGGCAAAAGAAAGAAAGCAAATCGTTATTATTATCATTATTATTATTATTAAGATAAACTATTCGTTATGATTGAAAGAACACGCGGGATAATACAGCGAAAATAATCGTTTCATTATTTGCTCCCCCGCCACACTCCAACCTCCCGTCAGCTCGACTCCCATGCCGTGCCAATTGCCTACGGGCGCCTGGAATATGTTTTCGTCGTGCAGCATCAATCAATTGTAGTCATGTTTCGTATCGTTTACTGGTATTATTCGATGCTGAATCGAATTGGATGGGTCCCAGAGGCGCGAGGCTACTTCAAGCTATACAAGAGAATAATAAACCGTCGAGTAATAAGCAGCGTTTTGTTAATCATTGGTTAGTTTTTGACATTTTATGTCTTTACTTTGCTACATAAACTCGAAAATGTAACCGAAAATGTATGTGGTGTACGGCCAAGCGTCACGTAATTTAACTTTGATTGGACAAGGCAACGTTTTAACCCGAGTTGCAACCACAGCCCCAGTGGCATAATGCATAAGGCATCGGTCTCCTAAACCAGAGCTTGTGGGTTCGAGTCCCACCAGGGTTACGATTTTTGTTGTTGACATTTTATGTCTTTACTTTGCTACATAAACTCGAAAACGTAACGCGGGATATGTAACGGAGAAGCGTCACTAAATTGGTCTTGGGTTAAGTGCATGGTAACGTCTGTTACAAAATCTAACGCTTGGTAACATCACACGTTTTATAACCTCAGTGACTAAGTGATGATGTCAATTGCAATTGACGCGGTCATTATATCGAAACCATCAACGAGCACAATTAAACGTAGTTATCATTGCATTAAAAAATAAATAAATAAAAGAGATAAAATGTTCCTAGTGGTTGCGTACTTGTACGAAAGCTGTACCCACCGTTTGTGTAAAGGTTTCATTCGCGCCCGCCAGCCTCAACGTTTCCAAACACTCATAAGGAATCGTATCGGAGGAAATCGAGGTTTAGTTTAAAGAAAAAAGCATGAAATGTCCCTCGTGGTTGCGTACTTGAACGAAAGCTGTACCCACCGTTTGTGTTTTGAGACGATTGCAATACAGCCTTTATCCTTTGAGTAGTGGAATGTAAAATTCGTAGGTTTGTTTATAAATTTAAAATTGGTTTTTCTAATCAGAATCACTTCATTTTCATAACCAAAAATATTCACTGAGAAATTTGTATCGTTCTCCTCAAATTTGTCTAAATTAGTTATCTTTACTGGGTACTCGATTCCAATCATATTTACCAATAATTAGCGCTGTTCGTGATGTTTACCGGGGTTCAAAGCCAACAGCACCGACCGCAGGAAGCACTTTTCATCGTGATTCTTTATATTGATAATGCCCAATTTGGGGTTAGCTAAATTCAACAGAGTGGGAATAAACGAAGAAGCGTACTGCGGTTGATATTAGACCATATACATGTCTATAAGTTCGATCCACCCAATCTACCTAGCTGTCGAGTCAATTTTCCACATTTTAATTATTAAAAGAGTTTCGTTGTGCCACCAAAAATCCATCTTTATAAATCCTAATCATCCGTACTCTGTCTCGTACAGTTTTAAGACCGTATTTTCATTTGGTAACGTCTATTAAATTACTATCACTTGCAACAGTGATGAATTGCATCGTCCGGATAGCCGAGAGCTGCTAGTTTTTTTTTGAAACGGTGGATGCAGGCAACCCCCTCACGGCCACCAACGGGCTTATTGTAAGGGCACCCATGATCCTCAGATCATGGCCCCCCCTCCACCACCCCCAGGCCCCACGGCACTGGCTTCACTTGTGACGTCACCTATGCGCCTCCACCACCCCCCACACAAAGCGGAGGACTTCCGCAAGTTCTGCATTTGCCACCTCTTCTGGCTGAAGAAAGGGCCTTCCAAACACATGACAGCGCGATGCCGCGAGTCCATCGCATACGAACAACACATGCTCTGCCGTCTCCAGCCCCACCTCGTAGAACCTGCATACCTGTACCTCAGACTTGCCAATGTTTGTGAGGTGGTACCTCTGCGGACAGTGACCTGTGAACAGAGCACATATGATCCTTATATCCTTCCTCCCCAGTGCAAGCACGTCCTTGGCCCTCCCTTTGGAGAGTCGGATGAAGAGTTTTGACTGTCTAAGGCTGGGCAACCCTGCACATATCCTCCCATTTGCCAAGCTCTCTACGTAGGTGGCTCCTGGCAGTACCAACAAAGGGCTCAGGGCCAACAAGGATCTAGGCCAATCCCTTCTTTGCCAATCAATCAGCCCGTTTCCCTCTATACTCTGGTGCCCTGGCACCCAACACAGTGTTACGCTGTTGTCCTCGGCCAGGGCCTTCAGTCTAGTCAGACACACCCACACCTGCCGCCATGTAAGACAGTATGAGGCTAAGGCCTTGAGAGTGGCCTGACTGTCCACCATGATGCAGATCCTCTGCCGCTTCAGCCCCCTTCTGCAGTAGCCGCTACACATAGACCGTCACCGCAGCCACCTCTGGCAGGAACACCGTGGCCAGCGATCGCTGCTCTAATTCTCGGTCCAAAGATGCCTGCCCCTGCCATCGAGCCATCAGTGTAGTATACCAAGGCGCCAGCTTCAAAAGTGGGAACCCCCCCCCCTTCCCATCTGGGCTGCTCATGAATGAGTATTCGAAAGGGAACCTGCTACTTTCAACTGTTGAAGCCGAAACGAATCACAAGTCACGTAAGCCTCGAATTTCTCCGATTATGTTTACATTTGTCAAACCTCTTCCATTGTTAACGTGAACCCTTCTACCGTGAACAGTACTTGTGAACTCTACAGTGCATTTTTACCCAAAAATGTTGCAGGGTGGTTGTTGGGTCAATTAGAGCGGAGGATAACATTGGGAAAAGCGTCTTTGTCGTGCGGGCGTAGGGGCAAAATTTGTAGGCGAAACGCCAACGAACGTTTTCTCGACAGTAAGGTTAAAGCACTCACCTCACGGGGAGCCCTCGAACAGCCATATTATTTTGCAAGCCAGCAGCCGCAAGAAGTCTGGATTATAGTTGTCAACGGGTCAGCAGCTTCGTGGCGGCGCAGCCACGGGATCGTTTATTAGCGGAGGCAGACTCGCAAGGACACAAGGGAAGAGTTCAGAAAATATAGGTTTATAGTTAAGATTATTAATTAAAATTGCTCTGTATCGATTGGGTATTAAAAATGAAGCCAATAAGAAGAAATAGAATTACTATTGCCATCTTGATTTCAGACCGACGCTGAAAAATACACATTCCCGACTAATCACTTCGTTCTACATTTGCTCCTCGATGATAGCGATAACTGGGCGAGAACAGAAAATTCGAGCTCCCACGAGCCCGAGGCCATCACATTTATCTACGCTTCTGGGTGAGCAAGTAATTTCGCCTTTATGGGGAATGATGAACGTTCTGTTGTAACGAGAGTTGGCTCAAAGGACCTATAATCGTAAAGAGCAGTTATTGCGGGGAAAGGTCGTCTTGGAAACGCCCAAAAACTAATCTTTCGAAGAGGCTGAGTTTACCGCTTATGTTTATGAAAATAGAAACAAAACTCTTGTATTAAAAGTAATTTTGGGATTATTTTTCGGTATTTTCTTGTACAGAACCGAGTAGAAGCCGATTTAAAAATTTTTTTAAGCAGCCAAAACAGGCTTGTTTCCTTATTAAATGGCTGTTCCTAAACCCTCGACGAGGGTTATAACAGTCCTAAGCGACCAAACCACTCACGCGTCGCATTTAAAGAAATAGGGAGCTCAAACCTCTCATCATAAAACCCCTAAATGACCAATCAACGTCAATCGGGCGCAGTCATTGAAATATTAGCAGGAAATAAGGCTCCAGAAGCGGGAGTTGTTTCAACGATCGGCAACCATTCGATAAGTGGAAGATCTGTCCGTAGGCAATTAGCCCTTGACGGTTGTTGATATCTATACGGTACAGCTTTGAGAGCTTCCACTCAACGCACACGTGAGAATATTGTCGACTCTGGTAGAACACTTATCTTAACGCAGCGTCCCGACAGTCTCTCGAAGGACACAGGAAGGCTGAATCTGACACAGGAGTCAGAGGACCTTCATCTGCCATTTCCAAATCACCCGGAAATGGCAGAAAATCTCCATCTCCTCTCAGCAGAAAACATAACTTTCCTTTCTACTTTGTAGAGCCAAGGGAAGTAAAACACATCAACTCCCCCTCCACCTGCACTTCGGATTTCGCTGTTGGACTCAAACTTCATATTCTCCTGTACATCACCATTGATGGACAAACCAATCGGTCTAAAACGAACTAAAGTCATGGTAATCCAAGCTTTTTTTCCCCCAAACAACGGCTGCGACGATTTTTTTGTACGGATGGATCAAAATAATAAACAGTAGGTAACATTTTCAAAAAAAAGAGTGATTTCAGCGCAGTTGTTTTCTTTTCTTGGCTCGAAGGGTGGGGTTTTTGTCGCAGCAGCCACACGATGGGCCTATCGTGACAATGTCCCTTCCCCTTTTAGGAAGCTGTGTGCGTCTTTCTCCACAGATTCCCGCAATGGTTTGGGGTTCGGCGAACTCCTGAGAGAAATTATTGAAGAGCCCAGCTGCTAAAACGGGGCACCCGCTTAGCTAGAGGCCGTTCCGTCTCGCAGTTTTTACTTTCCTTTGATGCGTGTGTGTGGATGTGTGTCTACGAACGATTTTTAGAGAAAACGACCGAACCAAATCAGCTCAAACTTGATATCTAGCCCGCAGGTTACCATGGAACGCCAAAATAAGGGTATGAGCAAAATCCACCGAAAGTTAACTATAGTTATCATAGTGATCAAAACACCAATTTTTTTTTCTCAAAAATGGCTATAACGATTTTGATTAAATTATTTATGTGGACAGCTCTCAAAAAGACTACGACACCATAAAATTTCCATTTGTGGGAAAATGACGAGAGCAGCACGATAAATTACCAACATTTTCGACGCAAATCGAATATAGCGCGGTTTTTTCTTATAAACTCCGCTGAAATGTTACTACAATGGTAAAAAAAATTGGTGTAGTATTCCAATCCAATACCTATAGGGTGAGTGTGTAAAAACGTTCATAAGATATATGAGGGTCACTCTACAAATTCCGTAATGTCAAACCGCCGTTTCGCTTACTTCCATTTCCAATAGTTTTTACCCAATAACTCTTCAAAAATGATGACTATCTTATTTTAAAAAATCGTGTTCCCAGCCTCATTAGTTCTTTGTGTACTAATTGCTCAGTAATGGCAATAATAATTAGTACAAACAGCACAATAAATTCTGGAACAGTGAGCGCTACTGCTGTCTGCCGCCGCGAGGTGATGTTTGACCAAGTGACAAATGAATTGAGTAAGTAGAAAAAGCCATGTAGAAAGTGAATTGACGTAGAGCTAAGGAAAGTTGTGTGTTGCAACGCACCAGATATTTTTGCAAAGCACTTCTACGGAAACATTTTGGAAGGACAAGTTAGTTGAGGGCTCTTACGTTCGACCGTGTCGTAAGAGTGGGTTTAGGTAAAATTGGAAAAACGGTAATTTAGTGTTGGATAAATGCCGTTTTCTGTGCTATAGTAAACGGAATAGTGTTATTTACGGCTTTTTAGAATCGAAAGGGGTCCCAGTACGTAACGTAAAGTCTAAACAAAGGCAATGGAAGTCATCTCATGTATCTCATCTCAATACCGAACACCCCACGGTGCGCTACTTGAAATGTGCTCACTGTTACACGTTGCATTTCCCAGATTCGTTTGAGGAAGGCGTGTGAGGGTGCCTGGCGTGAAGGTCCACGTTTCTTATAAACTTCCTGTCACTTACTAAAGTTAACGTACCTGTTACTGGCACTTAACTGCCAGATGATGTCTTTACATCGAAAGCGCTCGCCCACAGTAACTCACCAGCCAGAGGAGACGGACTCACCTAACAGGAACGATAACTTTAGTAATTTACCTACTGGCAGAACTAACCCAATTACTTCAATTCCTGACATTTCATTCCCTCCTTGCATGACGCTTTTTGGCAGTTGAAAGCGAAAGAATAGACGGAAAACGCAACGGCTATTTGAGCTGCTCTTCATCATTCGAAGTTAACCGATGTGGAAACTTAAAATTCTCACAATTTCATCAAGAGGAAGAGATTATTGTGCAATACGTGGTGGATGAACAGTTTTCCAGCCTCGTGCAGCGAACTTCACCTCTCCACCCTTTCTAAAGCCTGAGTACGTATAGTACTCACGGCTTAACGCCCGCGAGATAGTCTCGGAAAAATACGTGAGATCATGGGGATAATCAAACAATACCCGTCTCACCCAAATATTGACATAAATTGAATGAGAAACTGATTTGAATGATCAAAACTCACTGAGCAAGAGTGATCAAAATCGCTAAATGCACGTGGGGCTGAGGAAGGTTGTGTGATGCGTCGTACCAGATTCTTCGGACTTGTAAGCCCTCGTATCGCAATATTTCGTTTCAACCCGATTACATCACTTTACTTTTTACTCCGTAGGGCTAAGAAAAATATAAACGACACGCGTACGGGACTAGAGTCGCATCTCACTAATAACAAAGTAACCTGTTTTGCCAGTGGCGAGGAAAAGAGGTAATGGAAAAAGGACGGATACAAAGTGGCATTGTTTTTACTCTCGCTACATTTTCTCCCAAGGGCAGGAAAACAAGCAAATTATGGGTATTAGACCTTTTGGAGAGGATAGACTATCAATCAATGTCGCATAACCAAGTGGAACAAGCTTCTTCCTCTCTTCGTTGAAAAGATCCCTAAAGAGATTTTCTTTGACTGAGCGCGCTTTGCTTCCATTAGCCAAGTATTTTCCGAGTAAAGTTGGCAACCGTTTTTCTGTTCAAATTATACAAACAGGCTTTCTTTACGATTAAGTCGCGACGGAATTGAGAGGTCGAAATGTAAGTGATTTATAATTTTCTTAAGTTGTTTTTTAATCTTCATAGAGGAAGAATATGACGCCGTTCTTGGGTTTACCGTCGAAGAACTACATCACGCTAATCTGATCGGCTCCGAAATCCCCTGGGGAAATACATTCCATCACGTTGACTGCTCAGATATTTGAGAGGCGCGCAATTAATTACGTTTATACCAGCCAATGTTGGAAACCGAAGGGTCAGAGAGGCGGGATTTTAAGCAATGGGGGAATTCAAGGTTGAAAGTCGGACAAGGGGAGTACGGGCCATGCCCATCAATCCCAGATTAGCGGGGTGAAGGGATTAAAGGTTGGGAAGCCCTGGTTTATTATTGGCCCTTCGCCAACGAAGAAATGTACATCTCATTTATTTTTTGTCGCGATCGTTTGCAAAATGAAGCCAGATTTCTCTTTCGTGCTTTCAGCATTTTCGTGGTTCATTCCCGAAGAACAAGCACAGAATGATGAAAGCGGCGTAATAAACTGTGAAACAACCGCAACACCAAGACCGTTGACATTATTCTCGAAAATGGTTTCCATCAAACTCGCAGTGTTTTCACACAGTAAGCACCAATAAATCGTTCTTGATTAACGTTCCCGTGACCGGGTGGAGGGAGTGGACGGGAGCTCTTAGGCTGTCCCTCACCGCCGATAACCGGGCTAGTCCTGGACACCTCTTCATTCGTGAGAAGACAACTGAGCAGCAAACAAGGGAAGCAGTTCGATATTTGGGCGTAATAGTGGATATAAAGTCGTCGTTGGCAATCAGCAGCAGATGAAGCTGCCACAGAAACAACGGGCTTTTCCCGTTTAATGGCCAACACCATGGAGCCGTGGGCAAGCACTTATGAGCATTGTACGCCCTATTCTCCTATATAGGGTGGAGGTGTGGGCTCATACACTGAGCATTGCCTACCTCTGTAAGCTGGTAGGTGCACGGACAGGTGCCCACTTCAAATTACTTGCTCATAGCGCACAGTTTCTCAGGAGGCGAGTATTTTCCCCATCCACCCTGTGGAAGCCGAGCGTAAGGAGGTGTATCCATCAAGAGGGCAACCAGAGTAGTAGAAGAAGGGCTGTGTCCATTGGGAGGTGGCAAGACGAGTGGGACACAGCTCAGAGGGGCGGTGGTCCAGGAAGCTGATTCATGCATTTCGTCCATGGCACAGGCGGCGCCACAGTGATGTGGATTTCTACTTCACACTGTTTCTTACAGGATATAAGCATTTAAAACGTAATTGTACCGGTGGATGATGCTTCCCATGCCATCTTGTTGTGCCAACGGTGGGCAGGCTGGTGGCACATGGTGCAAGACACAGTCGGTCAGCTCACGCCACAGGCATTCCTTCGCCCCGTGCTGCATTTCGAGGAAACCTCGAGGTGCATTGCGTAATTTCCAGAAGAGGACAGAGCTTGCTGTTTCGGTTCCTGTATCTCGCAGGGATGAATAATCGAGACATGGAGAAAAGACCAGTCCCGAACCAGCAATCTGCTGGGCAGATCTACATTAAGGGAATGTAGGGGAATGGTCGCACACTGCAAGATTCTCATGAGAGTTAAAAGGGCATGAAAGAAGTGCTGTTCAGGTACAACATGCAGGAGTAAATTCATGGGGCCACTTGGAGCAGATCCTCTCTTCCCAACCCAAAGAAGAATGAATGTACAGCACTCGTACATATAGCAAATCATCGAGTTTACGGCGGTTGCTGATTGTTGTGTTGCTACCCACCAGACATGTTCACAGTGTTTTTGTAATAATTTCAGAATGGTAATAAAAAACTTCCCAAGAAAACTCTCATTGACAGTTCCATAAATTAATAAGGTGATGCCAACCTGATAAATTCCGAATAAACGTGTAGTGAAAACAGGTTAGATTCGTTGGTAGTGGGATAAATACAGCTCAGTGTACGTGAAAGCGAGGACATTTGAGTTGCAGGTTGCACCAGGTATTGATTTTTATTTTGACATGATGTGGTGATTGTTAAAGAATTCATCTCAATCTTAAAGGCCGAGAAGCTTGAAATGTCCCTTGTTAAACTCTCGGTTAGCATTCTTCTGCTCCTAAGTGTCCTTGAAGAGCAGTCTTTTTTGTTGAAAAGCGAGGTAATATCTGCCTGTTTTTTTTTGAAACGGTGGATGCAGGAGATACCCTCACTGCGGCCACAAACGGACTTATTGTAAGGGCGTCCATGATCCTCAGGCCTTAACCTGCTGCGATGTAAGACAATATGAGGCTAAGGTCTCGAGAGTGGCCTGACTGTCCACTATGATATAGATCCTCTGCCGCTTCACCCCCCTGCAGCAGCTGCTACACACAGACCGTCACCGCAGCCACCTCTGCCTGGAACACCATGGCCAGCAACCCCAATGGGATCGCTGCTCTAATTCTCGGTCCAAAGATGCCTGCCCCTGCACAAGACCACCCTGCACTGAGCCATCAGTGTAGTATATCAGGGCCCCAGCTTCAAAAGTCATGGAGTCTACCACATGCAGTTCAGGCCCCTCCACCTTCACCTTGTCAAGGATCAAGTGGCAGAAAATCCTCCTCGCCCGCATGAGCAGACCTAACTCCAACATACGCACAGCCTGGAGGAACGCCATCCTTTTAACATGTATGTGAATTGGAGCTAAATCTAACAAGACCTCCAGTGCTGCCGTCCACTCACGCCCAACGTTGCAGTTTATTCAACTGCAACTGCACTGTTTTATTTTCCACCCTACTCCACCAGACCACGGCTCCATAGGTGACTACAAGCCTAACAACCGCAATATATCTGCCTTTAGATGATTGAATAAGTAAAGCACCAGTTTCTGACCCAAACATCACGTAGGACTAAAGATTCATTTAATGACATTTCAGCTTCTTGGCTGCACGTCATTAATTATTCACAGCAACGCCTGGATCGCAGTATGTCACCGATCAAACCGCGTCGGGAGAGTGTGGAAAACTTGTTGCGGTTCCTGCGATGCTTGCATTCGTTTCCCAATAGGAAAGATATGCGGGCGCGGTTGTTGGCTCGATCGTGTAAGAACTGATCGAGCGCAAGATCTAATGAAGTTCACCTGACGACTCGGGCGAACGAGTCTTCCGCCGAGTTAACTATCAAAGGTTTTCCTCGTCTCAAGTTTCCTGCGTGCGTGAAATGGGGCGTGGTCCGAATCGAAAGACGTATTTTGGGGAGAAAGCTCGTATTCGTCAAAAATAACAAAAGAATATTTTTTCTGGTGGGAAGTAAAATAATGTTAACTCATTGTGAAGATTTGAACCTTTCAATACGTTAATCATTCGAGAAGAGTGTAGTTCGATACGTGATTTTATTTAATTATCTCTGTGTCTGGTACAAATACAATTAAAGGCTTCCGCGGAGAAACACTCAAGACGCAGTACTTTCCTCAACCCCACGAGCGTACAACGAATTGTTATCGCTCTAGCAACTGACATAATCGGTTTTTGCGTCAGTACGTATGTGAACCTGGTAGAACTTTTATGTAGTCTTTTGATGAACCCGTCTTCATATGGGCTTATTGTGTGAGGTCCATGAGGAAACTCAAGTCCTCACGATCCACTCGCAGGTCATGTTCTACGGCACCTACTCTGGTCTGCAGGAATGGCCTATCGGGCAAACAAATCGCGTCCCAGCGAGCCCCTCACAGAGACAGCAATAGCGTCACTTGGCACGGGACTTGGTATTGTTGTCAGTTCGCGTGAGCGATCGAGACCGAAGACAGGAGACGGTCTCCGCCCCGGACGAGTGGTGTCTCATGTCGCGATCGAAAAGCGCCTTAATTTACCACAAAAATGGCTGCGTTTGGTTTCGTCGTACAATTCTCCAATCGGCAATGAATTTGACCAGAATAATTGGACAAAAGTTACAACAAATTTTTCTTTCAACGTTGTTCTTCCGTTTTTAGTGTTATCTTTTTCAGTAAATTTAACATCTAATAACACTGTTCTATTGAGCCGAAAATAGGTCCTGAACATGTCATCAAACAATCAATAGATCCTTCCTAGCCTCTAGTCGAATATAATTTGTTGATAGGCAATCATTTCTTTGATTTGTAATAATAATACAAGAGTGAATCGTCGTATTCTTCTTTATCCATATTTGGACAAGTCCCTTTGTTACTGCGGCCACGCATGGGCCTATTGTGACACTGACCCTTTCTTAGTAGAAAGCGTCGTACATACCTTCCCCCCTTAGGAAGCCGAGTATGTCCTTAATCGCAGATTCTGCTATGATTTGGGATTCAATAGTCCCCTGAGCGAAGTATTCATTCAAAACGTTTGACTGCTAAGGCAGGGCATTCACATAGGATGTGCTCCGCCGTCACGTCCTCCTCACCGCAAAGTCTGCATTCCACCGCCTCTGAGATGCCCATCTTGTTGAGGTGGGCTGTGGTCCGATGAGGAAGCTTATCAGAACGTCTTTCCATTATACTTTCAAAATTAGAGACACAGTTCACACAACACGCAACTGACTTCATCGAGAGACTACGATACTGAGTGGATCGCAGTTTTGGTTGCAGTCTCGGTCTCGACTGACAGTTGACGGCGGAGAGACCGAGACACTTGTCTCTGTCTCCGGTCTTGGTCGCTGCGCGAACCGCCACCTGTACATTGTGGGTTCCCTGCTGACTCCATGCCTGCTGCAGAATTTGCAGCTAAGTACCTTCGACTTGACCGATTTTGGCCAGGTACCTTCGTGGACAGTGTCCCATGAACAGGCTGAGAACTGTGCATTTCTTCCGTTTGCCCAACTCTTTACGCAAGTGGCTGTAGGTGGTGCCCACGAAGGGTTTCTGTTCAATCTGGATCAGCGCGTAACCATCCTTCGCCAGTTTGTCGGCCCTCTCGATACCTTCCATTCTCTGGTGACCAGAGCCCGGCGCGTAGCCAAGGAGTTATTCTCAGACAGGGCCTTCAACGTCGACAGGCATTCTTAAACCTCCAGTCACAGTGCAAGAGGCCATGAGAAATACCCGACTGTCATAATATACATGTTCTCCTTTCAACGCACTAAAGCCGTTCTGCAAAGACTTCCCACAGGAAAACTGCTGCTCTCCCAACCTTAGGAGTAATGTCATACAAACACCTAGCGTAGCGTTATACCATTGAATTCTACGCTGCAAAATGACACGTTAGTGGCACACACACGTTGAGGTAAATACGACAAAGACACCGCCCTGTTCCATTACATTACAATTCCTTACGTCGCGAGTTTCTCGAAACGGATTTTGCTACAGTTTACGTCATTTCACACTCCTAACCTTCGGTACTCGATGCTACGCCTTCATTTTCTAGAACCTCATCCTACTCGAACCGCGCTCCTCTTTAATACCTTCGAAGCACTTAATGATAATTGTCGTTCCCTCTCGTTCCCTCTTAAATAAATCACGCGAGCAATTTCCCTAGAAGCAAAATGGCTCGTACTGCGGTTGAGCGCTTTTATTTCCCCCGTTCATCGGGTATTTAGAACGAGGGTTCTTTTATCCTCGATGGTAGTGTCATCGAGACACGCATTCGGATCATCGACCTGAAGACTAGCGTCGTGGAGTGAGTTTGGAAACTCATACGCTTCAGCTGGTTCAGGAAGATTCGCGATTACTTATAATTTGACAATGCCTACATGTATTCTTGGAGTTTTAAAATCAGGTTTCGGTTATTTTAGTTGAGTAAACTCTTCAAGCCAAATAAAAAGTAATTATTGTGCCCAACTGTTTCAGTAATGTGAATGTGTGAAACCTGGAGTACGAATCATATGACTTTCCTCAGCCTCACGCGGATTCATTGCTCTAGTAACTAGGATCTGCATTCTACTTAAAGTTTCTTATATTTATTATTTTGTTACCCCTACCTGTGTCACCATCTGTATTGATTTTGATTGACTGAGATGATTTTTGCTTTTCTCCGCATTACGAAGTAACAAGGGAAGTTTCGAAGAAAATCAAATTAGACCAAATCTTAAATTGGATACGTAGTGTGCAGAACAACATGAAACGCCAAAATAAGAGCACGGGCGAAGTTGGTTCAAAACTAACTGTAGCTGTCATAGTGATCAAAATTTCAATAATTTTTTTCTCAAAAAGAGCTATCACGATTTTCATTACGCTTTTTTGTAGATACGAAAATACCATAAGAGCGTCACAATAAATTACCAAATATTTCGACAAAAAATTTTGTGCAGTTTTTTCATTATAAATTCCGCTCAAATGATACTAGCATCTTCAGAAAAATTGAGGGGGTAGTCCAATTAAGTGCCCAAACTATGAGAGTTCGATAACGCTCATACGATATATAGGAGCTACTCCCGAAATTCCAGAATTTCAGCCCCCACTGTTTCACCCGCTACCGTTTCTCACAGTCTTTACCCGATTATTCCAAAACGTTGAACGCGATCATTCTCAAAAAATCACGTCGACAGTCTCTTGAACAGCCTGTAAACTGATGGCTCAATGATGGTCGTCGCACGAGTGCGACCAACTCAGTAAATTCCAGAACAGTTAGCGTGTTCCGCAATCATGAAGAACAGAACGAAAAACAGATTTGATTAGTTGTTGAATGCAGGCGTGACCAAGAAAAGTTGTGTGACGCGTCGCATCAGATATTTTTGCTCTCATAAACAGCTATAACGGCAACATAAATTATGAAAAATGTCGACGAAAAGCGGTTTTGGTGAAGATTTTTGTTATAAAATTGAGTACTTGGTTGGTAAAGAGAAGAACTGAGAGAAGAACTGCTGGGAAAACAAATTGTCCTTGAAAGGACTTCACTAAGCCGTCTAGCTGACTGAGGTTAAGGCACACATAACCTTACAGATGGCATAAATCCTCGGTCCTCGACAATTTAGAAACGTTGTTATTAACTAGAGTAATAGTAATTTGAAATGAATATTTGAAAAAAAATTAGCGTTTCAATTTTTCATTTATTGTTTATACGCTGCTATATGTAATTCAAGTTATACTACTAAATATCAATCAATTATATTAACATTTAATTTACATATAACGATACTATACTATAACTAATATTATCACAACTTCATGCTCTAGTTGATGACAATAAGCGAGCAAAGTTCACAGTCTGTTGTGTTTCACGTGCTGCGTCGCAAGATTTGCCAAAAAAGTAATTGCACATAAATCAGCTTAAAGACTCTAGCGACCCTCATTCCCTTTCATAAGTGGCATCATTCGCTCCGTAAGAGCTCCTAAGATCATATTCAACGTTCAGATAAAAACTGCCGAAACCTAAAATTTTGGTGACAGATTAGATTAATGGCAGGGAAAAGGGCACGGAAATGATTGATGAAAGACGTAAGAGACGCGAAAGGAGAAGAGCGTAGAAAGAAAACGAATCGATGTCTGTTCAGAAGTAGGGTGGGTTGCCAACAGGTCTCCAACGGTCTGGAATCGAAAATGATGAATGGTTCACCGAGAGATGAAAACAGGAAAGGGGACGGGAGAATTTACTGACGTTAGAGTGAGAAATAAGATACGGAATTTTATTCCCCCATTAGCGTGCTGGATAGTTTCGTTGTGTGCGATATTATAACGTCAGAATGTTAACATCGGAATCCTCGGTCCAACCGAAAAATGTTGGTTTGATAGAGCTGAACACGTATTCAATCCGTCCCCAATTTATCTCAAATTAATGTTTTTAGTAAAAAGTGATGCTCTTTTTTCAACTTTGTGACCATTATTTCTTTGTTGAAGACCTAACCCTAAAATGAAAAGATATTTCATTTGATATTGAAGCTGCGTAATCATGCTATGTCATGAAATCTGTTGCGCAAGGTCGCAATGCCCCAACTCCGGTAAATTCGATGTAGCTTCGTTCAACGCATTTTTATGGAAAGGTTTATGAGGAACAAACCTAACTACTAGTTTTGCTGAAGATACTCCGTAAGTCTCGATCAAAATCATTCAGACAGTTTACGAGAAAGATGATCAGTTAATGTATCTAGGCTTATAGACTAGCAAGACATGGGGGCTGCGGCCAAGGACGGTCTTGTAACTGTACAGGGCAATCGTTAGGCCTGTGGTCACTCATGGTGCCCTGGTTCAGTGGACCAGGACAGAGAAAAAGATTGCGCAACAGCAGTTGAGTAAACGGCAGTGCAGGGCCTGCGTGGCTGTGTATGTTGTAATTGGGTCTTGTCAGGCGAGGGAGAAAGATGCCGCACCACTTGATTTTGGGAAGGGGGTGGCCCCTCTCTCGAGGCTGGGGCCATGGTATATTATCCAGACGGGTCAGTGAGAGGTGACCTAGCAAGTGCAGGCATCTGTGGGCAAGGGATCCAAACAGCGATACGACAGGGTGCGCCGGCGACAGTTTTCCAAGCACAGCTCTTCAGTGTGCAGCACTCCTAGATAGGGGACCTGAAGCGAAAAACAATATACATTATATCAGACAGTCAGGCTGCACTTAAGACCCTGGCTTCCTTTACTATCACGTCGGGGCTGGTTTGGGAATGCCTGACTGGCCTGGAGACCTTGGCAAAGGAAAACACATTAACACTGTGTCGGGTGCCAGGTCATGCAGGAATAGAAGGGAACGAGGAGGCCAATAAACTGGCGAGAAAGGGATCAGCGCTTCCCCCGGTAGGACCTGAGCCTTTCGTAGGGACCACCAAGAGCCACTAGATCAAGGAGGTTGGTAAGTGGGAGGAGAAGTGCAGGGCTGCCCATTGGCGGGATGTACCTGGCCAAAGGCAGTCAAGGTTGTTTGTCAGACTCTCCAGGCAGTGAACGAGAGAGATTCTCAGCCTGGAGAGAGATAGTATACGGATGGTATGCGGCCTGTTTACAGGTCACTGTCCACTAAGGTACCAGGAGGCCAAGATTGGCAAGTCAGAGGTACAGAGTCGCAGATTCTGCAAGGTGGAGCTAGAAACGGCGAGGCATGTACAGTGTACGTGTGAGGGGCTGGCTGCAGCACTCTCCAGAGTGCTTGGAGGCCATCAGCTGTGGCCAGAGGAGGTTGCAGGGATGCACCCCAAGATTATCTTGCGTTTTGCGCGAGAATGTTGGTGACGTATTGTGGACGCCGCATCAGAGAACACCAATTCCAGAGAAGCTGAGGGGGCTCATGCTCGCCCACACAATAGGCCCAGTTGTGGCCGCAGTGGGGGCTTTCCTATTGCCACCAAGCCAATATATTTTTTTTAAAAATCTAGGCACTCAAACGAAGCGTGGCTATAAGTTGATAAAAGACATTCCGTCAGCTTGATGAAATTGAGAC
This sequence comes from Pachypeltis micranthus, assembly GCA_020466155.1. Taxonomy (NCBI): domain Eukaryota; kingdom Metazoa; phylum Arthropoda; class Insecta; order Hemiptera; family Miridae; genus Pachypeltis; species Pachypeltis micranthus. The sequence continues at coordinate 11,816,240 of CM035780.1, read as the reverse complement.
TGTCATTTTTGTAAAATGCAAAATCGTTAAAAATAAATAGATTTAAAAAAAATGTTTTTGCAAACAATTTTGTTTCGCTTGAAAATGCCTCCATTCGCAATATATTCATGGGGATATTTCCAGAGACGTAAAATGCGGTATACACCGTAAAAAGACTGTCGTAAATGTATTCAAAGTCGTTGGAGCCTTTTCAGAGGAATTGCGACTAAACCCTCAATTTTATGCGTATTGCCCCTTTTCCTCTCTTTCCATTGAAACTACTCATAGTCGTCTTACTCTCACCTCTTCAAAAAAATATATCGAACCAGAGCGTGAATGTACTTGCATGGGACGGCATGCAGGACACCTAGACAAGCGTGTACAGCAGAGTGCACCATTCTATCCAGAATTAGCCCTTGGACAGCCAACCAAACCTAGCCCATAGGCCAGCTTTGCGAGCATGTAAGGCTGCAAAAGCGGCAGCTTCAGTGGAGCCATGGCAACTTTCCGAAGATCACCACCAAGGCCCACGCAGTAGGTTGAATCACCAAGCAACTTGATCCCAAGGTACCACCACGTCTCGAGGACGCATCTAGCCGGGACAAAGGGCTCACCAATGACGGAACCCGCTCCAAAAAGTGCGCACCATTAGTAGGGCACCAAAAAGACTGAGCCGCGCTTCTCAGGATTCACACCCAATCTGCACATACTAGCTACATTAACACGCACGCAGACTATTTTCCGAAATAGTGTTTTTCGGACTCAGGAGGGCAACATAAAGATCTGAAGAGAACTCAAAAAACGTTTTTCAGTCGATTACGTAACGTTCCTTTCTACTTCGCAGAGCCAAGGAAAATAAAAAATTAGTAAAGCCCTTCTCTTGCGAATCTGACCAACAGTCGCGGGCTTAATCATATCAGCTCAAATTTGATATTCAGCCTGCAGGCCGCCAAAATAGGGATATGAGCCACATAGGGGTACAAAACCAACTGTAGTTACAATTTTGATCAAAATAATGGCTTTTTTTACCGAAACGGTCAAAGGGATTTTTAATTAGTTTCCAGATAGTTCTCGATAACAAAAACGTAATACGAAATTTATATTCGCGGGAAAATGACAAGAACAGCACAATAAATTGTCAAAAAGTTTCACGATAATCTTGACTCACGCCCAGGTGGGTAGTGTACAAATATAAGCGTGACGAACTTCAATCAGTCTTCAACAGACAGCATCGAAATTCCCTCCGGCTCACAATGCGATGCTTCACAAAACCAGTCGTCGGCGAGAGGTATATTGAAATGTCTCCGTGGAGCTCAATAAACTAGTTATCTCCTGATGTTGATTACAATCGAGAAAATAATTAGATCCCTCGGCGGTGGGATCGGTAAGGGATTGGGTCGTATCGCCCTCGCTTAAATGTTGGCTTAGTTCGAATTGACGTTCAGGATTGATTAGTGTTCCGGTGGAATCCTATTAATGATTCTAGTTCAACACGTTCAAATTTGTTTCAACCGCGAAGCGGGAAAAAAAGGGGGGAGAGAGAATGTGTATCAGCAACAGTTGGCTGAAGAGGGAGGGAGGCGTTGAATAAAACAAGGTGTAATCGCTGCTGGTGGGAAAGCGAGGAGACTGTAAAAGTCGCTCTCTTGACCTTCACTCGATTAAAATTAAACAACCAACAGTTTTGGGGGAAGACGAGAGAGAACGAAATTGGTCATTTAAAATCAGAGACCAACTTCAAGTTCCTAAATAATAAATAACCCCTTTGCCTCGGTGGAATGGGAGAAAAGGCAGTGGACGGCCCATTTCATGATGCTTCCATTTATCAATAGCTTTAAATGGTAGGTATTGCGCTGTTACGGGCACAATTGGATCATGCGAGGGCAAGGAGTGGAACGGGGATTCAGCTCATCGGAGTCCTTCCAGCCATTAACCTTTCAAGAGTTAAGATGCAGTCGACGGCGAAAGGAAGGGGAACCTCGTGACTGCGATCGAGACTCATTCTGATTTCTATCCTGATTCTAAACTCCATTCTATTCAATTCGATTCTCTGGTTCCATGTTTACTTACCTTAGCCCTAGGAAAGCCTGACATTGCACGTATCGTTGTATTTTAAAGCCTTCCAGATAATTTTGGAACAGTAATCATTATCCTTCTCGTGAAAAATCGTTTTTACGGCCTCTTTAATTCTGTGTACTACTTGTCGGGTCATGAGTAGGCGCAACTCAATAAATTCCAGAACTGTACGCGCTACAACGTTTTACCGCCGTTTTACCAAGTTTACCAGAGTGAAAACTAAATTGCAATTAAACGCGGTGAATTTCGTAGAAGTAGGAAAAGTTGTGTGTTGCGTCGCACCAGATTTTAATACATTGACATCGTCGCGACGGTAATTTGGTCATTAAAAATTATTCGGTCAGTCGCGGCGTCAATGACTGAACATGTATACATTTTTCATTTCATCTAATTTATGGTAAAGTGTTTCAACTTAGAAGCTCATTCATAAAGCGGTGTCGATTTAATAAGGGAAAAGTTGGCCCGAGTTGAAGCGGAAGTTATTACCAGGTGTAACCCTCTCAACGAGAATTGAGATTCTTCGCGAAAGTAAATTGAACGTGGACTCACTTTTTGCGGAGTATTTGAATAGGCGATTATATTAGGGGATGAAATATGAGGCGGCTCATAAATTTGTTTAATTTTCGGCCGAAAAGCCGCCGTAGATTGTGCGAGTCATCATTTTCCGCGGAGTTTGAAGGGATTTAATACTCTTCGGGATCGAGGCCCTGGAAAATGTATGAAACGAGCGAAGGAAGTTGAAAATAGGCGAACTAAACGAGTAAAAAAATATCTAAACTTAACTCACCAGCCAGAGGAGACGGACTCACCTAGCAGGTACGTTAACTTTAGTAATTTGCCTACTGACGGACATAACCCAATTGCTTTAATACCTAAAAAAATATCTGGTGCGTAGCGACACACAACTTAAATCGCAACTCACGTAAATTGAACGACCTGCCGCATATACGGGGTCTGTATGTTCGTTCAACGCATTAATACGGAAATATTTATACACAACTACAGGGTGAGCCATAACAAATGGTGCAGTTTCGAAGGGGTGCTGCATGCCTTGTAGTGGGGTTAACGACCTGGGAGGGGTCTCATTGTGCCCGGGCAGTGGTCCCCGTTTTCAGTCGTTACAATGGTTTGGAGCGGAGAGCAACGAGTTTTCGTCATTCGCACGTTTTTTGAAAGTGGCCGTTCGTTCATCTGCGTTACAACATCCCACGTCGTGATCCCGTCCCTCACCGCAATGTTATTGCACGTTGGGTTCAAGCATTGGAAGAAACTGGTTCCACAGTAAGGCGTAGAGGTGCGGGAAGACCAAGAAACGCAAGAACACCTGAAAATTTGGCTCGAGTGAGAGCAACAGTGGAACAGTCGCCTCGGCGCTCTGCTCGGAGGCACGCAGTAGCACTGAACATCTCTAACACCTCACTAAGGAGGATTTTGCACATGGACTTGTCATTCCATCCGTACAAGATTATGATTGTTCAGGAATTGTCACCTCCAGACTACCAAAACCGCTTGAATCGATGCCAAGAGATGATAAACCGCATCCCACCAACGTCCACTTTTTTCAGTTCGGACGAAGCCCACTTCCATCTCTCTGGAGCGGTTAATAAACAAAATTTCCGCTATTGGTGTGACCCCAACCCAAGACAAATTCACGAGAGACCTCTCCACTCCCCGAAAGTCACTGTCTGGTGTGCCATTTCAAAATTTGGGGTGATTGGGCCTTATTTTTTCGAGGAGGATGGAAGGACTGTTACCGTCAATGCTCAGCGTTATCTTTTCATGCTGGAAAGATTTTTTGAACCCGAATTGAACCAGTTAGCTGAAGAAGAGGATCTGGGGGATATTTGGTTTCAGCAAGATGGGGCTACGGCCCACACAGCGCAAATCTCAATGGTGAAACTGCGTCAGATGTTCCCCGCACGCCTCGTCTCTCTCAGGGGTGACTTGGGTTGGCCGGCAAGATCGCCAGATTTGAGTGCGTGTGATTTTTTCCTGTGGAAAAGGTGTTCAAACATCGACCTCACAATCTGGAAGACCTCAAGATTCGAATCAGGGAAGAAATCGCCGCGATTCCCATCGAAATGTGCCAGAGGGCGGCTGGAAATTTCAGGAATCGCCTACATCAGTGCCTCGCTGCTGAGGGCGCCCACCTTCCTGATGTAATTTTCAGGACTTAATCTACCGAAATGGGGTGATGTATGGCGTTCAATAAAACAAACCGTAATCTTCTAAGTTGCACCGTTTTTTTTAAATCGCCCTTTGAAACTGCACCATTTGTTATGGCTCACCCTGTATATGTAGGGACTACTAAGTTGAGAGTACTCCGCCATTTTGATCGCAATCGTTACAGCCGTTTTTGAAAAAATTGTAAAAACCCATAAATTAATTTACAAAAATCTCGTTTTCAGAGATATCGTGTCTCATATCTCCGTTCAACAGATAGATACAGAAATAATTACTTCGAAACAAAATGTGGGTATAGATTGCTAAAAGACACTCTGCAAGATTCATCAAATCCAATCAAGCAGTTACTATGGAAATTACGAAAATGTTTAAAGAAAACAGTATTTTTGACATATTTTGGTTTTTATCTGTATTCAATGAACTGTCAGAGAAACATTTACTGAGAACAATATATAGGTATTAACCATTTGAAAATATCCTGTGAGTGTGATGAAAATCGTTGAAGCCGTTTTGCCAAAAAGCGTAAAAAACCGACGGTTGCTCCAAAGGCCTATATTTCCGTTCACCAAATTTATGGAGAAGAAAAGTTTAGTGAAAGATAATTTGAAAGTTTAACCGTTAGCGTCGTTTTTGAGAAAAACCTTTGGTACATTTTCTCCCCCACCCCCCTTTCCAATCGCCCATAACGTTATTTTTGCGTGTAGGAAAAATAACAAACAAAAATAAAAAAAGAACCAGCTCAATTGGTTCTGCCATTCTTCCACAAACACACATATGAACACAAACTCACTGTAAATGAGGTAGCACCCAAAAAGGGGAAACTAAATAAATAAAATTAAGGAAATGGGAAGGGCGTACAGACTTCCCAACCGTGGCTGTACGGATAGAAGGAGGGGGAAGAAAAGAAGGATACCACGATAAAACGACCACCAGTTTAGATAGGACTGGTAGGTGGTGATATCTCTGAGAACGGCTCCTGACGCACGCAGCTAGCGCATCTCCTCAGCACTTTTCTCGTACCACAAGAGCTTCCGACGCCGCCATACGAAGATCCGTTCAAGTAAGCAGAAGATCCCGGCTATCAGATACATTCAAGACCACTGGAGACTAGTCGAGACAAACAACAACGATGTCAGTCTTTCTCCAGAGACAACTCAGTAGTGCAGATCTCTCTCCACCATCACCAGCTCTCAGATGACAACACACCATACAACCTGCTGGCAGACCGCGTCGTGACGTTTGACACAGTTCCCAAGAGTACGTGGTTACTGGGCTTAGGAGCAGGTGGTTACCATGTCACACCTCCGCAGTTGACCCAGAACGAATCCAAAATCAGCCACAGCGCATGGCTCATCATAGCCAAATGGCCACACACGCATGGTCTAAGCGCGGAAATTAGGTTTTTTCAGATTCAATTGTCATCAAAACGTGAAGTTCTAAAGAAAATCCCACTTTCTAAGTCTTAGCACGCCCTTTTTCAATTCCCTGCCTGTATCGGCCAAGTAGGCCGCTTATTTGTTTACACGCCCGGGAGCGACCTCAGGCGGACGGCAAATCGCCGGGCTGCCGGCTCTGCGACTCGGGGCGAGTCAGTTGTGCGCTACCGCCTCGTCCGTTCGCTGTTTCGATAAGTCGCTCCTCAGTGCTCTCTTATTGTTTTATTTTCTATTAACTTTCTATCACTCCCATTTCCGTATTTTCCGAAGAAACGTTTAATTTCATTTATTTGCCTTTCGTGTACCAATTTCGGCACAAATCGTGTTGCTGCTCTCAGCAGATACGTCGCAGCCAAACCTGCTCTTCACACCCTCCCTGGCCAGGGAACCTCCACGTTCGAAGTCGAAAGGTGAGTGCTGCATTCGGAATTTGCATACGATATCATTGTTGCCGAAATTGGACGCATTAATTCAATACAGTCCACTAACACACAACCAGCGCTCTAGCGGATTCTGCCATAGCCAGATAAATAATTAATTACACACTCACGAGCGGCTGCCTCAGCTCTCTGCTGTGCAGTTTTGTACACTGCCATTTTGAAGCGAATATAAATTTGTAATGGGTTTCGATGTGGTTGAGCCCTTCGACTCAATAAACACGCCCGCGTCCCTTCCAAAGCCCCTCTCCTCCTCTTTTATCATCTTGTCAGTAGGCGATGTAACTAATTTGCAATCTACTGACTGCCAGACAGACTATTCCATAAAACTAGAGATAAGTTAAACCCAAAGGTTACTCGCTATTGAAAAACAAGCCACGCATAAAATGGAGGTTCATGTTTTATTTACGACCTTGTGTTGTCTGCATTTCCCTCACAATTTCTCGTCGGGGAGCTTCCGAACAACACATTGGAACGACGCCAATTGCAAACCCAAGGAATTTTGTTAAGACTGCGATTGCTAGTCGCTAATAGTTGCACTATCTCCAGTTATTTCCTAAATTTATTTTGGAGCACAATCAAATTCGACAATAAGTTGACTTTGAGGAATGGACGCTTCCATAAATCGTTTTGATTCAGATATTCGAAGACCATGTACATAGTTGTACAATTAAAGATTTTAATCAATCATTCCGAATCTTCAAATTTTAAAAAAACCCATTAGTTCGGTAATGAGAAACGAATACCTGGCTGGTTCCGCAACACGTGCTCTGTCGGTGTTGAGCTTCTAGGGTTTACATTTTTATTCGAATTCCAAGCTTTCGTATACCACTGTGGTACACGAAAAACACCGTTAAACGAATTGGTTATTTGACCAAAACACGTCCAAGTTCCGTTCAGTGAATTATGAGTATCTCCCGGTCATTCATTTTTGTCAAGTTTGAGCTCCCTCATTTTTACTTTCCTTAAAAACGCTTCAAATTATTACACAACGGTTTTTCATTCTCTAGCACAGCACGGTTGCACTACTTGCTCCAGTCACAAACCTCAGACGCCCATCACCGTTCGTTTGAACATCGAAAAATAAGTACCCATATTTTCACCAAAATCGTTATAGCCATTTTTGTGGAAAACTGGCATTTGAATGACAATAGTTATTTAATAGGGGGTTTGATTTGGCGCATACCCTTATTTGGCATTCCGTGTAGATCTGCAGGCTGAGATCACGTCATTTTCTCAATTGGTGTTTTTTGAACTGTGAAGATCTGACGAAAAATTGATTTTTTTTCAGACTGTTACACAAAATTCCTTTCTACTTCGTAGGGTCATCCGGTTTTTATTTATTAGGAAAGGAAAACAGTAGAGGATCAAGTAAAATATTTGTTAACTCAATAGAACCAGTTGTCAAGTTAATTAAATGGGTAGGGGAAAAGTAATAACTTGTTGATGATTAATTAGTCTAAAAGTTGATGAAAATAGATTTTAATTGTAATTTTAGATAATAGAATTAAATGGAATCGAATTAATTTTTAAAATACTGCAAATTATTAGTTTATTATACTCTTGCATAGCACGGTTGTGACCAATCCTATTCAATGGACGTATAAATGTAATAATATAACGTGATATATCAAAAATCTAGTAAACGACAACTCAAATGTGTAAGTATGTGTTGGGCGTACGAGAGGGGGAGCTTGAGGATCGAAATAAAAATGAAACTCGGTGAGCGTGAGGAGGATTGTAATATACGTGCGGAAATGAGTTGAGTTTAAATTGAGCTGATATGGTGTACAAATGGGCAGCACAAGGGCAGTAATCGGAACGCGTGAACTGGCGTGGGCAACCATATGGGAGAGCGAGAAGTTACTGGGGCGATAGTTGGAAGCAGAATAATTTTGGAAGTGCTCAGTCGTGAAGAGGAAAAGTGAAATCGGGTAGAAAGAAGTAAAGAGAGGGGAAAGGGGGCTGTGTAGAACCAACCGACCGCCGCAGCGAGGGATTTCCGCAGGTGAGGAGCAGGTATTGAAATGGACGGAGACAATGACTGGGGAAATCTGAGGTCAAAGACGTCGAACCGTTAGTAAACAATAAACAGCTCTCATAAGTGTAATGAATATATGCAAAAATTTCATTCAAAAGTTGATTTTCGAAAGTTTCTGGGAGTCATTGAATATTGAATTGCGATCTAACTGAATGATCAACTTGCACTTAATTCGATTCGATTCGGCATCGAAAAATACAAGTAAACGATACGAAACATGACCTGACTACAACGGAACAACGAAAATTGACATTTTCTAGGCGAAGTTAGGCAAAAGGCACGGGCCCAACTGACGGGTGGTGAGGCGGGAAATGAGTGCAAGGTGGCGAGTATTGTCCCAGTTTCTTCAGATAGCATTATACTACGGTTTCACATCTCTGAGACCCTTCTTATTCGACTCAACGTTGAAAAGTACCAAAGCAACGATGTCAAACGCAACCATAAACCATTTTTTGCCCATTTGGATTTGTCTAGTAGGCGTGACATTAGATCCCAAATAGAACGAACTGCGGGTCGACGCTGCAGATTTGAAATCCCCGTGCCTTGAAACGTTAAGTTGGAGAACAGTGTAAAAAAATTGTCCTGACCGAAATACGGAGTAAGGGTAATAGCTACATGTAAGAGTTTTCAGCCGATCTTAACGTTTCAAGGGCTCCTCAGTCCGAAAAACACCATTTAAAAAACAGTCTGCGTGCCTGGGAAAGCGATTGAAAGCACACGGCCGAACCGAATTGGTTCAAACTTGCATATTTAGCCAGATGGACGTAAGCGTATGATCGAAACCGATTCAAAATTAACTATAGTTATCATGGCGATCAAAGCAAAAATGTTTTCTCAAAAACGGCTGAATCATCACAAATTTCGACGCAAAGAATTATAAATCTAGTTAATGGGTCACTAGCGTTCTAAAAAGAGTAAAGCGGTAATATAATAAGATGTCCTTACGAGAGAAGTTTAATAACTGTCATTGGGCAGTTAGTAGCAGCTTCAGATATTCCGGAATTCTTACTAACGTCGGTTTGTTGTTTGACGTTTTTCCTTTCTAATGCACAAACAACAACTCTCAACACCGCTCACAAAACTTAGCTCTGAGTCAATTCACTTTCTACGTGGCTTTTTCTAATTAATTCATTTATCACTCAGTTATTTTGAACTTGGTCAAACAACGCTTTACGGCAGCAGGAAGCGGTAGCGCCAGTTCTGGAATTTATTGTGCTGCTCGTACTCGTTGCAAGACCATAATTGAGCAATTGGTACACAGATAATTAATGAGGCTGTAAACGCTAATTGTTTGAAGAAGGATAGTAATTACTTTTGCAGAGTTATTGGGTAATAACCTTTAGAACTGGTAGTAAGCGAAACGGCGGTAGTTGAAATTCAGGAATTTCTGGAGTGAGCCCCATGTATCTCATGAGCGTTTTTACACTCTCACCCTTCAGGTATTGGATTAGACTACAATACCAATTTTCTTCAGCATTCTACTAACATTCCAGCGGAGTTTATAAGAAAAAAAACGCGCTTAAATCAAATTCGTCGAAAGTTTCGGTAATTTATTGTGCTGCTCTCGTCATTTTCCCACGAATGGTAATTTTATGGTATAATTGCCATATTGGGAGCTATCGATATAAAATATTTAATCAAAATCGTTAGAGCCGTTTTTGAGGAAAAAAACTTGGTGTTTTTATCACTATGATAACTATTGATAAATTTCGGTGGATTTTGTTCATACCCTTATTTTGGCGTACCATGGTAACCTGCGAGCTAGATATCAAGTTTGAGCTCATTTGGTGCAGTGGTTTTCTCTAAAAATCGTTCACAGACACGCATACAGACACACAGACCATTTTCCCAAATAGTGTTTTTCGGACTCAGGGGGGTCTGAAACGTAAAGATCTGAAGAAAACTCGAAATTTTTTTTTTCAGCCGATTACATAACTTTCCTTTCTACTTTGTAGAGCCAAGGAAAGTAATAAATATCTGGTGCGTTGCAACACACAACTTTCCTTAGCTCTACTTCAATTCACTTTTCACGTGGCTTTTCCTACTCAAACAATTCATTTATCACTCAGTTCATTTGAACTTGGTCAAACAACGCTTTACGGCGGCAGAAAGCGGTAGCGCTTACAGTTCCAGAATTTATTGTGCTGCTCGTACTCATTCCAGGACCATTATTGAGCAATTGGTACATAGATAATTAATGAGACTTTAAACACGAATTTTTTGAAGAAGAATAGTAATCACTTTGGCAGTGTAATTGGGTAAAAAGTTTTAAAACTGGTAGTAAGCGAAACGGCGGTAGTTGAAACTCAGGAATTTCTGGAGTGAGCCCCATGTAACTCATGAGCGTTTTTAAACAATCACCCTATAGATATTTATTTGGATTACAATACCAATTTTTTTGAACATTCTACTAACATTCCAGCGGAGTTTAAAACGAAAAAACCGCGGTAAAAACGCTTTTCGTCGAAAATTTTGATAATTTATTGTGCTGCTCTCGTCATTTTCCCACAAATTGGAATTTTATGGTATAATTGTCTTATTAAGAGCTATCTATATAAAAAATGTAAACAAAATCGTTAGAGCCGTTTTTGAGAAAAAAAACTTGGTGTTATGATCACTATGATGACTATAGTTAACTTTCGGTGGATTTGGCCCTTACCCCAATTTTTGCGTCCAATGGTAACCTGTAGGCTAGACATCAAGTTTCAGCTGATTTGGTGCGGTTGTTTCCTCTAAAATCCGTGTTAAAATGGATTTCGTCGAAAGTTTTGGTAATTTATTGTGCTGCTCTCGTCATTTTCCCACGAATGAGAATTTTATGGTATAGTTGCCATGTTGGGAGCTATCAATATAAAAAATTTAATCAAAATCGTTTGAGCTATTTTTGAGAAAAAAAATTTGGTGTTTTGATCACTATGATAACTGTTGGCTACATTGGATCTTGCCGACGTACGCCCACCATCTTGGAACCATATGACCGACGCCATTGCTTTTCTGTTCATTTCACTTTTCGTATCGCCCTTCAGGCAATTTTACTTTTGTTCTCTTGTTTGATAAATGAACGTTTTTAAATTTCAATCCGAGTGTTTGCGTAATTTCATTGCCGCTTTAAAAACTCTAACAGGTTATGGGCCCAGGCATATAACGCAAGTTAACGCAGTTGGATGCGAAATTCGTGAGATCGGGTCGGCACGAGAAAGTACGCGAGTGCATCAGCGCCATTTAGTCGCGAGAATCATTCCGACAAAAGCGTCTCTTTCTGGGAAATCGTGTGTGATCTCATCGAAAAGTGAGAAGCCAATTCGTGAGTGTTTCGAACAATAACTCGTGATTGAAAATAAAAACAATGAGTTCAAGTGGTGTGGTACGCATTGAGGCATTGGGGCGTGAAAATTATGACACCTGGAAAATGCAAATGCGCGCCATGTTGGTGAAAAACGACGCTTGGGGTTACGTCAGTGGCGCCTCCGTCAAGCCTGAACCAGCAGCCGGTAACGCGAATGCAGCCGATATTGCAGATTGGGTAACCAAGGATGAAAAGGCCATGTCTGACCTGATCCTGTCAATCGGCCCCAGTCAACTGAAATTGATCAAAACCTGCAGAACATCGCGCGAGATTTGGCAGAAACTCGAGGAAACGTTCCAGTCGAAAGGGCCAGCTCGTAAGGCCACGTTGCTGAAGAGTCTAACTCTTCAAAAGATGAGCGAAGGTGACGATGTACGCGAACATCTGAGCAACTATTTTGACTGTGTCGACAAGTTGGCTGACATGGACGTGAACGTCGATCCAAGCCTACTCGCAATTTTGATGCTGTACAGTCTGCCGCCTAGTTTCGAAAATTTCAGGATCGCTATTGAGAGCCGTGACGACTTGCCAACGCCTGAGAACCTTCGTGTGAAAATCGTTGAGGAGAGTGATGCACGAAACTCATTTTCCTCATCGACGTCGGATCAAGGCGCTATGTTTGCTAAACGAAAGAGCCCGTCGAAGAAAAGCAACAGGACCAAATGGAAGAGCAGCAACTCCAGCGGTAGGAGTGAGCCTGAAAGGGGACCTTTTGTTCCCGTGTTTTTATAAACGAACGTTTTTAAATTTCAATCCGAGTGTTTGCGTAATTTCATTGCCGCTTTAAAAACTCTAACAATAACTATAGTTAAATTTCGGTGGATTTTGTTCATACCCTTATTTTGGCGTTCCATGGTAACCTGCAAGCGAGATATGAAGTTTGAGCTGATTTGGTACGGTGGTTTTTTCTAAAAATCGTTCACAGACACACATACACACAGACATACAGACACACAGACCATTTTCCCAAATAGTGTTTTTCGGACTCAGGAGGGTATGAAACGTAAAGATCTGAAGAAAACTCAAAATTTTTTTTTCAGCCGATTACATAACTTTCCTTTCTACTTTGTAGAGCCAAGGAAAGTAAAAAAGTATGATGGCGGGTCGCATTCATTGCCTATGCGTTGGATTTTCAATGAAATTAGCGGCAACTATAAAAGTAAACGAGCTTAAGGTACCATGTACAACGAGGACTTTCGTTTTAGAAATTGATATGAACTGAGTGGAAAATATATTGGTTAATTTCAAAAGCCGACGAATGTGAGAGCGGCTGAGGAAAGTTTGATTACGGAATTTAATACTGTCTAAGGTAAAGTCATTCACGTTAAAGTGGCCGTAACAACCCATCTCTGGTTAACAAAAAAAACCTACCGTGTTTGACCGTCGTGGGAGACCCCTGGGTTTATCGTGAAACCACCTACTTTACCTACAGAACCGCTCGTTCCGTCACCTCTTCTTTCGCGAGAAAGGAATTAAATTCCCGCAGCTCAACCGTGAATCACTATTGTAAGGGAAGAAGGGCCGAAACCTACTTAAATTTGATGTTTGACCTGCGGGTCAACGTGGTGCGCCAAAATAAGGCTACGTGCAAATTCGTTCCAAACCTCTTTTACACAATTCGTTTTGAGAGTAAAAATCTCATTTCGCTCATCGGAAGCATTGAGATTCTTAGGTATCTTTTATCTCTAGTTTAATAGACTTTATGCCATAAATAATGCTCACGAAGAGCACGCATTAAGTAATCCTTAAGCTTCGTTGAGTCAGACTTGGTGTTCGATCGTATAGCGTGCGACCGTGGAATGGCGCAAAATGATCGGACTTTTCTTTTTTATAATAAATGAAGAAAATTTAAACGAAATATAAACCCGTGTCAACCAAAGTACGGAAGTGCGTTTTGTATTGACGAAACTCGGATGAAGTTAGCACTGGAAATAACCTTGTCTCTTCTCGAGACGTTGACGACGTTTAGGGGCTTGCCTGGCTTTGGAAAGAGGGGTCGGGATAGGAAATGGGTTGGAAAAAAAAACAGGGATATTCAATTTGCAGAACGGGTTCGGAGCGTTGGCGTTGATTTTTCACCGGGTTCGAGCAAACACGCCGTCAAAGATGTTAAAAACGAATGTACCGAGGACGACCTGGTAAAATCTGGTGCGTTGCAACACACAACTTTCCTTAGCTCTACGTCAATTCACTCGGGTACATGGCTTTTTCTACTTAATTCATTTATCACTCAGTCCATTTGAACTGGTCAAACAACACTTCACGGCAGCAGGAAGCGGTAGCGCTTAAAGATTTGGAATTTATTGTGCTTCTCGTACTCATTCCAGGAATATTATTGAGCAGTTAAGCATATTAGCAGTTGAGCAGTTGAGAATATTGTTGAGTTTGGTACACAGAAAATTAATGAGGCTGTAAACATGAATTTTTGAAGAAGGACAGTAATTACTTTTGCAGTTTTCGGGTTAAAACTTATAAAACTGGTAGCAAGCCATTTCATAAGGAATTTCTGGAGTGGCCCTAATATATCTTACGGGCGTTTTTAGACGCTCCCCCTATAGATATTTGATTGGATTACTACACCAATTTTTTGAACATTTTATTAACATTTCAGCGGAGTTTATAAGAAAATATCGCGCTAAATCGATTATTGTCAAAACTTTTGGTAATTTATTGCGCTGCTCTCGTCATTTTCCCAAGAATGGAAATTTCATGGTATTATTGCCTTATTTAGAGCTATCAATATAAAAAATTTAATCAAAATCGTTTGAGCCGTTTTTGAGAAAAAAAATGTTTGTGTTTTGATCACGATGATAACTATAGTTAACTTTCGGTGGATTTTGCTCATACCCTTATTTTGGCGTCCCATGGTAACCTGTAGGCTAGACATCAAGTTTCAGCTGATTTGGTACGGCCGTTTTCTCTAAAAACCGCGCTTAAATCGAATTCGTCGAAAGTTTCGGTAATTTATTGTGCTGCTCTCGTCATTTTCCCACGAACGAGAATTTTATAGTATATTTGTCTTATTGGGAGCTATAAACTTGTAAAATGTAATCAAAATCGTTATGGCCGTTTTTGAGAAAAAAAAATTGGTGTTTTGATCATGATTGATGATGGTTAGCTTTCGATGGATTTTGCTCATACCCTTATTTTGGCGCCCCACGGTAGCTTGCGGGATCGATATCAAGCTGATTTGGTTCAGTCGTAACATACAGAACCACACACACACGCACACACACACATACACATACACACCATTTTCACAAATAGTGTTTTTCGGACTCAGGAGTGTCTGAAACGTAAAGATCTGAAGGGAACTCAAGATGCTTTTTTTTTTCTAGCCCATTACATAACTTTCCTTTTGACTTCGTAGAGCCAAGGAAAGTAAAAATACCGTGTTGACCGTCCCATAAATTATCTACTTCATGAACGTCGTGACGTAAGTAGAAGCTACGCAATAAATTCCGAAGTTTTTCAACGAGCTTGTTCATCTACCAAGAAACGTATTTCTGGAGTGGTAAAAGTCGTGAAACGTACGGGAGTCAACTTATGTGACGCTTTGACGAGAAGTGTTTTCCCTATAATTCCTGCATAAAAAGCACCGAACTTTATTACAATAATCATGAAGATAAGTATTCAGGTAGGAATTTAAACTCTAGCGGTTAAGTTTCGTCAGGTTCAACCAATTAGTTGATAGAACCTTTTTTATTGTTTACGCGTAAAACTGAAATCTGAGTTGGTGCATAGTCGGTTAGGTTACTTTTCTCGCTCAGTTCGAGAGACACAATTATAACCAAAATACATTAAGTTGATTGTATGTCGTTTGCTGAAGACAACGCGGACGAGCCGAATTAGAATTACCGTCGACAGGATGGTCATTGGTCCTGAGCGACAGCTTGAACTTTTCAAAGAACAATACTTTATTGACGGTTTCGTCCAAGAAAAACGAATTCGGATGTAGCACAATACGGAGGTTTTCGAAGAAAGGAATAAAAAAAGGAAAACGCGCCGTAATGACTGATGTAGATAACGTCACTTATTATGAGCTCGTTTCGTTTATATCGAAAATACGTCGATCGTCGAACGGTATAGCTGGGAGTAATTGTTGTCGTAGCGGGTGGGCGGTTACGATTCATTGATCAATTTGTATGACATGATTCACAATACAGGAATTCGGCTGAAACTCGCTCGTTTTGTTCGAGCTATTAAGTCTAGACTTGAATCGTTTGTGTGCCAGAGTGTTGACAAACAAAGGAAACTACACTGAGAAGGATGGGCCTGAGGGCGGTGGGCGGAACGCTTGCTGTTCAAAAGGATGTAAAACGAAGGAGAAAGGATTTTGTGGCTTTTTAAAATATTTGATGGTCGCAGTCACAATAGTTCGACACACTACTTAATAGTAAGCTTAAAACCCTGAAAAGATTTGTTAATAAACATTTCGTAAAATAAATCAATAAGTGGTTGCCTTTTCTTTAATTGTTGTTGTTTTTTTGTTTTTTTTTTAATTCGAACGTTCGTCAACATGATTGGTTTTCCACTGACCTATGACATCTTGAATTGATTCTTCATGACTGGACAGAGGGAAATTGTGGGAGACGCTTTCCCAGGAGCTCCAGAAGGGTTGATTCTCGGGCGGTCGGATCCCAGGCAGACTGGAGGACCCCCTTCGAGCATCGTTGGGGCGGGCGAGCCCGGGCCTGCGCTCAGACCGCTCCCCTTACCGTTCCACCCTTAAACAGTCCCGCGTGGGAGTATTTTATGTTCCACTGCTTCTTTCTCGAATTTCCGATGTACATTACTAATCTTTTAAATTTTAATGGAAGTTCCGGAATTTCTTCGTCGCGGCACTCCTGTAGGAACGCTCAGGAAGAACGAAATGTGGACACTAAACTTGCCCTGCCAGTCATCAAAATCGTTACTCTCGTTTTTGAGGAAAATTCTAAAACGAACGACAACCGTTCTGAGGGGTGAGCCCACATTTTTTCAGGCACTTCCAGGCACGTCTAACGGAGTGTCACGTAATTAGTTTCTGAAAAAAAATGAGGGGAAAAGGTTGTTCGTCACATTGTGGTTGCTTTCGTTCGTCAAAAATTAATATAGGGTGTTTCGCACTTGGCGTAAAAAAAATACACCAACCAAGCTGAGATGTGATTTTTTTGAAATTTTTGTTTGTTGGAAAACCACAGTTTTTGGCATAAAGCCCCACGATTTTTCACTTTAAAACAACTTCTTTTCCGCTTTCGGTCACTGTTCGACGCAAAGCGCTGAATCAGTTCGAGTCTTTGACCTCGGACTTCCCCAGTCATTGCCTCCTTCTATTTTAATACCTCCCCCTCGTAAATGCGGAATCTCCCAGCTGTGGTTGGTTGTTTCTAACAACCGTGGGATTTTTTCCCCCTTTCTATATTTCCTTCTCCTCAATTTCACATTCCTCTCCACGACTGAGCACTACCAAATCATTCTGCTTTCAACTTTTGTCCCTGTAACACAGCTCGCCCTTTTCCATCTGATACAGTTTGCCGCACCAGTTCACGCGTTCCAAGTACTACCCTTGTGTCGCCCATTTGTAAACCAACTCAATTCCGCACGTATATTACAGTCCTCCTCACGCTCACCGACTTTCATTTTTATTTCGATCCTCAAGCTCCCCCTCTCGAGAGCCCAACAGTCACATTTTGAGATTCAGCGTTGAATTTCTCTACTCCTAGAGCTGATAATGGCGGAACTTCAAGGAGAAATTCAAGTTTGAATGTGGAAAAACAGCGGACACCTTCACAAATTACCTTCCAGAAAATTAACCGAAGGGTTCTAAATGTTCAAGCGTCAGTAATATTATTCAAATTGATCATTTCAAGGACGTCTGGGCAAAACGAAGCCCTCGTTGAAAATCGGAGGCCGGAAATTTCAATCAGACTGATTAATTACGTCTGCGCACTCCCCACAAGTGAACGCTGCTACAATTTGAGAACGAAACGCGTTATTGTCAGTAAAATTCTGTAGGCTTGATACTTCGCGAGATTTTATTTATCAACACGGACGGTACAATGAAACATTCGACTACTCTTGTTTCACTCGAGAAATCACCTGTTGAACCTACTCCGTATTTATAATAGTGCCAAGAGTTTATTTTTGCGCGTTTTCCTGAATTGTAGCTCCTAGCACGTTTTTAGTATTGGATGAAAAAATATATTGGCTGAGCAAACGGCCATAATGAAATAAGAACAACGAGTGGGCCAATTAATGCTACGCATCGGGAACACGAAAGACACGTCGCGAACTAAATTTATTTCAACATCAGAAAAATGGTCTCTCCATAGCAACACAATTACAGAACGCATCTGACAACAGCTGTCTTATATTAAAAATTGGACTTGCCATCCCAATACTTTGGAACTGCAGTTAACGTACAAGTATTTTCAGAAACGTAATATTGTTAAATTTTCAATATTTCAACTGCGATTGCGGTCCTTAGGTTATGAGCCCGTTTTTCATTATTAAGGTGCACTAAGCGGATAGAAAATTTAACGCTAAATCCGAAAAATGCGACCAAAAGTTGAAAAAAGTTGGTTTAATGTGAAGGCAAACCCCGTGGAATCTCAAAAACTTTTGAAAATCATATCTCGGGAAAGGAATTAGATAAACATTTACGGTGGGCGGCGTTCTACTCCATTTCGACGATGCGAAACATCGTCCTGCATAGATATTGTATAATTGAAGCCACCCTCTCGTTCGAGTTATTTTTGAGGGAAATACGAAAAACCCTCAAAAATCCCCCGAAAATCCTGGTAGGAACGATACAATTGTGGGAATGAACGAGACAGAGATTTTTTATTAAAACAGAATTGATGATGAATTATTGGATCGAAGAAACCACAACTAACTTGTAGAGAAGAAGTAACTATTGAGATAATTCAGAACAGACACACGTACAGACAAACTATTCGGTGAAAATAGGCTCTTTCGATTTGCTAGCTTCAAAACATGAAGATCTGGTAATTAGTCTACCTTTCCCATCGCTCCTTTTTTGAACGATTGCAACATAACATTACAGTACGACTGGTTAATACTTACGATAGAGGGGGAAAAGGGGCGGGGTGTAGGGGAGAAAAAAGGTCGTACTACAAAATGATTGGTCAGGGGGCGAGGCCAAAAACCTCGTACTACTGTTTGAGGCGTGGTTTTCTTCCCCCACTCCAGGCTTTCCGGTTTCACTCCCCCATTTGTCTACTACTCAACGTTATGTAGGATACTGCAAGCAAACCCTTGGGAAAGCCACGAGAATGAAATTTCAGACCGAGGGCGGTTTTCACCAAAAAAAAAACGCAGTAACCGTGACATATCAAATAAAGGTTAGCCTGATTCCACCATTTATACAATGCTAGAAGATGAATGCCGTTAGAAAAGCCGTGATATAAGCCACATCGTAACGTAAGGTGATTAGGTGGTACACCGATGGTTCAGTCATGACAGGCATAGCTGGACTGGGCATTGTAGGGCCCAACTAGTCTTGCTAAGCCGCTGGGAGAGTACGCCACGATATTTTAAGCTGAAATCACAGCCATAAACATCTGCGTGGAAGAGATCCTGACCAAAGGACTCAAGGGCAAGCAAATCTACATATTCTCGGACAGCCAGGCCGCATTAAAGGCCGTTGCTGACAGCTTTAGGGCCAGGCTGGCATGGAATGTCATCATGGGCTCAAGCAGCTCGGTGCCCGCAATAGGCTTTCTCTTATCTGGTTGCCGGCTCACAGGGGGCATGAGGGCAATGAAAAGGATGACCAACTTGCGAAAAGGGGCACAAAATCCGTACCCTTCGGGCCTGAACCCTACGTAGGTATGACGAAGGGTCACCTGAGCCATCTGGTGGCTCGATGGGAGATACAGGAAAACAGCGCCCATTGGCATCGCCAGCCACGACTAAGACAGGCGAAAAGGCTTGTTACGCCATTCCAGTCCAAGGGCGAATGCGATGCTGACACTCTCTAGAAGAGATGTGAGAGTCTTGATTAGCTTCCTCACCAGACACTGCCCACTCAGATATCACCTCAACAAGGGCATCTCAGAGGCGGTGGAATGCAGACTTTGCGTTGAGGAGGACGTGACGGCGGAGCACATCCTATGTGAATGCCCTGCCTTAGCAGTCAAACGTTTTGAATGAATACTTCGCTCAGGGGACTATTGAACCCCACATAATAGCGGAATCTGCGGTGAAAGACATACTCGGCTACTAAGAAAGGGCCAGTGTCACAATAGACCCATGTGTGGCCGCAGTGACAAAGGGACCTTGTCCCGTATGCCCTCGGGGGACAAAAAGGGGATTAAGCGTGTGTTCCACATCCATGTAAACAATCGTTTTGCGGCACCGTATCCGCAGATCCCGTTGACGCTCAACCCTTAACGGACCAGATTTGGACCAACTAAAATTTCTAATAATTATTAGAAGCTCAAAGTGGCCGCACGCCGACGCTGAAACTGGAGAGGAGCGTGCTCAAACTGCCGGAAAAAGATCAGTACAGGAATGCTTAGATAATCGTTGAAAGTAGCGTGATGCGTCGCACTAGTTTTAAAAAAATCTACTAACGTATTAATTATTTGGCATATTGTCTAGCCCTCCTCAGTTTTCCTTTTCGAGGGCCTTTTCAGGCACCACTAGCACTTTTGGAACATTATTCATTCTGAGTAGTACACCTACACGGGTTCTTTCGCAGCACAACAATTTCCTTCGGTATGTGTTTGTGCTCACCCACTCGGCAATCCGATTCGGAGGAAACCCATGGTGGTTACGGGCAAAAAAAAGTTTAAGAAATCACGGCGGTTTATCCCAATTTTCAATGCTGAATCGAAACAAGATGGGTTTTGGAGGTGTCTGTTCGTCAATTCGTAATACTTCGCAGCGTTTTTAGGCTCTCCTTTGTCCGCACTGTAAGCTTCTTCCGCTTTCGTTTTAGTAAGGTTCAATTTTTATTCGCTTCCCTTTTCCGGGCTTTTGTAGATATGTCCGTATTTAAAACGAAACGCTTCGGCACTCTCCAATGTATTGAGTGATCACTTCGCTCGGATTCGAACTCAAAAGTAGTTAGCATTCTTTTCTCGACGTTATGAATTGCTTTTCTTAATCTCTTAACTCCCTCGCCCCCCTCAACAGAGAATAGTGGGAGGATCATTTGTACTTGTCGTTAATCAGAGTAGAACGGCCGATAGAGAACGAAGGAATGGAGAAGTGAGGTAAGAACAGCACTCTGCTATCAGCTTCCAAATGACTTTACCCTAGGCTTACCTCCCTACGTTTCTTCGAATTTATTTCGCACAAATCTAATACGTTTTGCCTCAACACTAGCTACACTACGGCATTTTCCGTGCCCAACGCAGAGGCGGAGATATCTAATATAAAAGGACCCTTTCAAACTGTTCCTACAGCCAAAACCACCATCGCGCAGTCGAGTGGAACTTTACCTGAAGTATAAACGGACTCAACAAAAAAATGTGCCGTGCTATTTCAGCGAGTTTTCAAAGATCATCGCTGGACTAACGCCGAAACGTTGTTTGACTTTGCGGTTATATTTTCTGCAAACTTGAGGGTAATAAAAATGTAGTAATCGACCCAAAAAATCCAGTTTTCAAGGGAAGCAAAATTGATGACAGATTCATTTTGGTTTGCGAGTGCCCGTCATTTATTTTTAAACAGGAATAGCTGCAGTCGAATTTGCGAGAGAACGGCTGAATGGATTCAGGCCTTTTTTTCTTTTGCTCGGTATTTTTTGGAGGCTCGAAAATGATCGAAAAGTGTGAGTTTTCATCAAAAGAAGGGCGGAGATGTACTAAACATGAGGTTTTCATAAAAATATTTAATTAAATACGCCCGTGACAATTCGGAGAACATTATTCAGGACTATGAAACTCAAAGATTTAGATTAACTCGCAACGTGGTTCAGCTCGACAATACCTGTACACATTCACCCATCAATGTTCCTCTGACAATTCGCTAAACGAAGGTGATAAAACTGCTACCGAGAACGTAGTTTTTAACGTTTACGAATTACCCCTTGGTAAATGATAAACTGAATGACTGTCGTTGGAGTGTCTTCCTGCACCTATTTTTATAGCCATTCAGATACAACTCCTGATACATCAAAAAACGAGGTTTGTGAAGAAAATGGAAGAAACAGAATGAATTAAACGAGCAACGCAGGTTCATGAAAACAGGTCACGGAGAATGAATTGCACGAACGTCATCTGTTTTCGTCAACTGTTCAAGAGTTGAAGTGGTAACTCTCGACTGAGAGTGTTCCGCACAAAACCGTATTCAAATACCTACTATTGTTTCTTAATTAGTACTCAACAGTACCATTCAGAGCTTCCTAAGGAATACCCTTTGAATTTTTATTCAATTTCCAACTGTATTTCGCTTTATTCAACGATTTAAATCAAACTCAGGGGTCTTGAACTAGTCAATACGTATAAATTGCCCTTCGTAAATGATTTGTCGAACGGAGATAACGACAAAAGTGTGCCATAACTCTTGTTTTTTAACGTTTTTTAAATATTCGCAGTAACTGCGCAGTCTCTTCTAACTTCAGCAAAACAAGAAGGGTCGGTCGCATTTACACCACAGTGCTTTTAGAATACCTTCAATCACAATGACTTCTACGAATCCCAATGATTTCAAATAAATACAGGTCCACAAAGCAAACTGAACTGTTCCAAAAGTTGTGCTATTTGAACGTCTCGCAGTAAATGCGCTGCTTAATTTGATCAATCTCACAGAGCCTCTTCTAGCAACCACACTCCCTCCCCTTTCCACTATTTCTGCAACTATCCGTTGAACAGAGATATAAGCGAAGATGGATATATTGGAACATGAGATTTGCCGAACAATAAATTATAACTAACCAACGACATAGATGAAATCAGCTAAATCGAAAGTCGCACACCTGCGAGCTCCGTTCCATTCGATTCAGCACCGAAAAATACCAATAAACGATAAGAAACATGACCTGACTACAACAAAAGGACGAAAATTACATATTCAGGCGGTTATAGGCAATTGTCGCCACGTGACGAGTCGAGCTAACGGATTGTTGGACGAAAGGGAGTGCAAATGATGACTTCCGTCGTATTGGCCCGTGAGTTCTTTCAATTATTAGACTTTGGCTCACTATAATTACTGTTATTTACCATTTTTGGTCTAGACACACTCTAACACCTCTGAGACTCATTCCATTCTACCAAGCATCGAAAAATACCCAGAAAACGATACCAAACACGGCGTAGTTGCGATAAAACTGCTTAAATCTCGTTTTTTACCATTTTCCCCCTTAACGATCATGGGTTTCGTTCGATCGGATTGTCGAACAGGCTGGCAGAACTAAATACCATATGGGATTATTGTTAAAGGCGAAATTTGCAGATTTGAAATCACGTAAAGCGTCAA
This sequence comes from Pachypeltis micranthus, assembly GCA_020466155.1. NCBI lineage: Eukaryota > Metazoa > Arthropoda > Insecta > Hemiptera > Miridae > Pachypeltis > Pachypeltis micranthus. The sequence goes on along the minus strand of CM035780.1, from coordinate 11,793,311 downwards.
ATGTGGGAGAGTGCAGAATGAATAACAAACCAAATGCTCTTTTAGGTCTTTCGAATAATAAATGCGAGCCTGAATTCCATCCGCCTGGCGTAGCGTCTTCTAGCAACCTGCACACATATTCAGATTCAGCCGGAGGTCTAAGCCAAAATGTAAGAGACAATAAGAATCTAAAAAAAGCTTTAACAATTTTTTCGCCAAATTGTGACTGCACCTTGCTCTCGGCAACCTGTAGAAATCGGTCGAACCGATGTCTGAATGGGCGGCGAGGGAGGTATCCGAGGAAAGATGCGCGATGCGTCGCACCCGATATTAGTAGGTCACGCGTTGGTACCGTTTGCCCCCAATTGTTGAGTTTTGTGGATGAGTTAACATTTTCAGACTGTTGAATTGATTCAGTAAACACCGGAAATAACGTAGCGGGAAACGGGGAATGTGGTGTAGGGGGTGAATGGCGATGTGATGGGAGGGGTGGAAGGGAAATCCGAGCTGGGAAGTTAAGAATGATAACAAGTATTGATCCGTCTCACTCCACCTGTTGTTCGCCGCCACTACTCCCTTCCGTCACGCGCTAGGCCACTATGCACAGACCATACCCTCCCGTGCCGCCCGTTAGAAAGATTCTCTCTCCCCTACATTCACCTCCGTCTCTACAACCCTTCAGCTTTTCAAAACGTATCTTCCCTTTTATAATAACCCTCCTCGCCGCCGACTAATTGCCCTCTCCGTGCCCCTCTGCCGACAGGCTCTTGTCCTAAATCAAGTTGCCGTTGTGTACTTTGACACTGTTGCTCTTTTCAATTTTTTTCCACCGTTTTGCAAAATAAACGCGTGAAAAGCGTCAAGAGGATACTATCAACAGTCCTTACGAGCTGTTGATCGGATCATTGCTGTGATAAACACATTTTGTCGCCAGGACAACAGGACAATGACGAACTGTGAACAACAGGAGAGAGAGTGAGAGAAAAGTGAAATATATTTCATACAGGAAGAGCCCTTGTGGACAGACAAGAAGCGCAGATTACCTTCTAACAATATTTTTCGATAGTTTCAATTTATGTAATATTTCTTTCATCTTCGAATGAAAGTGCACATTATTCCGAATATATCACACTCTCAATTGTAAGTCTAGGTTAAATTGACTAGACGTGGAAGTATAGATGTCAAAATAACCGAAAAACGCTTCAATTTTTCAGTTATTGTTATTTGAACCATTATTACGTAATAAAGAGGAGCGATTGTCGAATCTACATTGGATAATCCAGGTATTCGTTTTTTTTACGAAGCTCGAGAAATGAATTTGGTGATTTCAACGCGATCGGAAAGGAGTTCCGTAATAAATAAATGAATATCTGGTGCGTTGCAACACACAACTTTCCTTAGCTCTACGTCAATTCACTTTGTAAATGGCTAATTCTATTTAATCGATTCATTTATCACTCAGTTCCTTTGAACTTGGTCAAACAACACGTCACAGCAGCAGGAAGCTGTAGCGCCTACAGCTATGAAATTTATTGTGCTGCTCGTACTCATTGCAGGACCATTATTGAGCAATTGGTATACAGAAAATTAATGAGGCTGTAAACACAAATATTTTGAAGGAGGATAGTAATCACTTTTGCAGAGTTATTGGGAAATAACTGTTAGAACTGGTATTAAACGAAACGGTGGTAGTTGAAATTCAGGAATTTCTGGAGTGATCCCCATGTATCTCATGAGCGTTTTTAAACACTCACCCTATAGGTATTGTAATGGACTACAACACGACTTTTTTTAAAACATTCTAGTCACATTCCAGCGGGGTTTAAAAGGAAAAAACCGCGGCAAAAACGCTTTTCGTCGACAATTTTGATAATTTATTGTGCTGCTCTCGTCATTTTCCCACAAATGGGAATTTAATGGTATAGTATTCATATTGAGAGCTACCAATATAAAAAATTTAATCAAAATCGTTTGAGCTGTTTTTGAGAAAAAAAAATATTTGGTGTTTTGATCACTATGATAACTATAAGTAAATTTCGGTGGATTTTGTTCATACCCTTATTTTGGCGTTCCATGGTAACCTGCGGGCTAGATATCAAGTTTGAGCTCATTTGGTACAGTGGTTTTCTCTAAAAATCGTTCACAGACACACATACTGTACAATTTAAAATGATCGGGAAAGAAAATAAATCGCTTGTGGGGATGAACCCATGAATTGAAATAAACAAATAGATGTATTGAAAAAGAAAATTATATTTTAAAAAGGAGGAAAGAAAAGAAAAGAAAATTCAACTGTCACAAAACTAATTTTGGGTAGAAAGAACAAAAAATACTGTCTCCTCCTACCTAACCTAAGGCCAGCCAAAAATAAATAACTAGTCCACCGACTTGTACACTGGGCAGTCTTCTCTCTTCGTTCGAACAGAAAATGAAGTTCTGAGGTAGAGAGATTTCTTCGGGAAGAGAACGGGAGATCGCAGAACAGGGAAAAAAATCGGGAACGTGCTCCAAACAAAATCCGCCAGGGGAAAACATAACCTTTTTTTCTTCCTCGAACCTTTCTTCTCCTCCGACGAGCGCCATTCCAAGCTATTCGATAGCTGCTTTAATTAGCGCGAGAGACCCCCAGCCGCATCCTTATCCTTCTTCTTTCACGTCACACACCCCTCCCCAGCGGCTGAGGTGGGGTTGTAGAGTTTAAGCTTAGAAGGATGCCAGACTCCTGCTTTCACCCCTTGGCTATCTTGGAGATGGCAACTTCCAGCTGGACTGATGTGCACAACTTTGTAGGGACCTACATACTTGTGAGCTAGCTTGGCTGCATTTTTGTCAATGGCTGATGAGAGTTGGTAAGACTTACGTAGGACTAAGTCACCAACCTTGAAACTGCCATGTTTTCTGCGCAGATTATAGCGTTTGCTTTGGGTAATGCCTGCTTTGAGAAGGTTCTTCTCTCGCCACATGGCAGAGCTCTTTCAGCTTGGACATTCTGGCAGCCCACTCATTTATGCTCTTCGAAGAGGGTGGGATGCTGTCTGCATTTATGGCAGGGGTGCAATGAACGGCGGTAAGTGGGAAAAGGGCTTTGGCTTTCGACCAAAATTCAGGAATGAAGGAGAAAGTACAGTCGAGCTTTGGGTGGCTGTGGTGTGTGCAATCTGAAGCATCCCAAGGTAAAAGTCCCATTTAGTGTGACGGAGTTGGTCTAAATAACTGATTATCAATTGCCTGATATTTCGGTTGGTTCGTTCTGTCGGATTGGCTTGACAATGATATAGAGGCGTGGTGGTGTGCTTGATCCCACAAGCATCAGCTAATTTATTCACAGCACTACTAACAAAATTAGTGGCGTTGTTTGGTAATTAAAACAGAAGGAGTGCCAAAGCGGTTGAGAATTACGGATTTGAATTTGTTGGAGAATGATGGTAGAAGTCGCAATTCTAATCGGTACAAGCTCTGCCCACTTAGTAAAGACGTCCACAAATACTAACAAATACTTGTTTCAGAGAGCTGCGTGAAATGGACCCATGATATCAGCAGACACAACTTCCCAAGGTCCCGTTAAATATCGAGGGTACATTAGACCCTTGGAGATTGATTCTGTGGCTTCACTCTTTGGCAGATATCACAATGGCTGATGTATCGTAATGTGTCCTGATACATGCTCTGGCCAATAGTATAACCTACCAATTCTCCAGTGTGTCTTCGATACCCTCCCAAGTGTCCTGACTGAGGATTATCATGGCATTCCTGTAGAATTTGTGGTCTTATACTCCAAGGAACAACAAGCTTCCACTCGTCACTAGGTTCTTCCAATTCTCCCTTCGTGAAAGATTTATGAAAGTAATATAAATTATCGTTTTCCCACTTCCAGTCTGGGTGATCGTCTGGATTATTGCGGACACGATAGACTTTCCTGTCATACCATTCATCCTGTGAAGATACGGTAGTGTTAGCTTGTGATTTCTGGAGTGTAATGTTACAATAGGCAGGGTTGGTAGAACAGTAATAGGAGCAGCAGTAGGTGTTTGAGCTAAAGATGGATTCGAGATAATGCATCTGCTACATGATTGAGTTTCCCTTTCGATATGTGACTGTAAACGTGTAAGGTTGGAGACGTAGAATCCACCTAGCCAGTCGTCCTGTAGGGCTTTTCAACGACAGCAGCCATTTCAAACATGAATGGTCAGTTATCACCTGGAATTCACTACCTTCTAGGTACTGACGATTCTTTTCAATCCCATAAATGACTGCAAGACACTCTTTCTCAGTTACAGAGTAGTTCCTTCAGCCACAGAGAGTGATCGTGAACAGAATGTTACTACGCGTTCTACTCCCTTTTGAACCTGTGTTAATGCAGCACCCACGCCAACCTGACTGGCGTCCGTTTGAAGTGCAAAAGGCAAATTAAAGTCAGGTCGACCTAGAATAGGAGAGGTTGTCAAGGCGGCTTTTAGCTCCTTAAAAGCAGCATCTTGAGCTTGTAACCACACCCACTGTGTTCTTTTGTTCAAGAGTGCGGTGAGGAGCAGAAATTGACGAAAAGTTTGGAAATGAACCTTCGGTACCAACCAGCCATTCCTTTAGGAATCGACGAAGTTCTGTGAGATTTCCTTGGAGGAGGGTATGCAGTGACAGCAATAGATTTCTCAGGATCTACACTAATTCCTCAGCATTCACGCGGTACCCCAAGTATCGAACCTCTTGGCAACCATACTCACATTTTTCGGGATTTATTTGAAGACCATTTTCCTCAACCGGCGGAATACTTCCTTCAAAAGTGCGCAGTGTGTCCGGAAAGTCGGAGGTACACACTAAAATGTCATCCAAGAACACAATGACTTGCGGATACAAATCGAGGAAAACTGCATCAGCTAAACGCTGGAAAGTAGCCGGTGCATTGGTTAGGCCAAAACGGCATGGTATTGAACCTGAACAGCCCTCTATTTGGGACAATAAATGAAGTGAGATCCCTGCTATTCTCATCAGCGAGCGGGACCTGAAGAAACGCTTGTTTCAAGTCAAGCTTTGATAAGTATGCTGCTTGCCGGAGACTGTCAAGCAGAGTGCTGATGTTTGGCATAGGATAGGAATACTTTTCGTCAGGTTGTTTATTTTACGAAAATCAATGCAGAATCGATATTTTTCTCCTTTTTCGAACCATTACTACAGGTGAGGCCCAGGCGGAATGACTAGGCTCCACAACACCCCTGTGCAACATTTTGTCAAGCTCGGCATGCATTATTTCTAGAACCTTTGGGTGAATACTGATATGCCCTCTGTTCTGATGGGAAGATTTGGCTCAACTTCAATTTTAGTGCATATTTTTGTTGTGAGACCAGGAGAGTCTTCCAACAATTTCAATCCTCTCCGATACGGTAACGTCCAGAATTTCTTGTTCAGCATCTGAGAGCTGAGTAACCCCACAGGACACACTTACATTAGGTATGCGTTTCAGAGTTCGCATGCTCCCCAACTCGCTCGTGAGTAAGCAGTGAAATTTATCGGCTGGATTATCAGGAAACCACCACGTGCTGTTTCCACATTGACACAGAGCCCACACTGCTTGATGAAGTCCAAGCCAACAACCATGGGAAGTGATAAGTTTCTCAGTACATACACTGGGTACTGAATGTCCCGATCACCAAGAGACACAGTCAGCAAGATGGTAGTGCAAATGGTTGAGCACACCCCATTTGCCATTCTCACCACAAATGGGTTTACCTGTGAGAATTCCGGCGAAGCTTCAATTTGTGATGCATTAAACCCCATAATGTGTAATCCTTCATCCCCTATTAGTGTAATGCTTGATCCTGTGTCATATAAGGCAGGAACAACTACATTACTCCCTAGAGAGCCAAGTACTTTCAAGGACAGAGGTAATATTACCAACTCTTGGGTTAAAGACGAATTAAGAAGTGTAGTGAGACATGAACCATTAGTTGTAGAAATCGAAACGAGATCAGACCCAACAAGTGGGCAAGAAGAAGGTAGAGGAGGTACGGTAGCGGCAGTCTCAGTAGATAGAGAAGATGAAGATAAAGCGGCAGTTTGAGGCGATATAACAGATTCAGGTAAGGTCATAACAGCAGTAGTTTCTGATGTTTCCCTAGACACAGGGGAGGCAGTTGATAGTGATAAGAAGGGTGGTGGCGATAAATCTAGTGTATTAAGGCCTTCTATGTGAGCAGGAGCAAGCTCGACCTCTATGGCTGGCTCCCTTCCCGTTTAACGGATTGCACTTTGGGCAAGACGATATTACTACGCCTGCGTGTCCACATCGGAAACAGAATCGCTTATGCGAGGAAGATGGCAATTGGTGTAGACATGGTTAGAGCTCCCACAGTTCCAACAGTTTACAAGCTTTCCACTTCCTTGTTTGGCACAAAGATTGGTCTGTGCATTTTTGCAGTCAGAATTTCTCAAAGGTAACTGCCCATGTGGTGCTTCTTGAGCATCATTTGATACTTGGAACACTGGGAAATCCGGGGTTTGTGACATTGGCTTGGCAGCTTTGAACTGGGAGGGCGCTGCACTGAGGATTCTTTTGGGTTTCCCACAATTAACTCTTCCCTGCGACTGAGCTCAGTTACAAAAACGATCAGGTCATTATAAGTTGGGATAGAGTGGGAAGAGTGTTTCTCTTCAAAAGATCTTCTCGTTGTGGGGTCAAGACGACCTAAGGCAAGTTGCAATTTGACCAAGTCGAAGGGGTCGTTAAGATTCAAGGCGAGTAGGGCATTCCAATTGTTTTCATGGGTGGTGATAAAATGCTGTAGCTCTTTTAATGAAGAATCCCGAAGAGGACGGAAATCGATTATCTTGCTTAGGTAATGATTTGCTAACCTTCGCTTATTTTGGTATCGATTCTTAAGTGCTTGCAAGGCCAGAGGACTCTAACGGGAACCCAGCAATCACTGCCAGAGACAAGTTCTGAGATACTGAAATTGTTTCAATATCTGACAGAGAACTGTCATAGTGTACAAGAGAGAAAAATTCAACCCAGTCCTCAATTTTTCCGGAGAAATTCGGTAGAGAAATTCGAGGTAACAAGCTGGGAGAAGAATAGGAATTTTCAGCACTCGCCTTCAACTCGCTGGAGGCCTTTAATCCCACAGCATTCCTCTTAAGTTTCGCAAGAATACTGGTTACCTTATCGATTAGTTCTATAAACGACAAATGTGTTTTTGTTACTTCAATTTGCTGGCTTTTACTAGAAACCTTGGAATTGTAATCGTGGATACTAGTATTTAAACCGTCCAGTTTTGATTCGATGGATACAACTCGAACGGAACTGGATTCAAGAGAATCTATGTCGGCATCGGCGGTAAGTAACTTTGAACGTTCATATATCGATTGCAGAACGGCGAATAAACTCTCGCGCTGGGCGAGGAGTGACGAACGCCTTACTCCGAAATCTAAATCTTTATTCTCTTCCTTGCTCATTTTACTGAACGGAAAACAAACGTAACTCGTATGTAATAACTACGCTAGATTTACACAAATAAATAACTTAATCTTTATCTTTTTAACGTTGGGCGCCAATTATTTTTGTACAATTTAAAATGATCGGGAAAGAAAATAAATCGCTTGTGGGGATGAACCCATGAATTGAAATAAACAAATAGATGTATTGAAAAAGAAAATTATATTTTAAAAAGGAGGAAAGAAAAGAAAAGAAAATTCAACTGTCACAAAACTAATTTTGGGTAGAAAGAACAAAAAAATACTGTCTCCTCCTACCTAACCTAAGGCCAGCCAAAAATAAATAACTAGTCCACCGACTTGTACACTGGGCAGTCTTCTCTCTTCGTTCGAACAGAAAATGAAGTTCTGAGGTAGAGAGATTTCTTCGGGAAGAGAACGGGAGATCGCAGAACAGGGAAAAACATCGGGAACGTGCTCCAAACAAAATCCGCCAGGGGAAAACATAACCTTTTTTTCTTCCTCGAACCTTTCTTCTCCTCCGACGAGCGCCATTCCAAGCTATTCGATAGCTGCTTTAATTAGCGCGAGAGGAGACACCCAGCCGCATCCTTATCCTTCTTCTTTCACGTCACAATACACACACACAGGCCATTTTCCCAAATAGTATTTTTCGGACTCAGAGGGGTCTGAAACGTGATGATCTGAAGAAAACTCAAAAAATTTTTTTTTCAGCCGATTACATAACTTTCCTTTCTACTTTGTAGAGCCAAGGAAAGGGTACCCAGCGTGGCGGCATTAAATCCTCTCCTGCCAGCACCACACAGCTCTACAGGGAATTTCCAGCGAAACCACTGCCCATGGAAGCTGAACCCATGGCTTCATGGCCGGCAGTGTAGAGCCCTTATAGGGACTGCTGGCCGTGGTCAGAAGCCCCCGTGGTACCCATTCTACTTGGCTGCATGGGGATTTCAGGGCGAAGCTACACCGACTTGGTCTCTGTGACGAAGAGACTTGTAGCTGTGGAATTGCCTCTGAAACAGCGCAACACGTACTGTGTGAATGTTCCAGACGGATAAGTCAGTGTGCACATCTGAGGGAGACGGTGTTCGGGGATGAGCTCCCGACTAACCTGACCCATTATGTGTCAGCGACTGGCTTCGCGGCGCTGGAGGACTTGGCGAGAAGCGTCCTCACTTAGTCAAAATATCTGACAAGGGACCATAGCCTCCCCAGTATTGCAACTGCCTTCGACACCTCTCAGCTTCATTGCACTCGCAAAAAGGCGTAACGAAGCAGAGGCTAGTTGGTGCCACTGGGGGAAGCGGTAGGAGGCCTGACACCCTGAAAGACTCTCCCTTCAGGCAATGTCAGATCTCCGAGGCACACCAGAAGGCCGCTAGCGGGCGACCGCTTAGCAACTGGTAGCACGGGCTGCTAGACGCCCCCTCGCAGATTGAGGAAGGACTCGTGCTGGTCTGGTTCACTAAGTGCTGGAGGGTGGGCTCCTGAAGCCGTTAGGCCAGGGAGTTGCTTTCCCTCGTCTACGACGTGGGGACGGGTTAAGAGCCCTCCGGCTGGCACAACTCGGACCGAAAGCTCGGCAGTAAAATTTCTCTAATCCCAGCCTTAACTGTGATCCCCTATTCGACGTGGTGAGGGCGGACGTCTCGATATTCATCCTCCCTGGAACCTTCTCTACACATCCTATCCTACCCTACATGACATTAACATACACACAGGCTCCAAGTCACAGTCTGACAGGCTCTACCCATAATAGAGATTGCATACCATAGGATAGACTGTACTAGTGATCGGTATAACAGTTTCAAACGCTTCTTAACGCTCGCCCATAATTGGGAAGGTCAACACTATTATGAAAGAATTAGGTATACGCCTGTGCAACAGGGTAAAGAAGTCACGCAAGTACGAAACCTATTTATTTCTTCTCAGCACGAGGCTGTCATGTTTTTAATCCGTATATTCCATCCAGTTCTCACTCAATAACGCTAGATGTAGATGTACCACACAGTATTTAGGTATATTTATATCTACATAGTCTTTGGAAAAAATTAAATAGTATCTGCTCGTCGAGATGAACCACTTTTTATTACTTAGTCCTTTGATTCAAACTCGATTAATTTAAACCTTCATCACGGCCATTTTGACCCTCTTTTAAGAAATACTTTCTTTGAACCATTTGGTTACGTTTCTTAATATACTACTCAATACTTTTCGCATTATTTGGTCCGACGTCAATATAATGTTAGCATTTAGAAAATGATGAGAGGGGATGAATAAATACAATTCATATGACACTTCCATAGCAGAATAGTGATGGTAGTGCAATCATCAACCTAACCAATGAATGTTTTACAACGGGTATAAAATAATTGCCAAACGCCGACGAAATTTTGGAATTTTTTTACGACATTATTGACTTCTTTTTGACTAAGTTTTCTCACAGTTTTTCTTCTAAAACTCCAGAACGGCAAAACAAGAAACTAACGTTGGCAGTCTGTAGATCTGAAACTCGTGTTTTTAAATGTAGGTCGTCGGATGAGTAGCTGCAGCTCAATAAATTCAGCAACTTCAAGTGCTACCAGTTTTTACGAAGTTACTTGTTTTACAAGTGCCTTCGAACCATGAGAAAAATAGATTGGGTTAAAAAGACGTAGAATGTACGTAGGGCTGGGTAGATTTGTGTGATGCGTTCCACCGGATATTGTTTTTATCACTCTCTTAGGGTTCACCACAATCTTCGGCTAAATGCGCTATAACCACGCTCCAATCATTTGTGTCAGTTCGAAAGCTGAGCCAGCAAACTGTAGATACACGTTCGGGGCTACTCGCGTTTTTAACGGCTGTAAAGTCCTCGATTTTCAGCCACTTGTTCCCTGTAAAACCCCCCTCTCAAGTGGGATTACCGAACCTTCTATTTGTAGAAGCTTCAGTAAGTTCTTTTCTCCTTGATTGCCCTCCGCCCTCATCTTACAGGGTTTACCCCTGAGATCTTACGATACCACTTTACTCAAGCTCGGCCTAATGGGCCACTTTCTTTGGCTCAATTTTTCCAAGACTTTCCAATAGCTTTTTTTTTTTATTGGGGCGTTTGAAAGTCGGGTTTATCAGCGGTCAGTTCGACGGCTCTGTGGCGAATAGACGTTTAGAGCCATTCTCAGTTTACCGTCCGCAATCAAAGGGGTCACACTTTTGAGTTTCCCATATCCAAGATCTTCCCGTATCGAGTGTTTCCACGTGCGACAAACGTCAATAAGTTCAATTGAGAGATTAGCTCTAGTTTGATTTTCAGCCTTCAAGGGTGCCCAGAATGCTTGATTTTTTCTCTCAAAAGCGCTGTGCCAATTTTAATTTTAATTTACTGTCCGTTACCCAAAGGGTGCAAAAAAGTATTGTAATCCTGCATGAAAAAAGTTAATGGCCAATCTTATCTAAGAATTCTTAATACAGTATAACTGAAAATGACTGAGTCGAACAACTTCAATCTTGTTAGATTATTGATCTATCGAAAATTGTTTTCAAACTCCTCTTCTCGTCAATCCTTCAAATACTAACAACGAGAAGGGGAAAGAGGGAAACAGTAAGATCCTGAACTTCTCTTATTCAGACGACCCTGTTGAAAAGCTGGTAGTGAAGATGGAAGTGAGAAGGGTGTTCCGAGAGGGGAAAAAAGGGAACGAAGGGCGATAGGCGTGACCCTAATAGTGACAGGACAGAAAAGGAGTTCAAGGTCCCTGTCGGTTGGAGGTTGCTTCCCAGAGGATATTATTGAACGCTTCTGGCTTCCTAGTGGTTCCCTTCTCGGGAGTAGCGTTGAGAACGCACTGAACGTTAAATATCTAGCGTGACGCATCACACAACTTTCTTTAGCTTCAACTACAATTGTGATAACTCAATTAATTAATCCATTTTTTGTTTGTTGAACTCGGCGCCACAATCACTTCCTCGAGACTGGAATCGCTTAAGGTTCCGAAATTTATTGAGTTGCTTCTACTTAACTGCCATCATGATTCTTTGAAGAAGGTTCAGGTCGAACAAAGAAATTTTTCCGCGAATGTTGTTGCGTAAAGTTGTGTGAGGCTTCACATCACACATTTTTCAACTCTTTATGGTCGTAAAGTTACGGATGTAGTCCGTGAAGGGGAAATAGCGATCAAATCCTTGAGTGGTTTTGTCTCTCCCGTTTTGAAAAGACCTCTGCCAAACGATTCAGTAAATCGAAGGATATTCGTACCTTCGCCACCCATTACCACAACAAAAGTGGTAACGGGGGCGTGTATCTTTCAACAATCTCGAATATTGTTGTAATATGAACCTACGAATACCTCCGAAACATCGCACTTAATTATTCATTGTTCCTCTTCCCAATCACCTTACTCAAGAAAAGGTTAAACCCTGATGTCGGTATCCATTTCGGCGTAATCTTAAATAGCTCAAGTACCGCACAAAACACGAACTTTCGTTTCTAAAACTATATAAAAGATCGTTTACGTGAAGTAGAGGAAACTGCTGATTTACGTGGGGTCGATGAAGTTTTTCAGGGAGTAAGGATAACGAGCGAATGCTTAATAGCGATTAAGTCTTGGATGCTTTAGAAGGGATCTCTCCTCTAAAGAAATAGAAGAACAATCATACGTTGATTTATACCACTTATTTCATCAAGGAAACGCTAAACAGTTACTGCATAGTAGGTACCATTTAGTGTCCTCGCATAAGGTTGTGATCTGACGAACGAGTTACCTGTACTTATTCGCTTTTCTTTACCTCAATCGCTTCACTGACAAAAACATCGAACCAACACGACGGCATACTTAGTTAAACGTTCCTAAATTGATGAAATACAGTACAAAATGCCAACTTCCGCATCGCACAGCACTAGATAACTGATTATTAACGTATGAGCGAACAAGCGGCGCACCGTGAAGTGGAGGAAGTTAGTCAATGGGAAGAAATAGCGCGCTAATCCTTAATAGTGAATTAGTCTCGAATGTTCTGGAAAAGGCCCTCTCAAACGACTCCGTAAATCGTACTTTCCTTCCTCGATTTACACCCATTATCGACAAAAGGGTTAACCAAAGAGTATCATTTAACGTTTTCAAATACAATTGTGATATGGACTCAACGAAATACCTGTGACGCATTCTCCGAAGCGTCGTACTTCTTCATTCATTTTAATTCGTCTTAATCACTTCGCCGAAGAAAATATCGAAAACTGACGACAGCTTTCTTAGCTGGCTACTCTTAAATAGCTCAAATACGACACAAAACACGAACTAACGAACTGTTTATTAACCTCGAATGAATAGGCGGCGCTCCGTGAAGTGGATGAAGTTCGTCAATGAGAAGAAATAGCGCGCAAATCCTTAATAGTGACTCAGTATCGATCTTCCAGATCTCAATCAAGTTCACTACCAATTTTCAAATGTTTCTAAGAAAATGTAGTTTAGCACAACTTTTTCCTCATTGATCCCCTCATCGGTGCCAAGATTCTACGAAAAAATCAGGGCACTAGTCCAATAAACTACCTATACGTCCAGTGTTTAATAACGACCATAAGGAGCAACCCTGGAAATGTTAGAATTCAAAGCGACGCCGTTTCACTTAATTCTCCCAGATTTACCCGACAATACCAAAAACAGTAATCACGCACCTTCTGAAAAAATAATATTGACAGTCTCATTGCTCCCCAGATTAATTGCTCGGATTGAAGAATTCAAAAATAAATTACGTAAAACTGAATACAAGCACAAGCAGTCAAAGCAATGGAACGTCATACGGTCTAACAAATAAACAAAAATGGAACGAGAAAAGCTCTACGAACAACTTTTAATAATGAGAAATTAGGTTATCACGAGACATTTGAAGCCGAAAGAAAAAACAGAATGTTGACCGTCCTATTAATGAACAGAAAAGCGATGGAAGAAAAAGCGACCTGCCCAAGGAGTGAAGGCTGCTAACTGGACGTAGTTTTCACCTTTCATAACTAATTTGATTCTTTCTGTTCAAACGTTTTTGTACAAAGATAGAAAAATGATTGCCGTAGACAGTTAAGCCACAGGTTGCAGGTGCATTATTGGCCATTGCAGTTTACGTACACCGCAACCTTAATAAATCATTGAACGAAGAGAGAGAAAAAAAAGCAGAGCGAGGAAGACCACGTAATTCATTATATGTAACATAACTTATTTATGTCCCAGTGTTCGATTAAAAAATGGTGGGAAGTGACAAAAATTTTCGTTATTTACTCTCCACTGTTAAGAGTGCATCGCTAAATCCTCACTGAGCACCTGCACAAAGGATCAGATTAAACGGACATCCTGGAATCATCCAAGCGCGGAAAGTCTTTGAGAAGACGAACCCGTGGAAGAAAAGGCGGAAAGATTCTTAATTAGTTGATCCTAAGTTCAAACGAACGGTGTTGAGAAAAACCAGTACTTTGACTTTGATCGCTTGTTGCTTCCTAATGATGTGCGGATCTACAGAGCTTTCAAGACAGCAAAGCCAACCAGGCTTGCCTAACTGACTAACGAACAGAGCTCGGAGCTGTCTGTCTCGTATCGGCAGTAATCCTAGGAGTAATTTATCCGTACGATATTCAAATCATCTTTTCCGACTGAAGCTGTTGTCTTGAACGTGCTACTATTGTCACCAATTTTGTCAAAGGATAGTTCCAACGAAATTCCAGAATCCTCTTCGATCCACTTCGATTTAAGTTTTCCCTATAATTCGAGAACAGTAACCATCCCTACAGTTCCATAAATGAGCTATATGCTTATTACACAGTAACGGTCGTAAGTTAGAATGGGCAATCCAATAAATTCCTGATCGTTAAGCACTAACAATTTCTACTTATCGCGTTAAGTACCGCTAGGCTTATACGAACTGAGTGAACATTAAATTGAATTAGTTAATCCGACGTGAAAAGCGCTTCTCTGGGCAGATTTGCTACAAGGCAGTTTGCGTGTGGCGTCATAAACCATCACCACGCTTGGTTAGACAGGGGTATACCGCCCTTCAGCTTTTGGCTATGAATCCAGCACGCGCTGTTTCCAGAGAACTCCATACTCTAGTGTGGATCGATGTGAGAGGTTCCCGGAGCATCCTGCTTCGCCTCTCGACACTCCGATAGTTTTAGAAGCCAGTGCTATAGCCCATGACCTTAAGCTTGTCCACGTGTTTTCTACACCAAACTACGTAGCCATTTGCTCTACTGGCAGATTAGTCCTGTCATAATTGAGATGTCTTTTGGTGGAGAGCGTGACACAGTTTTCTGACTGTTCACTACGATTTGGTTTATACTTAGCACACAATTAAGTAAACGTATGAATAGTGGAAAGTAAAATCAACATTTTTCTACGATATTTCCCACATCTACACAAGTTTTTTTAGGGCAAAGCTCTTTGTTTTAACGTGCCAATTTCACCAAAGCACTCGTAAAATCGTCCATGGATTTCACTTACTTGCCATGACTTGAACGGATTTTCGAGGGCTATTCTGATATTGCGCGGCGAAGGCTGAGGTTGTATCTCTTGATATATTTCCCCTTCTATCTCGAACGCGCTACGACTCAAACGTCGTGCTGTGCTGCGCTCTCCGCAACCTCATCCTGTTCTTCCAGAGCAAAGTTTATACGCTCATCCGGCTGAAATGAAGGTACGCTTTGATTAATTGCCGTCATGTTGGGGATTAACGACGCTTCATAAAATACCCCCCGCTACCTCAGGCAAGTTAACCGTCCCTACGATTCAACGCCCACTAAAACGTTATGTTCTTATACTGCAAACTAACTTCCAAGACGTTTAACTATTTAAGGAATTCGAGGAGGAAATGAAGGTATTGCAACCACGTTACAAATATCTGGTGCGTCGTATCACACAACTTTCCACGAACACTCATCGATTACAATCACTCTAGCAACTAAATTCAATCTGAAGAAAAATTAACCTTCCGCACTGGTTGCGAAATGTATAACGCTGCCCCTACTAATTCTATGTATTGTAGAGGCAGCGGAAGGAGGAACGACGTCGTGCGAGCGCCACAGCCGAGAAACTGCAAGTTTCTTTTTTTTCGAGTTGGGTCAATTTTAAGCCTCGGATGAAGTGAAGAACTTACGAGGGACATTCTGCTCCGAAATCATTGATATTTTTCATTAAATTTCTGTCTCGCTCTAAGCCTGAGCGAAAGCCAGGTAGGGCACCACTTTTTGTTCATTTTTTGGGGTCAAGCCCTATTTCACGTAGATTTATTTTTATTAACAAGTGAAAAGTCTCCTTATTAATTTTTTTTAAACATTATTAAGTATAATATAAGAAGATTCCACTCTTTTTACTTTCCTTGGCTCTACAAAGTAGAAAGGAAAGTTATGTAATCGGCGGAAAAAAAAATTTTGAGTTTTCTTCATATCTTTACGTTTCAGACCCTCCTGAGTCCGAACAACACTATTTGGGAAAATGGTCTCTGTGTGTGTGTGTGTGTGTGTGTGTGTGTGTGTGTGTGTGTGTGTGTCACTAAAGTGTGTCTGTGAACGATTTTTAGAGAAAACCACTGTATCAAATCAGCTCAAACTTCATATCTCGCCCGCTGGTCACAATGGAACGCTAAAATAAGGGTATGAGCAAAATCTACTGAAAGTTAACTATAGTTATCATAGTGATCAAAACACCAAATTTTTTTTTTCTCAAAAACGGCTCTAACGATTTTGATTAAATTTTTTATATTGATAGCTCCTAATAAGGCAACTATACCATAAAATTCCCATCTGTGGTGTGGAAAATTGGTATTGTAGTTCAATTCAATACCCTGAGGGTGAGGTGTTTAAAACCGCTCATGAGATCGATGGGGCTCACTCCAGAAATTCCTGAATTTCAACTACCGCTGTTTCGCTTACTACCAGTTCTAACAGTTATTACCCAATAACGCTGCAAAAGTGATTACTATCCTTCTTCAAAAAATTCGAGTTTACAGGCTCATTAATTATCTGTGTACCAATTGCTCAATAATGGTCCGGGAATGAGTACGAGCAGCACAATACATTTTGTAACTGTAAGCTCTACCGATCCTGCTGCTGTGACGTGTTGTTAGACCAATTTCAAAGGAACTGAGTGATGAATGAATCGATTAAATAGAATTAGCCATTTACAAAGTGAATGTACGTAGAGCTAAGGAAAGTTGTGTGTTGCAACGCACCAGATATTTTTTTATGTCGATACTTACAATCTTGTTCTGTTTCACCCCGCCCGAGTGAGAGACAATCATTTTTTTAAATTTAATGTGTTCAGCCGGATCCTCACAGTATAGTTAACTCATATCACCGTCAACATGATTTTTCTGGAAAAGGGTGCTTTCTACTATTGTCTAATTACAGACGAAATAGAGAGTTTATGAGAAAATCAACCAAAGACCTTGAATTACAAAATTTTGACAGATGTAACTAATTAGTTTATAAACTCTTTAGCTCGTTTTCAGTTTTTGCTCTTTCGTTTTCCGCAAAACCAGCAGTAAGAACCATTTCAATATTTTGTACAGTACAAATAGTAACGTTGAAGCGACGAGAAAAAGGGCGCCCAACACGTCGACGTTGTGATACTGCCACCAAGTCATAAAACGGCTCGACGATATTAATTGGTGAGCTCCTTTATGGCGAAGTACGTACTCCGTCCAGTAAACGGCCGTTTCCAAAGCTGACGCGGGCCGGTCTAAAAACGCTTCGGAGAGTTTTTTGGCGTTTTCTTTGAATCTGAGAAGAAAAAAAAAGTTCGAGTCGGTTGTAACATAAACATAGTAGTATTTTCAACTGCGTTCTATTTTAGTTTGATGTGAAACCCTTGCCAATTACCACGCAATGGTTTAATATTCTCTTGAACAGAACCCAACTGTGTTTTGCCCATAAACAGCGTAGCGCCCAATCGTAGTGCCGAGAACAATTAGATAACAAATGGGATTTTTGTGCGAAAGATCGAATTTTTCAGTCCACAGCACGGCTGATCACTGGGTTATGGCAGGTAATGGGAATCCATGTTAGTGCTAGAAGGGCCAGTACACACAGCACAGGCTCTGCGAAACCGCCCAAACTGGACTCGGATGGTAAGAAAAATCAACAATTGATCAAAACACCCCGGATGGACGTCCATTCCGTTTAGGCAATAATGGAAAAACTCCAAGCTACAAGAAGAGGGAGCGGAGTACCTAACCCGACAAATTGTGTGCCTTACCTCCGCCCCTGCCCTTGTAAAATTGAAACAAAAATAAATAAATGATTCAGAATCGCCGTCTCAGCCAATCAAAACCTGGCTCCGTCACGAGGTCCAGCCCGGACACACCAGGAGGTATGACTAATGCCAGGAGGGCAGGGGGGCCGTTCCCAGGCGCACTGCTAAGGCGAGAGCGTCCTTGCAGGCAGAGAAAGGAAATAGGAATGAGCGGAATTACTGGATGAGGATGGAAAAGAAAAGAGATAAATGGTTAGGCCACCGAAGTGCTGACGGGTTGATATAGGTCACAGAAGAGGCATACTCGTATGTGCAACCGTCTTCCGACCGTAGTGGGAACCATCACGGTACAATTTCTGCATCTAGAAGATTCTTGCAGGTGACACCTGGCGTTTCTCAGGAAGTAAGTACGGCTTGTGAGGCTTGAAGACTGGCATAATACGACTTCTCCCAAAAGGAGCAGTCAGAAGTCAACAAAAAAGTGGGCTTTTCCAGAAACCAAGGTCTGGGCGTTGTAATTGCGGGAATTTCCGATGGTCTGGGGTGGTGAGCCCACCAGTGTCAATACTCGCGTAGTACGACCATGCTCAAACACAAGCAAAGAGCGATTTATGAGCGAACTTACGATCGATCTCCCAAGACTTTTGAAATTGCTTCTCTCAAACGAGCCTCATCGAGGCTCGCATAGTCCAACGAGACTCCCATCCCCTTTTTCGTTAGAGTTTGAGCATTTCTGTGTTGATCGCCAAACATCGGAAGGCATATGACTGGAATGGCTTCAGTTATTGCTTCGTGGGCCCCCAAGAGACCGCAGTGGCTGATGAAGAGCACGACGTTCGAATGAGCTGAAATCAATAAAAGATTATAATTATATACAAGTATTTGCTTAACTAATTCAAATTTAAATTCATTTCATCCAACGTACTAGTTTTGAATAATTCCAGATTTGTTGATGCTGGTGGTACTTGAAAATTGGTTTAGAATTAATTTAATTAGAAGAATCAACAGGTTTTCAGACAGGTGTTTCCCAAGGAAGCATTCTCGGCCTTTTCCTATATCTAGTTTATGTGAGCCGTAACAGTTGTGGCTATCATCCAGTTATTATTATTATTATTCGCTTGTTCCATATGACCAAAGTCATGGAAGATTTGGATAGAATTCAAAAACTACTAGTTTACTTTAAATCAACCGAGTTGCGAGTCTATGATGATGAGTCACGTGCTTCCCTCACTCCTGACAAACCAACCTAACAGCTAATAACAGCGGAACGTTCTTCCATCACTATTGCGCGCGCAGGTCCAAAAGTCTCGTTTATATTTGATTCACCCTCGTAATAACCCTATGTTTTCAGTCAGGAAAATTTTTTTACAACCCCCCCCCCCTCAAAATTTGATACTTTACGTTTCAAGACATGGGGATTCCAATCTGCAATGTCCGTCCGCCGACCCCCGTCCACCGCCCACCCTCCACCATTCACTGTCCGCCGTCCGGGCCGCTTTGTACCTTTAACGCGGTCTAAAAAATCCGTTCTTTCGCACAAAAATCCCATTTGGTATCTAGTTGTGCCTGCCATCTCGGCAATCCGATCGGACAAAGCCCATGGTTGTTATGGACCAAAAATGGTTTTAAAAAATAACAAAACGAAGTATAATCGCAAATACGCCGTGTTTCGTATCGTTTTCAAGGTATTTTTAAATCCTGGGTTGAATGGAATGAGTATCAGACGTGTACAACTGCGTATAGTGAAATTACATTAATTATAGTGAGCCAAAGTCAACTAATCGAAAGAACTCGCGGGAACTACAGCGGAAGTAAACGTTTCGTCGTTAGTGCTCCCTCCCTCCTTTTCGTCTCATCAAAACCACCCGCCTGCTCGACTCGCAACGTTGTGCCAATTGCCTACAGGCGCTTACAGGCGCCTGGCGACGGGGGAATATTTAGTTTTCGTAGTTCCATTGTAGTCAGGTCATGTTTCGTATGGTTTACTGGTATTTTTCGATGCCGAATCGAATGGGATGGGTCTCGGAGCAGTAATACTAGGTCAAGCTGTTCATGAGAATAATAAACCGTTGTGTAATAATTTGCAGAGTTTTTTCATTCATCGGGAAATCTCTGGAGACGGCCATACGGCTCACGCCATTTTCCCTTTTTCTAACACACGTTTTTCGTTTCGACAACTTTCTTCGTCCAGGACGACCATTAGTTTTGGTGGCCACCATTGACTGTGAATCAGTTTTTTCGCCGTACACCAGCTTTCAGCAGGAAACATTTCATAAAGGTATGATCCAATTAAAATTGTGTTGATATTTTTATTTGTTCAAGTTCCATTTTTAGTTTGTATATATTTTCTCGAAGAGTTAATTTTCCGTTTTTGTTTCATTACATTCAGATTCAATTTTGTAATAATTTCTTCGGTCTTTTTTATTTTTCGCAAGATCAACAATTAGGTATTATATTGTACGAGCCCTAAGTTTACTCCACACAGACAAAGTTTTTCACCTACAGACGCCTCGTGGAGTACAGAATGTTTCTGTAGATAAAGTCAAACTATCTTTCTTGTCGGCTGACTCTGCAGATTTTGACCCAGCTTCTCATCCCTCTTCAATCCCTCAGGCCAGCTCACCAGCTACTGAACCGACAACTCATCATACTGCCACTCGGAGTGGTCCGGTTTCCAGTACAGTATGTTGACTCTTGGGAGAGATTTGGATAGAATTAAAGTTGAGTCGGTGCTTTTTTACGTAAAATAACCGAGTTGATTTATTCGATTTACACACACACACAGTATCAATTTGCAGATGATGTAGCAGTCTTGAGCACGGCTAGATGCTCCTTTGCCGTTATGCCCTTTAGGAGTACATAGACATTTTATCGTGCACCCACTAGGGAGTAATTATGAACCCCAATACGCATTGGTTGCGTTTACAACCAGAGACGAAATGATTCACCCTCGATCCAATCCAATGGCGAGCAAATCCCACAGGAGGATAGTGTCAGGTACCTTGGCGTACAGCTGGACAAGAAACTGACATGGCAATGCCATATCAAGTTTCTTTTTGGGAAGGTACGCCAACGACAACTCAGCTTTCTCATGGATAAAAGACGCTCATTCTTGTTAAAGTGGGCAAAGTTCATGTAAGATTGACATCATTAAAGAAGCACTACAAAGAGCACGTCGGCAGCAGCAATCTAAAAACGGTGTACATTCCTTCTGCTTGAGTAACTGACACACATGCTCGGAACTGTGATTGCAGCTATAAAAAGGTAAAAACACATTGCGCGTTCAATTTAGTATATTTCTGAGCGTTTACTTACCAAGAATATCCCTTTGAGGAAACCACGCGCTTGCGTAGACGTTGGAAGGCATGTGCGGCAATTTTTCTTCCCATTTCCACAATACTGTTTGTTTGACTTCAGAGAGCACGTTGACGATTGCGTCCCTCTTTTCGGAACTCATGGAAGAACCCTTCAAGACGGACCCCATACTGAAGTATATAACTCCGTGAGAGGAATTGTTCACCAACTCGTTCAAATCCTATAAAGAAAATCCGCGTTGAGTTAAAATTTCGTAATTGAGCATGCAGCGCTATTGTACTGTCCACTTTGAAGTGTAATATGTCTTCTAACCTCATCGAGATTTCTCGACAAAATTAGTTACATTTTTAAGGACTACTTCCCCGTTCTTACAACGAGTACCCGCACTCACTCGCTCAACGTTACTTAATTTCAATGAGCACGCCCTCACACGCATTCCGCCATCAGCCTCTTTGTGTGGCATAGCGATTTGAGTCCTTTCGCAAAAACTGCGAGCTCCCTCAGACCAAGCGAGCCGCAGAGTTATATCGTTTTTCCATCTGTTGAATAATAACTTGAGGTGACAGTAACGCGTTTTGATTATTTGACAGTAAATTGTGTCTGTGCCCGTCGTCTGCTTTTCAATTCAACAACCCGAGCTATCAGGTTCGCATTTTACCAACGAGAAGTCTTTGTATTTTAGTTTAAGAACAAGAAGTTGGTTTGCTTCGTTCATTAAATTCAAGTCTATACGTAGTTTCTTGCCCAGTTTCCTATCAGTAGTATTTATTGAATAGTTTTATTTTCTGGTTAGTTCATATTCATTAGGCAAGCTGCAGATGAAGCTGCCACAGTAACAACGGCTCTTTTTCGTCTCAAACCAACACGAGGAGGACGCTTGTGAGCCACCAGCCTCTTATATGGGGCGGAAGTCTGGGCTGATACACTGAGCCTTGCCGAACAACCGGACTAGCAGAAAAAGAGAACTAGGGCTGTGACCCTTGGGAGGTGGCAAGACGAGTGGGACACAGTTTGGAAGGGGCAGTGGACCAATCAGCTGATTCCAGCACTTAGTCCATGACT
Organism: Pachypeltis micranthus; assembly: GCA_020466155.1. NCBI lineage: Eukaryota > Metazoa > Arthropoda > Insecta > Hemiptera > Miridae > Pachypeltis > Pachypeltis micranthus. Next base: position 11,771,301 of record CM035780.1, on the reverse strand, counting down.
CGTCAGGCGCCACAGTGAGATGGATATCTCCCTTTCCCATTTCCTCGCGGGGCATAGAGCGTTTAGTATACCTTGAGTATCGTGGATATCTATTCCCACTGAAAAAAGGGAATTATTTATTTTCAAAAACGGTAGCACCGCAATGCATAAGCGACCAAATTAATGATCAGGCTACACAAATGAGTTCAGAGGTTAGCAATACTCTTACACATGATGGCAGTGGTGCAGAGGAGGTATGCCCTCCATATTGAGTGCTCATACCGCACCATTTCTCAGGAGGCAGTATTGGTGGTGGTATCGGTTATCCCGATTCATCTTCTGGCAGCCGAGCAGAAAGAGCTCTGACCCTTGGTAGGTGGCAAGACTAAGGAGCGGTGGACAGGTAACTGATTCCTGCCCTTGGCCCATGGCTCGGGCGACGCAACTAGTTCCCAACAGACGAGGAGCATTTAGAGCTTAGGTGCACCGAATTGGAAAGGCTGCAAGTTCACACTGCAATGGCGGATGATGCTTCCTTTGCCTCCTTCTCGTGTCGAAGGTGAGAAGGCTGGCGATGCTCAGTGGGAGACACAGTCCACACGTACTCGTCTGCTCCATGTTGCATGCCGAAAAAGCTTGGAGGCGTATCGCTCAATTTGCCGGGCAGTGCTCAGCCAGAAAAGGATCGAGGTAGTTGATCCGGGATCTCGCAGGGATCAAGAATGAAGAATGAAGACACGGAGAAAAGACCACTCCTGAACCTCTAGCTGCTGGGTAGTATGAGAATGGCCCATTCTTCTTGTGAGGTTGAAGAGCACAAGAGCTGCAGAGAGGTTACCTCATTGCAAATTGGCGGCAGAGCTATTTTCGGTTGATGCCTCAAAGCCTGCATTAGGTTGTTAAGAGGTATTATTACGTTTCGACCTGACTCTAGTCAAAACTCCTGGCTTCTTCCTCGGGATTTTTCTTGACTCCTCAGTTGCTTGAATTGACAAAACATTACTGCGCATCAAAAAGAAACCGCCGTTTCTGCCGCAAAAATGTTCAGATGCCAATCTTGAAACATCCGGAGTACCTCACGAAACCTGTCTCACTTTGATATCTTAATCACATCGCATCAATCCTCTGGACGCTGCTGAATTCGAACTACCACACCAACGTTCAAAACGCCCTGGCGCATTCATGATCTCTGCGCACGATCGAAACAACCAGTTCGGCTGACCAAGGGAAATTCAGGCTTCAAACAACAATAGAAATGTGCTACCGAGGCCTGACATCGAATACCTGTCAGTTCCTGACCAGAACAGTCAACACTGGAGGTGCATGAATGAACCTGCAGTCAAACCACGTGTAGGTCGGTTTAGGGGCGTATAATCGCCGAACTTCCTCTTATCCTTTCCAGTCCAGAAGGACGGATGGGACGAAATGCACCAAAAATGACGGTTTTCGCAAAAATGCGGTAACGTATTCGCATTAAATTCAAGCGTCAACACCTGGTTTCGTCCTCAATAAACGCTCAACTGAACTAGATCGACCTGAAGGCCTATCGACCTCAATTCTATTTCCCGCGACTATTTCTGCAAAGTACGTCAGAGAACGGTACTCGCCGGTCATTAAAACCCGGTTGAAGTTTGCGATACCTTCTCAAGAACGAACGCAACGATTTTAATCATGTCGCACGTGCCCACACACTTCCGAGGGCGCTCAATTTCCTTCGACCACTTCCATTCACGTGGCCGTACTAATACGAAGTACTGATAAGGTCTTCTGTCTTTTTTGTCGACTTTCGTTTATTTTTTACAGCCTCGTATCGCTAAATATTAAATAATCTCGTTGCCCATTACCGCTCCCCCCCAAGCGGCTTGAACCTATATTGGCCCAGCGGCCTACACTTTTTCATTCAAACGACAATTTACCGCCGCTGCCTTAAACGGAAGTGGCAACAGGCGCTTGTTATTACGCTTTATAACGCATATATACTTTGGTCAATGTAAAGAGTAACGAAAGAGTCACCTTGAAATTTATCTGTTGCAAAGTATCAGCGACAATTCGACGAAATGCCGTGTATACGAGTTACGTAACCGTAACCCAATGAACCTTTATACGCTTCAGCCTCTCACAACTGCTGACAATGCATTTTTATACAATTAAACACTTCGCCTTTGGTGTTGTGTGTGTTACCTTCGCCATTGGCACTTCTGTGCCTCGTAGTTCACCTTGTGATTGTTCCTCTGCCGTGTACACCAGCGTCCTATTTTTTCTACTTTTTTGATAAATTTATTTTTGCATCACACAACTTTCCTCAGCCCATCAACTACCCAAACTTATTTTTCACTCAATTTTTACGAATGTACTTCTTTGTGTATCGGCCTTCTGCCCTCATAATATCGTATGAACATGTATGTTTTAGAATTTTTGGTTTAGTATATTGTCGATATTGATACACCGATATATCGGTGTAACAGGCAGATATACAATTTTTTTATTTTTAAGAAAAAAAAGTCAAAGTTTTCACACTTAGAAAATTGGAATACCGATAAATTAATATTCGACAAATCCCCTTTTCTGAGTTAACTTGGCTTATATCTCCGTTCAACAGATGATTACAGAGATAGTTGCGGAGAACAAAATGTGGGTCTAGAATGCTAGAAGACACTTCATTAGGATGTATCACATCTGGTGAAGCAGTTACCATGGAATTCACGGAAATGTTCGAAAAAACGTTATTTTCGACACATTATGATTTTTATCACTGTTCAATGGACTGTCACAGTGATAACAATAGTGTTGATAACAATATGTAGGTATTAACTATTCGACAACATCTTGAAAATTTGGTGCTCATCGTTGAAGCCGTTTTGCCAAAAAGCGTAAAAAACCTATTTTACTTCATAAGCCGATATCTCCGTTCACGGTTCACATTTTCATGGAGACATGTATAGAGAAGAAAAGTTAGGTATTGATTAGCAGAAGATAATTTGAAAGTTTAATTAAAATCGTTCGAGCCGTTTACGAGAAAAATGCAAAAAGCCCTAGTTTTTGGTACATTTTTGTCCCCCCCCCCCCCTTCTAATCGAGCGAAATCGCCCATAACCTTACTTTGGTGTCTACAAAAAATAACAAACAAAACAAAAAAGAACCAGCTCAATCGGATCAGCCGTTCTCCGGCAAATCGAACTACACACACACACACACACGGACCACGCACCGAAATTTGGTTTATTCGACTCAGTAGGCCTCAAAACGTAAAGATCTGTAGAAAACCCAAATTTTGTTTTGACACGATTACTATACTTTCCTTTCCCTCTGGGGTAGCGGAAAGTACAACCCGCGCTAAAACGGGTTTTCGTCGAAATTTCCGACAAGTTATCGAGCTCCTCTCTACATTTTATCACAAATGAACGTTTCGTGTATGTTCTCCGCAATGATTTGTCAGCCCATCCACTGGCAGGTTATCTAATCTCCGAATATTATAAGTTCGTTATCCCAGAAACAGCACGATTCGGATCACACTCACAGGCTTTCTAGCAAAGCTACGTAACAATTTCTGTAGACGCGCATTGAACAAAGACACCAAATAATGCGCATAAGATACGTGCACAGGCGTTGGGAAAAGTTGCGTGAATCTTCGCACCAGATCCATCTACTTATGTCTCAAACGCCATGAAGAGGCCTTGACCTATTCGTTTTGTAAGATTTATTACTGACCCAGCGATAACCGTAGAAAATTTGCTCGTCGAAAGGGCCTGGCGTTAACTACGTTTTCGTAAAGTGCACAAAAGGTTACTCGAACTAAATAATTGCGAGCACCTAGTGACTCCGCAGCATTTTCTATACAGTCAGAAGCAAGACGACATACCTAGTATATTGATGGGGTAATTACAGAACATGACTTGGGCACACGAATTTCCCCCAATAGTTAATTGTGGTTCATTACGCCTCTCAGGTGTACAAATTTTGCCAACCTTGGACACCTTTGACAGCCAGGAAAGCCTGATTTAGAAATTCAGAGAAAGGTCTAGCTAGAAGAGAAATATTAGACTAGTAAAGCAGGACAGATTGACAGCAATAATAATACAACTAAACAAATATGACAGTTTGATGTTTAAATAGATTCACAAACCTTTGGGAGCGGCTTCGACGGTAAGATGTGTATTCCGCCAACTTCTACCGTGAACGGATGAATTGGTTTAGGCCCGTAGAAGCTAAAATGCGAGTTGGTCAAGTATAAACTGGCTTTCTTCGTTAATTGCTGCAACGGAGGTAGAGGGCCCAGGTACTTTTCGGCTGTTCGTTGCGCCTCCGGCAAAACAACCGCGTGGTAGTACATCAAAATTGTGAGCGTTTCCATCGTATTTCGAAGTCTGTCGTAGAAATCCATAACGTTGGATAGTTTCGAAAAGACTCCCGGTATACGCGAAGGCTCCGAAGGATCTCCAAGAGCCGCTCTGTGCCAAGGAAATGGTTCGCACGTGTGAAAGAGTATCATCGGTATGTTCAACGTGCTGGCGATCGCAGGAAATAAATCCGATTCGAAGTACTCGACGATCACTACGTCGTATTTACCGTCTTTCAATAATTTCAAAACGTCGTTTTGCTCTATAATTCTGTCGTAAAGTTTCACCATATTTATCATCAAAGACATAGTCGTGAGGAAATTCGAATTTTTGAACTTTTCCGCGGACTCGAACCCGTTCGTGCCAAATTCAGGAAGCGGCTTCAGCAGCACCGAACGATAATTGTTCGGCGCGTTTCGAGGTTTCAAAAATCCCACAACGGTGACGTTATGACCTCTTCTGGCCAATTCTTCGAAAAGCGGCAGAGTCACCGAATTGTGACTCGAACCGAAGAAAGGCAAAAATCCTAAAATGTTCGCTCCATCGGTCAAAACTGCAAAATAACAAATTGTACTGAATACTGCCACACAAATCATCGTACTTCGTATAGATTTCAGTTAAATTCGCTCGGCAGGCCTTCTAGTTAGAGGGATTGTACAACTTCCGAAGGGACGTCGGTGCTGCAATGCAGTGGACGACGACGGAGCAACTGACTACTGACTGTCGTGCAAATAATAACGAAATACAATTATCCGCCGGCTGACCGGGCCTTTAATGTTGATTCCGACGGTGGGAATTTCTAAACATGCATCCCCTTATTGGCTTGATGATGCGCCTTAGGAGTGACATCAGTCACGTGGTAGTGCCTTCGTTACGATTAGCGGAAACTTCACACGTTGCTAGTAAAAATCGGTCGAACAACGTGTTCCAATCAGACAAAACAAGCGTGACGTTACTCAACATAGTATCGCTATTTAGCCAGCAATTAACTTCAACTGAGGCGCGTCATTTCTTGTAATCCATACTGAAAATTGAAGAAGAGTTAGATTAGTTTAACTGAGTCGCGTAAAGAACGCAATATTTCGTTGTCACCTTAAGCTTTCTTAGGTTCAGTTTTATGTAAACCGTTTATTGTACCAGAAGTGGGTTTTCATATTACGAAAAAAGAATAAACTGCAGACATACTATATTGGAACGAAACTATGTAGAACGCAGTGCTCGTAAAAATCAGGTGCGACGCATCGCAAAAATTTCCTTGGCCCCACGTGCATTCATCAAGTTTATATTTCATTCTGTTCATAACAACGTTCTACTCGAAAACTGGAGGGCGCTTAACGGTTCGGAATTTATTGTGCTGCTCCTACTCGTGCCACGGCCATTATTGCGCAATCAGCGCACAGGCGATTTAAGAGACTGTTTACGTGAAGATTTTGAGAAGGATCGCGTATACCGGTTTGGAATAATTGGGTGCGAACTTTAAGAAATGGTAGTAAGGAATTTATGGAGTATCTCCTATATATCTTAAGAGCGTTATTGAGCGCTCATCGTATAGGTACTTAATTGGACTACCACCTCAATTTTCTAGAAGGTTCTAGTAACATTTTTGCGCGATTTATAACGAAAAAAATGCGCTAAAATTGATTTGGGTCGAAATGTTTGGTAATTTATTGTGCTGCTCTCGTCACTTTTCCACGGGTGGGAATTTTATGGTATAGCTGCCTTATTGAGAGCTGTCCATACTAGAAATTAAAACAAAATCGTTGCGGTTCGTCTATGCAAACAATTTAACCAAAATTCTGCGGGCTAGATATCAAGTTTGATGTGGTACAACTGTTTTCGCTCATTCGTGTTCACGCACACAGCCCATTTTCCAAATAAGTGTTTCGTCGGGCTCTGAAGCCATTAAAACGTAAAGACCTGAGTAGCGCTTCGTAAACAACGAACAAAAAACCGGTTGGAGTGGGACCCAGGGCAAGCCGGTAGGCCCTTAAAAGGAGAACTTAATCTAGTCTACTTCGTGGAGCAAAGAACGTAGAAATGCTAGCCACTGGAACAGCAGTACATTTTCATGGGCGACTCCTAAATATCCAGTTAACAACATGAAACATTCATCGTATAGATAGCATATTAAGGTTCTGTGAGAACTTCATTATATATAGTCTTCTGACTGTCCCACTGGTGGGAGGTGCACCGTGGCCAGATGACCTACTGTGCCAGTCCTACTATCTTACAGGTCAATGCCTTGCCTCCTGAGGAAAGCCTGGTAGTTCCTGAAAGAGTCCTCGTTGGTATACATCCTGGGAGAAGTGGTGCCAAAGACCAAAAGTCGCTTCCTCTCAAGCCTCCGGCACTGGGACACGGTAGGGAGTCTTCCATCGAGGGGTGTCGACTATACCCATAACATACCTGTGTTTGTTCATTCTGCAGTGCCCGGTTACGATCCCATCAATCTGCCTTAAGTCCTTCCTCTCCATCCTCAGAAGGCACTTGACTGCTTTCACCCCCTTAATGGCAACGGATTTCCCTGAAGTGGTTTCTTCCTCTCTTTATTGTCCCTCCCCTCAATTTCAGATTCCTCTCCACAACAGACAGCTCTTTCCAAATTCATTCACCTACGAAATCTCGCGAAAGTCAGACTCGTCTCTCTGTGCTCACTCCTGTATCAATTCTCAACCCAGTTACAGATCCCTACCTCCTTTCGATACAGTTTCCCGCGCCAATTCACGCATATTACGAGTCACCCACTTGTATCACCTTTTTGTATGCAAACTCTACTCACTTCATCCTACATAATACAGTCCTCCTCACGCTCACCGAGTTTCTTTTATTTCAATCTTCAACTCTCGCCCTCTTGTGCACCCAACAGAGCCATTTTTTAGAAAAAATTGGTGTTTCAATCGATGACTATAGTTATTTATGGGCCAGTTTTGCTAACACTCTTGGTTGAGGGCAAGAGAAAGAAATAAAGACTCGAATGGATTTATGAATGAGACCAACGACATAAAGGACTGTATTGATGCACTGGTTTGAACGGTCATTCGATCATCACGATGGATATCTACGTATGTGAAATGGTGTTAGGACGACTGTGGGTAGATGATGAATACTAGGGCACTGATTGTGGACTGTCTTGGTTTACAGTCAGGACTGAGAGGCTCCAAGTAGGAACGCCTAAGGAGAGTTGGTAACGGATGGGTGGGGTGTAAACATTTTGGAAATTCCAAAGGGTAAACCCCGTTTTTGACTTCGTAAATAATCCTTAAAGCCTTTTGTTGGGCTTTTGTTGCCTTTCGTTCGTATCAGGTAAGGAAAGAACTCGCGCCTGGGGGTTTTCCCGTTGAGGCCAAGGGCAACACAGTAATTCAGCCAGAGCAGCATGCGACATCCCAGCTAGATGCTTGCAAAGAGAAAGGAGCAAGAACAGAATAGCGGTAGAGAGAGATGGAAACCCGAGTCACTCAAATCGAACTGAAGCGTGAATGTACGGCAATGGGACGCTGTGTTTGGGCTTGCCAATCACCCATAGCAGAGTGCACCAATCTGTCGAGACTAATGAGCCTCCAGACAGTCAGCCACCCAAGAACTACCCCGTAGGTCAATATTGGGAGGTTGTGGGTGCGAAGGAGGGGCGCCAAACTGTGGCTACAGGTGAGGTGTATTATAACTGAATTAAGATAACTAGCAATAAGATGGCGTAGTTTACACTAGGTTTGAGAATATTTTGTTTTTCTTAGTCTTAAAAAATGTCCACGCAGGAGACACTGTGATTGAAGCTATTGATATCGAAGATTACTCAAATTAGTCTTTACAGCCGATTACACAACTTCCCTTCCTGCGTTGTAGGGCTTAAGAAGAAATTAAGAGCGTCCCTAGACAATAACAGCCAACAATTGCTCGACGTAACGCACCAGAAACAACAATCAGACGAGGGCTCAAGGTAGCAAAAAAATCCCTATTCGCTCACCAGTCTCAACTTATTTTTAATTTTTGCGTTCTCCCCCTCACGAGCACAAGTACTACAATCCCTTTCAATATTTTGTACGCTATAAATAGTGACGACAAAGCTACTATAAGTATTGTAACCAACACGTCGACGTTGTGATACTGCCACCAAGTCATGAAACGTCCAGGCGAATTAAGTTGAGGCGCTCCCTTATGACGAATAACGTACTCGGTCCAATAAGCCGCCGTTTCCAAAGCTGACATCGGACGGTCTAAAAACACTTTGGACAGTCTCGTGGCGTTTTCTTTGAATCTGAAATACAATGTTGAAGTGGTTAGTCAATTAAGTAAACAAGTTTTAATGACCTGAAAGAAAAATTAATTGAATAAGTAGCAAAAGCACTGTAAACCAGAGAATTTACGTAGAGCTAAGGAAAGTTGTGTGATGCGGCGTACCTGATATTTTTAAACATGTTCCCAACTAGTTTGGCTTGACTTTAAAAGGTTTTCACTGAATTGGGCTTGTCGCCGCTGTCTCAATTACGTTTACTCGATTTCAAACTTATATTATACCTATACCTGTCTAACTATAGCTATTTTAGTGATCAAAACACTAGATTTGTTTTCTCAAAAACGGCTCTAACGACTTTGATGAAATTATTGGTGTGGAAAGTTCTAAAAAAATTCACATTCGTAAAATCGTGCGAGTAGCGTCAAAAATATTGACAAAAATTTTAACATAAATCAATTTTAGCGCAGTTTTTTCCTTACAACCTCCGACAAAATGTTACTAGGATCTTCAGAAATATTGGTAGTCCAATTAAGTATCTATAAGATGAATGTTCGACGCATGCCAAATTAGTTGGGTCATTGACTTCCAAATGTCCGTGCTTGCCCTAACAGGACTCATTGGCCCAAAGTCGTTGTTTCTTCGACCACCTTCTGTTCTCTAGTCCTTTTGTTTGCCTATGGAATGTCCACCTCTTGAGTTATTTCCGATTTACAACGGATTTCCCATTCTTCTGGACTTTCCACAATATCCTTTTCCCTCCTCTCAATTTAAATTCCTCTGCACAACAGACAGCTCCTCCCAAACTCGTTCACCTACAAGTTCTCGCGAAAGTCGGTCGTCTCCCAGCTCTCCCAATACAGTCATCAACTAGCTCTCGCCCAACAGACCTCTCATCGATATCTAAATCGGATTTCTCCTTCCTTCCCCCGTACTACGACTTTCACACCTTCAGAGTCCCCTTGTTCGCGCTTGTATACTCAAACTCTCATCCGGTTCTAGATACTTCTTCCTTGTACACGTAAGTGTTCGAATATTTCTTGTGATATCCCAACTCTTCAAATTACAAGTTCGTGCTACAGTCAAATCCTTCTTCGTGATTCGTTGAGGTCTGCTCAGGTGAAAACATTGAACGTTAGACGACGCTCAAAAAATATACAGGAGCTACTCCAAAGATTCTGGTATTTCAACCCCCAACTTATTACCATTCCGAACCACTTTTACCCGATAATTCTGAAACAGCGATTATTATCGTTCTCAAAAAAATCGTGTTTACAGCCTCGTTAATTGTCCGTGTAGTGATTCCTCGGTAAAATAGACTTGGTTGTTGAAAAAAAGCGGCGCTACAGCTTCGGTCCAATTCACATTAATTCGTAGTGATCTTTAGTGTGCCACATTAAAATACTTCCCCCGCTGCACAACGAGTGAGCTGATATTGGTAGCCGCTTCCAGTGAGTACGAGTATGTTAAAAAAAAAAAAAAGTGAATATAAGAAGAAAAAAAAACAGTTTGACAAACGAATGAACAATTTTGTTTCCTTAATGCGATTCGACTTATTTCAACTGGAAAGCCTCCCCCCTCCCCTCTTCCCGAAAGTTAGAAAGCTACGTTCGGCATTAAGTTTGCTCATTACTGTTTTTTACAACTGTTATTGAAAGTTGGAGAAAATTTGAGAACATTTGTAATCCCTCCCTTCCTTTCGAGAAATTACCTAGCTACTACACTCCTGCAAATTAGCCTCCTCCATTCGTCTATATGAAATCAACTAAGAAAAGAGTTGAATGTCAGAGTACTTACGATTGATCTCTCAAGACTTTTGAAATAGCTTCTCTCAAATGACGTTCCTCGAGAGTCGCGTAGTCCAAACGAAGTCCCATTCCCTTTTTTACGACAATTTCCGCGTTCATATGTTGATCGCCGAACATCGGAAGGCATATAATGGGAACGGATTCGGTGATCGCTTCGTGAATCCCCAAAAGACCGCAGTGACTGATGAACAGCACGACGTTCGGGTGAGCTGAAATGAACCAGCCATTTATTGATTTTATTTAATAAAAAAATAAGAGCTCAAGACAAATTAATGCTCGAAAAGCCTTCTCTCTCTAACCCAATGGGTCAATGTTTACTCTAAGAGTGGAAACCCAGAGAAATGTAAATGTGCCCTGTGCCAGAAACTTGAGGAGGTAGCGATTTCTGGTCTTTGGTACGACGTACTACTCCTAGGGTGGACATCAAAGAGACGTATGAGACATTAGGGCTGACACAATAAGTCTTATGGCTGGAGTTCTCATCCTAATTTTGGGAGAGTCAGAGAGCTACACACTCAATTGGCTCAATCAAACGTTACAGAGCACAATGAAAGACGTAAATCTGTCCCGGGGAGCCTGTCAAATTAAGTTTTTACGTAGTTTCCGCATTCTCTCGATTTCTTAATTTGTAAATTTTTGCTACGAACTGCCTTTCTATTAAATTTTGGTGCCGTCTCGGCGCTTCGAGGTCCCTCGGAGGACGATGACAAGAGCTGGGTGAAGGTGTGTGAGGGTACAGGAGGGTTTGATAAGAGATGGCAAAGATGGTGGCTTATTTTTGTATATAAAAATGATTGAAGATTGTATATACAAGTGAATTCAAATTGAGTATGAAGATTGCCGTTAATGTTGCACCCACGGGAATGAACAAGAGCGAATCAGGCGGCTAGACCAAGTGTTTGGGGCTGATGTTTCTCTCCTTACCTCTATCTATATCTCTACCTCAATCACTACCTCTACCTCCATCACTATCTCTATCTCTAGATCTCTCTATCTCTAGCTCTCTCTATCTCTACCACTAACTCTACCTCTACATATGCCTCTATCTTTATTCAATCTCTACTTCTACCTCAATCTCTATATCTACCTCTACATCTATCGCTGTCTTTATTCTATCTCTACCTCTATCATTCTCTACCTCTACATCTATCTCTATCTACCTCTCCCTCTACATCTACTGCTATCTGTATTTTCTTCTTTTCTATCTACGTCCCCCTCTACCTATATCTCTACATCTATCTCTATCACTATCTCTACATGTATCTATATCTACCACTACATCTATCTCTATCTTTATTCTATCTCTATCTCTATCTTTCTCTACCTCTCCCTCTCCTACTACCTATATCTCTATCTCAATCTCTACCTCTCCCTCTACCTATATCACTACCTCTACCTCAATCTCTCTCACTACTTCTCCCTCTACATCTACCCCTATCTCTATCCCTATCTCTATCACTGTCTCAATCTCTACCTCTATCTCTATCACTACTTATCCATCAAACTCTACTTCTACTTCTATCTAAATCTCTACCTCTATCTAAATCTCTACCTGTATCTCTATATCTACCTCTACATCTATCTCTATCACTACTTATCCATCTAACTCTACTTCTACTTTTATCTAAATCTCTACCTCTATCTAAATCTCTACCTGTATCTCTATATCTACCTCTACATCTATCTCTATCTTTATTTGATGTATATCTTTCTCTACCTCTCCCTCGCTCTCTCTCTCTCTCTCTAGCTATACCTCTATCTTTATTTTATGTTTATCTTTCTCTACCTCTCCCTCTCCCTCTACCTATATCTCTACTTCTTCCTCTACCTCTATCTCTACCTTTATTCCATTTCTACCTCTATATCTATATCTACCTCTACTTCTATCTCTATCTTTATTCTATGTCTATCTCTCTCTACCTCTACTGCTATCTCTATCTTTATCCCTTCTCTATCTCTTCCTCTACCTCTATCACTACATCTATCTCTATCACTGTCTCAATCTCTACCTCTACCTCTATCACTACTTCTTCCTCTACCTCTATCTCTACCTTTATTCCATCTCTACCTCTATATCTATATCTACCTCTACTTCTATCTCTATCTTTATTCTATGTCTATATCTCTCTACCTCTACTGCTATCTCTATCTTTATTCTATGTCTATATCTCTCTACCTCTACTGCTATCTCCATCTTTATTCTATGTCTATCTCTCTCTACCTCTCCCTCTACCTCTACTGCTATCTCTATCTTTATCCCTTCTTTATCTCTACGTCTTCCTCTACCTCTATCTCTACATATCCCTCTACCTCTATCTCTATCTCCACGGCTATCTCTATGTCTACCTGTATCTTTATCTCATTACCTCTATCTCCTTCTCATTATCTCTCTCTTTCGCTCTGATAACTTTCGTGGCTGAAGATTAGGGAGCACCGACTCGCAATTTTACTTAGCTGCTAAAACATTGGTACTTGAGTATTTGAGTGACTGAAATTCACGTAACAGGCACCAGAGAAAGCGGGGAAGCTCTGTGCAGCCCTAAATTCGGAACAGTTTTTTATGTGAAGCCTTCCCGAGCAGCGCGTCGCTACAACGAATTTTAGGGGTAGATCGTGAAAAAAAAAAAACATTTAAGAAGAACAGCCCTGGCTCTGAGTCTTGAAGTTGCGCCGGTTTTAATTTTCTTATTAGTCAAATTTATATTTGCCTGTCATTCGTCTTTTTCCAGTGCTTTTAGAGAAGTAGGTACAAGGGATTTGTATAATGCAAGCACATCATAATATGCGCTTTTATGAAGGTGTGAAGTGTTTAAAGTTTAATTGTTTCTCATTTAGAGGTAGGAGGGGTCCAATTACCCTAAATTATAGCAGCTCGATTAAATATACAGTCAAACTGCGTCTCTCCCATTTTAAGGAGCATTGGAACGCATGCCAGTTGTTATTATTGTTAGTTAATCGTATTACTTATTATTGCCACAGTTAAAAATTACCAAGAATGTCCCTTTGAGGAAACCAAGGGCTCGAGTGGAGGTTTGAAGACCTGCGCGGCAATTCGTCTTCCCACTTCCACAAAACGGTTTGTTTGAGTTCGGAGAGCACGTTGATAATTGCGTCCCGCTTTTCAGAATTCAACGAAGAGCCCTTCAGAACGGATCCCATACTAAAATATATAACTCCGTCCGAGGAATTACTCAACAGGGCGTTCAAATCCTGGAAAAGGGAAATGTCAAGAGAGGTTATGGTATTTTTCGTTGAAATCTGTCGAGCCGCTATATTAATCGGCGTACTGCGCCTCCGATCTCAACCGATTGTAATAAACATTCACGACAAGTTATTTGCTTAGTTTACACAGAAGGTTTAGGAAAGGATAATTTCACAAACCTTCATTGTAAATAATACCTATTATATCTTTTAATAATCTCAATGTAACACGGAGTTATTCGTTGTCTCACGCAACAAATTTATCTACACAGCTCACATCATCCTTACTTGTTATTGACTGAGTGCTCAAAATGTCAAAACTCACCATAATTAGCAAACAGTAAAAAAAAACAACAAGATTACTCCACGAGGATATTAACACCCCACCAAACCACAATTCTTGAGTGTACCAATGGAGTTCCTCTTAAATAGAGGCCTTAACATTCGTTTAGGCATGCAATGTGCGGCGGTTACGAATTTTATGGTAAACAATGCTCATTACGCTTTATTTAAAACGAAATTACTGTGAATTGAATCAACTTCGTTTCCACAGATTTTGCGAGTGCTAGAACACGAGAAATATTTTAAGCGCTCGAATTCTCTTTTTTTTATTGTGATTTGGCGAAATAGTTGTAAACAACAAAATGTGGGCTTTCTAAGATCCAAGTTTTGTACTGCCAAAAATTAGAACTCGTAATTCGCTTGGTTCTGTAAATCCAATAAGCTGCTGTGCTTTTTCGGTTCTGAACACAACGAAACCGAAAATAACACTAATATCACTCTTGTCTTACTTATGGTGGGCGTGAGGGGGGGGGGGGACGCTATCTTAGGGATCATTGATCTGACCTTGCGTGAACGTAACACGACTAAAATTACAACGAAGGTCAATTGACATCAATTAGTCCTTGGACTAGTAGCCTACTCGTACAAAAGGCGAGAAAAATCGTGGATAAGCGCTTGAGGCTGTAACGATTGAGGGATCAAGCGACAGGAAAATGCCGACATGACAATTGCTGTGTCCCTTTCTTAAAAGTAGTCTTAGTTTTTTTATGAAGAAACAGTACAATAAGTCTGTAAGGCTCAATTTAAATTTAGGAAGCGCTAACATGTTAACTACGCGCTCATTGCTGGCAGAAGGAGCTTTCTACCGCATTAGGCTACTGCTTGCGCCCTCGCACGGCAACAAAACATTCAAACACTACCCGACACATAAAGATAGATGCACAAACCTTTGGAAGCGGTTTGGATTGTAAAACGTGGATACCACCGACTTCTACTGTGAACGGATGAATTGGTTTGGACCCGTAGAAGCTGAAATGAGAGTTTGTCAAGTATAAACTAGCTCTCTTCGTTAACTGCTGCAACGGTGGAAGAGGGCCCAGGTACTTCTCGGCTGTTTGTTGGGCTTCAGGTAAAACAACCACTTGGTAGTACATCAAGATTGTGAAAACTGCTATCGTATTCCAAAATCGCTCGTAAAAGTCCATAGTGTTGGTTAATTTTGAGAAGGCTCCAGGTATCCACGAAGGTGCCAGAGGATCCCCGAGAGTCGCTCTGTGCCATGTATATGGTTCGCACGTGTGGAAGAGTATCATTGGTATGTTCAGCGTGCTGACGATTGCTGGAAACAAATCCGATTCGAAGTATTCCACGATCACTACGTCGTATTTATCGCCATTCAACAATTTTAAAACGTCATTTTCTTCGATAACTTTGTCGTAAATTCTCACTAAATCGATCATCAAAGTCATCGTCGTCAGATGATTTGAATTTACGAATTTTTCCACGGGTTGAAACCCCCTCGTCCCGATACCAGGAAGCGGTTTGAGCAACACCGTGTGGTAATTGCTCATCTTTTTTTGAGGCTTGAAGAATCCCGCAACAGTAACATTATGCCCTCTTTTGGCCAACTCTTCAAAAAACGGTATAGTGACTAAGTTGTGGCTGGTGCCGTAGAATGGCAAAACTCCTAAAATATTTGCACCATCCGCTATAACTAAAAAATAACAAATCGCGGTAAACGTCGCAACTAAAATCATCGTACTTTTTCGACACTCCCGTTAAATACGCGAATTTAGTTTAATAATTTTCGTGTTATTTGCGCGGTCTTTGAAACTATCGCCATCGATACCGCACCAGTCAAGTGAGGAGGCACTACGTAGATCACTTGAGATCGACAGAGGCACTAACGAGGGGACCCTCTTGAACGTAATAGCCAAATTTGATGGAAAGAGGGGCGATCACGGTGGGGACTGGTAAACTGGAAGATTACGTTCTGTCATTTAAATTAATTTAATCTTTATTACTCCTCACAGCGACATCTCGTACTACGTAATCTGCGTAGTTTAGGAAGGCATGTTGAAAGCAAAACCGACATTTGTCAGGCCGATTTGCATACAAGGATTATGTCAATGCTGAGGAGATTTGATAAATCTAAAAATACCACGTGCGCAGCATCACCATTTTTTCAACCTCCGCGCTTGATGATACGCAGTACGCACGGGCGACGTACTTTCGTACAACGCGTTTCTCCAAAACTGCTTTTGGGTCGGTGTTACCTGAAAGTTGATCAACTGTTGGAATTCTTTTTGAGAAAATGGGAAAACTACGGTTTAATGTTCTGCGAATCCTGTTTTCCGATACATTATGGTTCCATACCTCTACATAACAGATAGTTACAAAAGTAGCTGCGGAGAACTAAATGTGAGTACAGGTTGATGAAAGGCAGACCATCACGTTGCCAAGATCCAGTTCAGGATTTATTGTGGAAAATTTCCAAAGCATTAAAAAACACGATTTTGGCAGTTTTCGTTCTTATTTCCGTTCAAGGGATTGTCAGAGGATAGACACCCAGTCACCTTGACGTAAATTTGCGGAGAACAAAAGTTACGTATTTTGCAAGTAAACCAGAATTGTTAAAGCCGTAAACTTTCGTTTCTGTACACTTTACTCCCCACCACAACCCACTTCTATCGACGGAAATTGCGGTAGCGAAAAATGATAAACAAAACGTAAAAGGACGAGCTTAATCGTTTCTACCGTTCTCGTGCAAAGTTTTTGTTTTGTTAGCTATGTTTGGGAGGCAATAAGGGGCTCGCCCTTTTTGCTCGATTAGATTTAGATCATAACTTCTACCGCACAATACTTGATCACAATTTTTGTCAGACTGTTACAACTCTACCCAACTGGTGGCGCTTAACGTTCTGAATTTATTGCGTTGCTCTTACTTATGCCGTGCCTTTTATCGAGAGACCAGCAAGTAGGTCATTTGTGGGACTGCCGACGCCTTTTATGCGGGAAGGTTCGTGTTTATTGTTCTGATTTTATGAGATAAACAGAGGATAAAGTTAATCAATGAAACAACCGTCGTCCGAATGCCGGAATTCCTATGAGCAGGCTAGTACTTATCTGACGAACGTTATTTAACCTTCGCCGAATACTAGTATCCTATAGGCGAGACTAAAAAGTATCATTTGACGTCTCAAGGATCGTCGTAGTGTGAACGAGCGAAATACTTGTGAATACAACCTCAGGAGCACCATAATTCCGCATTCGTTTTTCTTTATGTCAATTGTTTAACCAGGAAAACATCAAAAACCGACGACAGTATTCTCCTCTGCGTAATTTTAAATAACTTAAATGCTGTATTAAACATGAACTTTCGTTTCAGATTAAACTAACGGTTATGCGAAATACAAATCAAAACGCGGGGCACCGTGAAGCGGAGGAAGTTAGTCACTGAGTAGAAATAGCGCGCGAATCCTTAATAGTGATTAGCCTCGAACGACTTCGTGAATCGAAATGTCTGTACTTCGATTAATACCCATTACCGCCCGATTACACAACAAAAGGGTGAACAGTTACTGAAAAGTATAATTTAACGTTCTCAAATATAGTTGTAATATAAACCAACGAAATACCTGCGAACACATCCTCAGAAGCATCAGACTTCCTCATTCGTCTCAAACGACACTATAAGTCGAAATGTCCGTATCTCTATTTATAAGCTATACCGACAAAAAGGGTTAACAGTCGCTAAAGAGTACTTCTTCATTCATCTTAATCACTTCGCCGAAGAAAACGTCGAAAACAGACGACGGCTAGCGCGCGAATCCTTAATAGTGATCAGTCTCGAACAACTCCGTAAATCGAAATGTCTGTACTTCCGATTTAACGTTCACTCAACGTTGTCAAATATAGTTGCAATATGAACCAACGAAATACCTGTAAAGACATCCTCAGAAGCATCAGTTTGTAAGTATTACGCACGACAAAAGGGTTATCAGTCGCTAAAGAGTATAATTTAACGTTTTCAAATATAATTGTAAAATGAACCAACGATATACCTGTCGAGCATTCTCCGGAAGCGTCATACTTCTTCATCCATTTGTCTTCATCTTAATCACTTCACCGAAGAAAACGTCGAAAACAGACGACGGCTTTCTTACCTGCGTACTCTTAAATAGCTCCAACGCCGCACAAAACGCGAAATTCCGAGTAGGATAGAACTAGCGAGCTGTTTATTAATCTCGAATGAAGAGTCGGTGCACCGTGAAGAGGAGGAAGTTAGTCACTGAGTAGAAATAGCGCGCGAATCCTTAATAGTGATATCTCGAACGACTCCGTAAATCGAAAAGCCCGTATTTCGATTTACACCCATTACCGCCCGATTTCACAATAAAAGAGTGAACAGTTTCTAAAAAGTATTATTTAACGTTCTCAAATATAGCTGTAATATGAACCAACGAAATATCTGTAAACACATCCTCAGAAGCATCAGTTCGTTAGTATTACTTATTCATTTTTCTCTATCTCGATCACTTCCCTGACAAACATATCGAAAACTGACAGCGGCGTTGAATAGCTTCAATACAGGGCAAAACACAAACTTCAGTATCCGAAAAAACTTAATAACTGATAACACTTATTAACGAGCAAATGAAGAAGAGCACGCCGGGAAGTGGAGAAGGTTAGTCTATCTGGTGGAGCTTAAGATTCTGGAATTTAAGATGCCCCCACGCTGCTTCTTCTGAGTAGGTTCGTATCTACTACTTCGGAATTATCTGGTAAAAACAGTAAGAAATGGTAGTACGCGAAACGGTGGTTTGACTTTCAGAATTTCAGATAGTTTATACGGCCACCTAATAATAAAAAGTCAGCCTACTCAGTCACGGCTAGTGTGATGACCAAGATCCTGGGAGTCTGTAATCCGGACAGTATCTCTATCAACTTGGTCATAATGAAATACGTTTAAAAGAAAAGGGTCCATCGGACGAAACCATCGAGTGATAAATTGCATTGCAAAAGGAAAAAGACTGAGGCAGTTTGACAGTAACCAAATAAACATACCAGCCCAATGTAGTAATATGTAAATACACAAACCTTAGGAAGCGGTTTCGACTGTAAAACGTGGATACCACCAACTTCAACTGTGAACGGGTGAATAGGTTTCGACCCGTAGAAGCTGAAGTGAGAATTGACGAAGTATACACTGGCTTTTTTAGTCAATTGATTCAAAGGAGGGAGAGGACCAAGGTACTTCTCGGCTGTTTGTTGCGCCTCAGGTAAAACAAACGCGTGGTAGTACATCAAAATTGTAAACACTTCAATAGTATTCCAAAATCGGTCGTAAAAGTTCATGGAGTAGGATAGTTTTGAAAATACCCCAGGTATACGCGAAAGTGCCAGAGGATCCCCGAGAGTGGTTCTGTGCCATGGAAAAGATTCGCAAGTATGGAAGAGTATCATCGGTATGTTCAGCGTGCTGACGATCGCTGGAAACAAATCCGATTCGAAGTATTCCACGATCACTACGTCGTATTTATCGCCATTCAACAATTTTAAAACGTCATTTTCTTCGATAATCCTGTCGTAAATTCTCACCAAATCAGTGAGTAAAGTCATCGTCGTCAAGTGATTTGAATTTGAAAATTTTTCCACGGCCTGAAAGCCTCTCGTCCCAACGCCTGGAATTGGTTTGAGCAACACCGTGTTGTAATTGCTCAACTTGTTTTGAGGCTTGAAGAATCCCGCAACGGTAACATTATGCCCTCTTTTGGCCAACTTTTCGAAAAGCGGTACAGTCACTAAGTTGTGGCTGGTGCCGTAGTACGGCAATACTCCTAAAATCTTTGCACCATCCGCTACAACTAAAAAATAACAAATTGCAGTAAATGTCGCGCCTAAAATCATCGTACTTCGTCAACACTCCCGTAAAAATTGAATCGCAAAGTATAATCTATTCTTCTATAACCATCGACCGTCTTTGATGTCACGCCAGTTAAATGATGAGGACCACGGTACTAAAGTTGGGATCGACAGAGCCACTAACGAAGAGGCCGTCACGCACATAATGCTTAAATGGAATATAGGGGCGATCCTGGTGGGGGCTGGTAAACTGGGCCTTATTTAGCTTACAACGTACAATTCATTTTTGTGGGCACATTGTTCTCATTTAGTTACATCTTTAGTAGACATGTTCTCGGATAAGGGACCTTTCAGACCTACGCGTCGTTTTTCCATTAGTAAACGACATAATAATTAACGTTGTCCTGCCTTAACTATGAATATTGAATTACTACTTACGATTTGACGACGATCACTTGTGATTGCAAAAGACTTTGACTAAAGCCTTCCTTCTTACTGGTCCAAATTTCAGCGATGCCTATAAACACAATAAGAAGCAAATTATTAGGAAGGAAGAGAATCTTCAATATGTTCAAATGTTCGACTCATTTTAACTGACAGAGAGGACTTAGCAAAAATTAAATTTTTCCAAGTATTTTCAATCACAACACGAAAAGCTAGAGGAAGACCCAAAATGGGCTAAAGTTAGCTACATATTTACAATCGAAACTTTGACCATTTGCCCTGAAGTCAGGGACAGTCGCAGCTATTGACACACAACATATTTAGAATCAGGAGTGTAATATCTACCTGGGTCTTCGTTCAGTTTTTCAAAATTTGGCCTAGTTCAAAATTGGCCACCTATGACTTTGGCCGTTTGCCTTGAAGTCATGGATAGTCCGAAACATGAATATGAAACATATTTAGAATCAGGACGTTTTTGTACATTTTTTTGAAAACGCTCCAACGTGATATAATGCAAACATTATTTAACAGCATGACACAAAAAAAAACGAGTTGTTACGTCAAGCAGAAAAGTGAAACAAGGGCTTCAATTTGGTTCGACAACCAATATGTGCTGAATTAGGCTCCTTTACGCCCTTTCTGGAACTACACGGGGTAGCACTTGGAGGTTATTTTTTAATGTACCACTCAATTACCCAATGATGCACCGCCCTTTAATATTCTTCGGTTAATTACAATTATCGCAGAAATTACTTCCTTCGTCGAATTCTTCGAAATTGGAAGAACATGGCGTGCTCTGAGAAGAATTGAACAAAACGCGACCATTTAGCGACTTCGTCACACGCGGGGCAGAGGGAGGGTCAAAGATGCTACTAACGAATGAGTAGATGATTGCTACTCAACTTCTGTAAGAAAAATAGATCTAGGTTGGACGAGTTCTCGACGATGTTTTTCGTTATGAGTCAACTTGGTTTTATGCCATTTCAAAAGGCACGCCCAACCAAAGGGAATTGGAGTATATTAAATCGATAAATCCCGTTGTTCGCGCTAGGCAATGAAATCTACACATAGCGTTGATGTACGAAAGTCAACCTCGAAATGCACGACCTAAAGGGCAATTTCCGGCCTATGAAGCGGGTTTTCACTTTTTGGTAAAACGGCTTCAACGATTTTCATCAAACTCACAGGATGTTGTACCTATATGTCGTTCTCAATGAAATGGCTGTCCATTGAACCGAGAAAAAAATCAAAACGTGTCGAAAATAATGTGTTTTTGAACGTTTTCGTAATTCCCAGAATAACTACTTCACTGGATTTTATCATAGTGAGGATCTGCCCCCTCATGGTACCAACGTCAAAAGTTTACCCCCCCCCCCTCATCACCTTCAGCCAAGGTTGCCAAGATGCACATTCTTGTCTTATCTGTTGCCCAGAAATACACTCAGCAGCCTAAGTAAAGTGTTCTGCACAGAGGTGAGTAAAGTTAGAATGTACCGCGGTGACGCATTGCGCCAGATATTTTACATTTCAATCTTCTAGTCAAATTCCTCTAATAGACCTCTTAAGGCAAATGTCTAACTACCATCTTAAAAATTAATTTGAGCCTTTCTCTGCCAATCAATCCGCCTGAAAAAACATTTCCTGACCCTGCCTTCTCACGAAAAACCCCATATTCAACGTGTCAACCTTCATCTTCACGTCCCTACTCAGTCGTACTTTGATAAAGCTCCTCCGTGATTTTTTGTGACCCCCTAAAAAGCTGAAGATGGCCAAAGCTGAGTTTTCAGTTTATGGTTAAGGTATATGTCAACCACTTAACTCTACATGGAGCAAAATCATAGGCTGATGATCGAAAGAGGCCAAGGACTTCTTATTGAGTTGCTACACACTTCTATTGTCACGATAGGCCCAGGTTGCGATTGCGGGTTTCGAAGGGTCTCCCCATTTGCCCTGTGGTGGTAAAAACAAAAAAAACTCAGCTTTGGTTGAGATATCGGGAATTCATTTACGACATGGTGAAGGACTAGGGATTAAGCGTTCCTCCAGGCTGTGCGTATGTTGGAGTTGGGTCTGATCATGCGGGGGAGGAGGAGTTCCTGTCACTTGATCCTTGACAAGGTGATGGTGGGGGGGGGGGCCCGAACTGTATGTGGTAGACTCAATGCCCGCGAGGTTCAACTTCTTGCTACCCTTTCGGATACTCATTCATGAGCGATCCAGGTGGGAAGGGGGAGCTCCCACTTTCGAAGGAGCCCTGGTATACTACACTGATGGCTCGGTGCAGGGTGGCCTTGCAGGGGCAGGCATCTTTGGGCCGAGAGTCAGAGCAGCGATCCCATTGGGTTCGCTGGCCACAGTGTTCCAGACAGAGGTGGCTGCGGTGACAGCGGCTGCACAGAGGGGACTGAAGCGGCAGATAATCTACATAATGGTGGACAGTCAGGCCACTCTCAAGGCCTTAGCCTCATCCTGTCTTACATCACGGCAGGTGTGGGAGTGTCTGACTGGACTGAAGGCCCTGGCAGAGGACAACAGTGTAACACTTTGTTGGGTGCCAGGGCATCAGGGTATAGAGGGAAACGAACAGGCTGATAGGTTGGCTAAGAAGGGATCAGCGCAGATCCCTATTGGGCCTGAGCCCTTTGTTGGGACTACCAGGAGCCACCTACGTAGAGAGGTTGGCAAATGGGAGGACCGGTGCAGGGCTGCTCATTGGCAGGGGCTGCCCGGCCTTAGATAGTCAAAACTCTTCATCCGGCTCTCCAGAGAGAGGTCCAAGGAGGTGCTTGCACTGGGGAGGAAAGATATGATGATCATATGTGGCCTGTTCACAGGTCACTGTCCACTGAGGTACCACCTTGCAAATATTGGCAAGTGCGAGGTACAGGTATGCAGGTTCTGCGAGGTAGGGCTAGAGACGGCAGAGCATGTGCTGTGTGTATGCGATGGACTCGTGGCATCGCGCCGTTGTGTGTTTGGGAGGCCCTTTTTTCAGCCCGAAGAGGTGGAAAATGCAGAACATGCGGACATCCTGGGTGGTGGGGCATAGGTGACGTCCCACCAAGTGAGATCGGTGCCGTGGGGCCTGGTGGTTGTGCAGGGGGGCTTTGATCTGAGGATCATGGACGCCCTTACAATAGGCCCGTTTGTGGCTGCAGTGAGGGTATCGCCTGCATCCACCGTTGTAATTGAAAAAAAAGAAGGGATTAAGGAAAACAAATATTTTTGGTGGTTAAACTGAATAGTTTAAATGGGATTTAATGTAAAATGACTTAACTGAAGGTTAGAGAATTTTTTGAGTTCATGACCTCATGGACAGTTTTTCATCTTGTGTCTAACAATGATTATGCTTTTATACAACCTACATTATTGTTGATACATCCCCCCCCCCCACTACAAACTGACGCAGAATACATGCTCAATCTCTACTTCCTCCCAGTACAAACTTCTTTTTAAATGCTGATAAGAACATTTATTTCTCTCGACCCTCTTCTCGTTGAAGTCTGTTCTTTTCTAAACAGTTATACTTACTAATATCCCATCCTTAAAATATAACCCTTTTTTAGATCTAAACTTTCTCATCGTTGTTTTCTGTTTTTTGTTGTTTTTTTTTAATACATTATCCGTCATTTATTTATTTGGCATGACTTTGTACCCTTCTATTGAATAGGAATGAAATAGCCCCTATGGACTGACAAGAATGACACTACGATTTACGGTTTCCAGTTAAAAGTACAAGGCTTTGGCAGCCCACATCAACTGGGGTTGAAACAACATAGTCCCCATTGTGCGCCTATAATTAGCATCAACTGTTTTGATCTGCTAATGGGCAGTCATACTCTCTACGTTTGCAAAGCAGGAGTCCAGGGAGATGTAATTAAATGCGTCGTATCACTGTAGGTAATGGAATGGTGTCGTCACAGGGCTGCAACAGCAGTGAATTGAGAAGGCGATAGATAATGAAAGCATTGTGAGAAATGAATGAGGCATTTCAGAGCCAACTCACTAAAAATTAGCTCTCGAATAGCCACTCACATTGGTCATAGGATACTAGAATCAGGCTTTTTTAAAACTTAAGTATAAATTACAACTACTTGTAATAGCTATGAAAACTCAACCCTACCCATCCTTATCATAAACCCCACAAGTAAATCCTGATAAAATAAACCCTACTTTCAATCATCATTCACGACTAAATGTGATGCAACTAACCTGCCGGGAAAAACGCGTAATAAGAGGGCAATCAATGAAGTTATAGGGAAACAAGTTGTCAACCAGTTTTGATAGCTACACGTTCACAGTTACTGGTTTCAAAAAAGCCGACAAATTGACATTCTGATCTCATGAGCGTCAAAAACGTAGAACAACATTCAATTCCTTACCTTACCTAGCCAATTGCATCTTGTTTTTGGATAAAACTTGAATTACTACTGGCTAGGTTCTTCCGCACCAGTTTGTAACAAACTGAGGATGCAGCGAGGAACCATAGAAGACGTTCCAGTTCCTCAGATAGGAGCGGAACAGGTTGCGCACTGTGACTTCAACGAGCCGTTCCTCCCTGACGGTTCACCTGTACCTTTGCGTCCATTTAATCTAACCGCTAAGGTGATAATCGTACTTCTGTTTATATATTTTTTCGCGTAGAATCTGTACGGAGTTAACGCGTAAAATGGGGGACGTCAGCATTATTGACAAGTCTATGCGCTCTGTTTTTGGTAAGTTGACATGATAATGCGATACAATGGCAATTCAAATGCATGTTTGGCACGCAAAAGGTTGAATTAAATGTTACTTCTGTTACCAGTGGGCAACATACCTTATGAAGCTACCGAAGAGAAGCTCAAAGATATTTTCAACGAAGTCGGACCTGTCCTATCATTCAAGTAAACCATCTCTTTTTCGTTTTAGTTTAAACGGCTCCGTTGACGTACTGTATCGTATATGTTCTGTATTTCTAGGCTCGTCTACGACAGAGAAACTGGAAAACCCAAAGGCTATGGCTTTTGCGAGTACAAGGATCAAGAAACCGCTCTGAGCGCAATGAGAAATTTGAACGGATACGAAATCGGTGGTAGAGCTCTGCGCGTTGACAACGCTTGCACAGAAAAGTCTCGTCTCGAGATGCAAAGTAAGTTTGCTTCTCGATTGAAGAGCGTGTTTGCTACGATTAACGAAAAAGTGCGTTGTAACGTCTTGTTGACTATGATTTCAGATCTGCTCGCTGGCCCGCCAGTTGACAACACTTACGGTGAAGCAGTCGATTCTGACAAGGCGCCCGAGGCCATCAGTAAAGCTGTAGCGTCTTTACCCCCTGAACAAATGTTTGAACTTATGAAACAGATGAAACTATGCATCCAGGTATATGTTCTGAATGCGTTATTTAGCCATTGTGGGGTGATATGAGTGCGAACATATGCTTATATTACTTTCCTTGGCTCTACTAAGTAGAAAGGAAAGTTATGTAATTGGCTGAAAAAAACAATTTTGAGTTCTCATCAAATCTTCACCTTTCAAACCCCCCTGAGTCCGAAACACACTATTTATTATTGTGTGTGTGTGTGTGTATGTGAACGATTTTTAGAGAAAACAACCGTACTAAATCAGCCCAAACTTGATATCTAGCCTGCAGGTTACCATGGGACGCCAAATGAGTGTTTGAGCAAAATCCACCGAAAGTTAAATAAAACTACAATGATAAATAGTGATTAAAACACCAAACATTTTTTTTTTCTCAAAAACGGCTGTAACAGTTTTGATTAAATTTCGTATACTGATAGCTCCCAATAAGGCAATTATACCATAAAATTCCCCTTCGTGGGAAAATGACGAAAGCAGCACAATAAATTATCAAAATTTTCGACGAAAATAGTTTTTAGCACGGCTTTTTCCTTATAAACTCCGCTGGAATGTTACTAGAATGGTTTAAAAAAATGGTATAGTAGTTCAATCCAATACCTACAGGGTAAGTGTTTAAAAACGCTCATGAGATATATGGGGCTCACACCAGAAATTCCTGAATTTCAGCTACCACCGGTGCGCTTATTACCAGTTCTAAACGTTTTTACCCAACAACTCTGCAAAAGTAATTACTATAGTTAACGTAGCTGTTAGGTGAGTCCGTCTCCTCTGGCTTGTGAGTTACTGTGGGCAAGCGCTTTCGATGTGAAGACATCATCGTCTGGCCGTTAGGACTGACTTAACGGCCAGACGATGATGTCTTTACATCGAAAGCGCTTGCCCACAGTAACTCACAAGCCAGAGGAGACGGACTCACCTAACAGGTACGTTAACTTTAGTAATTTGCCTACTGGCAGATATAACCCAATTTCTTTAGTAATTACTATTCTCCAAAAAATTCGTGTTTACAGCCTCATTAATTCTCTGTGTACCAATAGCACAATAATGATCCTGAAATGAGTACGAGCAGCACAATAAATTCCGGAACTGTATCCGCTACCGCTTCCTGCTGCTGTGAAGTGTTGTTTGACCAAGTTCAAATGAACTGAGTGATAAATGAATTGATTAAATAGAATTAACCCTGTACAAAGTGAATTGACATAGAGCTAAGGAGAGTCGTGTGTTGCAATGCACCAGATATTTATTTTCCTCAACCCCATGTGTCGTGACTAATTCGGGGTATCTAGTTGAACCAATTAAATCAATCACTTACTTTAATCTCGGAAGTTATGAAGATTAGAAATACCAACAAAAAAACAAAAGTAAATGTCCACTTCTGATCTACGTTGCTGTGAGGCTGTCGACTTCAGATGTTCCGTTTGATTTTGATACCGAATGATAGTATTAACGCACAGTCGCAGAATGTTCAAAGAGGTGAAAACGAATGAAAAAAGGTAGATTGATGATGAGATGTTGGATGGTTTTACGATGAGGATGATGATGATGATAATAGTAAATGGTAATAGCGGTGATAAGATAATGGAACTTGAATCGATTCTGTCGGAGTCGAATGGAGCAGGGTTGTCTTGTTGATGATGAAGAAAAGAAAATGGCATAATGTAAAAGAAGGAACGAATACAGGATGGGGTTGAAAATGAAAGTAAATTGAAACACCATGAGTAAAAACATCACATTTTGAATCCCAAATCGTAAAACCCGCATTTAGGTGCAGACTGGGCAGCCCTAGCTAACACCATGCAGCGGTCAATGACGCTCCTGAGGATTCATGACTGCTGTTAACCCTTATCAGACCGCAAATGCATTTTGAGGGAGCTTTTAAATAAACGTTTGGTTCATACGCTAAATAGCTCATCGTGTAACAAACGTCGCCAGCACGCAAAGTTCTACCTCTCAAATAGTGAGCATCGTAAAAATAAAATAAAATTGAAAAAATGTACAGAGCATCTAAATTAATTTGTGTACATTCCATAGTGTGCTATATCTTTATTCATCATATTTGTACAGAAATATTTATAGAACGAAATGTACTTGCTAGTTAGCTGAAAGTACGCTGAGTTAGGTAAAGCTGAGGAGAACCTCGAGGTATGTCATATTTGAATGTATTTTGGCTCAATGGATGGTTAGAAAAATAGTTGCGGAGGAACAAAACGTGTGTAGAGGTTGTGTTAGAAAACACCTGTTCATTCAGTTTTATTTTAATCCATACTGCAATATGCCCTAGTGATCTGAAGTGGAACTTATGTTGAAAGGATTATCGAAAGACAAATATTTAAGATTCAAAAGATGGCAGGAGTATTATTTAATAAATACCGCGCAACTATTCGCGGGTCTAAATTCATCAACCGTAGGCGAAAACGATTAATTAATTAATCAAACAAGAGCGGAGTTTATTCTAACTTCCCCGCACCACCACAGATTTCAAATGAAATCTTTTTATTCGCACTTTTCATTACAAATATTTATGTATTCATAGTTAAATTTATACATATTTATGGGTACTGACATTGTAAAATGTTAGATTCATTCGTTAGTTTGATTTTTCTTTGAAATCCTGGTTCTACTTGGGTAATGTTTGTTTTTTGTTGTAGAATAACCCTTCAGAAGGACGCGCTATGTTGCTGCAAAATCCACAATTAGCGTATGCGCTTCTACAGGCTCAAGTAGTTATGAGAATTGTGGACCCCCAAGTTGCTATTGTGAGTTTTGAAATAATTAAATTAAATGTTTATAATCTGTTTGTAGTTCTTACGTAAACTCTCTTAAAACTAAGAGTACGGTGTTTATTTTTGGTGCGTTGCTTTGTGCTGCTTGAACTTATGGAGTTGTGTAATTACTGAGAATAGGCTCCGTTCTTTGATTGTAAAACAAGATGGCAGGTCGTTGATACTCTTAAATTAGCGTGTAAAATGAGAGATGTGGGGAAGTATTGTTTAATTGGGCCTTCTGTTAATGCCAAGCGGGACTAGATTTTGGAGTAAATTCTGTTTTCAGCGGATTCCTTCCGGCATCTCTCCAGAAGTAACCGAGCCAACTCTCTCTAGCTCTGGCCAAAACTTCGATCATTGTTCCCTCGGCCTTGGCTTGTGCCCTGTTATCTCCTCTTGTGGGGTGCCTGTGGGACCCCCCTCCTCTCATTGTTAGCCACTGCTCCAGGAAGGAACGATTTGAATGAACAGATCTTTGAGAGTTGGTGCAAATCCCTGGATAATTCGAAGAACATGTAGCTATATCAAAGCTTTAATACTGAATCAAAGAGGAGGGACGACAAGGAATGAGCGCCTCCATTTATGTTTCACAACATAGTAGTACCACTGCCACTGCTTCACCTCTTCGCTGGAACTTCATCCTGCATCAGTGAATCTCAGACCATCATCTCATTATTTCTCTCTTTAATTTTTTTTCGATTCGAGCTTTTTGTGACATTGTTGTCTTCGGCCCTCTTGTAATGAAGCAGAGTGTGTTGGAGTTCTGACACGATTTGTTACGAGGGGTTTGGAAATGTTGAAGAGGATCTGACTCAGGAAAAAATTACAATGATCCCTAGCTCTGATGCTATACACGAGTTTCTACGGAATATGAATCTTCATCTTTGACCACGAAACTGCGATCACTGAGGTGCCTATAATTGAAGTACACTGCCATGTTATACATACAAGGTTGCAGCACAAGATAACACCTACACACGGTCCATGCCTGCTAGAGAGAGCTGGTGGTTTGGAAATGAATTTAATATTTTATTTCAGGAGCGTATCATTCGTTTGAGAAAATATTCATCGGCTGCTTTTCAAAGTTTTATGCTACAAGCTTACTATTATTTAAGACTTATGAATATGTATAGTAACTGCTTTCTTGCTTTCTTTTGTAGACAATGCTTCACAAAGCAAATCCTCAAGTTGGTTCTCTAATAACGAACACGGATACTCAACGAGTTGGTCCTGTACCGCCTCCTAATAACGTACCAGCTCCAGTTGCCGCTCCTGCTGTTATTCCTCCGCCTCGCCCCGATGTGCCGCCAAATCCAAGCGACTGGGTCCCCCCTCAACCTCGTCCAGCGCCAGTCACTGCTCCCCCGCCGACATTACCCCCGCAATTCATGGGTAAGTATGGACAATATGCGAAATGAAGTAGTTCTGACTGGAATTCTCTAAGTTGATTTTTAATGTTAGGGCCCTTCTAGACACGCAGAGTAATGAGAACGTGGGGCTTAATGTCTTTAAGGCTGCCTCTAAAATGATGGATATAATAACTCCTCATTATTACTGTTCAAAAAGCTTTCGCGTTTGGTGTGATAATTTTCATGGTGTTGTTTGTCCCCCGAGAGCGTGAGGCCCAGCGCCTGTACAGCGTAACTGTCAACTTTTCTTCATTCTGCAACCCGAAAGTGAAATTGAGAAAAATCAAGAATTAAGATTCTTGGTTTTAAGAATTGCGATTCAGATCAGTATTGATATATTGAATACTGACAGTTGCGTTTATGTGTCAGCGTCAATTTTGACTATCACGGACTTGCAATCATTTGGTAGTGGATGAGTTGTCTCCATCTAGCGAGATATCGTCCAACCTTCAAAAATACAAAGCTTTCATGTGGCAATCCCACCTTTGAATGTACAGTTCCACAATTGTGGACAGTGTGCTGTGAAAATGAGGAAAGTGGCTCAATAAATTACCTTGAATCGCTGGAAATCGATTGATTTAAGTAGATGCCATGCTGGCTGGCGGCGCACGGTGAAAGACACAATCGGCTACCTAGGGTTCCTGAGCCCTTATTTTGTCCAACTTCCCTACGTGCCAAGGAGTGAGTTTGCAAGGGGTCGCTTGGAGTTCCTCGCTCCACCTGACTTTGCTCAAGAGCTGTTTCTGTACTGCCAGTCAAAGAATAGTGAAGAAACAACTGCAGGGGACTCACTCTGCCAGGATACTTCGCGAGAGTGTGGGTGCGTGTGTTTTCGGCTCGTCCGACTTCGACAACCAAGCACCAAGAGAGTCTGGAGAGGTTATACTGATACGCGTTGACTGATTAGGTGGTGAAGTGAACCAAGAGTCCCTTGTGTAGATGTAAAGGCGGATGATGCCAGAATTCCGTTCAACTACGTTTATCAGTCAAAAGGTCCATCGTTCAACACATCAGGTTTGAGCTTGTGGATACCCAACGAAGCTACTGTTCAAGACAGTTCTCCACGTTCTTTTCTTGAAGCGACGCGGTGTAGGGAAATGAGGAGTTCCGGTGGAAGTAAGTCAGAACGTCTTCAGAATAATCCGAGGACTTGAGTCGCGAAAACATCCAAATTAAGCATGATTAGAACCTGTAGGGTTTTAGGAAAAATACTAGACGAGCTCCAACGTCTATAACTTTCACATCAGTCACGAAGTTGCGAGAACAACCTGTTGAGGGAGGTTGTATGGACACCGACACTGTCTAAAAGTCCAGGAATTGTCTTAGCAGTAGAATCCCCAAGATAGATTCAATAAATAAATTGTGAACGTCGCTGATTTTTCCATCAGTCAAGTTCAACCCGTAATAACAGCCAGTAAAATTTTAATACCAGTGAAGAACGATCGCCCTGATTTCTCATTATTGTTTTAGATATGGATATGCGGCCGCTGGATCCCAGAGGGCCATCTATCAGAGGACCTCAGCCACCCATTCCTCAAGACCAAGACTTACGAATTCCTCCAATGGTGCCAGCTCCTACGCAGCCTCTCCCTTTCCCGCCTGAAATGTGAGTACATGGATAATAAATATTGGATACAAATATACAAAATTGAGATAATTATACTCGTATCTTTCGAGGAAAATGAGAATTGAACTTCCACTCGCGTTTTACGTTTTAGTTCTTTCAAAACAGCATGAGCCAAGTGTTCTCCGCATACGTGGGTGTACTGTGTTCGCGAATCTGCACTCATTACTTCCACAGTTTTAATATTTTTCGTCTTTCCTGGGTGTAGTTGTGCTCTGTACAGGAATATTTCAAGGACGAAGGAATGTTGTAAAATGTCTTGCTCAGATATTTTTTATTTTAGTGACTTTTTGACGTGGACCGCTGACATTCACATGACGTTGTACTACAGTGTCGATATATTTTCTTCTCATCTTCTTATTTTTCTCTCTCTTTTTTTGGAGTCGTAAAAGGGAGGGTCTGCTCCTAGCGACCCCATTAATTTACTCCTGCGTATTGAGAACCATTTAGCACATTGCATCAGGTTGGGCCTCACAGCTCTCTGCGATGGCACTTCTTCTTTCTTGTCCTCTTCACCCTCCCAAGAACCTTGGAGTGTGCTGCCATTCCCATACCTCCTCTCATGCTACCCAGCAGTTTGGGAAATTCAGGAGCGGTCTTTCCTCCGCTTTTTCATTCTTCATCCCTGCAAAATACTGGCCCCCAGTTCAGCTAGCTCTACCCTTTTCTGGCTGAGCACTGCCTGGCAAATTGATCTCCAGTTTTGCACAGAATGCACTGCCAGCCTGCACACCTTTGATACAGGAAGGATAATCCACCAGGCAGTTTGGGCTTGCACCTTACCATTTCAGAGCATGCACACCCCTAATGCTCCGTGTCTGTTAGAAACTGGGTGACGAAGAAATCAACCTGCTAGTGGCGTCGCTCAAGCTATGGGCCTAGTGCAGGAATCAGTTACTTGGTCCACCGTCCCTTCTAGGCCGTGTCCTACTAGTCTTGCCACATACCAAGGGTCATAGCCCTTCTTCTCATTGGGTGACCGTACTCTGGTTGCCCTTTTGATGGGTACAGCTCCTTCTGCTCAGCTGCCAGAAGGTGGATTGGGATAACAGTCACCACCACCAGGAGAAACCATGTGGTATGAGCCAGCAATGCGGAGAGTGCACTGCTGCCTTGATGAGTAGGAGTATTGTTAATATCTGAACTCATCTGTGTAGTAATCATTTGCACAATTTGGTCATTTGTGCATTGTAGTATTAACTTTTTTCTTTTGTTCTAGTGGGAATAGAGATCCACGATACTCAAGGGACCCTCGTGCAGGTATGTCGTTTGTTTTAGTCATTTTTCTAGCGTTGAATCGCATTTATAATGCCCTCTGGGATAGTTTCAATAGGGACAGGCAGAGCTAAGTCACCAGAAAATACAAACTTCTGCATCTACTACCTGTAGTATACTGAATGTTGGGATGAAACTATGGAAGGTGGGCTTGTGGAACTCAGTTCTGGGCCCAAGCTACGAATCCAAACTCGTGGCTTTACTCTGTTGTGACTGTACTGAAAACATTCAGCACGAGCACAAAGAGGAAACAGTGTATTAAATTTAAATATGCGACAGTAAGGTTTTTGTGGTTAAATTAGGAAAATTTGGTTTATCTTAGATATAAGTTTACATTCGAATTCCCTACCTACACTCAACCTTAAGTAACGAAATGAAGTACCTTTACGGCCCAGTCAGAACCAGCTGCCTTCATGACACTGAGTGCTCACTTGGTAGTCCTTGCCGATCGGTACTGAGGAGTTCTGAGCTGTCGCGCGACGCTGCCTGCAGGAAAGTGGTTGACGGCGATCGTATGGTAAAGCTTGGCCCTAATAGCCAACGTAGTAGTGCTCGAGAAACTCTGTTGATCATCGGACGGGCGTTCCACAATTTGGTTTTGGGGACCTATCACACGCTTTCCCCAGAGCGACGAGGGCAGTTTCCGCCAAGGCTTTCCAGGATTTCAGTGGCACGTTTGATGGTAATTTGTTTAGAGTTTAATGTAGGAGAAGCCAGGAAGTAGCTGAATCGCACAGCTGCCTGTTTCAATATTTGTGATCAGCAAATTTCCGTTGGAGCAAAGTTTTACGGTTATTCTGTGAAGTTTACACATTATGGCGACTTACCGTTGAGATTGTGATTCAAACGGGGGAGTCGGGTGTTAGCTGCATGAGTTGAGGCACCTAGTCTCATGGATCACGGGCTCGTCCATCACCAACCTTTACATTTTGTTGGAAATTGAACGATCCAATTGTGATGGGGCTTGCTCATTGTTCCACAGAGCTGGCATAAAAGCAGACGCATAACAGCCCACAGCTACAATCCCAGTCGGCTTTTGCGTTAGCTCAGTACACCTTGTTTGACAACTGACCACTGCATCCTGAGATGAAGCTGACCGTCGTACTCCACAGTCAGCTCAAGGATTGACATCCCTCCTGTACCATCTCTGAGCTGTCTTATACATAGTATGAGGGTTCCACAGATTTCATCGCCTGGAGTATTCCATTACACAGAGTTGAACGAGTGTTTAGCGTCTAGGGAAATTTACCCCCCTCCCCCCCTGTGTTGCCTTAAGGGCCTCCGCCACTTTCCAGATTGCTCTGTTCTGAAGCTATGCTGAAAAGTGACGCCCACGTTCAATGGCACTCAGAAGATGCGGCAGCAGCAACACCTCCTTCCGTGCAGTATTCTTCTATCCAGCTCACACAAGGGTCTGTAATCTGACAGCGAGCTCGAATCCCCTTCGCCTTTTGGAACGGCGTCCAGCCAAAGTCATCTTCCAACACCTAGGGAATGTACCTGCTAGGAGGCACGTATCATAGGGGATACACAGAGCCATCCATGATGCAACTTGCTACGTCTACATCCTGTAGCTCCTCTCCTGGTTGCGCATGGAACTTCCTCTCGACTGTTCTGTTATCAATCTCCCACAGGTCTGCATCAACTTCTTCCATGTGTGCTGTTTGTGCATTTTGAGGGTTTTTTTTACGATGATACATTAAAAATTCGCTCATTATTAAGGCTCTCTGCCTTGAACATTCCGTATTTATTTGTCTACTTTTGACATGTCTTTACTTTGCTACATAAACTCGAAAATGTAACGCCGGAGATGTTACGGAGAAGCGTCACGAAATTTTTAACCGGAGTTACAAGCATCAGCCCCTGTGGCCTAATGGATAAGGCTTCGGTCTCCTAAACCGGGGATTGTGGGTTCGAGTCTCACCAGGGTTACGATTACTTTGTGTTTTTGACATTTTATGTCAAATTTTAATTTAATTTAATCTAACGCTTGGTAACATCACACTTTTAATAACCCCAGTGACTAAGTGATGATGTCAATTGCAATTGACGCGGCCATTATATCGAAACCATCAATGAGCACAATCGAACGTAGTTATCATTGCATTTAAAAAAAAACAAATAAAATAAAAGACATAAAATGTTCCTACCGAACATTTTCGAAAGCTGTACCCACCGTTTGTGTAAAGGTTTCTTTCGTTCGCATTGGAGGAAATCGTGGTTTAGACTTAACTTACACCTGAAGCCGCTCCAAAACAATGGGCCCACTTTCTAGCAATCATGGCTTATATGTTGGTTCAACAGATAGATACGGAAGTAACTACAGAGGACGGTATAGGTTGCTAGAAGACACTTCATAAGATTTTGTTTTTTATTGTGACATTTTGAGTCATTTTCGGGCATTTTTGGAAACATAAGACGAGTGCTCACATTAACACTCGTCACATAGCGACTAGACGGTTCCACTTTTGACATAGCGTGCGAGTCAATAGCACAGCTTAGTGGTAAAAATCGGTATTCTTAAAAGAAGTGCAGACTCGTCAAAGACCATTGACCACCGTTGCTAGTAGGTAACTCGATTACGAATTCTTAGGCTGCCCTCTATTTTCTGTTGATTTTAATTCTTTTCGTGTACCATCTTTTTGCTAAATTTATTAAACCTTTTGTCCCCCCCCCCCCCTGTGTTGGGCAAGCGCTCGAACAGTTTGTTTTCAGTGATGCGCTCGGTATTTAAAAGTCTCAGTGAACTATATTGCCGAGTTGTTTGTATTATATCAGAAAAATGAAGTGTTAGAAGCAGAATTTGAATTTATTCAAACAAAGGTAAATAACGCGTCTCATAATGACAATTACGATCAACATTGTAGACAACGTCAAGTTTGGACTTGATTACATTTTTCTCAACAGTTAGTAACTATTTCATTTACGAAACTGGATTGTTTTTGTTCATAGGAAATGTTCCAAGAAACGCCCAAGCGCCAATTATTCAACCACCGAGGCCCACTCCTGCTCCATTGCCTCAACCACCTCCTGTACCTGTAGCTCAGCCCTCTGCTTTAGCCGGAGGTATTCCGTCTGGTGCGTCTGATCAAGAAAAGGTAAATTTCTCGTATCAAACTAGGGATATTGTTAACGAATCGGAGCTAATTTTCGGCTGTTTTACCCATCAGCCAATTCCAAGAGAAGTATTCGTGCAAATTGAGCATAATGGTCTTCGCAAAGTCGGCAGATTGTGGAAAGACCCATGCTCATTCCCCATTTTATTTTTTGACAGTCATCATTGTAATCACTGTATCATCCTAGTTGATGTTTATTTGTTTTAGGCTGCTCTTATCATGCAAGTTCTTCAACTTTCCGACGAGCAAATTGCGATGTTGCCTCCTGAACAACGTCAAAGTATTTTGGTGCTGAAGGAACAAATTGCCAAGAGCACTCAGCGTTAATTAAAGCGCTTGCTTTGTATGCGCTCCATTTTAGATAATCCTGGACGTTTTGTTTTTTTTTTTTCGTAATAAATTTTGTGAAGTGGTTTATTGAGAACAAGTTTTGTTTCTAAAATTGGAACCAAATTATTCCAAAACTGTGAACACGATCCTTCTAAAAAAAATAGTCAATCAGTAGTCTTTTAAATCACCTGTGCAATGATTGCTCACTAATGGCTAATGTGTAAGTCAATGGGTAAGCTGGCTCAGGAAGTAGGGTTTGTTGTTGCCCCAGATGTGTGGATGGGAGCCTCAGCCTTTGCAGATGATGTCGTCCTCTTCGCAGGAATCAAGCGAAGCGTGCATATCGCCGTAGAAAAGTCTGTAAAGCAGCTGTGTTTGAATTGGGGATGAATCGTGAGAAGTGCAGTGAAGGTCGTGGACGCGAGTTACTTAACGGTCCTGTTTGGAAGGTTATAGAGTTCTCTAACAGCCTTTCTGGTGTTGTCTCTGAAGTATTTGAAATAATTGTAGTTCAGCCATATAGCTTGTGTGTGGGAATTTCGTGATTTGATATTCGACAAAATTAGATAACGAAATAAATGAAAACAAACTTACTTCCTAGCGAACAACGGACACCTTTTGAACAGATTATGCAAAAATATAAATTCTTTTGAATGTTATGAATGAACAAAACCAAATGACTGAAAACCTATCCAAATTTAAGCGTTCATTTTTCAAAATTATTGTCATCAATTCAAAAGGTGCCTTAGTCACCAGTCTCATAATACCTTCTTCCGCCTTGAGCTCCGTATTTGAATGCCAGACATGAATATGGCATTCCAAAACTCTGAGTAGTTACACAGTTTGCATACAAATCTTACGATGAACAGGCCATTTTCAGTAAATTTTCTAATTTTCTCGTCGGCTGCTTTAGCACGTGGTTGTACACCTTGCCTTAAGAGCCAAGAGTATTTGGAGTTCTTCGGAGAAATTAGTCATGAATTTGATGTTCATAATGCTGACTAATTCAAAGCTATCTAATAAAAATAAAGGTAGACTGGGATATTTCATGGAGGGGACAGGAATCCGAGATTGCTGAGAAAGCTCTCAAACGCAAACGAAAATCTCATATTTGATGGAACATTATTTGTTATACCTTTCGCTCGAATGTTTCGCTTCGTTCTCTTCGCTTGTGAGGAAGTAGTAAAGTTGAACGTTCAGTTCCACAACTTACATGTGTCAGATATCTTTTTCGTTGCGAAGTATTTCAGAATCATCAAGAATTTTAATTCGATAAGAATGTCACCATTTTGATACGCAATTCTTCAATCGACAATTTCTTCGTTCTATCCTAAGCTTTCTTAGATAGAATAATTTCCAACTACATCTAGAGTCAGCTGCCAATCAAATCTTTGAAAAAAATCTCCGCTCCAAAGACCTTGTTTTATGTGATGGTGAGTCTGTCTACATTCCTCATTTTGTTTTTAAATAATTTCTTTTGTAGATTGGAATCGATCTCTTTCTTTTTACTTTCCGCTACCCGAAGGGAAGTATAGTAATCGGCTCAAAAAAAAAATTTGGGTTTTCTTCAGATCTTTACGTTTTGAGGCCTATTGAGTCTAAAAAACCTAATTTCGGCGCGTGGTCCGTGTGTGTGTGTGTGTCTGTAGTTCGATTTGCGGGAGAACGGCTGATCCGATTGAGCTGGTTCTTTTTTTGTTTTGTTCGTTATTTTTTGTAGACACCAAAATAAGGTTAAGGACGATTTTGGCCGATGGGAAAGGGGGGGGGGACGAAAATGTACCAAAAACTAGGGTTTCTCGCATTTTTATCGAAAACTGCTCTAACGATTTTGATTAAACTTTCGAATTATCTTCTACTAATCAATACCTAACTTTTCTTCTCTATACATGTCTCCATGAAAATACGTTGAACGGAGATATAGGCCAATGAAGCAAAAATAGGTTTTTTACGCTTTTTGGGAAAAACGGCAACCTGATATTTAAATTGCAACTGCATGGGTTAGGGCCATGATATGTGGCTGCCTCTGCCTGTTGAAGGTAAAACGGAGCAATCCAACTGCTACCCATGGCAAGGCCTGTCAATCCTGGAAAATGCGCTTGCTCTGTGGACATGGCGGTGGTCATGGAGTCACTGGCGGGTAGTAATCCCATCCCTTACTCTGAGGTTGCCACATGGTCAGAACCCCCACAGACACCCCCAAATCCAGAATTATAACTGACTTTAGTGATCATCTTCTAAAAGTGTCCAAGGTCCCCTGAAACCACAGCAGAAGCTGACCTACATATCCTAAGTCGTAGTAAAAATCCATCATTTCGAGGAAAATACACAATTGAGGACAAAACAAAATTCAGGTTTTCGAAGAATCAGCCTTGTGTGAGTAAAATATCGGACCTATAAATCGAAAGAAACACAAAAACGTTTATAAAAATCATATATTTCAAGGAATAAACAAAATTTTCGACAAAACAACATACACTTAGTTGTTGATTCGACGAGGGATTGTGAACCTCGATAACAATACAATCGTAAAACCAACCAGCAGGGCGTAGCTTTTCAGATGTCATACATTCACAATTTCAACAAAAACGTTAAAGGTTAGTAGAGAGTTCTGCCAAACATATGACAATTTCAGAACATCGCCTTGATGTGAGGCAACTCAACAATAAAATGGTAAAATCTAGTTTGTTGAAGTACATTCCACTGATAAGGATTTTAGGTCGAAGCGGGTTCCCTAAATAGCGTTTCTAAATTGAGAAAAAACGTCAGTGTGAGTACAATTCACAAACACCGAAAGGTACTGTGGGAAGTTCATTCCGCTTACAGCAATTATGCGAATAAAAAAGAAATGGGGCGTACAAATGTGATGAATGTTGGGGCACACGTTTAATACTTCTAACAAACGACAGTTTGCATCGAGATTTCAAATATTTGTCAGTGACCATAAAACTAACCTTAACCTAAAGCAATATTTGAGCCAAATGAGAATGTATAGGATTTATATCACTCGCAGAGAGGGTGTGGAAAGTAATTTTCAAATCGAAAAACGAGAGAAATTATCTTTTCCACTGAATTTAAAACCATCCTCAGGACAATTATCAAACTGAACTGAAGATGGCTGGCTGGAGCCAGTAAGGTAATATCTCTCGTTTTTTTATTTGCATGAGATTGTAATACCCTGAAGGGGTTATTCTTCGGTAGCATCCAATACCTCGTGCAAGATACAAGACTTGGTGGGGAGTAAGTTTCATGTGGACACAAGCCCGTTAATAGCAATATGGGAAGCACTCAACTCAGACTCCTCTCACAGCTAAGGGAGGATTGAGGTTAAGACAAAAAGCTGCATCCTTAATCAACGGGTAAACCGAAAACCCGTAACGCAAGAAACTGGTAGTTACTAAGGCACATTTGCTCGAACTGATTGAAACTCTTGAGCGCTACTGTTAATTACGAGGCATGTTTTTCAAGTAAGTACTGTTTAGAGATTCCACAGCGCTACAGTCGGCGTTCCACGCATGCACGCTGGTTACCTACATCTATTGTCTACGCACTGACTGAATCACCGTATACATTGTTTACTGAGTGCGAAAGATGCTTCTGACAATCGTGAGTCCCGCTGATTGTGAAGTACTGGCTGTTATACGATTTCTTAGTGCTAAAGGCGTAAAACCGGGTCGATATTCATCGTGAGATCTGTGAAGTTTACGGACAAAACATTATGAGTGATGGAATGGGAAGGAAATGGGTGAGAGCATTTAAAGATAGCCGCACAAATGTGCATGTTGAAGAACGGAGTGGGCGTCCTTCGTCCCCAACATCCGTGAACGTCTTTCAAGAAAATGGGTTGAGCCAGACCACTGGACGAGCCAGTTCCTGACGGGACATGGTGACTTCAATGCGCGGCTCCACTTCTTTTCTCTGAAAGACTCTCCATTATGCACGTCTTGTGCCTCCAGTGCGGAGGAAACAAGAAACCATGTGCTGCTCCACTGTAGTTTCTACAACAGTGAGCGACAGTTGTTGGGAGGGCAAACGAACTTAGCAGCATTGACTGCTTCAAAGGAAGCCTATAACCATTTTGCAAAGTTCGCGAAGAAGGTGATGGCTAAGAAACGTGGTCATAGTTGATCTGTCCTTTTGAAACTTGCCACCCAAGTAAACAGTAAGATCAGGTAGGGAACCAGATTAAGAACTCCTCCCAGATGGTACGGGATTCCTCAGGTGGTCACCTCCGTGCGGTCACACACGGGCAACAGCTCTCTACTGGGAGACTGGCTAACGACCAAATACCTGCCGTACCTCCACAGGTCTGAGTTCGGTGGATGCTGCAGGGGCCTTCCTCTTGCATATTATTGAAACCGCAACTCCATGACTGATATAACCCTCGTCAAGGGTTTAGGTACAGTCATCAAATAAGGAAACCGACCTGTGGGCGTCCTTCGGTCGTTAATGGTGCAGAAAGTGGACGAAAAGGTGAGAGAAAACAGACGCTTTACAATTTCATCATTGTCCGACTGCTTTCCTCAATATTCTCGTAGTGTTTTGTATCGCATTGTGACCGAGAACTTGAATTACCGTAAATTGTGTTCACGTTGGGTTCCAAAAATGTTGACAGATTTGCACAAAACCCAACGTTTAAGCAGCGCGTTGACTTTCCTTTAGCGGTACCACAATGATGGTGAAGATTTTTTAGACCAAATTGTTACTGGTGATGAAACCTGGCCTACTTCACACCTGAATCGAAACAACAATCCACGGAATGGCGACATTCATCATCACCCAAAAGAGTGAAGTTTAAGCGAACGATTTCTGCCCGGAAAATTATGTGCACAGTTTTTTGGGACAGAAAAGGAGTATTGCCAGTGGAGTTTCTGCCTCGTAATGAGACAATCAACGCAGCGTCTTATTGTGAGACATTGAACCATCTGCGTCGCGCAATCCAGAACAAAAGACGTGGCAAGTTGAGTAAGGGTATCCATTTTGTTGCATGACAATGCCTGTCCACTTTTAAATGGGAAACTCTAGAGCATCCTCCATACAGCCCTGATCTGGCGCCTAGCGACTACCATTTGTTCCTGCACTTGAAGAAACACCTGGGCGGTCAGCGTCTTCAGTGGTTAACAAGTCAGGCGGCAGAATTTTAGGAGGGTATTCAAAAACTGGTGTCACGTTATGACAAGCGCCTCAATATTCACGGAAATTACGTAGAAAAGTATATTAAGGTACAGGCTTTCGTGTAAAAATAAAATTATTGCGACATCTTTGCACGTCTTTTTTTAATTCCAAAACGGTACTTACTTAAAATAACATGCCTCGTATTTCAATTTAGAGGCATGTCGTTCGTTTTCCTTTTTGAGCGACACCGCCCGACGCTTATTTTTTAATCAATTTAAGCAATGAGCTATTTCCCGCGTGCTAGATGAGTTAAATGGGGGTTCAGAGTTTCTCGGAGGGATGGAGAAAGGGCAATTAAATAATTAACCGGGGGTGGGATGAAAACAATGGTTCTTCAAACTGACACTTCGTCAATCCAAATATTTTCAAGGATGATGTAGCCACAGGACTGTTTCCTTATCAAAATGACCTTTCTTAACACTCAAAAGAAAATGATGTGCCAGCACCTGCTCTTCTATTTTCAAGTTGCAGAAGAATAAGGCAAGGCTCGTGACTGCTTTTCTTCGTTATACAAAATATACTGTATCAATTCGTCAATACGCTGTATCTTCATTCGACGCGTTACGCGAATTTCATTTGTGCTACTGTGACTACTCCATTCAATGGATGGCTGCAGAAAACGTGTCGAAAAAAAATATAATTATGCGTCGAAAAGAGCCATTTAAATTTGACTTACTGCGAACGTTATTTTGAAGAAAATAAGCTAAGCGCGGGTTAGCACGTCCCTCAGTTAAACAGGCCGAACACTTGAAAATAATAAATCGTTGATACCCCTAATTCAGATCTTTACAGCCCTTATTGCGAAATGTAATGAAAACGTTTGTTTTTCTTTTCATCTCACAGAGAAAAAAAAAAGGAACGACCTGGTTCTGGGTTATCTTCTCAGGAGCATGCCCATGCTACCAGGCGCAACCACGGGTTGTGGATAGTGGAACAGCCACGGCATTGTCCCCAGGGGCATGTCTGCGGCCAGCTGTGAATAAGGACAGCATGCTGACTGAATAAGCAGCCGCGAACAATGGGCAAAACCCAAGAGATCGCAGAAGAGATCCTGAACAAAGGGCTCAAGGGCAAGCGGATCTACATTTTCTCAGACAGCCAGGCCATTAATGGCCGCCTTAAAGGCCATCGCAGCCTATAGTTTTAGGTCTAAGCTGGCATGGGAATGCCTCCATGCGCTCAAGCAGCTCGGCGCCCGTAACAGGCTCTCCCTCATTTGGGTGCCGGCTCACAGGGGGCTGACCGCCTTGCGAAAAGGGGTACAGAATCCTTACCCATCGGGCCTGAACCACGCGTGGGTCTGAGACGAAGAGTCACCTGAACCGTCTGGTTGCTCGATGGGAGATACAGGAAAATGGCGCCCATTGGCATCGCCAGCCACAACTAAGACAGGCGAAAAGGCTTGTCACGCCTTCCTGTCAAAGAGCGAAGGCGATGCTGACACTCTCTAGGCAAGATCTGAGAGTACTGATAAGCTTCCTCACCACACCGCTTTCACTGCCCACTCAGATATCACCTCAACAAGATGGGCATCTTAGAGGCGGTGGAATGCAGACTCTGTGGTGAGGAGGACGAGACAGCAGAGCATATCCTGTGTGAGTGCCCTGCCTTGGCAGCAAAACGCTTTGAATACTTCGGTCAGGGGACCACTGAACCCCAAACCGTAGCCGACTCAGCGGGGAAGGACATACTCAGCTTCCTAAGGGGGGCGGGTATGTACGATGCCTTCTACTAAGAAAGGGCCAGCGTCACAACAGGCCCATATGCGGCTGCAGTGACAAAGAGACTTGCCCCACACGCTCTCGAGTCAAAAAAAAAATGATTCATAGAAAATATCATGAAGTTAATCAAAATTGTGAGAAAAAAACGACCCCATCTCCCCGCCCTAACTTTAAAATCCGCGGAAACGGCCCACAACTTG
Organism: Pachypeltis micranthus; assembly: GCA_020466155.1. Lineage (NCBI taxonomy): Eukaryota > Metazoa > Arthropoda > Insecta > Hemiptera > Miridae > Pachypeltis > Pachypeltis micranthus. The sequence continues at coordinate 11,728,181 of CM035780.1, read as the reverse complement.
ACAGTCGAGCTTCGAATATAAAATCGAAATAAACGAAAGAAGTAAAGAAAGAACTCAATCACTTCAATCATTCTACAGCAAAGCTGACTAAACGTGGGAATTCGACAGTTCATGTACTGACAATAGGTATTTCTAGGTCGTGAGACTTTGAATGTGAAACGACTGACAAACGATCGCTTTTTACACTTACACTTAACGCTTACATTGCTCGGGATTACACTTTTCTTACCCTTATGGTACAGGAAAGCGAATTTTAGGATTCCAATGAAACGAAATTAGGTAGAAGTGTCAAAATATATCGCTTCGCGGTTCATTATTTCAGTTGAATTCTTCCTGTTTTGAAATCGAGGTAATGCATTGATCCACTCACTCCAAACCTTGCCCATCGCTCAAGTTATGCTAGACTGATAAGGCGGTAGTAACCCCTAGATCTCCGATTGAGTTACAAAAAGCACATTTATCGACAAGCACCTGCACAATGCTTATTGGGTCTTCCAATGCTCTAAGTGTAACTCATAGTTAACTAATTATGAAAAAGAATACCAAAACAAAAGTTGATCTCAGTCAACAGTAATTTGATAAGGAATCACATATTTCTTTCACGAATTCGTTCAATTATTCGGTAGAAGTGTCAAAACATATCGCTTCCCGGTTCATCATTTCAATTGAATTCTTCCTGTTTTGAACTCGAGGTAAAGCGTTGATCCACTCACTCCAACCTTAACCATCGTTCAAGTTACGTGAAATAAAACGTGGAAATGGATAGAAAAATTTGCCCGGGTGCTGAAGGAAAATGCTGTGTGAGAGGCGGCTGAGAGGGTTGAAACGCTTCTCATCACAAATCAATTTTTTCCCCTTTTTTTTGAAGAATATTTTCAAAGGAAGGTTTTATTAAGCAAATTAACCACGTTCAGTCTGTGGGTGAATACGATGAACTTAGTTATCGAGGCACTAAACTAACAAATACATTTGAGAAACCTTCTTCGACGGGCTCCTTACACATCTGTCGTACATCTACATAAACGATGGGTCATGAAGGGATACTTGCGCGCCGCGCACCGTTCTTCGCAACCATTTATCGCGCCACTCAGAAGCTTTCAACTTGTGTTCAACCTCCATCAATATATAACGTAATTACTACTGAGAGCTTGCGATAAGTGTTTTCTTAATCAGGTTGAACACGAATCTGCGTCAACGCCAATAAAAGCTCCCCTCGGAAAAAACGCATTAAATTTCATCCAACTGTGACAGCGAGCCAGATTCCCAAGCTTTGGCCCTGCCGTAAATACCGCTATTTAATTACATATACGACTGATACAGGCGGAACCACAACTAGAAATCATACAAAATAAACGCCTAATCGACAAGTAAATCTTAAAAACTAAAAAGGAAAGTAAAAGTACTTAGAAAATATGCTCAAAAATTGGAAACTTACAGTTGGGAACTTGAAACTTACGAGACGAATCTTTAAAAAGCATCAACTTTCATAGCCCTCGTATTCATCAGGTTCGATCTTGACGGTTACATTTTCCACAGGAATAAACGAGTCTGTGGTCTCATCGCCCGGGCTATTCGGACTACTTACGGTCGCGCTAGAGTCTGTATCGCCGTTGGTAACTTCCAGGCGGATATTGCGTAGCTTCGATTTACCGTGAGGAGGTTTTCTATTGTCGATTTCATCGGAAAATGGCTTCAGTCGCACCTTATCGTCGGCCATTAGTGTTTGAAGGGTTTCGTCTATAGCCGCTTCGTCGAAAATCCTTTCGAGCTCGAAGAGGCCCCTCACTTGCAACGCTATGGGTTTGACGCATAACAACGCGAGGAGGAGGTCGCCGAATCGACCCCTAAAATCGTATTGCTGGTCGCTGACGTGATCTTGAAGGTTGGTTTGCACCTGGGATCGAGCCGTTCTGACTTCAAGGGGCATCGACAGAAATTCGGCGTCAGGGTCGAAGAAGATGACGGCTTTTAAACAAGCGAATTCGGCTGAGTCCATTTCAATTCGGCTCAAAGGTTGGACTAACTCCTTTATGATGCGTTCGGCGACTATGCTTAACGGGTCGTTCCTCCCCTTATTTTTTCGGCCTCCGTCGGAGGGACCCAATAATCGACCGTTGGGTAGAACTAGGACGTTTTCCTGATGTAAAGATTGGCGGACTGTGAGCCACACTAAATGAGGAATGACGTTCGTTCTCAAAAGTGCCAACTGATCTTTTTTATTGAGATCCTCGAATACTGGTAAATTTTTCGCCCAGGCGACGAGGCTGAGCAACTGGGAGTTCATGGCGTCGTAGAAATCGTCGATTGAGGCCCGTTTTTGGGGCTCTGAATCGTCTCTTAGGGAATTGTGGTCGTTTTCACGGAACCCATCGGATAAAAGTTCTGCTTGCCTGAGGGAGGTGACTGAAAGACCTTGGTGCGACACCAGTTCATCTAGAGCAGAACCCCGGTGTTTCCTTATCGAATCTCTTTCGTTTTGCACTGCAGCTATTTTCATGCCAACTTTGAAACATTTTCGTAAACGACAATACCGACACTGATTGCGCTTATCTTTGTCTATCAGGCACCGCCTCGTAAACCGACAATTATAAACATTATTATTTCTTACTGATCTTCGGAAGAAGCCTTTGCATCCATCGCACGATATCGCTCCATAATGTTTTCCTGTAGCGCGGTCACCGCAAATCCCACAAAAGCAAAGAGTTGTAACCCTCTCATCGCTATTCAGGTGGTCTTTAATCGCCAGACTGATCCACTTCTGCGTGTACTCGTCCATACCAAAAGGTAAATTGAGGAAAATGATGGAATCGAATCGTTAGAACATCCGCCCCGAATTGCGGTTGTACGGAACCAAAATAACACGGTCAGCGAACATCACACGAGAACGACAACGCTTCGAAGTTCGAGCTCATAACAGCAACAAACATAGTTGAGAACTATCGATAGAATCGATCTTGACAAGTATCGATACTTTCAATGGAAATGGTTCACCCCAAACTCTTTTCTCAAGACAGCAAACTGGAGCAACAAAATGTTTCCGAAGACCATCGAAAACTCTCGGTTTATGGAATTTTTGTTAAAATTACCATTGAAAGCCGGTTGTACATCATTGAGCAGTGAAAATACTACTAGAAGCACATTTTGAAGATAACGCTGTAATTCTTGATAACCAGTAAATCTTTTGTTACAATTTCGGTATAATATGCGATTATTATAGTAGCGTAGGCCGTTCAGTTCAATTATTATGAGCGATTACTTAAAAGGAACATGTGGCCACAATTCGCTTATATTCCCACCTTTCGGGCCCTCACGTATGAACACACTTCATCAAAAAGCTTTTTGTTCTTGAAAGCTTCTTAATGTCTTTCCTTTGCGCAAGAAAAATCTTTCGGAAGCGTAACGTTCGAATGGCTGTATTTTTGACAGACAATTTATCTAGATTTGAAATGCAGAGGGCTGATGTGCCTGTTTGACGTTCACACACGTGACTAAGGACCATGGCCACGGTAAATAACAAGCTTTTGAAGGTTGCCAACGCAGAGCACCCAGCTGGGTTTTTAGGAACAGGCTGGACTGTCTCTACTTAGAATTTTCTTATTTTTGTATTGAATTAAAGTGTGTAATCGCCCATCTCTCACCTTACATTTGCAGATTATACGTGCTATTCCAAAGGACCAATCAGTTGACATCAGTTTTCAATACAAACTGGATTCTGCACATGCTCATGAAGTGGTTCTGATTGCTGTGGTGCCATTACGACCTCTTTGACCACAGTTGAACAGTTTTTCACCAGCCAGGAGGCAGTTGATGGATTTGGTAATGCTCTTTCGATTTCCTACAATGTATGCCTACAACATACTCATAAGGCGAAGATAGTATTGATCTTTAAAGAAAAAACAGTTGCTTTCTTCAGATCTTCACATTTTGAGGCCTACTACGTTGAATAAACCTAACGTGGGACAATGCCTGAAATTCAATTTTTCATGTTCGTTGTTTGACGACACCAAAAATAAGGTTATAAGCCGCTTTAATCCTCATGATGAGAAGGGGGGCAAAATGTTCCAACAATAAAAGGTTTTCAGGCTGTGTGTGAAAATGACTAACGATTTTGATATATTCAAAATATCTTCTTCTAATCAATACCTAACTCTTGTGAATATCTATGAAATGTGGCGAGCGTATGAAGCACCATTTTTGAATCGCTTCAACGATTTACATTAAACTCACAGTGTGCACACTATTCAACACGTCTATTCTGTTCTCAATTAATGTTCCTAGTAACAACATAAACAAACATGAACATGTTTTTTAAATCTGAATTTGATCAATCTGTGAGGTTGGTTGTTTCTTAAAATTATTTCTTTTATCATCTGTCAAACAGATATATAAGCCAACACACATTGCACAATGAGGTTTGTTTATCATTGAATAATCGTTTTTACTATTTTCTCAAAAACGGCTGTAATGATTTTGATCAAATGTACTGGTTACTTTCAACTAACTAGGAACTACATTTTAATCTCCATAAATAGTTCAATAAAAAATGCGTAAAACGAAGATACAGCCCCTGTGTGTACAGCATACCATAGAATCTATGAAGGTTGTGGAAAGTTTGGGCCCGATATTTTAGAATTTTTATTCCTCAGGAGATTGTATACTTTGTAAAAGTGTGCACTTGTGTTTGAAGCGAGATACTACTGATATTGAACATAAACACCTGCCACTGATCTCTCAATGTTGTTATTTTTCAGTTCTTGTTTATTCGGTGTAATACAAATTTTAAGAGCTAAGAGTTATTGTAGGAGTTCTTGCGTGTAGAGAAATAGTGTAAAGTCGTTCTCAAAAGAGACAAAAAACTGAGAGAAATCATGTTTTCTCGCACAGAAATAGTTTCATGATGGGCAACGGCGCTCTCGAAAACTCCCAAAATGAGAGTCCGATCCGACCTATCAAGCGATGACCCCGCTACAGAGATAGGCGTTCCTGCCACTCAGTGATTTGACTCATTGCCAGTGTGATTTGATATTCGTTGCGTTGGAGCGCAACACTTATCTTGGGTGGAAACCAGGGGGGTCACTAATGCCCATTTTACGAAAAGGTACATGTTCACTTTCCACGAAAAATTGGCAGGGGATGTTTTGCGTTGGTCTTTGAAATGACAATGTGTAAGCGCGTGTTTGGTAGGTGCAAAAGTGTAAAAAAAAAACCTTTTTAAAGAGACCCAGGATTTTATACCAGACGACCAGAATGCAATAAATGGAAAAAAAGTACTGTGTAGATTCTGATTTTTTGACGACTTACCAATTGTGCATGGTACTAGTTGCTTCAATTCAATGATTCAAATTCAAATATTCATTAATTTCATTGGGTGTGTGGTTGGGCGTCTACAGGCCTCCTACAGAGGGGTTGTGTTCGTATGGCCAGAGTCTGTTCGGATGTTGCAGTTCCTGACCCAAATGGTCTTGAAGGGGTGTAGCGAAACATCGGTTGTCCTTTGAATTCAACTTTATAATTTTCTCTGATTCTAGAAAGCTATAGTTAGGAGTATTGAACAACAGTGCAGGAGGAAGTTAACAAAACATCCTCAATGAATACCAAAAAAAAAAATTGCTTTAGAAGAAGTAAACGCAGTCTTGAGGTTATTCCAAGAAGATAGCGAGAACCCTTATCCTTAATTTTCCTTAAACAACTACAATCAATCCAAATTCATATCTTCGTCGTCATCTTTCTTAGGTTTTTTTTCGGCTTGCTTAACTTCTTTCTCTTCGTCCTTGGACTGCGGAGAGGACGCAGAAATGGAAGCAGCTTGGAGAGCCCGAACGAACTCTTCCATGTTGCCCTGATTAGCAGCGGAGACAGCCTCATTCCCAACTTCGAATTGAGAAACCACAGGTCCCAATTGTCCAGACTGGAGAGCAGTGCTGAACATGCTCAATGCCTGAAGAGATAGTCAAAATTATTTTAAACGTTTAAATATAGTCGACCCTCCCACAGGCGTAATTAGTACATAGTGATCGAGTTCATTCAAAATTTACGGGCAATAAGTTTTTGATGACATAAGCAGTTTCCTCGTTTGGTCAGACCAAACAGTTCCCCCTCTGACTCCCTCCTGATGGTTATGATTGCAGGCAGGGTAGAAAGGTAGCTGCAAAGAGCAGATCCATACTGTCCTTGAAAGCTACAAAAGTACGATAGGAATCAACGGCAAAAAGGTCGAGTTTTCAACAGATCTTTACATTTTGAGAGCTAATCAGACGCATGCTGTCGCAGGAGCCACGAATACTTGCCCGACTACTGCAATAGAAGTTTTATTGAATATCCTACCTCTCGACGAATACATTCAAAGACACACCTGGGAGTGGTAAGGCTGTTGCAGACCAGTACTATTTCCACCACGGCGAAACAGTTCAAAATAGAGGAGGCAACAGTCGTAGCTACTGACATGCCAGAGCGGAAGAATTTTCAGCTGCCATTCAGCATCTGCATCCACTCGTGGAACAATCGCAAAGAGTTTCATTCCCAAATGAGATTCACGTGGCACATTGATGGTTTGTGACGGGGGGCAAGGCTGGTCTGGGCATTGCAAGACCAAATTGTAGCCTTGCCAAGCCACTGGGAGACGGCAGCATGATATTCTAGCCATAAATATCCGCACACAAGAAATCCTGGCAAAAGGACTAAAGTGAGTAAGCGAATCTATCTATTCTCAGACAGGCAGGCTGCTCTAAAGGCCATCTCGGCGTACACTATCAGATCCACACTGATATGGGAGTGTCTCCAGGCGCTCAAACGGCTCAGTGCCCATAATAGGGTATCCCTTTTTGGATACCGTCTCATGGAGGCCACAAGGGCAATGAAAAGGCAGACTGCCACGTAAAAAGGGGCACAGAATTCCAATTCGTCACACCTGAGCCTCACGTAAATTGGCAGGTGACCCCCTCTGGGCAGGGGGTTGTCACGGGGGTTCAGGGGGACAGAACCAATTTTCTTTGAGAGTAAAAATAAAAGGCTTTATTACTGGAAATTATAAAAGAAAATAACTGCTTCGGTTTAATGAAAGAGGGAAATAAAATATTAAAGTATACCGGTAAAATAATTCTTCTCCCGACGTAAGGAGTGTAGGGGCTCACCAAGTTTCGCTCGCGATCGGTCGACGCAGTTCGGCGCGTAAAGGAGACTGAGTTTCTCGGCTCAGGGCCCTCTTCATTGATAAGGGCCTGGCCTCCCGAGTCCGCGGTCGTGACTCTGTCACACCATCCTCCCCTCAGTAGGCCCTCGCTGCTGCTGATGTTGCTGCTGGCCAGGTTGTCGCTGAGCCCCCTCTTCTGCGACAGTAGTACCTTCATTCCCTGTCTCCCGGGAGCCCAGATGCTGCAGTGATGGCGAAGACGATGCTGTGGTATCGATGGGATGCATTAGCAGTTTAATTTGTCGTGAGGTGCAAGTGGCGATCGGGCGTGGTGCGAGGAAGATAATGATCACGGTGTCTATTGTCGGGAGGGTATGAATTTTTTTAATTGACTGGCGTGGGCTATTTTATGTTCGCTGGATCTGCGACATTGGTCAGCTCATATGACACAGGTGATAGCTGTTTCTTGCATTTGGAAGGGGTCTGAATATTTAAATGACAGTTTGGTTGCTACGTGTTTCACTTTGCTAGAGAGTATGTGCGTCTTTAACATTACATGATCTCCTACATTGAATGTTATAAATTTATGCCTGCACTGCATGCGTTAAGCCGCGAAATCTGGTGTGCCTCACGAGATTCTCATACACCGTCTTCCATAGGTCACAGGCCTGGGTGCTGTTGTGGCTAGTGCAAGCTGCTTCGTCCCAATGCAAGTGTAAAGGTGTTAGGATCTCGCGCCCCAAGAAGACCTTCGCTGGAGTAAAACCTGTGCTGGAGACCGTGAGCTGAATTTAGTGCCGCTTGGATAAATGGCAGGCTGTCTGACCATTTGGTTTGTTCGTGGGCAAGTGATAAGAAATTATGGCACTTTTTAGATTTCTTATTTGCCGTTCAGCGAAATTGGGGTTGGGGTAATGAGGAATCAGGCGTATATGTTTGATCCCTAGATTGGACAAAAAGGCAGTGAACAATTTGCTGGTGAACACTGAGCCATTGTCCGTGCAAACATAGCGCCATAACCCAAAGTTACTGAAGATCCTGGATTGTAAGCAGGATAAGACCGTGCTGGAGGTAAACGCGGCGGGCTGAAGAACACAAATCGAAGCTAAATGCATCTACGCTATCAGAATGAAAGTGTAGCCCTTAGAAGTAGGGAGGGGCCCTGCTATATCCAAAAAAAGTTGTTCGTTCGGCTGTTTGTGTATGTGGGAACTCAGATAACCCTTAGCTCCACCCTGGTCTGCTTTTGACCGGTGACAGGTGAGACACTGTTATAATTTGGTCTTGACAAATTTGTGCACTCCGGGCCAGTAAAAAACCGATCGTATTTTTGGGTTGTTCTCGTTGCCCCTTGATGGCAGCCATGCATGGACTCAAAGTAGTCAAACACGAAGTTTTTCAGGTGCTCGGGAACTGCGAGTTTGGCGTTGTTATGAGAAACATCGTACACCAGCGTGCCATTGCTAACACGGTATCTTTCAGTTGCTCCGTACGCAAGTTTTTGAGGACCTCTGGGAAGACGTAAGGAAAAATATTTTCGGAACGGGTTGTTCGTGCTCTCCATCGGGAGCGGTTCATCTATGGGAAACCGTGATAAATAATCAGCAAAATTGTTTTTGGCTCCCGAAATGTGATGCGGCCACGAACCTAAATGGCATGAGTTGGAGTTGCCACCTTATCAATCTACCTTTCTCGTGCTTAATTTTGGTTAGTATTGTTAAGGCCTTGTGGTCCGTGTACAGGTCGGATCGCGGTTTCAAGGTATATCCTAAATTTGTTTATGGCGAAAATCACTGCCAGCATTTCTAATTCGTATGCACTGTAATTCACTTCGGGAGGCTTCAGTTTCCTGCTAGTAAATGCCACTGAGTACAAGCCGCCGCCAATTGACTGGGCCAGACAACAACCTAAACCCACGGAGCTGGCGTCTGTAAACAGCTAAAAGCGCTCATTAAAGTCGGGTGTTTTCAAAATGGGAGGTGCCGTGATCAGGTGACGGACAGTCAGCCATGCTTGTTCGCATTGTGGCGTCCATTTTAGGTTTGATTTTGAGCCCTGAGGCGGTTCATTGGCTCAACTCACGGTGGACAAGTGGGAAAAAACTTTGAAAAAAAATTTACTGCCCCTAAAAATTGGCTGACTTCTTTGGGGGTTCGCGGTCTGGGGATTTGGAGCAGGCTACTAATTCTGTTGGGGTTCATACGAATTTGGTTATAGGAGATTGTGTGCCCTAGATAGTCGATTGATTTGCAAGCTATGGAAGATTTGGCTATATTAATGGTCAGGTTTGCCTGTTTGAGGCGGGTTAACACGAGTCGGATATGATCGAGATGTGACTCCAATGGTCGGGAATATATTAGGAGGTCGCCTTGAAAATTGAATACAAATTTGAATTTGAGGTCATCAAGAATCTCTTGCATGAGATAGCTAAGCACCTGACTTCCAACAGCTAAACCAAATGGCACACGGGTATAGCAAAAGGTGCGAAAAGGGGTTTGAAACGCTGTGAGGCGTTGGCTTGCGCTATCGGCGGAATTTGGTGGAAGGCTTGGTTCAAGTCAAGAGTGTGGTGAAATATCGGGCGCCGCTCAAGAACATGAATGCGTTTTCGACAGTAGGCATTGGGTACTGAAAATACTCGATGTGGCGGTTGAGGGACCGGTAATCGACCACCAACCTCCACTGCTCTGTTTTCCCTTTCTTCGCCACCAAAAACAAGGAGATGCCCATGGGCATTGAATTTTCTTTTATTGTCCCGTTTGCTAGAAGTTCATCGATTATGTGCTTCATTGCTTTCAGTTTTAGTGGGCTTAGTTGGTATACTGTTTTGCACGGGTTTAAGATTGCGTTTTGTTTTAGCGTAATTCGGTAGGTCATCAAAGTTGTGTGCCCTAATTTGTCTGTCAATACTGAAGGAAATTCGTGTTTCAAAGTCCTAACCAAGGCAGGGAAGTCAATGGCGTCTTCTTGAGAATGGAAATCGGCAGGAGATAAGACTGCAGTTCATACACCTGCTTAGAGAGGAATTGGAATGAATAAGTTGCGTTACTAGGATTGATACTCATTTTCGTATGTTTCATAAAATTGTATCCGAGTATGCAGTCTACCGGTAGATCAGGTACCGAGAAAAGGGAAGATCCAGTTGAATTTTCCAATGGTGATTGGCAATGTAATTTCCTTGTCAACAACAGATTTAGAAGAGTTTCCTACTATGATATTGACGCGACATCGTTTGATTTTATATTATGTTTCATTCCTATTAATTTATTCATCACTGCCCCACTAATACAACTGACTGACGCCCCCGTGTCGGCAACTGCCGAGAATGGTTGTTTGTGAAGCAAATCGTTAATTTATTTTCCACATCCTGTATACGCGTTGTTGCGAGCACCCGGTGCTCACTTGCGTTTGTTCCCCCTCAAAATCCCCAGTACTTAGTTTTTGAATTCTTTCGTTGCGATTTGGTACATTTATCTTCTTTACTTTTGTCATTGTCTGATTGAGGCGTGTTCTCATCGGAAATTGATACGGGTAGGGCAACAATGGGAAGGGATAGGTCCATGGGGTGGTGTTGGTGGGTAGCCGTCGTCTGTGTACATGTAATTTGCTGTCTCCTGTTTAAACTTTTTATTTCGGTTGTTTGTGTTCCCTGATGCCTCGGGGCCGTTCAAAACGAACGTTGGGGGCGTTGGAAACGAGGATCGGGACGTTGGTATGTGTAGGGCCTCCAATATTCCTGAGAGGATATAATGACGGTAGTTCGTGAAATTATTGCGCCCGATCAATGCGTTGCGCCCATTGCGAGGTCCTGGTTGAAAAAATTACGGTTAAATGGAGGTTTGGGCTTTGAAAAATTAGCCTTTGCGAAATCGGAGAGCTCAGTTAAGTCTTCGGGATTTAGAGAGCAGAAGTATCTGCATTTTTTTCTAGTTTTTCGGCGTGGTCGATTAGACTGTCCAGTTCTTTAAGGCTGGTAGGAGTGGTCTGAAACTGAAATCGACTCCTAGTTTGGTCGTTTACCCGGCAAAATAATTTCGATTACCTCCACTGGTTTATGGGACTGCAGAATGATGCTAAATTTAGAAATGCTTTCTACAAAGTCTCTAAAGCTCTCAGTAGATTTTTGCGGGCGGAATAAAAATTCCAGCTGGTACGTCATTCTAGTTTTTATAGAAGTCAGAGAGTCTAGTACCTTTTTTGATAGGGTTTGAAAGGTTAAAGTATCGGATTCGGTGAGAAGACGTTGCAGGAATTTGACGTTGTGGGTGGTTGCCAGCCTTTCTACCATGGATGTAAAATATTTATCGCCTAGCATATTTAGGTCATATAACGAACTTAAAAATTGTATGATGCTCGCATTGTCATGCTCTTGAGCTTGGGGACCGATTTTAATTGCTCTTCTATAAAGTCGCGGGATGTTGCCAAAATAGTGATGAGCGCTCTGAGGAACGAATTGAACGTCAAGATCGGCTTAGGCCCGATGGGCGGGAGAAGGGTCAGAAGACGGACTCTGGGCTAACGTGGTATTATGTCGCACTAACAACTCTAACTGTTGCAATCTTTTGCGTCATATCAGCAAAGGTCGCAGAGAATGATTTTATCTCTGCGGCCAAAGTATCAAGGGCTGTCGATCTATCTTCCGACAGCCGCGTGATAACCTGTTCCAGTCTGTCCCCACCTGATCAAGTCGACCTTCCAAGGCCTGAACTTGTTTTTAACATGTCCTGATCCGCTTGTATTTGTGACATTTGTTTGTTTGATGGCGAGTCCCTTACATCTGGCACACTTCCACACCGCTTCCGCTGGCCCTCCTTCACCAATTCTCCGGCGTGTAACCGACGCAAACGGCATGAAAAATTCGTTTGCAAATGGAACACAGAGCCGCTTCCACGCTTGTAGCGATCTGTTTTCTACAAATTTCGCACGGATCCATGGCCAGAAACGGAATCACAGCAGAGGGGCACAAGTGTATGAGAATCCCACCGGTTAGCCTGATTAAATGCACTAGACAGCCACGAAAATGTGTGACAAACAATAAAATAATGAGCGAAATACCTATGTGAAACACAAAGCAACGAAAAAAAGAGAATGTATAGTTTTGTTTTTTTGCTCTGCTACCAGTGTCACGGTGTTCAGGGGACAGAACCAATTTTCTTGAGAGTAAAATAAAAGGCTTTATTACTGGAAATTATAAAAGAAAATAACTGCTTCTGGTTTAATGAAAGAGGGAAATAAAATATTAAAGTATACCGGTAAAATAATTCTTCTCCCGGCGTAAGTGTAGGAGGGCTCACCAAGTTTCGCCACGATCGGTCGACGGTTCGGCGCGTAAAAGGAGACTGAGCTCTCCGGCTCAGGGCCCTCTTCATTGATAAGGGCCTGGCCTCCCGAGTCCGGCGGTCGTGACTCTGTCACAGGGTTGAGCTCTCTTCAGATCTTTACGTAGGAACACCAATGAGAACCCGCGACCTTACGTAGAGCTAAAGAATTTTGTGTGATGCGTCGCACCTGACGTTTTTGTCTTTCACTAATCGGAATTAAATGAGCGCAACCCGGACCCCAGCTGCACAATTTACGCCACAAATATTGAATAGCACAGGAGGCGCAATTTGTGTCAAACGTCATGTACCTGATTGCTTCCTGCGATCGACGCAGTTAAAATGATCAACTACCAATTTAAAATTTCAACGAGTTTTTCATAAAATCTAAAAGCATTAAACTAACCTGTTGAAATTGGGGAGAGGCAAGAGTTGACCTCAAATCCTCCTGGCTATTGTCCCCGATCGAAGGAAGATGTCGTTGTAGTTCTCTGACGAACTCGGGGTTGTTGAGGATGGACTGCAAAGTTTCTTGATTGACGCTTGTTGACAAGTCCACTGAGGAATAAACCCATCGATTGTAACTCAAATTCGTCCAGCTCAATGTTACAAAATTTTACCCTGAGCTATAATGCTAAAAATAATTCTGATAGGAAAGACAGATATATTCAATGTTCCACGTGTGTCATTTAAACTAAAATGTCACATTATATAGGCTTAGAAATCAATCAGCAATAACACCTTTAAACCACAGACCTGGTGAACAAATCAACATGCAATGCGAATTGTAGGGTGCAAGTGGAAGAGACAGAAATTAAGACTTAATTTGATTGATTAATGAGACGAACGAGGACTGTATTGATACACTGGGTTTAAGTGGTCACTTGATTAGCGTAGAGTTCTGATGGAGCAGCTAGTAGAAGTAGTTCACGCGTCACAGTGGGCCCTAGATATGTGAATTGGAGTTAGGACGAGAGGAAGCTATTTTTTTGAACCGGTGGATGCTGGCAATACCCTCACAGCAGTGGGCATTCAAACAGGTGGGCATTCGCCACCTTTTCTGGCTGAAAGGCCTCCCAATCAGACGATGGTGCGATGCCGTCTCTAGCCCCACCTCGCAGAACCTGCATACCTCTACCTCACACTTGCCAATAATAGCAAGGTGGTACCTCAGCGGACAGTGACCTGTGAACAGACCACATATGATCCTCATATCCTTCCTACCCAGTGCAAGCACCTCTTTGGCCCTCCCTCTGGAGAGTCGGATGATGAGTTTTGACTGTCTAAGGCCTGGCAACCCTGCACATATCCTCCCATTTGCCAACCTCTCTACGTAAGTGGCTTCTGGTAGTCCCAACAAAGGGCTCAGGGCTGACAGGGATATGCGCCGATCCCTTCTTTGCCAGCCCGTTTGTTTCCTTTTATTCCCTGATGCCCCTGGCACCCAACACAGTGTTACGCTTTTGTCCTCAGCCAGGGCCTTTAGTCCAGTCAGACACTCCCACACCTGCTGTGATGTAAGACAGTATAAGGCCTTGCGAGTGGCCTGACTGTCCACCATAATGTAAATCTTCTGCCGTTTCAGTCCCCTCTGCAGCAGCCGCTGTACACAGACCGTCACCCTAGCCACCTCTGCCCGGAACACTGTGGCCAGCGACCCCGAAAACACGGGAACTCCCCCTTCCCAACTGGATCACTCATGGATGAGTATCCAAAAGAGTAGCGCAAAGTTGAAGGTTGCGGGCATTGAGTCTACCACATGCAGCGCGGATCCCTCCACCTTCACCTTGTCAAGGATCAAGTGGCAGGAACTCCTCCTCCCCCGCACAATCAGTCACAACTCCAACATACACACAGCCTATAGTAACACCATCCTTTTAACATATTTGTGGTGTGGAGCTAAATCTAACAAAAACTCCAGTGCAGCCATAGGGCATCTTCTCATACAGCCAGTGTCGTAGTTTATTCAACTGCATCTGCACTGATTTATTTTCCACCCTAGTCCACCAGATCAAGGTTCCATAGGTGCCCTACATGCCTAACAACCGCAGGAACCTACTTAATACTATGGCTATCGATTGTGGACTGTCTTGGTTTAAATTCAGATCTGGAAGGTTTTGAATGTCACAGGAGAAGGCTAAGGGAGCAGTGGAGAAATAACATTTTGGGAACTCCGAAAGGGAAAACCTCATAGTCGACTTCGTAAATAATCCTTAAAGCCTTTCTTTAGCAGCAGATGCTAACTTACCTCACATCCGGAATGAAACCTTAAACTTAATTAAGAAAAAAAACCTACGCCCCAAGGGCAACGAACTGATTCAGCCAGAGATGAGCTGAAATACAATATTTAAAGAATTACCTCCTGCAGCGCCAGCAGCGGGCGATTGACCGGAGGCGTCTGCGTTTTGCAAGAAATAATTCTGAAGCTGACTCAACTGGACCATACTGGCTTGCTCCCCGGCAGTTGCTGGTACAGCTGGAGCAGGTTCTAAACAAAATAAACAAACGGCTGTAATAAACTGCCCTGATGATTTTGTAAAGGCTTTGTTAGAGTGAATTCGTGTCATATGCAGAATCGATCAATAATTACGTTGTTCTGAATATGGTTGTAATACACACTGTTGCGGCCAACTTGAACAAAGAAAAAAGAAAGAAAGAAGAAAAAAAGACGTGAACTATGAACGCGTAACAGCTGGCTGGGTATCAACGGGAGATTGACATCATCTCGACTAAGCCTTGCAGTTGATTTGGACCTTTCAACTCGTAATCTGGCTTGCCAGGGTTTTGGCCAAATCAACTCTAGCATTCTCGTCCAAAGGAGGGGAAGGGTTCCCCGCGCCTGCTTCAGGAGCCGAGTCAGCCTGTTACACTGTGTTAAGCGAAAAAAGATTCTATTCACGCGATCGCATCGTACCACTGCGCCAATTTCTGTATATTGGTGGATTTGTGGAGCACATGGTCGATCACCACACCACTTTTATTAATACGGAAGCCACCCAGCACTAAGTCAGCAGTAGCTACATCTATCATACCAGCGACCCTTTCTACACTATTTGGTCAGATCTGCCAATTTTATTTTACTTTACTTTTGACAGTAAAAGACACTTTAATTTATTCATGTTTTTTGTCCATTATAATCCACCTACAAATTCCGTCTTGTTATTTTTCAAATCCTCACGAGCGTTGCAAAATTTAGATCTTTCCACGAATAGGAAATCGCTAGCAGTGTTCTAAAACACATCCACTATTTTTATTTACACATTTTTTCTCAGATTATTTTCTCAATTGCAATGTATACTGGGAACTCGAGCCACACATCTCGACAAATGGACTCAGTTACACCTGATGATGCCTGTGCTATTCAGAACATTGCGTTGTTCGCGCGTCAAAATTTCCCTGTCTCGATTGAGAGGGAGTTAACTCTGAACGCGGTATTAAGGTTTGCAGGTGAAAACAATTAATTGGAAATGAACCTGACGGGACACGGAAAGCGGCGGAGAGGGAATCGGAGTTGAAATTCGTTAGTGGTCTGTGGCACTCACCAAAAGGAGAGGAGGAGACGACGATCCCAGCCGGCAGTCCTGCTGCTGGTTCATGCGGTAGGGGGTCGATCGTACAATAAATTTGCCACTCAATAAAAAATGGTACGCGGGAAACACTCAATATCAAAAAAAATAAACTTATTAAAAAAGAAGGACTTCACTTAGTCGAATTTAATTCACTCTGAGGGAGCGGTAAATCGAGAAGAGGAAGCGGAGCGGTTCACACGGGAGATGGTGAATTAATAATTCGCCCAAGAGCCGCGAAAGGCTCTTTACCTTCACGGTCAACAGGGGGCAGCACCTCTTGGACCTAACTTTGGCCGAAACAGCGTAGTTTGAGGTAAATAAGAAACCATAACCGCAGGTGCCTCGCAATACGATGGTTAACACATTCAACTGATATAACCCTCGTCGAGGGTTTAGGAACAGCCATCAAATAAGGAAACAGACCCGGTTAACACATTCAATATGGCACGACGCACATTCGAGCCATCGTTCTCTCTCTTCTTAATACGGCACTGCAAACTGACAAGTGGCCAGTGTCTCTCAACTTTCAAAACAGCTTCCTTGGATGGGTAGCTTTCAGAAGGGCAAGGCTCGTTTTTTATTGATCCCTCTCAAGTTTTCGAGTTAATGTTACCTGAACATCATTCTGCTGCCAAACCTCCCTCGAGCGTTCCACCTAAACAAGTATTCCTTGGTTGTGTACGGTGTCCAGAAATGGAACCATCTAGAAGGATAAGTACTTCATTTTTCTTTCGGATTATGTTTCCTATGTGCTATCCTCATCATTCACGCGTCCCTTGCACCATTTGGTACTTGCAGGTGTTCGCAGATGAAGAGATTACTCTCCTGGACGATTTGTGTTCGTACAATGATAGCTATGGATATTTTTCTTACTTTGTAATAATTTTTTCCTTCAACTTTGTAATTTCTTTCAGTTTTCTTCGTAATTCTTACTCTGTTATGAAGCATTTATCTTTATCAAATGTTGTCAAATAAATTGCTTGCCCGAACCGTGTTTTACCTACAAAGACTTGCCATAAAAACCCACATGATGCAGGTTCGCGTTGTTACATGCCAATACAACGGCATGACTCGAATGTGCGTCACTTATTAATTGATACATAATTAACTTTCTATGGATCCTAGAAGAAAATAGTCTATTCCGTTTTCCTGGTACTTTCTGAGTTCAATGCAACGTATTTGAATGTGTTAAGCCCTGAAAAGCCCTTCGAATTAAAGAACCAATTTGCCACATTTAGGATCAGGTCATTCCTTTAAACATCATAGAACGACGAGTCAACAACTCACTTGAAGGGGCTTGCGGAGATTGTTTTGGGATGCTCGCGTTGGTTGGAGTGGTTGGAGCTTTCTGAGTAGCTGGAGCTGGAGTTGCGCTCGAGGTTGTCGTGTTTGAGGTAGCAGTCGCGCCAGAAGAGGAAGTCGGTCCGCCGCTCAGAGTTGAACTGGGTCTCGGGCTTTGGCTTTAACAATAAAAATGAGCGTGACTTCGAAGTAAACGTATTTAGGCGTGGCGTACAAGTTGCAAAACAGAAGTTGAATGCAGACAGCAGATTCAAAGAAACGTTAGTATACCACTCACTTAAGCGTCCCAAGGAGACTTGAAAGGCCTCCGATCTGTCCCACGCCTCCGAACAACTGCATGAGCTGTTGTTGCGACATGTTGCTCAACATGTTCTGAAGGTCGCCATCTGAAAAGGCGCGATATTTTAGATTTCTCGTTCAAAATTTGATTCAAGTTGAAGAAACCAACCGACAAATCACCAACCTGGCGTGGCGCCTCCGCTCCTCTGAGAACCTAAAGCCGGAGGGTTGTTCAACAGTTCGTTAACTTTGCGACAATTATCTTCATCTTTTTCCGTCTTCGGTTCCTAGAAAATATTGCCTTATTACGCAATGATTTAAAAAAAATTAACGCGTCGACTCAATACACAACTTTGTCCTGCCACTCGTAAATTCGACAACATCCTGCACACGCAGGCACCTACATTCGGTGAGTTTTCTGCAAAATGTGAGCACTGATTAGTTACAAATGCTCTGCACATTGAAATGGAATTTTCCAAGGGTTACTGGGAGGGTGGAACTGAGAATATATCAGGCAGCTCGTGTACGCTACACAATAAGCCCTTCTGAGGTCGCAGTGGTGGTTTTATCAGTCGCCACAAGAAGGGAAACAACCATAGAAGTTGTATACATTAATACGTCAATTAAAGTTAAAGTTAAATAGTTCCAACACTCACGTTCTGCTAATAATATGCAGGTTGATGGAAGAAGATGAACACTAATAAATTGGAAACCTCGATAAATGATTTACCTGAAGCCAGAAGAAGAATTTTCTACTTGAAGATTTGAACTTCAACATATAAACTCTACCAGTAGTGCATTGGGAAACTCTTTTAAACTCGACATCATCGGGAAAAATGATTAAATCCTGAAACAGAAACGAACGGTAAGAAATTATTTGGTACTCAATTAATGTAGCAAAACGTTGTTTTATGGTAGCTGACGACGCCTAATCAAAATACGAACACAAAACAGCAAAAGTACATTTCTAGGCAAGGCTAGACCATCTGCCGAGCTGATGGGTGGTTGGAGGGAGACTGGACTGGTGTGGGGACTAACCGCAGGCTGGGGAGAAACGATAACTTTCGCTCAATCATCCCACGAGTTCTTTCAAGTAGTATAATTTGGTTCACTATATTGACTATGATTTCACTGTTTCCCATCCCTACGCAGTCCTACACCTCTGACACCAGTCATATTCGACTAGCATAGAAAAATACCAAGGAAACATAATTGCAATAAAAGTGGACAAATTTCTTTTTTGACTACTTTTTTAAACCGAGTCAAATAGAACGGGTCTCAGAGGTGTAAGACCTGTGGCCAGTTGGAAAATAGTGAAATTACAGTGAATATAGTAAGGCATATTCTCTTACTTGAATGCACTCGGAGGACGATACAGCAAAAGTTATAGTTTTTCCTGGCTTGTGCTCACTTCCCGCACTCACTCCCATCTCGCTCCAGCCACTCATCAAAAAGCATAGTCCTGACAATGCTGTTCAAAAGTACAGTTGACGATTGAAAGTGAATAATGGAAAGCGAAATAGACTCGCCTTTGTTTCTAGGTGTCCACAATTTTTGGTGAGTAGGTGACGCTCGAGTGCTTCCTCACCACCACACACTGGTGATGGCATTCACGACACGATACTTGTCAGGGATTGTCCATTTAGCGAAGGTTTGTCTGGGGCATTTGTGCTGACTAGGCACCTCAAACGCTCCGATTCATTCGAAACCTAGTTGGTGGTAGTCTGAAGCCCA
This sequence comes from Pachypeltis micranthus, assembly GCA_020466155.1. Lineage (NCBI taxonomy): Eukaryota > Metazoa > Arthropoda > Insecta > Hemiptera > Miridae > Pachypeltis > Pachypeltis micranthus. The sequence continues at coordinate 11,708,850 of CM035780.1, read as the reverse complement.
CAGTTAGGGCTGTTGTCTCATCGAGGCGTCGCGCACACTCACGTTCGCTTCCCACCCTGTTTGTGGCGGTAAATCTTCTCCGACTGTAAATCGCGAATAAAACTTGAACTGCATTCAGTCGACATTGTACGTACTTCCCTTCTTCCATAGCGCGATATCGTAACACTACACTCATAAACCACTGCAAAACGTTACATTCGCTTGGGACTTTCAATCGATAAATCAAACCAAATGTGCCAATTCGTGGCGAGTCGAAAATCGGAAAAAAACCACGAAAGGAGGTGGCAACGTCGCACAGAAAACACTTGAGCAAACACCTTGGTGGCAGCTCGAGGACTGACGATTATAACACGTTTTTTTGAAGCGAGGGGTTATTCCGCACTCAGACTGTTTGATTTCATAGCCCATAAGTTCAACAGTTAATGTTGTTCAACTTCTACTTCAGCTCTTGACAAGTAAGCGCTACAGTCTAGACAGGTACGATTCTGCATTTGGCGTTGTATGGGAGAGTACTGACCGGGGGGCCCCCACCTCCCACAGACCCCTCAGTTTAAAAACGAAGTTTGCGATGGAAGAACTAACCTCCAGCGATCCCACGACCACTTGGATGTCCGCAGAGCAAGCGCATTTCCCAGCATTTTCAGGCCTTGCCCTGGGTAGGAGTTGGATTGCTCTGTTCTAGCCACCTTGCCCCGCGGAGGCAGCACCCTATTGTGGCCCAAACCCTTAATGCACCGGCGCAAGGCCGAGGGGGTTGTAGGTCAAACAACCCTTAAGTCCTCTAAATCTTTCGATGGGACTTACCGCTTGGCTTTTCCTCCTCCCAGGACAGTTCGAACTTTCTCCTTCTCTGAAGTTCGGAAGGACCCCAGTAAGCCACAGCACAGGTCCCCCAAGCCACTCAGGGGCTGCAATTTACCTGTACGTGCGTATTTACAGATGATACAAACATTGAGATAAAGATAGAATGTGTACCTTATTTCTACTCAAAACTATTCCCAATTTTACTAATGAAAGTGTGTAATTATTTTTGCAAGTAGTGTTTTTGCTGAAATATTGAGATCCAAACTTCTCCCCAATGTACCAGAGGAGTATATTTCTGTTTTCTTCAAAATATCCTTCTAAAACGTTTTAAAAAAACTCAAGCGTCAGCAACGCAAGAATATCGGGCACTCAACACGCCAGGTATCGTTAAAATCTCGACTGAATATAACTCATTTGTTGTCCCATGATAATTACATGTCAAGAGCGCTGCATTTATACTATCGTTTCAAACAAAACACCAAACCTGTAGGAGGGTTTTATGTGCGTCCTATACTACATTGCTTCTTGATTGTCGCTATGTTTAGCTTTATTCACTCCCGTGAAGCCAATTATAGTCATCGCAGTGATGTCGCATAGTGCACACTGTCATTCTACCAAAACAAATTCTGGTCAAACACAAAACAACGCAGTGTTGAGCAATCACACGATTAAGAATGAAAATAATGAATACCTTTACCGGGGGCCTTCGGCTCCCGTTTAAGTACTGACATTTGTGCATCCTTTCAATAATATCCGGTTATAAACTCGGCTGTAAACTTATAATTATGAATCGACCTAACCAGACCTCCGGCTCAGCTCTGATTAAGGTTAAATAACTGAAATACAAACGTAGTTACTACTCACATCCTCAACCGATCCGCTTGTTCTGTCTTTCCAACAGAAATGCATCAAAGAATCGTCAGATTGGTAGATGTAGATCAAACCTTTCCTTTTGTCAGGATGAACCATTTTTTCTTTCAACATCATTTTTCCAGCTCTAAACTCAACCAAATTTTTCGTCTGCCCCCTGGACGCAGCGCTCCCAAACAAGGCCGTACCTCCTGGCATGTTGCTAGAGTTGGAAATTTCTGAGAAAAAAAAAAGTATTAAGTAGTTTTATAGTACATTACTTCAGTTTACCAAACTAAATTAGGAGAATTCAACTCACCAAACGGGTTGACGATTACTAGCACAATTTAGTGAAACCTCCCGGTAGAAACAGTATACGTGCCGCTCCCTTTCCGAAGCAACTCTCACAATGTTACCCAACGACGGGAATGAAACCCGTTCACCATATGTTCTTCACTGAAGTTCTCATGTACGAACTATTTATGTGCTAATGTGCTTCTACGTGTGCATTGCTAACGATAAAATGCGATGGGACGTCTGAAAATGTAGCTATTCGCGAGTTATTTTATAAAAATGAAACAATTTACCGATCACATTATGTGGCGAAAAAAAATACGATATTGATAAAACTAAACGATATTCAAGAAACCATCGAATAATGAATAGTTTACGAAATCGTGGTTTATAGCAAATAATATATCGATACAGCACCTTTCGTTTTCTTTCCTTCGTACGTGAATACCTTCTTCGTGCTTCGCAGATGATAACAGTAGGGAACAGCAACAACACACGTGTGTGATAAGATATTAGTAAACTTCGAGTCTTTCCGATTGCCGTTTATTTGCTTATTCGCGGAAATTGATCATGTCGGGAAGGAGGCCCGAACATCAGGCGCCGCCAGATATATTTTACAATGAATCGGAGGCGCGAAAATACACTTCCAGTTCTCGCATTATCGATATTCAAGTGCAAATGAGCGAGCGGGCTCTCGAGCTTCTCTGCCTCCCTGAAGACGAATCTTGTCTACTCCTCGATCTCGGATGTGGCTCCGGGTTAAGTGGCTCCGTTCTCGAAGAAAACGGTCATGTGTGGGTGGGTATGGACATATCTCAAGCAATGTTGGACGTCGCCGTGGAGAGAGAAGTCGAAGGAGATTTAATTTTGTCCGACCTCGGTCAAGGTAAGTAGACACGTCCGATGTTGTATTTACTTGTGAATTTATAGTACTCATAAGATGTAGAGCCATGCACTATTAAACGCTTAAACGTGGGTGACAAGACAGCCCACAATCATCCATACCAGACGCCAGTAAACAGCTAAGGGCTGGATACTAAGTCACATAAATTTGCTCCTCAAGTGACTATTCTGCCGGGGTTTAGGTGGTGAATCGTGCACGTACTGTTTTCGCTTTCAGTAGCCTAGGCCAAGGCTTATGGTAAAGCAAACTCGTCAAGAGGTTGGTTGCACCTCTCGTTTAGTCTTTTTCTGTCAAACTTTTATAGAGATAGTGAATGTTTCTTCCTGGCCTCTGGCCCATCACCTTGTGTTTTGCCCATTTATTTGGAAAAGTCTGAACTAAAATATTTACAAAAGTAATAACAAATTCAAGGACGTTTTAATTTCTAACACATTTCATTGATGGCATTAATCTATAATGTTTGACAAATTTCCTGTTCGAACTTTCAGGCGTTCCTTTCAGAGCAGGAATGTTCGACGGTGCCGTGAGCGTCTCCGCTATTCAATGGCTGTGCAATTGCGACAAAAAGGATCACAACCCAGTCAAACGCCTCAGTACATTTTTTTCTCTGCTGTACACTTCCTTGTCCCGATGCGCTAGAGCCGTGTTCCAGTTTTACCCCGAATCTCCTAGCCAGGTATATTCGCGACTCGTTTTGTTCAAATTTTTGTACTGATGTAAAAGTGTTAACGCACTCAACGCTCGCATTATTTGTCGAGTCAATCTTTAGATGGTTCCTGAATTTCTTATAGCCACGTTTAGGTTGAGTAGCTTTGGTAGGTGGACGGTCTGTTTGAATCCATCGCTTGATAATTTGGAGCTATTTGTACGTGTTAGAAATGATTCCGGACCGTAGACAAAGTTGGTGTTGTTGGGCTTCACATGAACAGGACATTTCAAAGACGAATGCATCTGCCAAAAGGTGTGGCATAACGTTTGATCCACCTCAAAATGTAACAGTTAAACACAAAAAAGGTAGATGTGGTATGAACGTAAACCTGGCAAATATGAGGCTTTAATTTGCTAAACTTGGTATATAAACATTGTTGAAATCGTAAGGCAATAATGATCTACGAAAAATGTTTGGAGCGGAAAGGCACGTCAGCTGTTGCAACATGGTAATAATAATCTCCGATTCACCACATTCTCCCCCTGTTATTTTAAAATATACTCCGACAGGTGTAGGGTTAGGTTTCATGAGCCTTTGTGACCGTCTTAGTTCTTGAGTTTCTTGATTTCTAGGTGATGAGACCAGAGAGTTGCTGTCAGCCATAGGTTGATTGGGTGCTGGAGGCGAAGGAGTTGTTCCAGGCAGTGTTGAGTGCTGATGGCTTGGTCATCAAAGCCCAGCGAGTGTCTAGGCTCTAGAGATGATTGAAAATCAGTTAACTGTTCTGATTCTGGCTGGTGATCCTTGAATGTTGTCTCGTCAACCTGCGGAGCGAGATGCTTCAAGGCAACAGTTGTTTCCTTATCGTCTTGTTTTCTTACTAGTGCATATTCAGGATCGCTCTTCAACCGGCAAACTGTACTTGGAGACCCGCCAGTGCAGTCTCATTAAAACTTTCCCTGGTCGAGTCAACCATGCTGGAATTGTTGTACCATTGGTTGAACGCTGGGAATGCCAGAACATTCGTGGGGTGTACAGTTGATTGATGTGCAGAGGAGAGAAGGGATTCTGGTAGGACCTCTTTCCAATGCGAAATACCAAGACCTCGGTTCTTCATTGCAAGGGACATCGCTTTTCCATAAAATCTCGTTGTAGCGCTCCACAAGTCCATTCCCTTCGGGATTGTATGGTGTGGATGTGCTTGTGGCAATCGCCTGTCAAGTCTTTGGAGAGGTATGAAAGTTCCCCGGTCTGAATGTGTGTAAGCTGGGGTCTCAAAGATGGTGAAAAGATTATAAAGCCATACTTTCACTATCTCCGAAGTCATATTCCGAAAAGGGGAAGCAAATGAGAACCGTGAAAACTTGTCCACTATGGTCAAAATGCAGTGGTTACCAGTGCTCGAAGGGATTGGACCCTTAAAATCCACGTTAAGCCTTTCAAAAGGGCGTGTTGCTTTGACGAGATGGGTGTTCTGGGACTTACAGAAGTGAGGTTTTAGTTCCGAACACACATGGCATGCAGAAGTGAATTTTTTAACATCCTCCAAAGAGTATGGCAAGTTCTTTGCTCTGACCCAATGGAAAAACCGGGTGACCCCTGGATGACACAGTGATTTGTGTAGATCCAATAAGATACCATGGTTACTGGAACTGCATACCCTGGAGAAGGTATCAGCTACAGTATTTAAATATTAATTCGTTCTGAGGTTTATCCAATTAACGAAGTCTCAATATTTCTTTAAATTCGAAAAAGTCCATTTGGCAAAACATTTAACATCATTCTTTTAGCCTATTAAGTCAATATCGCGTGCCAGACGCACGTTTGACCTCTTCTTTTATTTCAAATTACGTTCCACCAAAGATGGGGGATTGTGGGACGTGCAATGTGAGTCACGAGGTTGGAAGCTGTCGCAATGGAGATTCACACCTTCGGTTTTGAATACCCATCGTAATTGTTATCCCATGTTCACTGTTTTTGTGATCAAAGCTCACGTTGACCAGTGACAGCTGGGCACTGGTGAGCACGACCGATCTGGTCCTTAACTGGTTAAGGGGTGCAAGAAATTTTCAGCTTGCGATTTCAACCTCTCATTCATACCTGAACATAGACAACGGGCCCTCATACACATGAATTCACTCCAGAATTGTATGTACACCACTATTTGTGTGATGTTTGTTACAAGACCAGTCAAATTTCAAAAAAACCACGTTATTTCAAAAATATTAAATGAATTTGATTTTCTGAGGTTGAGCGCGTACTCATTTTTTTTTTTTTTTAATTCTTTTAAAGGTTGAGCTGATTACCACCCAAGCTACCAAAGCTGGATTTTACGGAGGTCTGGTCGTCGACTATCCAAATTCGACCAAAGCGAAGAAATATTTTTTAGTGTTGATGACGGGGCAAAGCGTCTCGCTTCCTAAGGCCCTCGGAGTCGAAAATGAAGACGAATCGCACGTTTCGTATGGTAAACAAAGACTGACTTCGAAACAAATGAAAGGGAAGCCTTTGAAGAAAAGTAGAGAGTGGATATTGGAAAAGAAAGAAAGAAGAAAGCGTCAAGGTTTGGAAGTAAGACAGAATTCTAGGTTCACGGGAAGAAGGCGATGTGGTAAACTTTGATGAAGCTCCAGGATGTAACTCTTATGTACTCTAAAAAGGTATATTTTTCAACTACGCGTTTTTTCATCGCAGCTTCGTGTAAATAGTATGTTCCAACAACTTGAAGAGTAAATCTTTATATTCTCGTTTCCAGCGAGTTTGTTCAGCCGCTTTACTTTATCATCCCTGACTCTTGAGTTGTTCCTCACTTGGAGAGAGAGAGGTTTAGAACCAGATTAGAAAGACTTGGAGGATGAACTATAGATAGGGACGACGTACGACACAGCGGATGGAGGAGAATCCTCAAATTTGTGGGGGGAACTGGAAGATTCCGGTACACATTCTAGCAGCCAAAGCCAGCCCTTATATAACTTGGGTGATGGGAAATGGGCCCATATGTGGCCTCGACTCAGGTCACTGTTCCCTCAGCTTTGGCAGATGCCCTGCAGTCTCTCTTCCTCACTTAAACCATTACGTTGCTAGCGTGCGTTAAGTTAATTTTTAAATTAATCGAGAGCCCTTGCCAATTTTTGATAGTTGATCCAATGCATTGGTTGTCTCTATTTTTGCTCACCAGTGTCTCAATGGCAACCTCTTTCATTGTTGAAGTCCACATTGAACATGCTCTGGAGCTGTCCAATGAATTTTTTGAAGTCATTAGTACTTAGGGTGGTGCAGCAGTAACAACAGTTACTTTCCCTCACTCAACTCCCAATTGTTGCAGCTTTATCGCAAGTTGAGTCGTGCATTTCATTATCTGAGGTTGAAGTGCAGTGTCCGACCTGAAAGAATACAAGAGCAGAGTGCATCAGAAGAAGGTGAACTTCACCTACTCCACTCTGCTTTCGAAGACGCAGCTTTTTACTTTCCGCTACCCAAAGGGAAGGAAAGTATAGTAATCAGGTCAAAAAAAAAAAGGTTTTCTTCAGATCTTTACGTTTTGAGGCCTACTGAGTCTAAAAAACCTAATTTCGGCGCGTGGTCCGTGTGTGTGTGTCTGTAGTTCAATTTGCGGGAGAACGGTTGATCCGATTGAGCTGGTTCTCTTTTTGTTTTGTTCTTTATTTTTTTAGATAAAAATCAAAATGTGTCGAAAATAACGTTTTTTCGAACATTTCCGGTAATTTCAGGGTAACTTCTTCACCAGATGTGAAATTCTCATGGAGTGTCTTTAATTCGTTCTCCATAATTATTTCTGTGTATATTTGTTGAACGGAGATATAAGTCAAGTTAACTCAGAAAAGGAGATTCGTCGAATATTAATTTATCGGTATTCCAATTTTCTCAAAAACGGCTTTAACGATTTCGATCAAACTTACGGAGTACTCTCAGCGAACTAGTCCCTACATTTTGTTCTCCATAAATGTTTCTGTGGAAATGCGTTGAATGAAGATATAGCGCCCGCATACGTAGCTGGTGTTCGAACTTAAAGGGGTGGCGGAAAGTTGTGTGTTGCTACGCACCAGATATTTTAAAAAGTTCATTCCCTGTTCTATCTCGCTGTTCTTCTGCTCGCTGCTTCGTAGCCGTTTTTTGTTGTTTTTTTTCCTAACCCCTTCGTCCCTCTTTTTGTGCACCACGTTTTGTCTCGAGGATCTCACAGTCTTCGTTTCCATAAAGTTGGTTATGCGTAGATGCTCGTTGGAACATTGCGTCATGCGACATCAACACGTTCAAACTGAGCCGACAATCCAACCTACATAAAGCCAATCCTACTTCCCGGTACTTAGAATTCAACTTACTATACCCCTAATGGGTTAATGAGCCAGGCCAGTTTTGACCTTCTTGCTCATTGGTGCGATGGGGGGGGGGGGGATAAGAGTTATTTAGAATTCCCCCGGCCTAGCGAACGCAGCACTACAGATTCCAACACTGCGAGGTGTGCTCTGTATGAAGTGTAGCACCTTGTGCGGCAAGGGGAGCTAATCAGAGGGGGTAGGGCCGGCCATCGCAGGTGGAGACCACAATGCCAGCAGGCACTGCCTGGTCGCCCATGCCTAGGCAAAAGTGGTGAATCTTCGCCTGGCGGACCTACTGGAAAGAACGCGCCGCTGAACTCCCAGCAGGAGGGATTCGCGCCCTAGTTCGTATGTCTTCGTAGAAGGCTTAGAATTTAACTACCTGGGTGCCAGGTAAGGCGAGAATTTCATCTTGCGCATCACGCCTCCATCTCGTCCAACCGAGTGAACCAGAACAATTGTACGTTACCAGTGCGTGTTATCGTATTCAATTGACGTTGCTCACCTTGTTACAAATATTAAATGCTTGTCTGGGACGTATTGAGAAGTTAACTCCCGTTTCAGATTAACGCAAAAAACGCCCTCCATTACCAGCATTTGTCTACTTGTAGCAGTGCGAGCAACTGGTGAAAAAGCTGTAGTTCCTTCGTCAGCAGAAGTCGTCATTTGACCCAGAACGTTCATTACGTTAGACACGAAGTGTCGGGCAACTTCTCTAACGTTGCTGAAGGTGGAAAGTGGAGATTCGACGCCAGTAGCAGTTCATGATGGGAAGTCCTTACTAGCGATACTGCAGCCTCTCTTTTTCCTCTTGACTTCTCTATCCTTGTGCTTCTTGGAGTTTCTGAGTGTACGCTGGTGAGATGGGTCGCTGTCAGAAGGGCGTTTTGATTCTATTCATCGGACAGATGTTGGACAAGCTTTTAATAATCTGATCGAAAATTTCGGGGGTGAGCGCAACGTGGGTGGTCAAAGTGGAGAACAAACTACAAATCCTCAAACATCGCAGGGCACTTGAAACCCTTGTTTCTGTGGTCAACATTGGAGGAGCAGTGGTTGAAATTATTATGGAGCTTCTTCAACTTTTTATGCTACAGCACGTCCCTTGCCAATGGCATAAAGATAGTTAACCAACGGATGAGGGGGGTGAGGCCTTTGTTAACTATTGTAACGCAGGTCGTAGTCTTGGTAAGGCAAATATTTGTAGCGATAGTTACTTTAACGTACACAACATACTGTGGGACACACTTCTTCGAAGCAAGGACTTCAGAACATATCCCACGCACGTTGGGGGATAGAATTCTCCTGCTGTATCCTCTGTGAAGCTGCAAGAGCCAGCTTTGGGCTAATGTACATGACACAGACATAATCAACATATTCCAAACACAACACTAGATTGTGTGTAGCAGAACATGGCTCAAATACATTCACAATGAGTGGAAGATGGTTCTGAGGTTAGTTCACTAACACCTGCCAGCGATCATCACCTATGTAGGTGCGACCTTTGGAATGAAGGGTTTGACCATTCCCGGGGCGGCTGATAGCGTGTGTTCTGCTCATCACATCACCAATGGCCAAGCAAACGCAGAAGCCAGCAAGTAACCCCCCCCCCTTGGCCATTACAAGTGTACTCTTGATTTATGTGTTGTGGATCAGATCCGTCAACTATCAACTGGCTCATATGTGATCAAACCCCATTGGTTCATTGAGGGATCTGGTTAAAAATTACCTGGCTCATATAACCAATACAGGACTTTGCATGTTTGGTGGAACGTGCTTGTGGAGTGTTTTGTGTTGCTACGCACCAAATTTATTTCTTTAATAGAGTAAACTTACTGTCAACATTGGCATCACAGTTATGGCAGGCCAAACATGCAGACAGCACTCTGCCATTGACGAATGGGCATTAGAACATTGGCAAGTGAGATGGGAATACTCAACAAAGGGACGTGACAGCTGTGATTTCTGCCCCACCACCCTTTAACGTCCTGAAATTGCCAGTTCCTTACGAGACATGGCAACTTCAATTCGCAGCTCTGCTTCTTTTCTCTCAAAGACTCTCTGTCTTTCTCTTCCAGTGCGGAGAAAACAAGAAACCATGCGCTTCTCCGCTGTAGTTTCTAACGCGGTGAGCGAGGGTAGTTCCCTATAACCATTTTGCCGAGTTCGTGAAGAAGGTGGTGGCTATGAAACTTGGTCATAGTTGTTCCATCAATTTGAAACTTGCCACCCAAGCAAATAGTTAGATTTGGTGGGAAACCAGATTAAAAACTACTCCCAGATATTACGGGACTCCTTAGGTGGTAACACACAGATAATAGCTCTGGCTAACGACCAAATACCTGCCGCAGGTCTGTGTGACTATTATAACCCTCGTCGAGGTTTTAGGAACAGTCTAATAAGGAAACAACCTATATACACCAGGCAAGACTGATTCATACTTGTCTCTAGGAGTAGGCTGTCCTGTACCAGTTTCCAAATTGATAAATAATTTACGATAATTGAACAGATGCAGTCAAATTGTGATAGTTTGGAATGAATAATTCGTGGCAACTCTAAGTAGAGTCTTTGGTGTGGATTGTTGAGAGCCAGTCAGGATGAATGAAAAGCTTTCTCTAGGCCGACGCATCATCAGGACTCGGGAAATTGCCAGTAGTTTCTTAAACTAAGGACATTCGGAGAAAACAAACAGACTTTAACACGTCCCATGCGTATCACGCAAACGGTGTGTGAATCCGGTCGGGTCCGCTAGGCGTATCACGCACATGGCGCGTGATGACTTGCTGCTATTTCAAACTTTTCTTAAAAATCGACGCCTGTTGCAAAAGTCTTTGTTTTTTTATCCGCCCTGAGCAGGTACTATGAACAACCGATAGAATGCGCCGTCTGCAGTTTGGAGATGTATTTCACTCGGAAAATACTGCTTTTCACAGACGCTCCAAATCGAAGTTTTGCATTCGATTATTGTGCGTTCTGGAGATCTCGTGTGGCTGTTTCTTCTCTCATTCAAAGTAAGATCAATAATAAATTAATAATTACTTCATAATGCATGATTACAAACGGGCAGTGACTAAATAAACGTTGTTTTTGGCAGCAATATGTAGCGCACCATCCCTGATTTCTGTTCTCTTCCTACCATTTTGGTACAGTATGATGGTTATGATTAGTTCTCTTTATCAAGTATTTTTTTACTCACGGTATTATTTGTATTGGTATTTTAGATGTCTGATGACGCACTATCGGAACCAAAAATCCCTCGCTTGTCTAAGGAGAAGAAGAAATACTCAGACGAGGATATAGAGAAACTGATTGATATATTCGATTTATTTATAGTTCCTTCATTGACATTTGATTGTGATTCACATTTTATTGTATGTGATTGACATATTATTGGACTGATACCATAACATAGTAATTGATATATATTTTCTTCTGACAAGGTAGGTATGAGATACCTATGGTATAAGCCATGATGTGTATTTTTGCTGATGGAGTAGATATTTATGGAACCAACCCAATCAAACTGCTGATACCAACATTGCTTGTTTCTATTTCAATGGGTATTTTCCTATTAGACCCAAGCCTAATAAGTTCTTCAGGATATCTGTGATCACTTTCACCAGGCGTATCACGCACATGGTGTGTAATGCGCATAATTTAATCAAATTCGACTATTAAGATTAATTACCTATAAATTACTAATATTGGAACCATTTCGGTCAGATTTATGAAAAAAAAAAACCAATCCGCCTGGTGGGGTGGGTTGGTTCTGTTCATACAACAGAAGTACGCACTGAACGTGTTAATAGTAAATAACAGGTCGCCTAGAGAAATATTTTCATTCATCCTGACTAGCTTTCAAGAATCCCCAGTTAACTTCTACAGTCAACAACGACCCCACGTCGCAATCAAAGTAGAGTGGCTGAAGGGTGTAGCATGATTTTGTTTTCCCTCGCCCTTCGGGTTATTAAAAGTAAAAGTGGGGATCACATTACTTCAATCTGGCAATACGAGCTTAATGTCTTTTCTATTTTCTGCTCGAACGATGCGCGTTACGATATTAAGAAAGAATATGAGCCGAATAACTCGAGAGACCTCATTTTCGAGGAACCCCTTGAGGTCCACTCTTCGGCATTTCATGCGTCCTGTCATGGATAATGACTCTTGTTTTGCTTTGATGATTATTCGTCAGTGAAGACTACGGTGATATTATATGGTAAGTTTGCTCTTGTTATTTCTATTGTTATAAACTAAACTAAGAGAAATCTCGCGTCGTGCGCGTATCTTGACGGGATTACATTGCAAATTACGGTAATTCGTCATGCGGTTGTTGAATCATTGATAAGTGCAGTTGTGTCAAGCAAGTAGCTTTACCTTCGTTCAGATCGAGACTGTTGGAATGGATCTCCGGAAGGCCCAGGGAGTGCCACGATTAATTGAAAGGTTTGACCAAACTGGAGCCGAGCCAGGGCAGTCCAACGTCGACCAAACGTTCTTGAGAAGCCTAGACATTTAGAGAAGGTGCTGTCGAAGTAAAGGAAACAACTACCGAAGGAATCGTGTAGGATTTTTGCTGTTTTTGAAACAAAAAATTCTTTTCTGTGATTGTGGGATGAAGGATCTGCTCCTAATTTCCCCACGAATCATGCGCATTGAGAACCAACCTGGATTCGTTTAGTCATCGCCTCTCGAGTGGTTTGTCCTCCATGTCTTCATTCTTCACCCCTGCAAGATACTGACCTGGGATTAGCGATTTCCGCCCTCTTCTGGCTGAGCACTGCTCGGATTGAGCAAGGCATCTCCATTTTTCATCAGTTTGTGGCTCAGGCCCGATTAGTTCGTTGTTCTTGACCTTAACGGGAAATCCTGAGCTTGAACTCCTGTTACGGGGGAGATTCATATTGAAGCGAGGGTGAAACAAAGAATATGGACCGAGATAACGCCACGACTGCATGTATTGATAGGTCGCTTGACCGATCGCTAGTATCGATATGCGTCACGGACGCAGTTGGTGGGGAAGAGATTCGGTGAAGCTCGGAGACTGCAATGAACTCTGAGAAAGAGTGAGAGCGATAACAGAATGAGAAAGAACAATGACCGTAGTTGAGGGGGTTGTTTGACCCTTCCACCTTATTCCCTGTTCCCTCCACCTTTCTGTATTCCTCAGTACGTTAATGGTTCTCGTGCCGGTAGTTGGCGCCTTTCCTTCACATTTTACCTTTTTTTTTTTTTGACCCGAGGGTGTGTGGGACAAGTCCCTTTGTCACTGCGGCCGCATATGGGCCTATTGTGACGCTGGCCCTTTCTTAGTAGAAGGCGTCGTACATACCCGCCTTCCTTAGGAAGCCGAGTACGTCCTTCACCTCAGAGTCCGCTACGGTTTGGGGTTCAGTGGTCCCCTGACTGGAGTATTCAAAGCGTTTTGCTGCCAAGGCAGGGCATTTACATAGGATATGCTCTGCTGCCTCGTCCTCCTCACCGCAGAGTCTGCATTCCACCGCCCCTGAGATGCCCATCTTGTTGAGGTGATATCTGAGTGGGCAGTGCCCGGTGAGGAAGCTCATCAGTACTCTCAGATCTTGTCTAGAGAGAGTCAGCATCGCCTTCGCCCTTTGACAGGAAGGCGTGACATGCCTTTAAGCCTGTCTTAGTCGTGGCTGGCGATGCCAATGGGCGCCATTTTCCTGTATCTCCCATCGAGCAACCAGACGGTTCAGGTAACTTTTCGTCAGACCCACGTGTGGTTCAGGCCCGATGGGTAGGGATTCTGTACCCCTTTTTGCAAGGTGGTCAGCCTTTTCATTGCCCCCATGCCCCCTGTGAGCCGCTGCTGTGTACCCAAATGAGGGAGAGCCTGTTACGGGCGCCGAGCTGCTTGAGCACATGGAGGCATTCCCATGCCAGCTTAGACCTAAAACTATAGGCTGCTATAGTTAGACCTAAAACTATAGGCTATATTGCCTTTAAGGTGGCCAGCCTGGCTGTCTGAGAAAATGTAGATCCGCTTGCCCTTGAGCTGTTTGTTCAGGATCTCTTCTGCGATCTCTTGGGTTTTGCCCATTGTTCGCGGCTGCTTATTCAGTCAGCATGCTGTTCTTATTCACAGCTGGCCGCAGACATGCCCCTGGGGACAATGCCGTGGCCATTCCACTATCCACAACCCGTGGTAGTGCCTGGTAGCATGGTCCCCAGGACTAGTGCGATTGATGGGTGTGAATGGAGATGCCGTCTTAATGGCCATAATGTGAGGCGGTCAGTGCGGAAAGGGTTGTGGTTTGAAAGAAGTAAGTTATCAATGCTGCAGGTGCTTCAAGTAACTAATTTATGGCTATATAAAGCACCCGCACCACCAGTGTGAATTCTCTGATCCTACCTCTACCGACTGGATGATGTTTTGTCGTGATGTATGGAAGTGTGTCGTGATCAAGCGTGCATGAAGTTAGGTGGCGATGGAAAAGTTGTTGAGATTGACGAATCTAAATTTGGTAAGAGGAAATTTAACAGGGGCAAATCGGTAGATGGACACTGGGTGTTTGGTGGGGTAGAGCGTGGGTCCCCGAAAGTGCTTTTTCCGGGTCGTTGAAAACCGAAGGAAGGAAGTCCTCATCGCAATCATAAAGGAATTCATTCTTCCGGGCACGACAGTGATCTCCGATTGCTGGAAGGCCTATGACTGCCTGGAGGACGAAGGTTTCAGTCACCTAACCGTTAACCACTCCTTGTTTTTCAAGGACCCGGCAACAGAGGCCCGCACAAATTTGATCGAGGGAACATGGGCTGCTATCAAGCGAGGGATTCCCTCTAGATCGCTCACAGATCATTTTGATTCGTACCTCTTCGAATATATTTGGAGAAGGGACGAGAAGTGATTGTGATGATCTAACGAGGGCATTTCTGAAGGATGTGGTATAGGTGAATAAAGTGAACGGTGGAGGAGAGGAAGCATCCAGCAGATTGTCAGGGACTTCCTAGAACCTGTAAGTACGCAATGTCGTTATTTCTAATTTCAAACATGGCCCCAGAGCCAACGATGTCGGGCATATCTATAACCTGACCTCGGTCGTGATATATTGCCTTATCAGAGGGAGCGGTCCATGTTCTTTGCTTTTACCTTGAAGCGATATTGCACTAAGAGAGTTGGGGAGTTAGTACGATATCAAGCCGAATGCAATTGGAACAGAGTTTGATTCTCAATTGCATTGGAGGGAGTTTTACCACCACAGACAGGGAACTACAGTGGGAGTCAGGCTATCTCTTGTGAGTGTTCAGGAAAAAGGAACAGACCTGTGAGGCTAAACTTTAGATAACCCCTGGTAGAAGAATAATGGAGTGTTTATTGTGGCTCATGATTTAGTAATAGTATGACCCTTTGAACGATCGTCGGTTGAGGTAACACTCCCGCAATTCATTTCCTCTCTACTCAAACTCAATTCCTTCTCTGGTTTCAGATTGTTCTCTAGCATGACGGACTATTTCGACGAAAGAAATTGCGCTCCACTTCCGGACGGAGAAGCGCCCGATGGATTCCTTCACTTGGCGAGGCTCCTGAGGGATTTTGGAATGTTCGAAGAGCTCGGCGAGTCGCACAGACTTCCACCACCTACGTCCAAAGCGTTCGTTGACAATCTTCCCGCTGTTGAAATTGAAACTGCCGGTAAATCCCGAATTTCGGCGCATACACGCCGAGTATCTTGTACGTAACTTAACACGTTAAGTGCAAGACGAGACGTATTGGCTGATTGCATATGGAATGGAGCATTTGTAGTTTTGCTTCGAGTACGGGGAGCGTAAAAACTATAAGAGATAGGAACATTGGAAAAATGGCAATGGCTTTTGATATTCGCTGCGCATGACTTATCACATGGCTAAGCTTTGATTCTACAATACGTTTCAAGTTGGATTGACCATGTCTCAATATTTTGAAGCTAAGGCGACTTTATTTGCCTCCCATCAATTCATCTGTGATTTGACATTTTCTGCCCTAAAGGTGTCAACTGCTCAGTTTGTTTGAAGGACTTTGCGGTATCAGAAATGGCCAAGGAGTTGCCGTGCCTTCACCAGTTTCACGACGAATGTATCCTGCCCTGGTTAAATAAAGTAAGCTTTTTTCTCAAGCTCTAGAGAGCGGGGTGATCTGCACATTTGTTTCTCGTGATTTTTCCTTTGTGCGTGTGCATAAAATGATACACTTGAACCCACCGCCCACAAGAGCGTTTGCTATGTATTTTTAGTCCGCCACAACTGTCAATACTGAGACGGATTTTAGCTGGAGAGGCTTATTTCCTTCTCGTGGCTTGATCGAATGCCTCACAATCTGGAATTTTTCAGTAGCCCCCCTCCCTCCACCACAACCGCTAGTAATATTCGGGCGTCAGCCTGGTCGACTATCCTGATACCATTGTAGACTCTTGCTGCAATTAGCAGTCTCCTTAATCGCCAGGGTTGGCCAGAGCATTAATTTGGGCTGAAATGTTCATCGATTTTCCTGACAGTCATTCCCTTTAGAAAGATAGAGAATATTAAGCGCGTTTGTCTCTTCTCCTTCCTCACCCTTTCATCACTACATCTCTCTTCCATCCATCCCCCTCTCACCTTGTTACTTTCCTTGGCTCTACTAAGTAGAAAGGAAAGTTATGTAATCGGCTGAAAAATTTTTTTTGAGTTTTCTTCAGATCTTTACGTTTCAGAACCTCTTGAGTCCGAAAAACACTATTTGGGAAAATGGTCTGTGAACGATTTTTAGAGAAAACCACCGTACCAAATCAGCTGAAACTTGATATCTCGCCCGCGGGTTACCACGGGACGCCAAAATAAGGGTTTGAACAAAATCCACCGAAATTTAACTATAGTTATCATAGTGATCAAAACACCAAATATATGTTTTCTCAAAAACAGCTCTAACGATTTTGATTAATTTTTTTATATTGATAGCTCTCAATAAGGCAATCATAGCATAAAATTCCTATTTGTGGGAAAATGACGAGAGCAGCACAATAAATTACTAAAACTTTCGACGAAATCGATTTTAGCGCGGTTTTTAGAGAAAACAACTATACCAAATCAGCTGAAACTTGATGTCTAACCTACAGGTTACCATGGGACGCAAAATTAAGGGTATGGGCAAAATCCACCGAAAGTTAACTATAGTTATCATAGTGATCAAAACACCAAATTTGTTTTGTCAAAAACGGCTCTAACGATTTTGATTAAATTTTTTATATTGATAGCTCTCAATAAGGTAACTATACCATGAAATTCCCATTCGTGGGAAAATGACGAGAGCAGCACAATAAATTATCAAAATTTTGGACGAAAACCGTTTTTAGAGCAGTTTTTTCCTTATAAACTCCTCTTGAATGTTAGTAGAATGTTTAAAAAAAATTGGCATTGTAGTCCAATTCAATACCTATAGGTTGAGTGTTTAAAACCGCTTATGAGATACATGGGGCTCACTCCAGAAATTCCTGAGTTTCAACTACCGCCGATTCACTTACTGCCATTTCTAAAAGTTTTTACCCAATAACTCTGCAAACGTAATTACTATCCTCTTTAAAAAAAAATCGTGTTCACAGCCTCATTAATTATCTGTGTACCAATTGCTCAATAATGTTCCTGGAATGAGTACGAGCAGCACAATAAATTTCGGAAGTTTAAGCGCCACCGCTTCCTGCCCCTGTGAAGTGTTGTTTGACCAAGTTCAAATGAATTGATTAAGTGGACAAAGTCATGTAGAAAGTGAATTGAAGTCAGAGCTAAGGAAGGTTGTGTGTTGCAACGCACCAGATATTGTTTTATCGTCACTCTCTTCCCCTCTTTCCTTCATTGCCCCCTCTTCTTCTCGCGGCTTCTTTCCATCACTCCCTCTTTCTTTCCCTATTCCATCCCTATTTGTTTGAGTATGCCCTGGGCCTACAACACTGCTCAGCTTAACAAATTTAAAACTAATGCTGAGAAATTGTGAAATTCGACGAACCGGATACGAACAAAAGCGGGACAGGGGAGTTAAAGAAATTTATTAACAATTTCCGGTTGGTTGTAGGCTCGATTGGGGCAACACATAAATAAATAGTTTGCTACTTGTATAAATCCAACTCAGAATCGCGAGTGGCGAACGGTGCAGTGCAGCCCACAGAAACGTGCTTTGAGTTATTTCTTGTAATCATCGGTGAATATTTTGTCACGATTGGCCGCCCTATGCCAAATCCGCCATTGCTTACACATTTGTTATAAACGTGTGTGGCCTGCCATCCATAACTAGCCCAAGATGGATTGAGGAAAGGAGAGGAGAGTCACAAGTTACATGATGCGGGCCGTTGCCCCGGTCTAGAATGTGTGAGCGAAGGAGAGAAGCGTTTCATCGTGCGTGCAGGACGTGAAGAAGGGCAGGGCACAAATCAGGTTGTACCGGGCTCAAATGCCCCCCCCCCTCCACCCACTGACCTTGTCTGATGTGCGTCCGTTTTATTTATTTTTCACCTGAAAGTAGCAATTATTTTGTAATTATTTCGACGTTATTCCAGCACAGTTCATAAATATAATCGAGTTACGAATGTCATTTTGCAGACCAGTACGTGCCCTTTGTGCCGCCACGAGCTGCCCACCGACGACGAAGTGTACGAAGACTACAAAAAATCCAAAAAGAGAGAAAAACAAAGGGAAGAAGAGCTCGACCTGCTACATAACTC
Source organism: Pachypeltis micranthus (assembly GCA_020466155.1). Taxonomy (NCBI): domain Eukaryota; kingdom Metazoa; phylum Arthropoda; class Insecta; order Hemiptera; family Miridae; genus Pachypeltis; species Pachypeltis micranthus. Next base: position 11,690,325 of record CM035780.1, on the reverse strand, counting down.
CATGTTCACGTAGTTCGCGTTGATTCGCAAATTCGGACTGAAATTTCGTCATTCGGCCTCTTTTGTACTACGCCAACGCTCATTCACTGTATTGTACTCCTCCTTGCTGCATCAAATGTGCTGAAAGCAAACAAAAACATGGCTCTTTCTACTTACTCAATTCATTTATCATTCAATTCATTTGAACTTGGTCAAACAACACTTCACGGCAGCAGGAAGCGGTAGCGCTTTCAGTTCCAGAATTTATTGCGCTACTCGTACTCATTCCCGGACCATTATTGAGCAATTGGTACGCAGAGAATTAACGAGGCTGTAAACACGATTTTTTTAAAAGAAGATAGTAATCACTTTTGCAGAGTTATAGGGTAAAATATCTGGTGCGTAGCGACACACAACTTTCCGCCACCCCTTTAAGTTCGAACACCACCTACATAGGTGGGCGCTATATCTTCGTTCAACGCATTTTTACAGGAACATTTATGGGGACCAAAATGTAGGGACTAGTTAGCTGAGAGTACTCCGGTAGTTTGATCGAAATCGTTTGAGCCGTTTTTGAGAAAATTGGAATACCGATAAATTAATATTCGACAAATCTCCTTTTCTGAGTTAACTTGGCTTATATCTCCGTTCAACATATATATACAGAAATAATTATAGAGAACGAAATGTTGGTTTGGGTGACTAAAAGACACTCCATTAGGATTTATCACATCTGGTGAAGAAGTTACCCTGGAATTTACGGAAATGTTCGAAAAAACGTTATTTTCGACACATTTTGATTTTTATCTCTGTTCAATGGACCGTCACAGGAACATTTATTGAGAACAATATGTAGGTATTAACTATTTGAAAACATCCTGTGAGTTTGGTGAAAATCGCTGAAGCCGTTTTGCCAAAAAGCGTAAAAAACCTATTTTTGCTTCAGGGGCCCATATCTCCGTTCACCTTATTTTCATGGAGATATGTATGGAGAAGAAAAGTTAGGTATTGATTAGGAGAAGATAATTCGAAAGTTTAATCAAAATCGTTAGAGCCGTTTTCGAGAAAAATGCGAAAAACCCTAGTTTTTGGTACATTTTCGTCCCCCCCCCCTTCCCATCGGCCGAAATCGTCCATAACCTTATTTTGGTGTCTACAAAAAATAACGAACAAAACAAAAAAGAACCAGCTCAATCGGATCAGCCGTTCTCCCGCAAATCGAACTACAGACACACACACACACACACGGACCACGCGCCGAAATTAGGTTTTTTAGACTCAGTAGGGTCTGAAACGTAAAGATCCGAAGAAAACCCAAATTTTTTTTTTGGGCCGATTACTATGCTTTCCTTCCCTTCGGGTAGCGGAAAGTAAAAATAGAACTGGTAGTAAGCCAAACGGCTGTAGTTGAATGGAATTTCTAGAGCGACCCCCTAATATCTCATGAGCGTTTTTAAACCCCCACCCTATAGGTATTGGATTTGACTACTACACCAATTTATTTCAACATTCTAGCAACATTCCAACGGAGTTTATAAGAAAAAAAACAGCGCTAAAAACGCTTTTGGTCGAAAATTTTGATAATTTATTGTGCTGCTCTCGTCATTTTTCCACGAATGGGAATTTTATGGTATAATTGCCTTATTGAGAGCTATCAATATAAAAAATGTAATCAAAATCGTTAGAGCCGTTTTTGAGAAAAAAATATTTGGTGTTTTGATCACTATGATAACTATAGTTAACTTTCGGTGGATTTTGTTCATACCCTTATTTTGGCGTCCCATGGTGACCTGCGGGCTTGATATCAAGTTTGAGGTGATTTGGTACGGTCGTTTTGTCTAAAAATCGTTCACACACAGACCATTTACCCAAATAGTTTTTTTCGGACTCGGTAGGGAAGAAGATTTCTACCCCCCACCCCACCACTCCTCTTCGTATCTGAAGAGAACCGAATATTTTTTTCCAGCCGATCGCATGACTTTTATTTCTACTTTGTAGAGCCAAGGAAAGTAAAAAGGATTCGACATTCTCATTTAAAATTAATCACAAATTCTAACGTGTATGTATCGTAAAACGTCGATGTAAATGAAAAAGCTGAGGAATGGGAGCTGGCACGGAACGATTGTGTCGCGCGAATTTGGTTTGTATCGTAAATATATTTCGAAAAGGAGTGGTGAGAACGCAAAAGCGTCGAAGTTTTGAAATCTCAGTGATATCGAGATCTGTGTCTGAAATTCATCTGTTTGAGGCGAAATAGAGGAATCTGCGTTACGTATTGGACTGACGACACGGCTCACTTTGAGGTATTTGGCCGACACAACCCTCCCAGGATCTGCTTGAGACGGAGGAGGAAGATATCAATAACGACGAAACATTGTCAATCAACGTGAGACTTGAACTAGATCAAAATACGTGGGACAAATCACCACGGAACAACAACGAACCTCACATCTCTGGCGACAAGAAGAACGAGAGCAATGACTGAAGACATTAACCACTTCACGCGCCACAGCAACCGTTTATATAAGCGTTAACTATTCGTTTTGTAAAATAAAGTCAGTCGTGTTCTTTTCGTATTGAACAACGTTGTTTTTATACCTTCCTACAGGATATCTTAGGCGGCAGAATGTATTGTGCTGCTCGTACTCACGTCCCGACCATTATTGGGCAATTGGTAGTCGGAGAATTAATGAGCCTGTTGACACGAATTTATTGAAAAGGATAATAATCACTTTTCCAGAGTTATCTGGTAAAAACCTTTAGCAATATGTGGTAAGTGTAGCGGCAGTGGTTGAAGTTAAAGGATTTAATGGAGCAGCTCCTATGTATTTTATGAGGAATATTGAACACTCGTCGTGTGGGCACTTCATTGGACCACCACCCGAGATTTTCCAAGATTCTAATGACAATTGAAAAGAGTTTTTGGGGAAAGCGGCAGAAGGGGATTACCGCCCAAACGGACAGCACAATGTACTGCCGTGCCAGAATCCCTTGGAGGTAAATAAAGTCGAAGGTAGAAGGTTTTTGACGATAAAATACAACACAACTGACAAGGAAGGGCTGAGATCGTTAGTAAAAGAGGGAAGAGAGCTGTGTGATTGCCTTCTATTCGTGTAATACGTTATCGATATAAGTTTTAAGAGATCGAAAAACAAGTTGCCTCATCAATTGACAAAAATTTGACAGTTAACAGCTCTGAAAGTGATTTTACGCGTTCGACTTTTTCAAAGTTTTAGCGGAAAAGGCCCGATTTGGCGTCGCCCGCGCGATCTGTGAGACGCCGAGTGAACTAAAGTAGTTTCCACGTTCGCCGCTTGGCTCCCAACGGAAAAGTGTGTCGCTTCAAATCGAACAGTCAGAAGTTGGAAATTTCCTATTCGAAGGGCTCTTCGCGATCTATCGGATGTTTAGGGAACTAAAATAGTTGAGAGCTCCTTGCCGTTTATGATCTCCTATTCCAATATCTTCCCCCGAACCGCTACTTTGAGCCAGTTTAGCGGCCCGTTGTCGGCAGTTCTCTTTTCTTGCGTCAGTCCGCGCTCTGTCGAGCGTTGAGGGAACTAAAGGTAGTTCGGGGGTTCGCCGCTAGAACGCAGGAGCGTAGCGAAAACTTCCCGGTCGGGCGAAATCTTCAAGAACCACGCAACTTTCCTCAATCCTGCTTTCAGCGGTTTATGTAGCTCTAGCCGCTAATCTAACTAGCTTTCCACTCCGTTTATGCAAATTTTGTGGAACTCAATGCTAGTAGGTTCCAGTTCACTAGAACTTGGTAAAACGCCAAATCACGCCGGCAGAACTAACAGTTCCGTAATTTATTGCGCTGCTCTCCTCATTTTTACACAAATCAGAGTTGTATGGCATTGTCTTCTAATTGGGAGCAGTTAATCAAAATCGTTACAGCCGTGTTCGAGAAAAAAAAAATTATTTGGCGTTATGATCACTATGATAATTATAGTTATTTGTGGGCAACTTTCGCTAATACCAGTATTTGGGCGTCCCGCGGTGACCTGTGGGCTAGATACAAGTTTGACCTGAATAGGATATGCCGTTTTTTCTCTAAATCGTTCAGACACACGCACTTTTTTTCCAAAGCTCACTATAAATAGGGACGGCAGTATCCAGAAAGGAGAAAGTAAAAAAATGAAATTAACGAAATAGAACGACCACCAGTACGAACCCACACGAGCAGTACGAGGTCTTACCTGTACTTGTCCGGTGGCTCAATCACCGTGACGACGCTACGCATTCCATTCGAGGGTTCGAATCCATCTCCGAACAACTTTTTTTTAAATGATTTATCGCGCTTAATTGCTGTTGCAATTAGAAGACTATTTTATTTGTTATCGAATATCATTTATGATTGCGCTTGCTAACTACACCACAATTAAATGGTTTAACATATAGTTATTGTCCTTCCCGACTCATATATGCAAGTTTTGCTTGTTTGAAGTCTCCCAAATCAATTTCAGTTGTATCAAGCTGAGGCTGACAATTCCATTTCCTCAAACGCGGTTTAAACATTTCGATCCAACGTCCCAATTGACTGGTATTTAATTAATTTGACGTACCTGTTTGATGATTTCGTCTTCTCTCGGCTGGTAGACCGGGCAAGCGCTTTCGATGTAAAGGCATACGTAGCTGGCGTTATTGGGGTGGTGGAAAGTTGGGCGTTGCTACGCACCGCTCGTTTTTTGACGCGATTGCAATACTTTCCTGTCGCTTCGGATAGCGGAAAGTAAAAAGGGAAGTTACGTAATCGGCTGAAGAACAAAAATTGAGTTCTATTGAGATCTTTAGGTTTTAAGGTCTAGTGAGTTCGAAAAACGCTATTTGGGAAAACGGTCTGTGTTCACACCAATGGGGGAAACGAGCCAGGCCTGGCTTGGCCTACCGGCTCGTTGTCTTTCGATCTATTACTGCAGCGGAAGCACTCATCCTAGCCTCGTCTAGTGGGGGGGGGGGGCACCATGATTTCAAGCCCTCAATGGAAAGGAGACTAATAGGCCGAAGGGCGTTAGCTGCAAGCTGGACCCGCCGTCCGCTCTACGGGGAGAGAAAACGACCGAATCCTGTTTTAGAGCACCGGGGAAGTACTCCAGGGCGAGGCAGGCATTAAAAAGCCGCGCTAGCCTCTGCATGACGCATGGCGGCGTGTGTTGGTACGCGGCAGTGCGCCCTGGGGCCTTGTGGGGGTGCCATGATGAGCAGTACCTCCTAGACTTCTGCGTTTGTCCAGGGGGGGGGGGGGTCCTCACCCTCGAGCGGTAGTCTCGCCACCATTCTGTCACTCTGGTCAACGTCGAAATCCAACGAGAAGTCGTCTGGAGGGAAGGCCGCAGCGAGGCAAGCCTGGTTGGCCTCATGTAAAGACGTGCTGGCTGGGAGGTGGTAGGGGAAGGCTCAGGGGTTTTCGCTGAGCTCGTGGGTTACGCACATTGTATGCTTGTTGCTGCCTGGCGCACATGGTGACTTCAATGCGGGGCTCCGCTCTTTTCTCTCAAAGACTCTCCTACCTCCGCACCAAACGATTTATCCACTTTGATCAAACCAGAGTGTTTCAGTATGTGTGACCTTCCTGACACAATGCGAACGATATAGCATTTGTTGCCAGCTATCCTTCCTTTTGTACTATCCGCCGTTTCGCAGGTTGGCTTTGGGGAGGTGGCGAGTTTGACTTTCACACAAACGAATGTTATATCCCTTGTGGCAGAATTAAAGATTCTGCGTACCACTCCACGAGGGGATGAAGCCCACAACAACAAGATATTTCTTTACAGAAATAAAAACAAAACAGAAGGGAAATAACTAAAAATAATAGAAATATATATGTATTAAAATAAAATAACTGACTTCTCCTTCCAAGAAGATATTTAAGAAAATAAGAATTAAATTAAAACGTCTTTCTACCCTACTTCTGGCATGCCAAAAAAAAAGAAAATAAACCGCAACTTGTGGCCAGGGATCTTCTTTCTTCGTTCGAACCTGAAGCTCTCCAGAAGAACCCAATAAGGAATTGGAACCGAAAAACAGGAGTCGGAACGAGTCAAACCTCCCCTTTCTCGGGAAAACAGGAACACGCCGAAGAAACCAAAACAAAACACCCCCGGGAGAGAGAAACAACTCCCTCCTCAACCTCTCATAAACCACCCATCTGGTTATCACCTTGGAAGGGACTGTTCCAAGCCTCCGCCCTGGGTCTGTTCCAGGCGCCCCAACTGCACTTGAAAAGTAACTCGTTACACCCTCCCTCATCAAGTTCACTGTTTCCTTTCCACTCCCTTGGAATGTTGTTGGATAAAGGCGAGCGAGTCCCTGTTTATTAACCCCTCGCCCCGTTATTACAAGTGGGTCCGTTTTTTCAGTCTTTGCACATAAGTCTCGTTCTTAACGCGTCGCCCGCACGTAACGCTTTTGAAAGACGGTTATTCAGCGCATTTTAGCCCCCGCGCAAGTAAACGCGCAACGTCTCATCAATCTCTACACACTTTGTGATTTTTGGTCTTATTAAGAGTCTCAATAATTTATTTACTGTTCGACCCGCGTTAATTTCTATCAATCAACCGCTTCAATACCTAACTACCACCTAAATATTGTTCTCACTACAGTAGAAATGCGGCAGGTCGTCCAATTACTGCGAATTGCCAAAAACTGCGTTGCGTCCCGCCAAATATTTATTTTTTTAAAAACCAAAAAATATCTGGTGCGTAGCAACACTCAACTTTCCGCCAACCCCATAATTTCGAACACCAGCTACATTTGCGGGCGCTATATCTTCGTTTAACGCATTTTTACAGGAACATTTATGGAGAACAAAATGTAGGGACTAGTTAGCTGAGAGTACTCCGAAAGTTTGATCGAAATCGTTAGAGGCGTTTCTGAGAAAATTGGAATTCCGATAAATTAATATTCGACAAATCTCCTTTTCTGAGTTAACTTGGCTTATATCTCCGTTCAACATATATATACAGAAATAATTATAGAGAACGAAATGCTGGTATGGGTGACTAAAAGACACTCCATTAGGATTTATCACATCTGGTGAAAGAGTTACCCTGGAATTTACGGAAATGTTAGAAAAAACGTTATTTTCGACACATTTTGATTTTTATCTCTGTTCAATGGACCGTCACAGGAACATTTATTGAAACGAATGTGTAGGTATTAACTATTTGAAAACATCCTGTGAGTTTGGTGGGAATCGCTGAAGCCGTTTTGCCAAAAAGCGTAAAAAACCTATTTTTGCTTCAGGGGCCCATATCTCCGTTCACCGTATTTTCATGGAGATATGTATACAGAAGAAAAGTTAGGTATTGATTAGGAGAAGATAATTTGAAAGTTTGATCAAAATCGTTAAAGCCGTTTTCGAGAAAAATGCGAAAAACCCTAGTTTTTGGTACATTTTTGTCCCCCCCCCTTCCCATCGGCCGAAATCGTCCATAACCTTATTTTGGTGTCTACAAAAAATAACGAACAAAACAAAAAAAGAACCAGCTCAATCGGATCAGCCGTTCTCCCGCAAATCGAACTACAGACACACACACACGGACCACGCGCCGAAATTAGGTTTTTTAGACTCAGTAGGCCTCAAAACGTAAAGATCCGAAGAAAACCCAAATTTTTTTTTTTTTGGGCCGATTACTATACTTTCCTTCCCTTCGGGTAGCGGAAAGTAATAAATGAAACGACTCAAAATTGTCGCCCGGGACCCGCCAAAAATTTTCGGCTCGAGCGCGCCCCTGCCGCCTCCCGCGAGTCTAATACGTTCCAAAACAGCCTCGACAAGACTGAAAAAGCGGAGAGAATGAATGAATGGCAGTTGAATAAACGCTTCTCAAAGACAAGTAGCTTTATTGGACAAGTGAGATTGTTATAGTTTACTTTACAAGACAAATCACGTTAAAACAGTCATTCATAAGCTAAAACTGCAGATTTTTATTTATTTAATTTTTTTTTTTTTTCTTCACCCAATCAGCTCATCTTTTATATATATATTTTTTTAAATATTTTTTTTTTGTTTTTCTTTTTTTTTTTTACATAAAAAAGAGAACACAAACACTACGATTACTCCGTTATAACTTTTAATAAATGGGAGAACCTGTTCTTTATATACATATAAAAATATGCTACAATGAGCATACTTTTTTTTTTTTTTGAATACGAGTTTTGACTGTTTAGCGCACGTTGGCTGCGTTCCCAAAAAACCGGATATATTTATGGATATAATAGATTCCTTTATATGTATATATACGTTTCCTTTAACAGAATGAAGTTTTTTTTTGGTATATAATTCTTGATAACCCTGAACAACTACAGATTACTTAAGTCAATTTCAGTGGTCATCTCTTTTCCTATACTTTTTTTTTCTTCCTCAAGTTAGTTTTGCAACCATTCGAATGGAGAGTAAAAATTAACCGTTTTTCAACTACAAAACTTCTTTTTTTTTTAAATTTTTTTAAAATTTTGTATTTTTATTTCGTGGAGTAAAAGAATACGACCAGCGTTCGTTAGGTTATTAAAAATATACAGCCGAACGAATTTAAAAAAACAAAAAAAAACCGACAATACGTATTACCCGTCGAAAACAGATGGGAGGGGATGGGGGAGGAAAAAAAAAAGTCTCGATTAAATTCACGAAAAAAAATTCGAACGAAGACGTTTGTCAAAGTATTTTTTTGTTTAGTTTGTTTTTCTTTTAAAAATTCGAGGGTCGTCAAAGGCCCAAAGAGCACAACCAACTAGAAAGGCATTGTACTAACCATACTGAATAAATATATTAAATTTTCTTTTGTTAGGTACTTTCATTTAAAAAATATGCTCCTATGTATATAGGTATTTTTATATAATTAGATTTTAAATGAAAACACGTACAAATAGCGCAATTAGCAGAGCAAAAACGTGGGGGTTGGCGGCTAAATATTAATTACAACAATTTTTTGCCCTTTTTTTAAAAAATGTTTGAAGAATTTAAAAAAAAAATGCGAGTTAATAAAAAAAAAAAGTAAGTAAATAACCCCGAGGTCAACGGGCGATTTAAAGGGGGGGGGGGAAGGAGGGTAAGCGATTTGGTGAGTATGCTCTGAGCCCGGTAAATCGGGCTTGAGAGATGACGGTTTAGCCCGATTTATAGCACCCTCACCAAGAAGTTACGCGTATATTGTGAGGGGGGTGAGGGGTGGTGGTGGAGGAGGAGGAGGAGGGATGGGGGGCGAAACTCTCCCCTCCTACCCTAATAAAAAATCGAAGCTAAAAAAAACTATGTACTGATATCGATCTGCTCTCTATACGCCGAACGGTCGCGCCCTTTTATTTTATATTCATTTTTTTTTTGCGATGGAACCTATCAACTTCGTTCGAAGGATAACACGCCGATTTGTGTGTTTTTTCATTCTTTTGTGTGTTAAAAAATAAAACAGTGTAATTCGTCTCGAGTTGAAACTACGGTAGAGACTTGAGGTTTTCATCATTTCGAGTAGGGTTTATTTTTATTTTTTATTTTTTCAATGTCCGGTAATTATTTACACGTTGGTACGAAGAAGCACGAAGGGGAGAGGGGAGTTTCGGAGGAGAAATACGCCATTTAAACCAAGTTGCAACCCCCCCCCTCCCCCCTTCTTTTTAAAAGGAAACCGCCGGCTTTCGATTCGTATTTTTTTTTTTGTTTAGAAATTTTGTTCTAAAAACGACCGTATTTAAACGATAAAAAATTTCGATAAGGTGATTAAATGTGATTTAAGTCGTCGGATCACAGTTATTTAAAAAAAAAAATCACCGGGACGACGGTTCGCTCGCTACGATTAATATTACGCTCCTCGTTGCTATTACCGGACACGCTTTCCGATCAATTCGATTGGCTTTTAATTATTATTCGCCTAACATTTTTCTCGCTCGAGCCCCAAAAACCGTTTTTCAAAACAAATTTGAAACCGCGAACTCCTCATGAATTCCGTTTGTTACGAAGATGAAAACCTATCGATTGAATCGCGATTTACTTTTAACCGCCAACACCGCATTCAAAATTAAATTGTTCTCTTTGTTTAAAATATTACCGTGTTTTTTTGTTGTTTTTTTCCAGGAGTACAAAGGAAATAAGTAAACTCATGCACGATTTAAGATATAAATATGTGGAACTTCTTACGTGTTTCCTTATAACTAGAAATGATTATTTTTAAAAAAAAGCTACTCTCGTTAAATAAAAAATAAACGCTAAAGGTTTTTTGATTTTTGTTTGTTTGTTTCACTTCGATCAAAAAATTAAACGAAGCGCGCGCCAGTAGAGTCTCTCCAATCCCGCGGAATTAAAAAAAAAAAAAAATGCAACGAACTGAAAATATTTAGTTCACCGAGCGATAAATAAAGAAATAATTCGAAACTTCACGTCACAAAAAAAGACGTTTATTTCGCGCGTTTTCAAAAAAAAAAGTTTCTTACCGTTAATCCTTCCTTTCAGTTGGTCCTATCGCGTTATTCGCGAGCGCGGGGGAGGATAGGAGGGGGGGGGTGTACGTGTGTGTGTGTGTGTGTGCGCGCGTTTTATTATTAAATTGGCTTCGGCGCTATTTAAAATGATAACTTCGAACGATTCGTAAGTCGCGTCCGGATTAGCGGGAACTCTACTGTAATTCCATCGAGCGTGAGTGGGGGACCTTTCGATTGAAATAAATTTTGTAAAAAAAAAAAGAAAAAAAAAGTGCGTCTAAAGAGGAACGTCGTACTGACAGTTTAAATCGAACGATAGCGTCAAAATACGTAACTATTTTTAAAGAAATAAAAAATAATTTTTTTTTTTTAATTTCAAATATTCAACTTTATAACACCCAGCGGTCCGATGAATGAGCCCGCAACTCGCTCGGTTTAAGGAGAGTGAGAGAGAGAGAGAGATAGAGAGAGAGGGAGAGACATGACCCAAGTTGAATATCCAAAAACTCATTATTTTCTGAATATTCTTATATTTAGGCAATAAGAAAGTGGCAGTATTTTATTTTATTTTTTTTTTTGGATTTCGCATTTCTTTTTTTTCTTTTTTTTTAAATTAATTTTTTTTGTGTTTTTTTTTTTTTCTCAAATCTCAGGCGAGATAAAAAGCATTATGAAATCATCCGAGAGAAGACGACGCGAAAAAGCGACTTCAACGCAGCCTTCGTCGTTCGAACGGAACACGTAAAAAAAAAAATTTTTTTTTTGTGTGTTTTGATAGAACGAATTCGAAAAATACAAACCAATGCTACGCCATCTATTTGAAATGGTCCCTGATGACTTTTTTTTTCTTTTTCCGTGTGCAGTTTGTTATTTCCAAAGTGTGCAGCGTTTCTTAGTTCGGAATTATATTTTCTCCTTTTGACAAAAAAAAAACAAAAAATTGTTTTTTTTTTCCTTTTCCCACCTTAAATTTAAACAACTTTAACAGAACCAAAAACAACAACAACAAAAAGGCCGTATTAACAATAAATTTATTTTATTTTTTTTTCAAAGTTTTTTTTTTTTTTGCCATAGAACTTTGAACCATCGTGATTTACAATGAAGCGAGATAGAATTGAAAACTGAAACTAGATCGTATTAATTTATTATTATTACACGAAAAAAAAAAGAGAGAAAAACAAATCAAAGAAATATGCCTTCAATTTTTTGGTATTTAAATACAAGTTATGCTAAAAGACGAGATACTAGCTACAGAGCAATGATAACTCCTCCTACGTTCAGTAACAAATTTGAATAAAATATAATCAAACGGCCACAAACGTTACGCATACAAGTGGAAAAAACCTTTTTTTTTTTGTTACTTGCAGCCTTTTTTCAAACCTTTTTTTTTTGTAAATCGATTTACATACTCCGCCGATTGGCGGGAAATCAACAAAAAAAACCCCAAGAAACACCAAATTACACAATAAGCGTGAAAGAAAATTGAAAAAAAAAGTTTTTTTTTTTAATAAAAAGGAACAGAAATGCATTATACGTTCAAAAGTGTGGTGCTAAATGGTCATGATCATGATGATTAGGTATACAAATAAAAAGTAACGAATAATGATAATAAATAATATGACACATGAGATTACCACAACTTTTACATATTTTGTGTTACATAATTACCCTATTCTAATCCACGAATTTTCATACGCTTTATACATTTTTTTTTTTGTTACCTATAGTTGATGAACGCTGCGCAACTTTTTCAATGTGCGATGGTAAATATAAAAATTGTATATAAATACTAAGATCAAATATGAAGATAGTAGATATATGTGTTTTTGTTCATTGTAAAACTTCGCAATCAGCGAAAAAAAAAAGAAGTGTTTCAATTTTGAATTAAAAACGAAGAAAAAAAAAACGACAACGAAAGGAAATATTTTTTACACATAAGGAAAGTTAAAAGCACATTGTGAGGTAATTTTACATAATCGACAGACAGAATTTGTTGAGGTGAAAGGGGAGGATTTTTGATGTGTCTATGCGATAGGTGAAGGGGGGAAGAGTGGAGCAGGGCAAAGGTAGGTGGGGGGGGGCGTACAAAGGAATGGCGTTACGTAAAGCTATGCAAGAAATAGAAATAATTTTTAAAAATTCGAAATAAAGCGAGGGAAAAAAAAAATTTTTTTTTTTTAATAATAAGAAAAGGGCTCTCAATTTTAGGATTGTTTTGAGTGCCTCGCCTCTTTCGCATAGTTTTCACACAACCGAATCAATTGATTCTCATAATGCTTTCTTTTTATAAAACTTTCACTTCGAGTTTTGTTTTTTGACCAATGCGTGAATTATCGGGCTTGAGATCGGCAATCAATACCTAGTCAAATGCCCACCAAGCAAGAACGATTGGTGTTTTGGTTTGGGATGAGGAAGGGGGGAGGGAGGGAGGGGATATCCCTAGCAGCCCATCGGCATTCGGGACTTGAAGTTTGTTCATCGTAACTTTTCAACTGATCCATCAATGTTTTGATAATTCGTAATGATATCCCGTTGAAATAAGATTTAAAGGAGTCAAAGTGAATTGAAGTCGAGGGACAAGAGATAGAGAGAGAGTAGAAAGATAGAAAGGAAGGGAAGGGGGGAGCAGGTGTTGAACGCAAAGCATGGTCTTACTATTAATGTAAGAAAAGATTTACTGTTGGCTGTTCAATTCGATTCTTCACTCGATCCCACTTTTTAATTCCAAATACGGAGGAAGCTGTCCCACGAACCTGTCGCCACGGCCATTCCGTCTTCAGTTACGCCCAAGCAAGACACCCTGTTATCGTGGCCAGCTAGGATACCTGCAACAAATGATGACAACCAACTGGTAATATGGGGCAATCATTGTGTTTGGGGTCAGTGTAAAAGAAATGAATGAGAATTAACGTCGTGAGCGTGAGAGAAGACTATATTAACGCTTAATACGACAAAATAGCGAAATGAGTTTCAGAGAGTATTTTCGCGACATGAGGGGGTTTCTGAATAAGTGAACTGGTCACGGGGAATGAGAGTGTTGAGTGAGTGAGTTGCCAGAGAGCTGCGAGATGAGTGTTTATGAGTTGGGTCTGGGCAGAGCTGAGCGTTGGTTGCTGATGCACTGTCATCTAAGGGCTGAGAAGTGGAAAGAATGTTGTCTCTAGAGAAGGAACGAGGCCTGACATTGTTACCGTTGGTCCTGACCAGTTTGCAGTGGTTCTGGATGTCCGGGTAGTATTTGGCAGCCGAGCTAGGCAAGGAGAGGCGCAAATACTTCAGATCTTCGTGTGTCAGTAGCTCACGGAGTGGAGACAGGTAACATCAGTTGCAGCATTGACCTATCACAGCGAGGTGTGTAGTGAGATGCGTTGGCTGGGTGTGTCAGCAGGCGTCCTCTGAGACATCACAACCCGCTCAGTGACGATCCAGCCCACACAAATCGACAACGACCGTTTTCACTAACCACCACTGATCTGCCTTCGCTAAAAATATGTAGCGAGCCTGCTCCACAAGTTCTGAGTGTACAAAACTTAAATTCATACCTTGGCGAAAGACTTACCTCTCGTCCACACATATCCCACACTCCCCAGAGCAGCCAATCTCGCATTAGGTAATTGAAGCCTCTTTATCGCTCTCGACTTAGGGCACGAAACGTTCTGTCTACCTGCATTAAATACGGACCACAGGAACGCGGTTGCCAACTGTGGTGGAGTGGGGCATCTGACTAGCAGGTCAATCGCATGCTACACAATAATTACGAGTGCTCCGCAGTTTGTGAGAAATTCCATTCAGCATTAAGACCTCAGTATGCCTTAATTGGATTATTTTGTTTTATTGCTTTGCTTCGTATCCTTACGCTCGTATGACTCATCAGCTGCCTTCAACCTTTGACTACACACAACAAATCAGAGATCATTCAACAGCCCAGACCGAGATCACTGGTGCGGGACAACGACCACGGACACCTGAAAGACAACGACTTGCCAAGACCAAGTAAGCAGGTGAACTAGGAGAAGCGGGGGGGGGGATAACTTCTTTCTTCTTCTCTCCACGTAAAATCTTCACTTCATCGATAGCTCTTGTCTTCCCCTCGTCACTCGATTTTTTTTTCTTCTCGTCTCGCCTCTCGAGTCACCAGTATCCCATTCGCTAAAACTTACTTTTCCACCTGTCGTGTTTCATGGATCCTATACTTCTGACACCAAATCTCGGCAAGAACAATTGAACATTCCTGATTCAAACGTCCTTCGTCTTTTCTTTTCCATTTTCTTTCATCCATCTTTTCTACAACCCTCCGAATGGTTGGGTTACTGTAACCCTTATCCAGATAATCAGGGGCTATTTCCAATATGCCGCTAAGTAAGAAAACGTTAATAAACATTTTTTTTTTAAATACGGCTTTTCGCGATGGAGAAATATAATCGAACAGAAAAAGAAAATAATCAGATCTTCTGACACGATTTATAAACTAATAAAACAAAATGTTGTTTGGAGATGACTTAGTTAGATGATGTGTACTGACTGACTTCTATTAAAGGCACTCTCGCGATCGTGGTCGTCGGTTTACTGGATCAGAGCTCCTCACGATTGCAGTAATTTTTTCCTGAGTCAGCGGCTTCTTCAAAAGCATCTCCAAACCCCCCTCAGTACAGTTGCATCTCTTTCCCCCACGAATAACTCACGAGCTGGTCGGTTTTTCCTGAGTATGCGGTTGAGTCTGATGCTGAAGAAATGTAGAGAAACGGAAGTAGGAGAATGCTCATAAATAAATTTGGTAGACGGTATCGTTGACGGTGATAGAAGGTAGGTATAACGTGTAATGGTTCGTGGCGGACTGCAAAAGGTGGCAACACTGATCACCACCTGAGCAGCCTGCCCTTGTTTATATTAGCGGTGGAGCCACGTTTCTCAATCAGAACGGCCCCGCTTTTTCTAAGCCAGTGAATCAGTTCTTAAACGTCCCTTTAAATTGTGTGAAGTACGGTAAGCGATCGGAGCTTGGTATTTCATTTTTCCCATTGTCTCTTTATTGTTATTAATACAATCCGACCATAGGTTATTTATTTCGAACGAGAGGTATAAATTGGAGATAAGTGACACGAAAAACAAAAAAACAAAAAAAAAAGAAGGTTTTTGTCGGTGGCACTCGAGTCTAGTACACTACAAAGCCACATCCTACGACGAATTGTTTGGTGATGGTAATAATAAAATGAAAAAACGGATAAAACAAAACATTTTCCTCGATCTAAGAAAATAAAATAAAATATCCCCCAATTCACCATTTTATGTGTGATCCCATCCAAAATGAGAACAACCACACACCAGCCATGCTGCAGTGTCTTCCAACCTGCCATTACCAATCGTCGCTTCAAAAGGAAACGACATTCCAATGCCCTTTACGACGTTTCCTCCGACTACATACAACCCCAGCCAACTCAGTTTACCTCAACTCCCCCAAAAATGTGACATATTACCGTTCTACGCCTCTGCAATAATTAGGGTATCAGTTGTTGAACTTTTCCTCCCACACATGTTTCATGTTATTGTTCTTTAAGATTTGATACTATAACTGTAATACATGTTTATTGCGATCAAATTAAGAAAAATAAGATATTTCAAATTAGGTCTCGAAAATGTGTGTGTGTGTTTTTCCCTAACTTGACGTTTTTACCTTTTCAAAAATAGCGATTTAAAAGGTCAATCTAACAAATTCGTCGGTACTTTTTCGAAAAAAAAACAAAAAAACGTCAACTCACCGGCTCTTTCAGTTTTCATCGAATCCCAAACGTTGCAGTTGAAATCGTCGTAGCCTGCCAATAAAAGTCGACCAGATTTGGAGAAAGCGACCGACGTGATGCCACAAATAATATTATCGTGAGAATACATCGCCAGTTCCTGGTCAGATCTGATGTCGAACAGTCGGCAAGTAGCATCGTCCGACCCAGTAGCGAAAGCGAACCCGTTGGGAAAGAACTGAAAAGGAAAAACGAGAAAAATTACTTTCAGGTTGAAGACAAATTAGAATAGTGAAACCTTTTTTTTTGTAAACTGTCTCTAACAACTTTAAATAAAACTACCCTTTTTCATCGATTCTTAACTTCTCCGTTAACATTTCATCAAATATAAAGTGGGCTGAATTGGAGTTTCTCTTCTTTTTTTACTTTCCGCTACCCGAAGGGAACGAAAGTATAGTAATCGAGTCAAAAAAAAAATTTGGGTTACCTTCAGATCTCTACGTTTTGAGGCCTACTGAGTCTATAAAACCTCATTTCGGCGCGTGGTCCGTGTGTGTGTAAGGTTAAAATAAGGTTAAGGACGATTTTGGTCGATCCGAAGGGGGGTGGGGGGACGAAAATTAACAAAAACTAGGGGTTTTCGCCTTTTTCTCGAAAAGGGCTGTAACGATTTTGATTAAACTTTCAAATTATCTTCTACTAATCAACACCTAACTTTTCTTCTCGATACATATCTCTATGAAAATACGTTGAACGGAGGTATAGGCCTATGAAGCAAAAATAGGTTTTTTACGCTTTTGGGCAAAACGGCTACAGCGATTTTCACCAAACTCACAAAATGTTTTCAAATAGTTAATACCTACGTATTGTTCTCAATAAATGTTCCTCTGACCGTCCATTGAGCAGAGATAAAAATCGAAATGTGTCGAAAATATCGTTTTCTCGAACATTTCAGTAAATTCTGGGGTAACTGTTCCACCAGATGTGATCAATCTTACCGAGAGTCCTCTAATCACCCATACTCACATTTCGTTCTCTATAATTATTCCCGTATATAACTGTTGAACGGAGATATAAGCCAAGTTAACTCAGTAAGTTAAGTATTCTAATTTTCAAACAGCTTTAACGATTTCGATCAAACTTACGGAGTACTCTCAGCCAATTAGTCCGTACATTTTGTTATCTATAAATGTTTCTGTAGAAATGCCTTGGACGAAGATATAGCGCCCGCAAATGTAGGTGGGGTTTGAACTTAAAGGGATTGCGGAAAGTTGTGTGTTGCTACGCACCGCTCGTTTTTTGTGGAAACAACCACAACGGTATTGGTCACTTACAGACTTCATGTTTTGGGGAGGTTTCCCTCAAAGACCTTCACATTTTTCATAGCTCCGCGGAACTGTCTGGTCGAACATCAAAAGCAGTACACCAGAGGCAACAATATACAACTTTCAGGGAACCGGTGGTAGATGATTCTGAAATGACAGTTTGCTCTAAAAAAAAATGACACAGATGGCTCTAAAAATTCGACGGGTAATACAGGAATGGGAGCTTATATTCCTGCACTGCAATGGGAGGCGTCACTCCTATTAGGTGCAAACACCTCAGTATATCAAAGCGAACTCATCGCGTTAAATTCATGTATTAGCACGCTTGTATCGAGGAACATTAAAAATACGACAACCAATCTGTCGTAAAAGCCATTAGTTACAAGTTCCTTCATAGAAGAAACAAAATACAAAGTACAGTTACTCTAAAATGGATATCCCGGGCACAATTTTTGGGGAATGAAAGAGCGGATGAACTGGCCAAGGCAGGAGCCATGGAACACATTTGAGGACCAGAACCGTTCTCGCCTATCACAATGCAACAACTGAAAAAGATAATAAATGAGAAAATGTGGAACGTCAGGGATGAAATAAACAATCATGAGGGGTACCAATATGCCAAAACTACTATAACGCGCAATGAACCAATTGGGTACTGAGTTTGAGCAAAGCACGACTACGAAGAATTACTGGTGCGCGATTTGGGGGATTCTTAACAGGATTAATCCCAATATCAACGCAGGGTGCCTGTGTGGTGAAATAGAAGCAGCAGATCACTTTCTTAGAGAATTCCCGTGGTTTGGCACCAGAATTAATATATTATGAGAGAACGCTAAACCACACTTGAGAGAAATCGAGTGGATAAAGATCCTCGAATTTGTAGAGGGGGCCGGTTGAAGCCAAGCCGACTCCCGCAAACTCTGGGAAAATGGGAAATGGGCCTGGATGGCCACGACTTCGGTCGTTGTTCCTTCGGCTGGTGCCCTGATACCTTCTTCTCTTTTAGCTAGTTTACTTCTGATCTTTCAAAAGGATCTTGAGTTCGAACTAGTAACATTTAAGTGGAAACGCGCTAAAACCGATTTTCGTAGAAAATGTTGATAATTGTGCCTAGTCAGATGGTCAGACCTCTGTGCGATAACACACGGGCAATAGATCTCTACCGGGAGAATGACGAACGACCAAATAGCTGTACCTATCTATACTGTGTAGCAGTACCTCTGCAGGCCCCAAGTTCGATGGATGGAGACGATCTGTTTTCTATACTCTTCAATCTTGTGATTGATCTCGCTCCAAGCGTGTGGGCGGGCCCTTTTTCAGAGACAATCAAGCAGTGTCATTCCCCCCTCATTGCACAAAAATCACACAACAAGGTACCAACTCCCTTTACGAATCACATTGTGACACGATGCTACCTCAATCAGTTCAACAGCTTGCGCCATATGATTCAACAACTTCAACTCGTTACTAAGAGCACCACAGTGAGCGTACATCCCAGCCTCTTGTGAAACAGCTACACAAAATGGTCTCGGTTCCTCCTGCGAATGGACGGATCCCCTCCATCCACAGCGATTAAGTTACAACGATTGAGTTTCTTTCCGTCCACCAAACTCTCCCGACTAATGGGACTACGTGAAACCACCCAGGTGGTCCTAGAGAAAACCCAAAACTAGCATTAGCTCCCATTCTCCTCAAAGGATTTTGTGCCTGAAGATTTTAAGAGAAAATAATTGACAAAAAATGATTTTTCTTCCAACATACCCAAAGTTGCATGTTAGGAAAACATGTAGGAAACTAAGCACACGAAGTGAGCGTGGTACTTACAGTTACTGCATTAATATCCGACTCATGACCAGGGAAGGTTTGCTTACAGGAGCCTTCTCTTATATCCCAAAGCTGAAAAATGTCAAAAGAAAAAAAAAATTAATGCGTACAAACGAGAGATACATTTTGCAAATGACAAAGACATGTCGGGTACCTTACGCTGAAAGTAAGGAACATCGCAGAATCCTTTTACTCAACTTAGCCCAAAAACTTATAGTCAGTATTAGTGTATTAGTGTACTAGAACGACAAACTAGCATCAGTAACAAGTTCAGGTTTTTAGAACTGACAATTGCCGTGAAGAGATTTGAAATTCCCGCCGCCTTTTAATTTTGCGGTATCGGTCGCTTAGGGAGATGGAGCATAGGTGTCATTGATCCATCTTCAAGCACCCAATTAGTTTGCAATCCATTATTGCTTAATTAACAGATATCGGATGGTCTTATTAATTTTTTTGAATTATTTCCGAAGAAGACTACAAATTATTTGCAAGGAAGAAATATTTTTTTGATCCAACCACGTGTTTAATTACCGGCGCGTTGAGAGTTGCGGCTTCCAAGCGCCAGGAGGGAGAGTCGCTGTTTTCCTTTCTTCTCGTACTATTTGCCATCAAGCTGCTAACGTTATCGTACCGTCTATTACCTTTTCGTTCTCCTCTCGATATCGCATATCAGCTGGTTGCTGCAGTCAGCATATAGCCCTTCATCGCCATCGTCTTGGAGGATCTGTCTGCATATTGCCATCCTCTTCGTCATCGGTCACCGTCGTTCCAAAAGACCCTATCATTACCGTACCGTTTCATTACCTATCGAATTCAAGTTCCCAACTGCCAACGCAGAGAACGCCATTTCCGAAGATTTTTCCTTCCCTTCATTCCTTGACATTCCGATCTGTACAGCCCTACCTAATCGTAAGACAGAATTTACAAAGAGAGTATCATCTCTCAAATAATTCCTTCCATTATAACTTCCAAGGTCGTCGGAACTGTAAGTACTGTATATCACCTGGTACCAAACGAGCACCCCAATACTACTTTAGAACTTACTAACTGCCCAAATCACATCCTACCGTTGATGTTGTCGTTCGTATTATTTATATAGATTTGCGCTATCTTGTACCTACTCAGTTATATTTGTGACTTTCCCCCTTGAGAAGTATTTCCTTTTATTTTTATTTGTATTTCGAAATAAACTTGTGTACCGTGAACAGAAATTGCGTTCTATCTGAAAGTAAATATAAGAGTAACTTTGGGTCACACAAACCAACTCAGACGCTAGCAGCAAGTTTTTCTGATGTTTATTATGAGACAACTACAAACTGCCACCAACCCGCTACCTAACTAACAAGGTTCTGTCCGAAGTTACGGGTTTAGGACCCAAGGCTGGACAAACATTTCATAAACTCCAGGTTATATACCAACACAATGTACAGTACGAAAAAAGGCGCTGTGTAGAATGGTACGGAAGAGGGCTCAAATTGAGAAGCCCTTAAAGAGTCAGCCAGTCTAATCTGAAGAGTACTGTTACACCACGACCATTTGATGAATTAAGAGTTATTACAGGTGGGAATTGTGCCAAAAAACGTCTACAATACTATAATTAGGTTCGGAATTTCTTCCACCATTCAAATTGACTTTTCACTCTCACGACTTTCCAACACTTTTGGGCAGTTGTGAACGGAAACATCAGACTTCAGCTTGACTTTAGCAACTGATCAAACCTGTTTTTCATTCTGTTTATAACAATGTTCTACAATAAAACTGGCGCCTTAATGTTACGGAACTTATCGTGCTGCTCATACTTGAGCCATACTACCCAAGGAACGGCGCTATCGAGAAGAAGGACTGTTCCTGAGAAACAGCATTCTCCTCCTAGAGAGAAGGCTTCATTATGGTTTCTCCTCATTGCCATTAACCATATCACCGGCACGAGGAGTTAGATAAGGTATTGGCTCAAGAACCGAATTCGAGGTGGCGAGAGCCCCAAATACAGAGTGAGCCGAAACGAGAGTGCTTGCTCAGCAGAGGACGACTGCCGAGCCTTCCACCTGAAACCCGAGGTCTCTCTCCATTTCCGTCCCCTGAGGAAGCAGGTTGCCTTGCAACATATTTCTCTAGTCTCCACAGTTGTTATTTCCTAGTCTCCCACCACCTTCTCTTAGCACCTTTCCTAATTTTCTATTTATTATCGTTAATCCTCCAACCCATCAGTTTTGGCCACATCGGAGCAATACATTGGTGGCAGCAGTGGGATAAATGGTGACGCGCCTACTAAAATGTGAATGAAAATTAAGCGCCCTTTCCTCGTCGCCCCCTTGTTCCCCGAATCTTTGATCAGATTTTCCAGGAGCAGCGGCTAACAGTGAGGGGGGAGATGTACCGCCTGACTCTCAATAAAGGCACCGGGCAATTGTGGTCTAGTGGTTAAAAAAATGGTTCATATTCCACATCAGAATGAATCGCCTGGCGTCCTACCAACGTCTGCTGGCAGGCTTGGTCTGGAGGTGCTCCGCGAGGAAGGGTTGCGCTGGCCAAAGACCGACTTTTGAACCAGTAATGAGCAAGGAGTGAGGCTGGAACCACCACCTATCACCTGAACGGGATTGACTGCAAATGAAGTGATAGCGCCACGCCCATCCACTCATCCAGTGCTTCAAACGCGTGTTCAATGAATACCCCTGTGGCGCGGGGATGGCCGAGGATGCCACCCACGTCATCTTTGACTGCAGCCAGTACGCGAATGTGACGCACAACGCTGAAATGCCTCGGCGAAATTTGCGCGTGGGCTCCTTTCGAGTCAGACCACAGCCCACTCGCTTTCGCACAAGCCTAGACGAACTGGAGGCGTGAGAGCCTCCAGGTCTGAGCCATGGGCTCGCTAAGGCGTCTCTGACCGCCAAACCAGCCAACAGGAAATGCAACCAAGACGCCCTGGGTCTACAATTCTCTCAATCAATGCACCAACGGGCCACTACACGGCCTGTGCCATTTCTCCCATTCAGTATTCAGCGAAACGGCGGGAATTGGAATTCCGGAATTTCTCGACCAACTCCCATACATCTTATGAACGTTATCAAACGCCCATTGTATAGATACTTCATTGGACTACTACCCGAATTTTTCTCAAGCTCCTAGAAACATTTAAACGGAAATTATAAGGAAAACAATTACTCTAAACTCGATTTTCGTTGAAACATTTGGCAATTTATTGTGATCCTCTCATCATTTTCCCACAGATGGGAATTTTATGGAATTCTTGTTGTGTTAGGAGCTATCTAAATACAAGAATTTAAGATTCTATTTATTCGGCAATCCTTCAATATTAATTCCACATCATCTTACTCTACGCTAATGAGAGAAGTGTCGAGGGGAGCCAATGGTGACTGCGTTTCTTAGCCATTATCTTCTTTGCAAATTGGGTGAAATGACATGATTGGAAGCAATCAAAGCTCACAGGTTCAACCGCTTAACCAGCACCTGTCATTAGTTACGATAGACGTTCCAATGGAGTAGGGAATGACTGCTTCCTTCAGTCTAGAAATACACCCAGGACAAACCGGCAAGTATTGGCTCAATCATTGTTTCTCCCAAGACCTCACGTGTTGGGGGGGGGATCAAGCTACCTGAAGTCAACACCAGCAAGCTCAGGTTCAATAAGTAACGCAAACACTGACTCTACTCCCCATAAAATAGTAGGTAATTGGTTTCAACTGGCTTAGTAGTAGAGGATTGGCCAGTCCTACATCACCGCAAGGGTTCAAGATTACTTATTACTAACTTCACGAGAGTAAGGCTGTTGTAAATTGACTTCGGATACAACGATAAATCAAAAATCGAATAAATACCTTCGCTGACGCATCACAGGCTCCAGACACGAAGGTGCGCATGTCGGGAGAAAGCGAAAGACTCATAACATCACCCGTGTGCCCGATGAATGACGTGCACTGCTGGCCGGTTTCAATGTCCCATAGAGCGCTGCAACGTACAATCGCAAATTAATAGTCTCGTTCCACATTATGAGGATGTTTCACATAGAATGGAAAAGCTTTTAGGGCGAGTTACAAAGCAAAACGCGGTGTGAAGTCAATAATAGGAACAGTCCACGATTGGACAAACAATAGGAACAGTCAAAGATAGGACAAAAAAAGAGGATAAGAATTAAAATGTAACTGTGGGGCGGAATAGGGCTGAAGTCGACGCAGATCTGAGATAAAATATCTGGTGCGTTGCAACACACAACTTTCCTTAGCTCTACGTCAATTCACTTTGTACATGGCTTTTTCTACTTAATCAATTCATTTATCACTCAGTTTATTTGAACTTGGTCAAACAACAGTTTACGGCAGCAGGAAGCGGTAGCGCTTACAGTTCCAGATTTTATTGTGCTGCTCGTACTCATTGCAGGACCAATATTGAGCAATCGGTACGCCGATAATTAATGAGGCTGTAAACATACATTTTTTGAAGAAGGATAGTAATTACTTTTCCAGAGTTATTGGGTAAAAATGTTTAGAACTGGTAGTAAGCGAAACGGCAGTAGTTGAAATTCAGGAATTTCTGGAGTGAGCCCCACGTATCTCATGAGCGTTTTTAAACACTTACCCTATAGGTATTGGATTGGACTAGAGTACCCATTTTCTTTAACATTCTACTAACACTCCAGTGGAGTTTATAAGGAAAAATCCGCGCTAAAAACGCTTTTCGTCGAAAAGTTTGATAAGTTATTGTGCTGCTCTCGTCATTTTCCCACGAATGGGAATTTTATGGTATAATTGCCTAATTGAGAGCTATCAATATAAAAAATTTAATCAAAATCGTCGGAGCTGTTTTTGATTTAAAAAAAAATAGGGTGTTTTGATCACTATGATAACTATGGTTAACTTTCGGTGGATTTTGCTCATACCCTTATTTTGGCGTCCCATGGTAACTTGCGGACTAGATGCCAAGTTTGAGGTGATTTGGTTCGGTCGTTTTTTTTCTAAAAACCACTCTAAAATCAATTTCGTCGAAAATTTTGGTAATTTATTGTGCTGCTCTCGTCATTTTCCCACTAATGAGAATTTTATGGTATAATTGCTATATTGGGAGCTACCAATATAAAAAATTTAATCAAAATCGTAAGTGCCATTTTTGAGAAAAAAAAATTTGGTGTTTTGATCACTATGATAACTATGGTCAACTTTCGGTGGATTTTTCTCATATCCTTATTTTGGCGTCCCATGCTAACCGGCGGGTTAGATATCAAGTTTGAGCTGATTTGGTTCGGTGGTTCTTTCCAAAAATCGTTCACAGACACACAGACCATTTTCCCAAATAGTGTTTTTCGGATTCAGGAGGGTCTGAAACGTAAAGATCTGAAGAAAACTCAATATTTATTTCTTCAGCCGGTTACATAACTTTCCTTCCTATTTTGTAGAGCCAAGGAAAGTAAAAAACGCTGCAGTACTCGGAACTACCTGTGCAGCTGCAGCACAATACGCTGAATGCCTGGGTGATGAGAAAGGAGAAAGAGAGCTTCACATTGCGTATTTAAGAACGAATGGATGGAGTGATATTCTGACTACGACAATTACAAGTAAAATCAACGTTCGGGGTAAATTAATCGATAATTTTGAAAGAGCAACTCGAAACAATTTAAAAAGCGGGCTCAAAATACAAAACAATGAAGCAACTTACCATGACATGTCACCGGAGCTGGTAACAATTTGGTTGTCATCAAGGAAACGGCAGCACGAGAGGTAGCCAGTGTGACCGGGGAGTTCTCTGGAAACTCGTACGTTTCCTTCCCGGGTTTTGAGGCTGTAGATGGAGCATATATTGTCTAGACCCCCGCAAGCAACGAAGGAGCCAGAGGGAGCGTACGCGCATGTCATCACCCAACTTGATCGAAGAGGTATGGCGTGCACTTTGTTGGTTGTGTAGGAGTCCCAAACAATAAGTTTTCCATCTTGTGAAGCTGATACTAGATTCCTGAAAATAGACGCAAAATACGATTAAGTGAGACAATCGGCAGGATTACTTGAAAATAATTTGTTAGCTAAGAGTTTTTGTGTATAGCGAATGTTGTATTCTCTACATGAACGCAGCAGATGCTGTTAATTTCTTAAGTACGATGGGGCTCATTCTTGTTTGAAAACCTGTTATTCTTCAACTTCCTCAATAGCCGTAAGTTCACATTCTGCCGGCAGGGACCATTCCTGTACTGCACAGAACCTTTATTTTTACCTTCCTCAGCCTAGAACTCAAGCAAAGTACTAAAATCGACAAAATAGTTGAATTTCCCACGGATCTACGCCAGAAAAACTTAATTTTCGCCCAGCGTGTTGTTTTCAAGTCGCGCTTCCCCAGATATGAGGGAGGATGGGGGGGGGTGCCAACTGGTTATACGCGCGTGACATTTTCTTCGGCCCTGGCAAACTGAGCGATGCACCTCCAGTTTTCCTTGGAATGAAACACAGAGCGAACGAATGCTTCTGGTCGCCACCAGCCTGCCCATCTGTGGGATGAGAAAATGGCACGGGAAACATCATCCACCATTGCCCTGTAGTGCAGGTAGTTGATGTGTTAGCGGCCTTTTCAATTCGTTGCAGGGAGCAGGCGAACTCTCTCAGACCTGTTAGAAACTGCCTGAGGTAGAAATTCCTGACCCAAAGGTAGAAAGAACTGCCTGACCCAAAGACGAAGTGCTGGAATCAGCTGCTTGTTCCACTTACCCTTCTGGGTTGTGTATCCTTCGTTGTGTTACCTTTTCCTCGTCTGGCGAACCTACTCTACAGCTCCATCTGCTCGGCTGCCAGAAGGTGGATTGGGCCACCACCAATACTGGTGGCTCAAGTTTTCCATTGTCCCGCTCAACTTACCCCTGGCTATCCCTATAGTCCAGCTCTGCCATATCATCTGGCTCAGCCCTCGTGTGCGCTAGCCTTCCTGCCCATCTGAATCACCACCCACAACCAGGAACCCAACTTCAAGGGTTATCCAGCTGCAGCAGCGCTGGGGAGTATGTTCGAAGCAAGCAGAATGAATCGACCTGGGTTTTTGACCACGGAATGCCCGCACCTGCCCCAATGGCTAAGTCATTTGAACCCCCATGTTATATACGGAAATTCCAACGGCAATAGATTTCCCCAATCTTTATTTTCCGTCTCCTCAATTTCAAATTCCTCTCAATAAACAGCTCCTCACAAACTCATTCACCTACGAGTTCTCGCGAAAGTCACTCGTCTCCCAGTGCTCACTCAGACATACTACAAATCCAACTAAGGCAAATAGACACGACAACTACTAGAAACGTTACCAACCTCACCAAACTGACACTCGGACAAAACTACTTTCAATTTAACAATAGCGTATACAAGCCAAAAGATGGATTAGGTATGGGAAACCCTACTTCGTCCACATTAACTGAAATATTTCTACAACATTACGAAGAAACTCACATCCAGACCTTCATGATAAAACACGATATCAAACACTACGCCAGATATGTAGATGATATTAAGCCATGATAACGCTGACGATATATTAAAAGACTTGAACAATATCCACCATAACATACAATATGACATAGACAAAGAACAAAATAAAACTCTAATTACTTGGGACGAGTTCGCTCTCTACTTCCGATACAGTTTCCTGTGCCAGTTCACGCGTATTCCGAGTCGTCCCCATGTGTCGCCATTTTGTACACAAACTCTACTCAATTAATTGCACATATAATACAGTCCTTCTCACGCTCACCGAGTCTCTTTTATTTCGATCTTCAACTCCCTCTCTCGTGCGCCCATCACTCGTAGTTCGACGTCTACCAGCGTCATACCTGGACCACTATACAGACAGAGGCCCATTGTACGTCAAGTGGGAGCACAAACTTTAAATGTCGCACGACGAAAGTTTGTACAAGTACCAATTTATTTACTACTTTTTGTTTCTATTTCCATTTTAAATGAGCTCAACGACTAATTTATTTTTAATAGTTTTCTTTTGTATTAATAAACTTTTGCGCCCAAAATCTGGTTTGATAAACATTTCACCACTTACCTACAACAGATAGTTACTAAAATATTGTGCTGAATGTTCACCTTGAAATGTACATCTCACGAACTACAGAAAATTTCTTTAAAAACTCAATCAGGCGGCACTCTCCGTGTCGTTTCCACACACAAATTAATTTCGACAAATATACCAAGATCCGTTTGTTACAACACACAAATTGCACCAGGCAGCTTCACGATTTGAGAGAATGCGCCCAAAATATGAAACATCCGAGACCCTCCGTTCGCAAATAAATTTATTTTAGGCGGATTGAAGAATACAACTCACCAAAACCGAGAGTATAGAAACAACAGATTAAAGCAACATGAACCTTACAGGTTTAACTCAGAAATAAAAGCGGGTATCGGTCAATTTCAGGGATCTACGGGGATTAGCATAGAAAAAGCGACTTACCCACTGATTATTTCCAACGAGAGCGTGAGAAATTGATAGATTAGAACCAACAGCAAATCATCACAAGGACACAAAACATATCAATTTGTAAATATATGAATTCCCTTAGTTTCGTCAACGAGTGACCAGCAAATTCAAAACTTCGGTTAAAAATTTAGATTTAGAAGCCACATCTCAGGAAAATGAATACCGCTGTAGCCGAATAATAAAAAAATAGCCGAAAATCCTCAATAATGCCTGAGTCCCTAAACACGTATGAGTTTGAATTTTGAAATGTCAAAGCGAACGTTGAGGTATCAAAGTTATCATTCTCAATTGAGGGGTTCCCCACAAAAACCGAATAAATCCAAAACTGGCAAACGCCAGAAACAAGAATTTTGTAAAATGCTCTTCTCAGACGGAAATGCTGCCCGGGCTCCAAAATGTGACTTGTTTTGTTCTTGCTGGAATTTGTTTGAAGTTTAAGTACCTGCATGAATTTTCCATTGAAGCCCAATATTACATGTTTGTATATTTATTGCATTATTATTAGGTATAGGTTTATTCGGTATAGTTAGGTACAGACGCACTTCCAAACAAAAACAGTCGATAAATTGCAGCACGGAAAAATATGGATAATGATAACAGCTGGACTGCACGAGATGGACAATGGACTTGATTTGTTCTAGTGGGAATCGAATTGACACGTTTTTTTCTTGCTAAACCCAACCATTATTGGAAGCCTTCCGCGGGACGGTACCTTTTCGGTTTTTGCCAAGACAAACTTTCCACCACTTCAACAATATCATCCTGAGCAAAATGGCGCCTTCACCGGGGTTTTTTCAAATTTTGGACTTACTCGGTTCTTGTGGGAAATCCCTCAATTCAAAACCTCTTTCGTCATCCCTCATTTTAATTAATAAATAATCGACATTTCAGGCTGCTTTTTTTTCATGTTATGCCGTTTCATACAAAATGAAGATATTTGCAAAGATACAATTCCCTGTGACGTCATTAATAACTGTTAACGTTACGTTTATGCACATTTCGAACGCGCTAATCGAAGAGTTACTAAAAATCAAAAATGGGGCTAATTTATTGAGAAATTGAAATACAATTTTTAACACAAAATATCTGGTGCGTTGCAACACACAACTTTCCTTAGCTCTACGTCAATTCACTTTCTATAAATTTATTGTGCGGCTCGTACTCATTTCTCATTCCAGGACCATTATTGAGCAATTTGTACACAGAGAATTAATGGGGTTGTAAACAAAAATTTTTTGAAGAAGTATAGTAATTACTTTTGCAGAGTTATTGGGTAAAAACTTATAGAACTGGTAGTAAGCGAAACGGCAGTAGTTGAAATTCTTGAATTTCTGGAGTGACCCCCATGTATCTCATGAGCGTTTTTAAACACTCACCCTTTAGGTATATGATTGGACTACAATACCGAATTTTATCACTCAGTTAATTTGAACTTGGTCAAACAACGCTTAACGACAGCAGAAAGCGGTAGCGCTTACAGTTCCGGAATTTATTGTGCTGCTCGTACTCATTACAGGACCATTATTGACCAATTGGTACACAGATAATTAATGAGGCTGTAAACACGATTTTTCAAAAAAAGGGTAGTAATCACTTTTGCAGAGTTATTGGAAAATAACTGTTACAACTGGTAGTAAGCGAAACGGCAGTAGTTGAAATTCGGGAATTTCTGGAGTGAGCCCCATGTATCTCATGAGCGTTTTTAAACACTCACCCTTTAGGTATATGATTGGACTACAATACCGAATTTTTTTTACATTCTACAAGAATTCCAGCGGAGTTTATAAGAAAAAAACTGCGCTAAAAACGCTTTTGGTCGAAAATTTTGGTAATTTATTGTGCTGCTCTCGTCATTTTCCCGTCTATGGGAATTTTATGGTATAGTTGATATATTAGGAGCTATCAATATAAAAAATTTGATCAAAATCGTTAGAGCTGTTTTTGAGAAAAAAATATTTGGTGTTTTGATCACTATGATAACTATAGTTAAATTTCGATGGATTTTTCTCATACCCTTATTTTGGCGTCCCATGGTAACCTGCGGGCGAGATATGAAGTTTGAACTGATTTGGTACGGTGGTTTTCTCTAAAAATGGTCCACAGACACACATACACACACAGACCCACAGACCATTTTCCCAAATAGTGTTTTTCGAACTCAGGATGGTCAACTTTTTTTTTTCAGTCGATTACATAACTTTCCTTTCTATTTCGTAGAGCCAAGGAAAGTAAAAAACTAGTTTGAAAGAGTTGGAGGATTTTTGAAAGGATATACCTAGAGTCTGAACCCCAATGCATCGCATAGATCTTCGCCAAGTGGCCTCGTAGCGTGCGCCTCGTCCGCATTTGTATTCTACCAATTGGCTCCATGTTGCTGGTGGCCTGAACCAAGCTTGTGTCGCAAGCAGCTTTCCTAGCGTCCTAAACAAAAAGAAAAACGGACAAAAATGAGTCATTTGGAAGTATTCAAGTTGTACAACAGTAGAAACGACGTTTACGAAAAGAAATTTATTGTTCGCAAATGAAACGTTAATTGAGTGTTGTGGGATCGACGAGGCTCAGCGTCCGTCAGGTTCTCTCAATTTACACGTCCGTTTGGGGATCCCACGGGTCTGTTTCATTATCAATATGACTGTTCCTGAACCTTCGGAGAGAGTTAGGATCCCACAGTTGCGATGTTTCCTGGTGTAATTATTGTAGCGTCCGACTCACAGGGTGTTTATCGGATCCATTAAAAGCTGTGGTCCGACATCTTTTTCCGCTTGATTGGCGAAGTTTTGTCTTGTATATAGCAGTTAGAATGCCACGGTCTGCTACTTTCGTATGGGAGCCATCCCCTGTTGGGGTCAAGAAATGAAGTTGCGAATTGATTTACAGAGATAGTTCAACAACTGGAAAGGCTTTTACAAACGAGTTGCCCGACACAGACTTCAAAACGGTGCTCGGTGAGCGACTGTACAAAACTTGACGGCAATAGCATGACTCGAAGGGGCGATAGACTGGGCAGCTGATTCCAGCACTAGGTCCATGGCTCGAGCGGAGCCACTGTGAGGGACATGAGGCATTTAAGGCGTACCTGCACCGAATTAGTAACGCTACAAGCCGAAACAGCGGTGGATGATGCTCCTCATGCCATCTTCAGGCGCCAAACGTGGACAGGCTGGTGGGACAAGGTAGAAGGCACAATCAACCAGTTCACGCCAGAGACTTTCGTGCACCATGATGAATTCCGATGAAAACTGAAGAGGCATTGCTCAATTTTCCAGGCCAGTGCTCAGCCAGAAGATGGAGCTGTATAGGAATGGAGAGAGGGTCAAACTGATGCTGTGTTCTGAGTTGGTTCTCAACACTTCGTGGAGCCACTAAGCAGCCCCTCTCTCCAACGTCCCCTCTCACAAATATTCCAGGGGTCCACCACCTACCACACTCCTCCTCTTATTGCCACGTTCCCAGACACCTCACCCCCAACCTGCAGGACGGTTAGATACAGACAGCACCTGAGCATTGCCAACAAGTCGATTAGGAGCCTCCCACCACAGGGGCAATCACGTCCAGGGCAACCAAATGTAATTGCTTCATTTTCATCCAGTCCAGGGACAGAATCTCTGCAGAATATCGATGATAAGCACCTTTCGACAGTGATTTCTAACACATCGTTTCAGTTGTACACTCCAGAGGTTTTGGTCAACCATTTCTCCATTTCCATACATCCACCGACAAATAGACATATATATACTTTCCCATTTATTATGAGGTCGCCATGGTATCTGAAGACGGGAGGAAAAGGAAATTATTCCTATTCTATACGACATGGTATTTACCACTAAATAGGCCACGTTAGTTACTGTATACGAATGTTACGGAGACTTACAAGACCAGAAATACATCATTTTAGAATCCCTGTGCCGCAATAAGGATCAGAAAAGTATGTTCAACAATCTGATAAACGTCATACAAATAGAAGGCGGCAGTCATCAGGCAGTTCAGGGGGTTGCTTCAGAAACTGCTGCGACATGCTTCCTTCACTATCGCTTGCCCCACTGCTCCAATAGGAAGTCCTTTTGAATATTCAGAGGAACCTAGGAGATACCTGGGAGAGATAATGCTATTGCAGACCAGTAATATTTCCACCAGGGTTAAAGCAAGCCTGCAGGGACCGAAGAGGCAGGATCAAAGAGTCCTTACTAGCTTCCTCACCAGCCTCAACAGGATGGGCGTTTCAGAGGTAGTTGAGTGCAGATTGTGCGACGAGGCTAAAACGGCAAAGTGCATCCTATGCGACTGCTCTATTTTGGCACCCAGGCGCTTCGAATATTTTTCTCAGGGGTTTATCGAACAACAACAAACCAACATGAACGATGACTGTAAGGTTTAAGCTGGCACCAAATAAAACATAATTCAGCGCAAAAGTAAGCTTGTTCGACGCAAAGCGTCAAATTGGTTAGAGTCTTCGACCTCGGACTTCCCCAGTCATTGTCTCCGTGTATCTTACCTGCCCTCAGCGTTGGTTCTAACAGCCCTCTTTCCCAGGTTTTACCCTTTCTGTATTTCCTTCCTTCTCAATTCGACATTCCTCTCCACAACTGAGCACTTCCAAATTCATTCTGCTTCCAACCATCGCCCCAGTAACTTCTCGCTCTCCCATACAGTTTCCCTCACCAGTTCATGCGTTTCGATTACTACCCTTGTGCTGCATTTGTACACCATCTCAGCTCAATATTATCTCAACTCATTTCCGCACAGTATATTACAGTCCTCCTCACGCTCACCGAGTTTCATTTTTCGATCCTCAAGCTCCCCCTGTCTTGGGCCCAACATAGCTCGTTAACTCAATTGTTTCATTGAACGAAGAAAACGCATAATTAAACTTACAAATATATAATTTAAATATTAAACTTACATATAGTATAATTATATTCGCACAGAAATGTGAATCGAGCAAAGACTGCTCAAAGCTCAGTAAATCTAGCCCGAGATCCAGCCAAACTATTCTTTTAAAACCCGTCGTTTGGTTCAAAACAAACAGATGAAGGCGAGAGTACCAGGCGTGAAAAACAACGTAATAAAACTGCCGGTAAATTAGACGTTTTAAATATTGCGCACGAGAATTTCGCCGAAATGCAACTCGAAAAGTAAACAATCTCCGGCGCTCGGACCCCAAACGAGTAGGCAATTCGGTTTTTGTTAACTAGCAAATAATTCAGGTTGCGACTTTATAGGCGTTACCCAATTAGAGTCAACAGCGACAATGTTGTGCGCTCATAAATATTTATTTTACGAAAACATCAATTAGAATCCGTTTGGTTTTGAGGTTAGTTTGTGTTGTTCATTCATTTGATTGGTATTTTCGCGTACGTTCCATATTTCCACACTTGCCTTTCGACGCTAGAAACACGCTCGACAGTATCTCTGCGAAGTGCACACGCTTCGTTCTCCAGTTGATTTTTGTTTCTAGGGCTACTGAGATCGGCACACTGGTCTGGGGGAGTTAAAATTAATTAAAATTAAAAGGGCAGCTATGTCGTGGATAGACTAGGTGGGCGTAGCCTGCTGTTCCAGACCAGGGGTTGCATCCAGGCCTCGTACGTGGCCCATAACACCCCATCGGCACCTAAGTAGCCCTCATCCGTGTTATCCCATTCTTTCCTCATTGAGGTTTCCTAGTCACCCCATTTCTCCCTTTGACTGTAAAGAAACCCTTGCCCTTTACAGTGACGTGCCATCTGGCACGCCTGGGAAACAGCGGGTCCCCCTACCCATAATTAAATTTGCGGTTTCGCTAATATGCAAGAGGCCGGCCTCTGCAGCATCCACCGAACTCAGACCTGCGGAGGTATGAAGGTATTGGGTCGTTAGCCAGTCTCCCGGTAGAGAGCTGTTGCCTGTGTGTCACCTTCTTCGCGAACTCTGCAAAATGGTTATAGGCTTGCTTTGTAGCAGTCAATGCTGCTAAGTTCGTTTGCCCTGCCAACAACAGTCGCTTGTTCCTCCGCACTGGAGGCGTAATACGTGCATGACGGAGTCTTTGAGAGAAAAGAAGTGGAGCCGCGCATTGAAGTCACCATGTCCCATGAGGAACTGGCTGTCCAGTGGTCTGCCTCAACCCAATTTTCTTGTAAGACGTTCACGGATGTTGGGGAAGAACTCATACGTGTCCTGTTACTTTGACGAGAATTCCAATCTAGCTTGCCATTTCTCCAACGCCCATTCGTCGATGGCGGCGAGTTTCTGTTCTGTGGTGAGATCTGCACGGAGTTCAGCCCAAAGCGGGGGAAGCTCCCGTATCACTCTCCACTTGTCAACCATGCACTCAACGGCCAAGTCATCAGCAGATCACCTGGAGCGCTTCTGTTGATGCAGTCTTGTAGGCCTTGGTGATCCACAGGAGCGCAGCTTTCTGGGATTGGGCCAACACTCTCTTTTGATTGACTGTTAGTTTGCTACCCCAGACAATGGAGCAGTAGCCAATCACGCCTAGATATATGGCCTTAGTAATTGCACGCAGCGAGGCGAACCTTGCAATGGTAGTGCCTTTAAGGGACTGGAGGTGTTGGTTGAAGCCCCACCTCTCACCTATGTTCACTCATAAATACTTCACGTGCTTTTCAAGAAGGAGCCCTTGGCCGCCAAAGCGTATTGAGGGTGGATTATTCCCTTTTCCTTTCAAACTGTCAAGGGAACATTGATAGAGAACGAAACATAAATATTGGTTAGTTGCAGACACCCCCCGCTTCCCAGTGAGTTTGAAAACGTCGTTGCTAACTAGGAAGGTACTAAATATTCCAGAAAAAAGTGAAAACCCTGGCTTTTGATACATTTCGGTTCCCCTTCGCTTTTCATCAATTTCTCGTGAATTGAAAAAAAAAACGTACAGGCCACGACATCAGGCTTTTTCCATCAAGTAGGCCTCAAAACGAGAAAATTCGAAAATAACAAGTTTTTTTGAACGATTGCTATACTGTCCGTGCCCTTTGATTTGTGGAAAGTAAAAATAATTCAAACAGAGCCTTTTTGATGTTGAGGGCTGATTATCGAAGTTTGTCATATACGTCGATAAAGCAACGGCGCGTTTGACAATTCGATTCACGAAACGGTAACGGCAGGGCGACTATGGCACAGTAATCACGAGGCGGCAAGCAACAAGGATGGTAGGCTTATCGGTCTCAGTAGGTCCCTACCAGTCTGGAGATCAATACTCCGCGCGCCATCTTGTTTCTCCCCCTTCCCCCACCTCATCCTCCTACTCAACCACCACTAACTGAAACCCCTACACCTTCAGCCCCTCAGGAAACCCTTCATTTTTCTCTACCCCATCCGCGACGAGAGAAGCAAAGCGGCAATGTCTCAAAACATGACGCACAACGCCCTCATTTACGCGTTTAGAAGGGGGGAGGGGGGGGGGCAACACTTGTAAGATTGTCGGAAACTGGTCAGAGACGAGACGGGAAGCTGTTCCGGCCTCTTTCCAATTTAAAAATGGCGCTGAGAATTGCGCACAAGGCCAAGGTTATTTTCTAATAGGAGGAGAGAGTGAAAGTCTGTTGACTTAGGCTTCCCGGGAGAACTAGTCACCACGGATAACTAGTTCGTGAGTCGCGTTTGAAATAAAGACGGGGCAGGTATGAGCACTTCTGAGGCTGCTCATCGAGCCAACTTGCTCCCAACTGAATCATCAAGTGCTCCGCATCACACAACTTTCCTTAGCTCCCCGTAACTCGTTTACATTGCTATTGCTACTAAATCAACGTATTTTTCACTCAGTTCATTTGAACCATGTAAAACTTGGTGCTCAAGTAAAAGATGGCAAAAGCGGTAGAACTTACACTTCCCGAATTTATCGCGCTCCTCGTACTCATTCCCTAACCATTATTGAGCACTTAGCACACAGAGGATTGACAAGGCTCTCAACACGATTTTTTTGAGCAGCATAATATTCACTTTTTCAGAGTTACCGAGTTAAAGCCTTCAGAAATCGGTGCTAAGTGAAACGCCAGTACATGAAATTGAGCAGCCCCTACATACCTTATGAACGTCATTAAAAACTCATCGCATAAGCACTCGATGGAACTACCACTCGAATTTATCTGCAGACCCTAGTAAAATTTGAGCGGAGTTAATAAGGAAAAAAACTGCGCTAAAATCGCTTTTCGTCGAAATGTTCGATAATTTATTGTGCTCCTCTCGTCATTTTCCCAAGGGTGGAAATTTGACGGTATTGTCGTGTTATTATGAGCTGTCCATACACGAAATTTTATCGAAATCGTTCAAGCAGTTTTAGAGAGAGAAAAATATTTGGTGTTTCATCACTATGATAACTTAGTTTTGGGCGGATTTTGCTCATACCCTTATTTTGGCGTACCGTGGTGACCGTGTCAAGATTGAGCTGATTTGGTTCAGCTGTTGTTTCTTAATCGCGTTCACAGACGCGCGCTCGCACAAACCATTTTCGGACTGAGTAGGGTCTGAAACGTTAAGATCTGAAGAACCACAAAAGCGGTGCTAACAACTTACCTCCTTGGACCGGAGCAATTAGTTCTTTATACCCTTTCTCACGACGCCGACGGCCAGAAAAAGTATTCATCAACTCTTGCGAAGAACATGGTGCGTCAATGAAACCAAAATTGCTGCTCAGAACGTTACGCAGGCCATTCTTACTAAAATTTAGCCAACAAAAAAGCTAATTTCGGCGCGGGGTTCGTTATTTCCATACAAAGAAAGACGACCCCAAACCTTATCGAATTTTTCTCCACAAGGAGGGATTCTCCAACGTTTTGACAACTCGCAGAATGTTTCTACTGAGTAGAACTCGGCACGACGTTGTACGCAAAAACTGATTGCGCTTTAACGTCCCGGAATTTACTCCGTCTCCCCTACAAATGTCACCTCCTTCGTTGAATGACCGTTGCATTGTTAATTTATGAGACAGCCTGCCAACGTAGTACTTTAGGAAGCGTTCACGTTTATAGTTCTGGTGTTCTAATTATATGCGAAACGCTGAGAATGAAAATGAGATTAAAACACCGTGAAAATACGCGGCTAAATAAAAACTGGCGGTTATTAACGTTCCTAATATTATTGCGTTGCTCCTGATCGTCGTATGAGCGTTGATAAACATCCATCGTATAGATTGCGAGAACGCTACCCTTACGTGAATCGAAATGTTTTGGTAATTTATTGAGCTGCTCTCATCATTTTTCCAAGGATGACAATTTGATAAAACCTGCTGCCATTCTATCGACTAACATTTTTACTTTCCCTGCTCTACGAAGTAGAAAGGAAAGTTATGTAATCGGCTGAAAAAAAAATTTTGAGTTCTCTTCAGATCTTTACGTTTCAGACCCCCCTAAGTCCGAAAAACACTATTTGGGTAAATGGTCTGTGTGTCTGTGAACGATTTTTAGAGAGAACCACCGTACCAAATCAGCTCAAACTTGATATCTAGACCGGAAGTCACTATGAGACGCCAAAATAAGGGTATGAACAAAATCCACCGAAATTTAACTATAGTTATCATAGTGATCAAAACACCAAATATTTTTTTTCTCAAAAACGGCTCTAACGATTTTGATTAAATTTTTTATATTGGTAGCTCCAAATATGGCAACTATACCATAAAATTGCCATCTATGGGAAAATGACGAGAGCAGCACAATAAATTACCAAAACTTTCGACGAAATCGATTTTAGCGCGGTTTTTAGATAAAACAACCGTACCAAATCAGCTGAAACTTGATGTCTAGCCTACGAGTTACCATGGGACGCAATAGTGAGGGTATGGGCAAAATCCACCGAAAGTTAACTATAGTCATCATTGTGATCAAAACGCCATTTTTTTTTCTCAAAAACGGCTCTAACGATTTTAATTACATTTTTTATATTGTTAGCTCTCAATGAGGCAATGATACTATAAAATTCTCATTCGTGGGAAAATGACGAGAGCAGCACAATAAATTATCAAAATTTTCGACCAAAAGCCTTTTTTCGCGCAGTTATTTCCTTATAAACTCCGCTGGAATTCTTGTAGAATGTAAAAAAAATTCGGTATTGTAGTCCAATCATATACCTAAAGGGTGAGTGTTTAAAAACGCTCATGAGATACATGGGGCTCACTCCAGAAATTCCTGAATTTCAACTACTGCCGTTTCGCTTACTACCAGTTGTAACAGTTATTTTCCAATAACTCTGCAAAAGTGATTACTACCCTTTTTTTGAAAAATCGTGTTTACAGCCTCATTAATTATCTGTGTACCAATTGGTCAATAATGGTCCTGTAATGAGTACGAGCAGCACAATAAATTCCGGAACTGTAAGCGCTACCGCTTTCTGCTGTCGTTAAGCGTTGTTTGACCAAGTTCAAATTAACTGAGTGATAAATGAATTGATTAAATAGAGTTAGCCATGTACAAAGTGAATTGACGTAGAGCTAAGGAAAGTTGTGTGTTGCAACGCACCAGATATTTTAAATCAAAATCGTCGAAGCCGTTTTTGAGGGAAAATGCCCGGTGTGAAGCATCACACAACTTTCTTTAGCCTAACACATCCAAATCTTTCTTTCAGTCAGTTCACTCAAACTAGATAAGTCGTAACTTCGCGTTTTACGTAGAATGCGGTAGCGCTTGAAGTTTCGGAATTTATTGAGTGGCTCCTACTCACGCCACGATCAATATTGAGCCATCAGCGCGCAGAGGACTCATGAAACTGTCGACACGAATTTTGTTTTCGAAAGATTTTCCGAAGGTTCGGATAAAAACTGTGAAAAATGGTAGTAAGCGAATTATGGAATTTCTGAAGTTGCTCGTAATTATTTTATGAGCGTTATTAGCGTTTTAACGGAATTTATTTATTTTTTTAAACTGCGCTAAAAGTAGATTTTCCTTGAAATTTGCGATAATTTATACTGCTGCTCTCTTCATTTTCCTATAAACGAGCATTTCGTGGTATTCTCGTATTATTTGGAGCTGTCCACATTAAAAACAGCCGCTAGAGCCGTTTTTGAGAAGAAAAAAAAAATGTTGATGTCTTGACCACTATGATAAGGCGGATTTTGCTCATACCCTTATTTTGGCGTCCCATGGTAACCTGCGGGCTAGAGATCAGAATTGAGCTGATTCGGTTCCAACAAAAAATAATTTCGTCGAAAAGTTCGGTAATTTATTGTGCAGCTCTCGTCATTTACTCAGAAATAAGATAATTGTATAGTATTGTAGGGTCATTTGGGGCTGTCCGTAAAAAGAATATAATCAAAATCGTTATAGGCGTGTCCGAGGGAAAAAAAAATTAGTGTTTTTATCACGATGATAACTGTCAAACCCTCATTTTGGCGCCCCATGTTGAGCTGCATCTTGGATACGAATTTGAGCCGTCTCACGTTCACACAAGGAACACTTTACCCTGCCACTAAGTACAGGTCTTGTTTGAAAAGTCATTACTCCGCTCACTATCTTCTTAAAAATTCGATATTCCTCTCGGCTACGAAATAAAATTGTGTCAAAGCGTGAGGGGGTACAGACTGATTTCTGCAGGGCGTTTTCCTGAGCAACTGGGCCGACCAGGTCCCTCAGTACGCTGTAACCAGCAAATTCTTCGAATATTTGGAAACACTATTCGGTTATATAACTTTCCTTCTCATTTTGTAAAGCTAGTAGATCTAAGAATTCAAATATAACTCTAAATTACCAACACACTTTATGACTACCGGATAGGAAGTCTTCAGCAGCCTCCGGATTGCAATAAATGGAGCAATCTATAAAAATGTATTAAAAACCCGCGTTTGAGAAAGCGTAGGGCCTTCAAGCGAGGCCGTGGAGCGAAAAATTGGTCGAGAGGAAAGTGACCCATTGCCGTTCTTGAAGCTTCACAGAAGCGCATTTGAGAAACGCCGAGAATCAGCGGATAGAACGCTGACATTTACTGGCCAATGGTGTGTGAGAGTTGGCGTGGTTCTTCATGCATCGCGTGAAAAATGCCACGTACTTTTTTACCCACGCCCAATCAGACTGTCTAGTCGTATGAGGTGTGTGAGAGCGAACTAATGCAGCAAAAAATAAATGAGAGACACAATTATTTTTCGCGGGGGATCTCTGAGCCTACTTCATGGTCTATGTAGACTCTACAGGTTTTCCTTTAGGAGCATCTGGCGGTATATATACACAACCACACCACTTTAACATCTGTTATCAGCTTCCCGTTTCTGGTAGGAATCCAGTATCGCTACTGGGCGTCACGAACAAGGAATCGAGAGTGTGTCTGCAATGGAGCGCACTTCAACGGGAATTAAGCGGAGATTTATGTTAAAATCGCTGAGGCCGTCAAGATGCTTGAATCAGGGTATATTAATAAAACTATGAACACAATCACTGATAGTAAGGAACTGAGAAACCACTGAACGTCACGACAGGCGCTGAACAGCAGGACGCTGCTCACCTTTAACAGGGACCATGTCTACTAGTTCCCTGGGAACAAGCAGATCGCAGAAAACGAGAGGGCGCGTTAAATCGCCAAACTAGGGTCGTCTACTGCGTCACTGGACAAAAATAGAGTTAAAGAATTGCCAGGGTGATGCAACAGGATGTTAGGAACTTTACAGAAGTAAGACGCTCCAAATATTTAATTTCGGGACTAATACACGAGATAAGACCCAGCCTTCTGCTGTGAAGGATCAGAGGCAGATGGTGGGAATCATCATGGGATACTGAAAAATGAAGAAACGCGTGTGTGGCATGGGTATGAGTGATACCCCTCGTAAGTGTTGTGGTAGTGATGAAAAGACTCCCAGCCATGTCCTTGCCGAGAGCAAGAGACAGAGAGAGCGATTTCAATGAGCTGGAGGGCCCGAGGACTAACATAGCAGCTGGATGTGGCCCAGTGAGACATTAGAAGTGGCACAATAGGACTTGAGGGGCAGTCAGAGCTCAATAATACATAATAAGGTAAACTTTAGCTTAAATTACCCCTTTCAGGGCCCTCCTGAACCTCCTAGGAAGCAAACCGGCTATATTGCTGGTGCCCATTGCTTCACCCAGCGTTTGGAACAGACAGAGATATTCCTCGTGAAACTGAAATTTGTAAACAGGTTGTTCCCATTGTTTCAAATTGATAAAACGTTTGATTATTATAAAAAGCAGACCGGTCAAAGCGGAAGGCTTCCTTCAATTTCTCGCCAGAAAACATAAATATTTACTCCCAACTTTCAATTCCCCCGTCTGACATAATCCAGTCATAAGTGGTTTCACCTCTAATAAGCTGTAAACTTGCGTAAACCTTCGTTCGCAGATGTGAAAGGTTACAAAAATAAGTTTTTTTCGTTATTATCTCGCTTTCTATGCTTTTTATTTGCATCCTCTACGAAAATTGTAGAGCATTAAATTCTTTACGAATTACGTTTCGAACAATATCGGCGCAATGAACCGTTTTTGAGAAGGAACGCGCGATGCTCAGCCGCACGTAGCACTGCCAGGCTACATGTATGGGCGCTATATCTTCGTTCAACGCATTTCTACAGAAACATTTACAGAGAACAAAATGTAGGGACTAGTGAGACGAGAGTCCTTCGTAAGTTTGATCGAAATCGTTAAAGCCGTTTTTGATAAAATTGGAATACCGATAACTTAATATAAGACAAACCTCCTTTTCTGAATTGACTTGGCTTATATCTCCGTTCAACAGATATCTAAAGAAATAATTACGGAGAACGAAATGTGGGTATAGGTGGCTAAAAGACACTCTGTAAGATTGATCAAATCTGATGAAGCAGTTACCCCAGAATTTACGGAAATGTTGGGAAAAAACATTATTTTCGACACATTTTGATTTTTATCTCTCTTCAATGGGCGTTCAGAGGAATATTTATCAAGAACAATATATAAGTACTAGCTATTCGAAAACGTCCTGTGAGTTTGGTGATAATTGTTGAAGCCGTTTTGCCAAAAAGCGTAAAAAACCTATTTTTGCTTCATAGGCCTATATCTCTGTTCAGCGTATTTTCATGGAGATATGTACAGAGAAGAAAAGTTAGGGTGAAAGGACCGCATTTTTATCGAGATATTTATAGAAGTATACATACACTAGTATATGTAAGTTGAAAGTTTAATCGAATTCGTTTGAGCCGTTTTCGAGAAAAATGCGAAAACCCTCAGTTTTTGGTACATTTTCGTCCCGTCACCCTCTTCATATCGACCAAAATCACCCATAACCTTATTTTGGTGTTTACAAAAAATAACTAACACAATTTAAAAAAAGAACCAGCTCAATCGGTTCAGCCGTTTTCCCACAAATTGAACTACAGGCACACACACTCAGAACACGCACGGAAATTGGGTTTTTCTTATTCAGTAGGCTTCAAAACGTCAAGATCTAAAGAAAACCCAACTTATTTTGTGACACTATCACAATAGTTTCCTTTCTCTTCAGGTAGCGAAAAGTAAAAATACGGGTTTTATACTGTCCCTTATTTTTTAAGCAGGAGGCGAAATGGATAAAAACGGATCGGGAACGAAATTATATCAAGAGAACAAACATAAACGACATATTATAGAGCGGAGCGAACGAACAAGCGAAGACGCTTAACACATGAACGCCACTAAGTCAGGTGGCGGCTTATTGGAGGAGCAGCTGAAGTCAGCAGAGTGACGCTCCAACACCCCATCTCAATCGATGACTTCATGATGAGATGAGTCCCAAACGCAACTTGCAAAAGTTGTGCTTCTCTCTTGCGAATGGCTCAGTGAGGTTATCAGCTGGCATTTCTTCCGTGGGCAGGTATGAAAGAGTTAGCGTTCCTTCCTCGACTGTTTGCCGAACGAAATAATGGCGCATGTCAATGCTTGGTCCGGCTGTGATGGAAAGGATTTTCAGTAAGACATTGAGCTCCTTGACTGTCAGAAAACACACAAATGGTTGATTGTGGTTTGGCAAGGTTCTCCAACAAAGTTTTCATATAGATTGCTTCCTTGGTTGCTTCAGACAGAGCCGTGTAATCGGCCTCAACGCTGCAGATGACTTTCTGGCTTCCCAGGAAATCGTCAGTATCCTGAATATGAGCGCCTGTCTATTGAGCAAGTTCCCCAATCTGCATCAGCAAATCCAGTGACTGGTTTACCGGTTTTCTTGAAAACCAAGAGCGTCATGTTTCGTGACCTTCAGATATCGCAGTAGTCGTTTTGCTTATTTGTGATGAGCACCGCGGGCTAAAGCCCTATATCGTGCCAGTCTTAATGTCTCCAAGTCTTCTTCGATGTCCACCTTTGGAGAAGTTGAACCAAAGGCTAAAAATAGCTCCCTATCAAGTATCCGGCACTGGGTCTCCTCATCTGTATCACAACCACCTGCAGAGAGGAGTGTCGACTGTGCTCGTAACGTTCATGTGTTGTGATTCCCACTGTCTGTCCTTAGTCCTTTCCGCTCCGTCATAAAAGAGCTACGTCTTACCTCGTGTTGTTAACGCTAAAAAAATTATTTTAATAAATACTCTTCGTTACTGAAGAGTTAATACGCCTATTAAATAATATTTTTCGTCTACCCGATTATATCACCTATCGATGTAATAAAACAAAGCTTACTATGATGGAGCTAGAGGCTGTTAATACCACTATCAACAAGTCAGGGATGTTGGAAATGTTCTTATCGTCGAAGTCGAAGTTGAATTGGGCGTCTGTCACACCAACAGGTCTTTTTTTTCCAAAAAAGGAGGAAATCTTAAAACTATACTCCTCGAGACCTTTCACCTTCGATATCTTGAGAGACGGGCACGAGATTTTATGGGACTTTTACTCACTCTTTATAACGCCAAAATAAAGGTTTATGCAAGTTTACAGCTTTACGTTGTTTTTTTTTTTGCCTTATGTGGCCGCTACTTGGAGAATTACTTGAGATTACGAAAGCGACGACAAGAAAACATTCGGTTTCGAGTACCCCAGTGTTCCTTACACGACTAATTTACCTAACCTAATTCACCGAAACTGTCTCGCGTTTTTCATTTTCGACAAGCGCAACACAATGGTATCCGTTATATCGACCACAATAAATGAACAACACGCTTGCTGGTCATTTAGGCCACAAACAAATTTACATTGCTCGCTCTGAATAATATCGGAAAGGAGGTTATTTTCCACAACTCGGTGCATAACGCAACAACCTTGACCCGTTTATTGTAATGAAGTGAAGGAATTTCAACGACTGATTGAGTAGACGAAGTCACGACTGAATCCAAGAGCGAGAGACCTGCAGGTTCGGCAGTAACGAGCTCTTTCCTTTGTATATCTGGCGGAAAAATACACCAGGTTGCTACATAAACAATCAAAATCAAATCACCCCCCCCCCCCCAGAACAATCGAAGGCGCTCTA
This sequence comes from Pachypeltis micranthus, assembly GCA_020466155.1. Lineage (NCBI taxonomy): Eukaryota > Metazoa > Arthropoda > Insecta > Hemiptera > Miridae > Pachypeltis > Pachypeltis micranthus. Next base: position 11,646,233 of record CM035780.1, on the reverse strand, counting down.
TTTTCCCAGGGATTATCTTAGTTGAAATCATTCCAAAAGAGAGGGAATAGCTCTACGTCAATTCAATAGTGTTTATGGCTTCTGCTACTAACTGAATTCATTTTACAACTCAGTTCATTTGAACTTGATAAAACACCGCATTATGACGGCAGAAAGCGGTAGCGCGTACAGTTCCAGAATTTATTGTTCTGCTCCTACTCATTCCAGAACCATTATTGAGCAATTGGTACACAGAGAATTGATGAGGCTGTAAACACGATTTTTTTGAAGAGGATAGTAATCACTTTTGCAGAGTTATCGGGTAAACACTTTTAGAAATGGTAGAGAGTGAAACTGACGCGGTTATGAAACTCTCGTCGTGTAGGTATCCGATTGGGGTAGCACGGCAATTTATGTGAAAATTGCGGTAACATTTAAGCAGAGTTTATAAGGCAAAAAACCTGCGCTAACATCGTAGAAATGTTTGACAATCTATTGCGCTGCGGATGGAACATCACATGGTCAAGTTTTTAATATTGTTCTTTGTTGGGCGCACGAGAGGGCAAAAGTTGATGATTGAAAATAAATAAAGTCGGTGAGCCTGCGGAGGACTGTATTAAATGCAATGAAGTGAGTAGAGTTTGTGTACAAAAGGGCGACACAAGGGGACGACTCGTAATATGCGTGAACTGGCGAGGGAAACTGTACCGAAAGGAGATAGCGAGGGTGGAAAATAGATATAGGAAAGTGTCTCAGTGATGAGAGACGAGTGTGACTTTCGCGAGAGTTTGTACCCGAATGAATTTCGGGAGGAGCTGTCTCTTGTGAAGAGGAATCTGAAATCGAGGAGAGGGAAAATAAAGAAAGGGAAAACCCACTTCAAGGAAATAACTGTGATGTGGGGTCGTTCTTGACTGTAGTAGTTTTCTCTGGTGTGAATTCTTGAAAGCCAGTCTTCTCAACAACAACTTCAAATACAAAGTCGAGAATTCTCATCCAAAACTGCAGCCGCATCGTGTACTCCATACCGTGTGGCAATTGTCCTAAACTGTATATAGGAGAAACAAAGCAATACATGATTTCCAGAATTAGGGGCCACAAATCTGACATCAACACATTCCACACACGCTGCACGCTGGCCAAACACTCAATCAATTACAGACATTCATATGACTTCGACAAGACCAGGTTTCTTGTCCAGGCAAGCCATCACTTCAAACGTAAAATTAAAGAAATGAAATATATTAGCAAATCCCCAACAGCGTCCAATAAAAAGACCGTGTTCAGCGCATCTGAAGAGCTGATTCCTTTATCTGGTGCGTCCGCCCAACCTAACAGTTTCAGCCCTTTTCATGTGATGCTGCGGGAAAGTCCTAGAGCTGCCTTTTCAGTCGCCAGCTTCTCCACCGACAAAGGGATTAAGTTTGGGTTACCTTACAACGACAACGGATTTCTCCTTTTGTACTTTCCCTCAATTTACCTCCTTCTCCAAGGCACACTGCTCTTCCCAGACATTCGGCTCCCAGTAGTCACACAGTCATTCCGCTTCCAAATCTCACCCCTGTAACAGCTCGCACCTTTCCTTCCGAGACATTTTCCTGCCCCAGTTCACGCGTTCCATTCCTTTGTGTCGCCCACTTGTACACCATCTCCGCTCAATTCTAACTTAACTCAACTCCGCACGTATAATACAGTCCTCCTCACGCTCACTGAGTTTCATTTTTATTTCGATCCTCAAGCTCCCCCTCTCGTGCACCCAACAGACTGACTCTGCCAATCTTAGCAAAATTTATCTGAGACTCATAAACCATTACACCTAACCTTCACATACACCTAAGCTGTTTCTCCCATCTTCTTCTAGAAAATAAGAATACTCTATGTTGAGCCATACTTTAAGTTCTTTCTTTTTCTCTGACCTCTTCACTATGTTCGTGTTTACTCATAACCTCGTTAAAACCTTCCACACTAGTCCAATCCGTTATTAGCATTAAAGTATGTCTTGTTTTTGTTTGTTTCTCCGAATGTTAGTAATATAAGAAATTAGTAGCAATTTCCCGAGGTATGTTATTTTCAAAATTAATTCAGGTCAATCTTTCTCTATATTTTTCTCATAATTTACTGTAACCTAATTGTTTGCTGTGATACCCTACAGCCCTGATGATGCTAAACATCGGTCTAGAGAAGGTTTTTTCATTCATCCTGACTGTCTCTCAAGAATTCATACCAGAGTTAGAAATATACGCGGAGGTGGAATTTCCGCAGGTACGAGGGGGTAAGAGGAGACAATGACTTTGTAATTCAGAGACAAGGAGTCCCGTTAAGGCAAGTGTGGAGAATGCCGAGGTCGAAGGACTCGGACTGATTTGAACTGCATCGAACATTGTATTTTTCGATGCTGAATCGAATGGGAGAGTCTCCGAGGTGTGAGACTGCGTCAAGCCACGAAATTATCGGAAATATTGCCTAAAAAATATCGGGTGCTCATATTTGACAATATAGATTGAAATGGGAGGTGCTGAGTAGGATATTTCCGAATCATACTGCGCAAGAAAATAATAAAACGTCGCGGAATAATGTGCAGCGTGTTTTGCTTAGTTTATTTGAAGAAAAAAAATCTTGCTTTAACGATTCACGGGTGATAGACGTCGTAAAATTGCTTAGCCCTCGCAATTCCTTGAATGTTCCAATTCCTGATTCATCCGACATTACAGTAAATTACCTTTTACGGGATGCAAATACGAGCTCGGACTATTATTTATCAGCTCGAAGGGCAGAGCGTAACTTAGAATGATTGGGGAAAATGGATATTTTCGGGACAAAGGGTTCAACTGCAACAGAATGATAGCGAGTAATTGGTGAAAGGAGGGTATGGTGGAGGGGACTACCAGGGCCATGCCTCGCAGAAAATTAAAATGTCAACATATTTTAAAGGTTTTTGACACTACGCGCGCGATGCCTGGAATCCCTTCTGGCAAGAAGCAACATTCAAAACAACTGAAGGGCTCGACATCTGCAAAAATCAAAGTGAAAAGTTGAACCAAGCCCACGCGTAGTTATAAAGAATCAGGAAAGAGTTGTCACGGCTGGAGAAGAAATACAGGGAGGAATGTATGAATGATGTTCAGGCTTACAAAGCAATTCAACACTCTCCTCCACAATTCCAAGGTTCAAGACGTAAAACGTCCGTCAAAGTCTAAGAAGAATAACAATTGGGTTGATGGACATCTGCGAAGCTTGTGAGGATTACCAAGACAGAAATCGACAGATTCACCGTAATGACTGTGGTAAGCAGCGAAAAGACAGGACGAATATTTAATGTTTTCAACGACTTTTTATTTAAAGAGAATTATATACCTTGTTACACAATAATAACACATAAATAAGACTTTATTACTCCATGTGCGTGACACTGAACTGTAATACAAAATTTAAAATAAACTCCGAAACTAACACGATGAAACTCGAATGATTACACCGTTCGCGTCTCCAGAGGTCCAGAAAAAGGGCCGAAAAATCTACACGCATTTTTTTTGCGAAAGATTGAGCGGTAAAACGTTCGAATAGCAACTCGTCTAGACGAGAATCAGGACGACTGCCAACTCCCAAGCCGCTGGATTCACAAATGGCAACCATTCAAAGCGCTACCCTCTCGCCCTATTCGCCAGATATTTTCCCCTCATTCGTACAACTTCAATCGGATTGTAGGCGCGAGGGTCGAGTCACCTTTTTTTTTCGTCTCTCAGTCGAAAAGGAAAGCTGTTGAAGTTGAAAATAGGCGTTATTCGCCCGCGAAATTCAAATTAATTATCAGTTCGGTTGACTTTGTCGTCATCTGCAACCTTCGCAAGGAAATATTTAGAGGATAGCATTCACTGTTTCAGAATTATCGGGTGAAAACTGTGAGAAAGAGCAGTAAGTGAAACTGCGATGGTTGGGGTTGCTCTTAATTATACATGTAAGTAGTTTATCGACTACCTGCCTAATTTTGAACAGAATTTATAAGGAAAAAAAGAAATGTTTGATAATTTACTGTGTTGCCCTCATGATTTCCTCCAAAACAGAATTTTATGGTGCTGCTGTGTTATTAAAAAACATTAGAGGTTAAATATCAAATTTCAGCCTGAGTTTGTTTTATTTCAACCGCGTTCAGTCCCCCCCACCATTCACCATAAAGAGGACAGGAGCACCCAAAAAAGGAAACTGAATAAATAATAGTTAGGGAAATGGGGAGTGCAAACAGACTACACTAAGCTGGCTAAAGAGATAGAAGGGTTACAAGAGGGGTCACAATAGTCTGACTATCAGTTCGAATCGCCTGACTTCTATCGTAGGCACCTCCAGTGATCGTAGTCTAGTAGCCAAATACGAAGATTCATATTCTGACGAAAGACGGACCATGGTCCAGTCAGTGGCTGTCCAAACATTTCCAAACCCCTCGTAACGCGCGGGCGGTGATACCTCGAAGAGTGTCTGCCACACTCAGTCGACACACCTCCTCGGCTTGATATATCAGTCATGGAAGTTGCGGTTTCGCTAATGTGCAAGAGGCTGGTCCCTACAGCATCCACTGAACTCAGACCTCGATTGCGCCAATACTCTTAATTGATTGACTGTTAGTTCGCTACCCCAGACGACGGGGCAGTAGCCAATCACGCCTAGATTGATGGCCTTGTACAATGAGGATAGTGTCGTAGTGAAACACACCCCAAGTGGCCTTAGTAATTGCACGCAGTGAGCAAACCTTGCAAAGGTAGCGCCTTTAAGGGGCTGGAGGTGTTGGTTGAAGCCACCTCTCGCCTATATTCACTCCTAAATACTTGATATGCTTTTCAAGAAGGAGCCTGTGGCGTCCAAACCGTATTGAGGGTTGGTTGTTTACTTTTCCTTTCCAGAGGATTAGCTGGGTTTTTTCTCAGCCACGTGCATCTTGATATGCTCCCGTCATTGGGTGACAGTGCGGAGCACGTAGTGGGTTTTTTCTTCTTTTTGGACTCTGCAAAGATCAGCGCGGTCAAGTCATCCAAATAGGCGTATGGCTCAAAGTCAGTCTTCATGAGCCCTGTGGGCACCCCTTCTCAATCTTTCTCTGGACAGAGACATGCCAGCATTCGATCGTAGCAGCTCTGTCTGTCAGGTAACGTCTAAAAAGCCAGTACAGGTTGCAGGGGATTCCCCTACCTTAAGCTAATCGAGGAGCGCTCACCACCAAAGGTTGTCAAAAGCTCCCCTGATGTCAATCAGAACTACAACGACGTACTTAGCCAGTGCCAGCAGGGAAATTTGTCGAACCGCATGGACCCTCCTTTGGTACACCCATATTGCCTACTGGCGAGGTTGCGGCCAAAGACTCCTTCGAGGGACTGCAACATCAAGATTTCTAATATTTTGCCTATTATGGAAAGAGGAAAGGGGTCTCCATGATGCAGTCACCTCCTCGGCACTCTTCTTCAGTCCTTCTCCAGAGGAAACCCGATAGTGCCGCCCTATCGCCACTTCTGAGGCCTCAGATGACAATGGATCAGCAACCCGCTTGCAGATCGCGCCATGAGGCTTGACGCGACCCCGTCCAACACCACAAGATTCAACTCGAACTACAGGCACGACAGCCACAACGTTACGAGTTCAGAAACTCTTCAAACGTAAAAATCTGAATAGAAGTATTTTTTTCGGTCGACTACCTAACTTTCTTTCTAATTCGTAAAACCGAGGAAAGTTAAAAAATGATTTGAGGGAAGAAAATGGCTGAATGCACATTGAGCTAAGGAAAGTTGTACGATGCGCCTCATCAGGCATTTCAAGTTAATTCAAAATCCTGTATTATGTTGGTTATCCGTAGATCTTGACACTGGTTGTGAAATGCACCGAAAATTTGGTCCAGTCCAGAAATACTTGTGACTGAACCTCCAAACTCATCGACTCATCCACAAAATTCTTGCGTACGTACGAATTTGAGAACGCTTACGTCACCCAGCAAAACAGCTCCGCGCATTAATAATTAAAAACCCAACATTTTAAAAAAACAACTTTCCCTAGAGCTTTCTGTAGAGTTTCAATTAGGCGGGTCGCTTTCAAGAGGTTTTTTTTCCTACTAACTGCGCATTCCGTAATTTCCTCCGAACAAGGCCAATGCAAAACAAGGCCTGTAATTGGCCGAGGGGATGGCCGGAATCCCAAGGGTCTTCCAGAGCAGGTGCGCTGAGCGTTCGATTCTCAGGCTGGCCGATAACCTTGAAGAGACTCATCCAGGGCGGACTAAGAGCGTTTTTGAAATGAAAAGACGGTACGAAAGACGACTTTCTTAGCTTTCGAGAGCTAACTTACTATCTAGGTTCGGACAAGGTGTCATTTACGGCGCAAATTGCAGTTTTAATCGTTTAAACCGGACGTACAGAAATGCGCGGTATTTGCGATCCGGCGATACTGGACGTAGTGACATTTTAAAATTACTCACGCTAGCATAATGGTTCTATTTTTTTGGTTCGTAGTATGTTTGTATAGTTGTATCTAAGAGACATGAAAAGGGCCCATGAAAGATTCAAGTGTTACGCTCCCTTCTGCGTGGCAACGGGCATAAATGTGCTCCCATGGAGATTGAAAAGGAGATGCGTTCACATGAACCCGCTGTTATCCTTTGTGTGCCTTTATACGTCTCAGTTATGTCAGTAAAAAGTAGTATATTGATGTACGTTGCAGACCATCGAATTTACAGGTGCTATGGAACGACTCAGTCCAAGACATAGTGGCACCGCGCTGGCACAGCGTCGATCTGAAGGCATTCGTACTGAGATACCTGCCAGCATTTCCGCTCAATCCCTACACCCTTTCCGTATCGTACATCCTCCACATTAGTAGCAAAGGTGAATTGTATCTTCTTATGAACAGAGATCCTCTTCTTTTGTCATCTTAAACTCAATGTTAACTTACAAGGTGCCTGGGATGGTGCTCAGATACTACTCTCCCGGCTCCTTATAACTTGAATTATTTCATGTGAAGTCCCTTCGAGTCATAAGTCACTTCAGGATCCATCATTTAATCAGTTTCCATCAATTTCTAGTACCGCTTTTTGGTTTGGGGCGCATGCGCGGCAAACACAGATCTCATTGCAACTGTCTGGGCTACAACAGTCAGATATTAGTCACTTTACACTCCCGATATGGTCCGCACAACCTTCAGGAAGCCTTTCCTGTCCCTTCTGCACTTCACAATTAGTCAGCGGCTCCTTGAACATCTTTGATAATTTTCTGTAGTTTTTAGTCAGACCACTAGCACATGAACACTGAGATTGTTCGTCAGACCGAATTAGCTGGATCTTATACCTCCAAAATGTCATTGTTTCTCCAGATACCTTCGTCCTCAAGCCCTTTTTCTTTACCTAAGGAAAGTCCGCCTCTTTAGTTATTTCCGATTGACAACGGGTTTCCCCCTTTCCAATATCCTTTTCCCAACCCCCTTCTCACATTCCTCTCCACAGTAAACAGTTCCTCCTAAACTCATTCACCTACGAGTTCTTGTGAACGTTCGTCTTCTCCCATTTCTCCAAAAGCTCGTTCCTCATATTGCGCTACTTGGCAGAAAGCGGTAGCGATCACAGTTCCGGAATTTATTGTGCTGCTCGTACTCATTCCTAGACCATTATTGAGCAATTGATACACCGCAAATTAATGAGGCTGTATTTTTTTGAAGAGAATAATTATCACTTTTGCAGAGTCATTGGGTAAAAACTGGTATAAGCGAAACGGTGGTAGTTGAAAGTCCGGAATTTCTGGAGTGACCCCCATACGTTTTATGAGTGCTTTTAAACGCTTACCGTATAGGTATTGGATTGGACTACTACACCAATTTTTTTTAAACATTCTAGTAACATTCCAACGGAGTTTGTAAGGAAAAACCGCGCTAAAAACGATTTTCGTCGAAACTTTTGATAATTTATTGTGCTGCTCTCGTCATTTTCACATAAATGGGAATTTTATGGTATAGTTGCCATATTGGGAGCTACCAATATAAAAAATTTAATCATAATCGTTAGAGCAGTTTTTGAGAAAAAAAATATTTTGTGTTTTGATCACTATGATAACTATTGTTAACTTTCAGTGGATTTTGTTCATACCCTTATTTTGGCGTCCCATGGTAACCTGCGGGCTAGATATCAAGTTTGAGCTGATTTGGTTTTGTCGTTTTCTCTAAAAACCACTCTAAAATCGATTACGTCGAAAAGTAAGGTAATTTATTGTGCTGCTCTCGTCATTTTCTCACAAATGGGAATTGTATGGTATAGTTGCCATATTGAGAGCTATCAATATAAAAAATTTAATCATAATCGTTAGAGCAGTTTTTGAGAAAAAAAATATTTTGTGTTTTGATCACTATGATAACTATTGTTAACTTTCGGTGGATTCTGTTCATACCCTCATGTTGGCGTCCCATGGTAACCTGCCGGCTAAATATCAAGTTTGAGCTGATTTGGTTCGGTCGTTTTCTCTCAATCACGTTTACAGACACACACACACACACACAAATTATTTTCGGACTCAGTAAAGTCTGAAATGTAAAGATCTGGAGAGGACTCAAAATGTTTTTTCAGCCGATCACATAACTGGAAAGTAAAAAGCAAGATGGGCTCTCATCTCCTCCTAGGAAAGGCACACAAAGAATGTGGGATGTACGTCAACTCGGCGTTGCAAGAAGAGGTTGCTCGTGAGATGGAAGTAACCATGGAAATAATCACGTCTTGCGATCATCAGGGTGAGGTAATAGTTCACGCAGCTCCCAGCCCTATCGTTCTTGTCGAATTCACATCAGTTCAGACACAATACCCTCTTCAAGTTCAGCTTCGCGAGTTAACACGGACATTACTTCGCTTCAATTTCAACTCTGGGAAAAATACCGTCCATTTTCCCCGGGTATACGTCTTGTTTGGTTTATTATTCATTCTGTTTGTTTTACACTCATCGCTCAACTACTCGGTGATCATCAAGGACTGTAGAGTAATGGAAGACTGATTGTGTAACCATTTTCTAGTTTATATTACTTCTATACTGACGGAATTCACAGGCTTTCATGAAAAACGAGTATCAAAGGAAGTTCACAAAGTTTTGGCCACAAAGCAAAGCACCAAAACCATTCTCCAGTCACAAAACACACATTGTTTCAATGAGTACGTCAATTTATTTCGGGGGTTCTTCAAAGCTCGATCGTGTTAAATAACAGCTGCTATCAACGCCCGCGTAACAATGGCCATGAAGCGTAGCCTATTCTTAACGACTAAACGTACTGATAAGTCACGTAAGAGTTCTTTAGATATGAGCTTCGGCTCGTTCAAGAACGGACTGATTAAACCACCGAATCCGTTTTCGTCATTGTCCTCGGACGTGAGTAATAGGGGGGGATTAATTAAAGATTCGTATAGCCCAATGACTGAGACGAGCTAAATCAACCAATATTCTACAGATTTGTTGAAGTAAATCTACCACATGTGACCCAGTTAACGTTTCTTTTTGTTAGACCGCCCTTATTCGTCAACAACTTTATACGTTTCCGACAAAAGTTAGCCTTGAATCACTTGAATACGTTTCAGAGCATTCCCGAACGAATAGTAGACGGACAAAATTGTAGGGTTCGCGTGCATAGTTCACAGTATCAGTTAAGGACGTTTGACCGACTGTAAACGCATCATGGCGACGCGTGAAATCGAGTAAATAAAGGAAAGGGAAACGAGCACGAAATGCGACGAAAATATGTCGTCTCCCCAGGCACATGCGCATTTTCACCTGCACTTTCATACATTCGCCGCGCATTCGGGACATAAATACTTGTCAGGGAGCAAACCGACATACACACACCACCCATACAACTTAACATTCGCTTTGAACTCTCCATCGATAAATCAAACCTGTCGAAATGCCATACTTGAATCAAACAGAGTAAATGTTAGATGAACGCCTTAGCGGCGACTTGAGAACTGAGTGCTAAAACGTGCGTTTGACCAAGCAAGGGGTGACTTCATAATCGGACCGTTACATGCCATAGTGCGAGTTCAACGTTACATTTCAAGTTGATTACGGTAGAACGCGCTAGTTAGGGAACAGTTGAGAGGGTGGACGAGTGAACGCTGAACTCTATGGTCCGGACAATGAAATTCAACAGAATTGAGGCCAAAGGCTATATCCTTCATTACTCTAGATAACTCAGAAGGAGTAAGCTAGGTTGCTTGTTAATCTACACAAAATTGGATTACAGACAGTACTCCACGTTTCATCTACGAAATATCTGGTACGTTGCAACGCACAACTTTCCTTAGCTCTACGTCAATTCACTTTGTACATGGCTAATTCTATTTAATCGATTCATTTATCGCTCAGTTCATTTGAACGTGGTCAAACCACACTTTACAGGCAGCAGAAAGCGGTAGCGCCTACAGTTCCGGAATTTATTGTGCAGCTCGTACTCTTTCCAGAACCATTATTGAGAAATTGGTACACAGATAATTAATGAGACTGTAAACACGAATTTTTTGAAGAAGGATAGTAATCACTTTTTAAGAGTTATTGGGTACAAACATTTAGAACTGGTAGTAAGCGAAACGGCGGTAGTTGAAACTCAGGAATTTCTGGAGTGAGCCCCATGTATCTCATGAGCGTTTTTAAACACTCACCTTATAGGTATTGGATTGGACTACAATACCAATTTTTTAAACATTCTACTAACACTTCAGCGTAGTTTATGAGGAAACATCCGCACTAAAAACGCTTTTCATAGAAAAGTTTGATGATTTATTGTGCTGCTCTCGTCATTTTCCCACACGGATGGGAATTTTATAGTGTAATTGCCTTATTGAGAGCTATCAATATAAAAAATTTAATTGAAATCGTTAGAGCCGATTTTGAGAAAAAAAATTGGGTGTATTGATCACTATGATAACTATAGTTAACTTTCGGTGGATTTTGCCCATACCCTTATTTTTGCGTCCCATTGTAACCTGTAGGCTAGAAATCAAGTTTCAGCTGATTTGGTACGGTTGTTTTCTCTAAAAATCGTTCACACACACAGACAGACCATTTTCCCAAATAGTGTTTTTCGGACTCAGGGGGGTCCGAAACGTAAAGATCTGAAGAAAACTCAAATTTTTTTTCCAGCCAATTACATAACTTTCCTTTCTACTTTGTAGAGCCAAGGAAAGTAAAAACCATCAAATCATCAGAATCAAATGTTAAACAGCAGTGGGGGGGAACTAAGAATTCATATTGAATGGGGCCACGAGTGAGGGAGCTTGAGTTGGAGTAAAAAAAAATGAATGAAAGCTATGAGTATGACGTATTAACACTTTGGATATGAGTTTGAACGAGTATTTAAGCGTCAACAAGAGGGTCTCCGAATGGGTAAACTGGTTGCAGGGAGCGACAGCAGAGAGAGAGAGAGAGAGAGTGAGAGTGAGTACAGCGAGAGCTGACAAGTGTGTGTTTTGGAGTTGGGACTGAGAAGATCTGTGAGTGGGAGAGGAGTAATATCATCATTTAAGGATTAATGTCAAATTTTCCGAGACCCCCAACTGGTTTCTCAAGTGTCATTATTGAAGGTGAGGGAGGGAGGCCTGACCACGAAAATTTAAATGATAAAAAGACTCCAGCTTGAGCAACATGACCTGAATGAGTTAATTCCATGAAAAAGGGCATTAAGGACAGCAATCAACTGCCCAATGATCTCCGATTTGTACTGGAAGAGACGAACCTGGGTGGGGGAGAATAGAAGAGTTGCCTTACCAATAACCCAGACCTCTGGGACATCTTTGCCATCGTAGGGCGGTTCGACGCCTCCCCTACCGTCTGTCATCTTTCTCCGACAGAGAAAACCCTTCCCGTCTCCCCTCCACTCTTTTCCGTCGCAACGCCACATGTTCTACTCCACTTTCTGTGTGAGCCCTGGAGCAGTGGACAAAAAAAAACCCACACTTACCAACAACCAACCAGTTTCTCCTTTCACAACATACGTTTGTGGAAGAAACGAAATATTTACCACTCGACGTTTTGGTAACGAAGTTCTGTGTTCATTATACCCGAGGGCTCGACAGTATTCGACGGGTGACGCGTATTTCGTCAATGCCTAAAACCGAACTCGAGAAGGGTTTTGTATGCGGTTCGTACGAACGCAGCATTATCATTCACGATCAAACGAAAGCACGAGGTATTATGTGTTGCAGTGCGTAAAAAATCCTTTTTTCGACAGACCAGTGACTACAGTTCGTACACATTTTCGGACTAGCTTTAAATTAGTACTGAAGCTCTTACAGGTATACATCAGCAATAATTTACCGTCAATAACGTGCAAATTGCAGTATCGTAATCTCAGTAAATTTCAAGTTGTTTCTAAAAAACGAACACCCAAGCTTAACCCGAGAAATCATCAAACCTATAATTGGCCTAAACAATTATAGTTTTTTTTCGGAAGAGTAAAATTATACTTGAACCTCCTTATTACTTCATACGCAATAATAAAGAACAACAAAGTTGTACGTACCCGGATTGCATTTTTAAGTGTTTCTGCTTCTTGACGTAAGCTATCCAATTCATTCATACTTGCACCAAATCACTGTGCACGCCGACTGAAGCTGAAACAAAAACGACCTATATGAAGTAACAGAAATGACAAATAAACAAAATTATGTAAGCAACTGTGTAAGAATCTATCTGCACTGCATCGGGCACAGTTCGGATGGAACTCTTCAAAAGCTTCGGTTTCTGTCAACTGATCAGGATCGTGATTTTAGCGAACCTCGAAGATTCGACTGACGTAACTTCCCATCGTCAAAACGTTTTCAAAAACGGGAGTCGTCAGATATTGTATCGCGTTTCTGATGAGCTAAATGCGAGTATAACGACTTAGGTTATTAAACGGATTAGAAGAAGGACGTCACAACGTTAACCCCCCTCCTCTTCTGTACCCGTATTTCTTCCGTTTGAACGTACGTCAACGTTGAAGCCTCTGGGAGAAGTTATCATACGCTACTCTGAATTCATCGGTCATAATTTTACTTGTTTACGTATCTCGCTAGGTAAACGTGGGCATTTCATTTAAAAAAAAAAAGGAACCCACTTCCTGAAGTTCATTACGGCGTCGTTAAGAACTTATCGGGACTAAAGTTCGTCTAATTAGTCATTCCTGAGGTCGACAACTTCAAACTTCACGGTAATTTTTGTATTTAATTTTGTTAAGAACAAAAGTGACATAGAGCGACGTAGAACAGAGTAAATTGTACGGTAACCTTTATGAAGCAATTTGAACACAAAAATGAAACAGAAAAAGAGCTTTTCTGAAGCCCGCAGTAGGGAATTGGTGAACAGCGCGAATAAAATGTAGAAAAGGGGCGGTGGTACTAAATTATAATTAAAGTAATTAAGCAATTAAGAAAGAAAACGGACGAGTAAAACTAAACTAGTATCAACTAGTTCATTCGAAGTCTATGCGAATTAGGCAGAATGGAGCGTAAGTTGAGAGTTAATCTGAAAGAGTGTGTTAAGATCGAAGTAACTTACTGACGTTATAACGGAATAGAGGGAAAGGAGGGGGAGAGAGAGAACCCCAGGGAGAAACTCTTTCCCATTTTCCCAGGTTAAAAAAAAAAAACGTAAGTCTTGAGGTGAGAACTACAGCATAATGTAAGGCACATCTAGCCCATAACTCGAAAAAAACTCAGCATGATGTCTTTAACATAACTATCCGTCTGTCCCTTCCTCTATTAAACATCACGTCCCGCGCAACTATTATCATTCTTCATATTGATGCTGCCATGTTCTTACTGTGAATAACCGTTTACAAAGCTTCATGCATTGTTGGTCCCAGAACTGGCATCAGACTCGTCGTGTTTACGCTAATTTTGTTGAACGTCAACCCAAAGGTAGCTATGTAAAGCTCCTTTTGCTACCAAAGTGATGAGGAGAGGGAAAGGGAAGGAGTGAAGGGGGAAGCGAGAGGTGGGGGAAGCAAGAAAGAGTGTCAGAGGTTGAAGAGTCCGCCTGCCCCTAGAATGCTTTCTAGGAAACCAAGTGACGCCATCATGCAGACGCATCCCTGATTTTTTTGCTATCATGGAGAGCTTCTGCCACCAAAGTGGAGGGGGAAGAGGAGAGAGTGGGAGTAAGAGAAAGAGGAGGGGAGGGGCAAGCGAGTGGAGGGGGAAGAGACAAAAGAGAGAGAAGAGTTTTTGTACCTCTGTAATCCTCCTAGATATATACGAAACATAATCTTACAGACACTAATTTTTTTAAACATCAACACAAAGTCAGCTATAGAGAGCTGCTACCAAAGTGGAAGAGAGAGGGAAAGGGAAGGAGATAAGAGAGAGGGGGGTGAGTGAGAGGAGAGGGGAGAGTTCTTGTGTCAGGTATTGAAGGTATTGGGTTAGATCCACCAGTAGGCAAATTACTGAAGTTAACGCACCTGTTAAGTGAGTCCGTCTCCTCTGGCTCGTGAGATACTGTGGGATGATGTAAAGTCATCATCGTCAGGCCGTTAAGTCAGTACTAGAGTCAGTCAGTTGGTTGTGGTCTTTATATGCAAAGAGAAAGGTAAACGGGATGGTTGAGCGTCAAGGAAGGGGAGGGGGAGGAAGGAAAGAGGTCATGCACCTCGGGGGAAACCCACTACAAGCGAAGGGAAAGAAATGTGAGTACTGTATGTCTTAAATAGTCTGTCAGTTGTCGATTCTAAGTCTTTTGGTTTATTATTCATTCTGAATAATAACCCTATGTTTTCGGTCACGAAATATTTTTTACCACCCCCCCTCCTCAAAATTTGATACTTTACGTTTCAAGACATGGGGATTCCAAATTTGCAATGTCCGTCCGCCCTCCGGGCCGTTTTGGGCCTTTAACGTGGTCCAAAAAATTCGTTCTTTCGCACAAAAATCCAATTTGGTATCTAGTTGTGCCCGCCAACTCGGCAATCCGATCGGACGAAGCCCATGATTGTTACGGGCAAAAAACGGTTAAAAAAATTAACGAAACGGAGTCAACGTTTCGGTCTCGTCAAAATCGCTCGCCTGCTCAATGGCAACGCCACCCCCTCGCCTCTCAACGCAACGCTCGCCCGCCGCTCTACTCGTTGGAAGCCCCCCCGACTCGTGTTTCGTATTTCGTTCTCGTCTTCACCTCCACGAATGACTGTTTCGCTCGTCTCAACTATTTCCGTTAGCAAAATATCTGTTATCTTCAATTGAACTTTTCATTATTCGTTTATTTTTGGTTTATATATTTAATAGTTCGTTCGTTTCTTTTTTTTTTTTTTTTTTTTGGTTTTAATACGATTCAATTTTTTAGATTCTTTCGTTTCATTCTCATTTTGGTTTTTTCGTAGATTTTTGGTTACATTTTGATATTAGTATTTAGCGTGCGTGTTTTCATATTAAAATTCAGTTTTTTCTAGATACTTTCGTTTTTTATTTTTTTTTTATTTTAATATTACGATTCAGTTCTTTTCGACCTTTTTTTGGGTTTCATTTTGATATTTTTCGATGCTAAATCGAACGGGATGGGTCTCGGAGCATTAATGCTAGGTCAAGCTGTTTATCCGAATAATAAACCGTTGTGTAATAATTTGCAGGGTTTTTTGTATAGGGTGGTCTGTTTTCGCTTGTGTAGTGTTTTAAGTGGTGGGAATATGGTGTCGCATTTTGCGTTGATTTGTTCGTTTATGATCTGTCCATTGAAGTTTTTTGTTTACCAACTGTCTGACTCTAGTACTGACTTAATGGCCAGACGATGATGACTTTACATCATCACACAGTATCTCACCAGCCAGAGGAGACGGACCTAAGAGGTACGTTAACTTAAGTTCTAGTGTCCCTGTTATCCTCTTTGAAATCCGCGTGACTTCATCCTAGACACTAATTTTTGTTTAACATCAGCACAAAGTCAGCCATGGAGGACTTCAACTGCTACCTAAGTGGAGAGGGAATGGAAGAGAGGAGGAGTTGGGGAGAGTTCGAACCTGAAATTCCATTACATTTCCTCTAACATGATCAACAGAAAATATTATTTCGACATTCTGACTTCAAACTTAGTAAGAACACATCCAAAAGTTTCTCCAGAATAGTCCCAAATAAATTATCTGTCGTTCAGAACAGTTCCTTGCGATTTCCTCCTCTGTGCAAGTGCACTGGTGCACTACAGTAACTTTAAAACGTACCATTATAACTGCGTCGCCGAGAAAATAAGTGGAGAGTAATAACTTCCTCAAATAAGTGGGAAAGTAAAAGGGGCTGAAGGGGAAATGAAATTAGTGAGGACACGTATACAAAACTTGAAGAGCATCTTCCAAAACCGAGGAATATTTGATTCGTCAGAAAATACTATACATAGGCTCTCTGACTGTCATAAAATTGGGATGAGCACCGCGGCCTAATAACCTATAGTGCCATTCCTAGTGTCACATAGCTTCCTAAGGATCGCCAGGTATGTCCTGCAAAAGTCTTCTTTGCTGTCCACTCTAGGAGAAATAGCGCCAAAGACCAGAAATCGCTCCTTCTGAAGTATCCGACACTGGGCCAGGAGGCGGTAGAGAGTAAACTGTGCCACGCCACCTACTGCGTCGACTACGACCATAACATACACGTGTTTGTATTCTGCAGTGCCCCGCGATGATACCCACAACCTGCCTTAGGTCCTTCCACTCCATCCTCAGAGGGTTCCGCGTGCCCTGATGCATTCCCCAGGCATGTTCTCCCACAGTCCTCTCGACAGAGAAGTCCCACAGTGGGAAGGAGGCGGTATAGGCACAATAGACGAACCTAGTCTGGCCGGATGGTTCTATTGATCTCTTTCTGCCCAGGAATCCAATGCCCGTTAACTCTATTCGGGTTTGCTAAGGAGTTCAGCCGCATCCTGCACTCCCACACTAGTAATAGAAAATACTATAAAACTGATATTAGCGCAAAACCTCGAAAATGTGGATGCCCACCTTTCTACAATGCGAAACGGTATCTTCTGCTTGCACCAAAATGTGACAAAAATGTAATGGTCTAAAAACCCCAAAATATCGTGCATTCGAAATTGTACATCCTCATGCATTCCACAACGATAGCAAACTGCCTCGAACATACACTTGATAACTTTGAAACTAATGACAACAGAGACTATTCTTTCACATTAGTTAACTCCAGAGTTGATTGAGCTGCTGCTCTTCACCTTGAAAAAACTTGATACTTTTTTCTGTGCAAATTGAAACATTGGCAAGATCCATTTGAATAAAACGTAGAACCCATATAACTAAGTTTTCTACTCGTTTAGGTTCTTCGCCAAGTATTCGAGACCACAAAAATTGTTGCTTGTAGAGACTTCTCCGCAAAGCAAATCGACACAAGGTTATTATTTTATTAATCGTTAGTAAAACTATACAAACTTTGTGCTCATTAATTTGATAACTTCTACATACTCGTAGGTCATCAAGTGAAGTCGAACTTGCCCAAGCACCAGTCACTTTCTCATCATAAGGCGATCGTAAAACTTGGCGCCCCTCGCTAGCCCAGCCAATTATGACAGTTGGGGTAATGGCAAAGAGCCAGCATAGCGTCTCCCCCCCCCTTCAATGCCGCAAATATTCCGCTTTTTCATTCAGCCGACATCGCCCTTACTCACCGACCAACCTACTAATCTACTGGTCCTACCTTAAGAACGTTCGAGTTGAACCGAAATGTTGAATTCGATTTTTCGGCGGGAGAAAAATCGTCGTTTCGATGAATTGTCGTTGTTGCTTGCTGAGAATTAAATTGGGCGACCGACTAGGCACGAAATGACGGTTATAAAAATAAAAATATCAGGTACGCCGTGTCACACAACTTTCCTTAGCTTTACGTCAAGTCGTGCTCATGACTTTTTCTACTAACTGAATTCATTTTTCACTCAGTTCGTTAGAAATGGGTAAAACATCGCTTCACGGCGGCAGAAAGCGGTAGCGCAGTTTCAGAATTTATTGTGCTGCTTATACTCATGCCCTGACCATTATACGCATTGGAAAATTTTATTAATTCATTAGAAAATGAATTCATTAAATATTACCCTAACTAAATAAGTTTCCATAG
This sequence comes from Pachypeltis micranthus, assembly GCA_020466155.1. NCBI lineage: Eukaryota > Metazoa > Arthropoda > Insecta > Hemiptera > Miridae > Pachypeltis > Pachypeltis micranthus. The sequence continues at coordinate 11,628,187 of CM035780.1, read as the reverse complement.
TTAGGGAAACGACTGGGCCGATGGGCTGGCAAAGAAGGGAGCGGCTCAGAACCCTTTGTTGGGACTAGCAGGAGCCACTTACGTAGACAGGTTGACAAATGAGAGGATAGGTCCATGGATGCCCATTGGCAGGGGATGCCCAGCCTCAGACAGTACTCTTCATCCGACTCTCCAGAGAGAGGGCCAAGGAAGTACTCGCACTGGGGAGAAAGGATATGAGGATAATATGTGGCCAGTTCACAGGTCACTGTCAGTTGAGGTACCACCTTGCTATTGTTGGCAAGTGTGAGGCACAGGTATGCAGGTTCTGCGAGGTAGGGCTAGAGACGGCAGAGTATGTGTTGTGCATACGCGATTGACTCGTGGCATCGCGCCTTTGTGTGTTTGGGAGACCCTTTCTTCAGCCAGAACTTGCGAATGTCCTCCACTTTGTGCGGTTGTAGAGGGGGGGGGGGGTATAGGTGACGTCCCACCAAGTGAGCCCAGTGTCATGGGGCCTGAGGGTGGAGCAGGGCGTCCATGAGCTGATTGACGCCCGTAAATAGGCTCATTTGTGGCCGCAGTGAGGGTTTCGCCAGCATCCACCTTTTTAAAATATAAAAAATAAAAATAAAACTAGATAAGTTGTGTATACTAAAACTTGGGCCTCCTACTTGAATAAAATTATCATTTAAAGTCATATAAGGGACAACACACCAAGGTTCTTCAGGATAATAAACGGAGTAATCCTAATTAAATGCATTTAATGGAAGGGCTACCTAAATTTGGGCCAGACACCCACAATAAGGAGGGAGAAAAACCTGAAAGGAGGGAATAACCTTAATAATTAAATAAATAATACAGATATAAGTAACACGCGGGTAATGATGCCCCAGAGAATGGACTCACCTCCTTATAAAGCTCTCCTCTCACCTACGACAAGGTCAATGCTGCGACCCTCATTCTATCTGGATTCTTTTCTCGACTTCCTGACACCACCCTCCAGTCTCTCAAAATACTGACCCCTACAGTTTCCGTTTCTTCGGTTCGTCAAAAATATGCAAAGTTAAGGAGCTACAGAGAGCGGTGCGAGGGCAAGGATGATCACGAAATAATAGAATTATGGTATGGACTGCCCACAAGTGTAATATTAGCCTGGTCATAATTTTTTCGCCAATTTATTAATTTCTCGGATAACACCCAGAAATTAAGCTACACGGCCCACTCATACTGCTTGTGCAAATGAAGTTCCTAAGTTAGCCACGCACTAATGGACACTTGATTATATTCAGGAACATGGAGACCTTTACGGAGCTCAGCATGGTCAGGTACACAATGGTGCCAATGTACTCGTTCGAAAGGAAATACAATTTGCGGCCTAATGGCATTAACATCTATACAGATGGATCGAAAACTCCGGAGGGAACAGGCTCCGGGGTGTGGATGAGTGGTTCTGGAAGGAGTGACAACGCACATTGCCCTAAGCCCCAATCCAACGGTTTTTCAAGCAGAAATATACGCTATTATCGCAGGGTCAATCATAATGCATGAGAAAGGCTGTAGCAACAGAATTATCAACATATTGACTGATAGTCAAGCGTCGTGCAAGGCGCTGATGAACTACGGCATGAGTGCAGGGTGTGGCTTAACTCCTTAGCAAATGCGAATAGAGTTAACGTGTATTAGATTCCTGGGCATAAGGGGATCATTGGAAATGAGAGGGTGGGACATCTGGCCAGACGCGGTTTGTCTAGGGTACCTATTGGAACTGTAACAGACCTTAATCCCCATTGTGGGATTTATCTGTCACTAGTCAAGAGGACTGTGGGAGAATATGCCACAAGACTGCATCAGACAGTCAGGAATGCTGTTGGAGTAAGGCACTCTAAACGCTTTATCTCAGAGCAAATAGGTGAGATAAGACACAATTTTCTAAGGATGGAGAGGTAAGACTTAAGGAAGAATGTTGGGATCATCACCGGGCACTGCAGAAGTCGACACCCCTCGACGTAGGTGGTGTGGCATGGATAAGGAGACTCCCTATCATGCTGTGACCGAGTGCCAGAGACTGGAGAAAGAGCGACTCCTGGTTTTAGGTACCACTTCTCCCAGGGTGGATATCAATGAGAACTCTTGCAGGAATTACCTGGCTTTCCTTAGGAGGCTAGGCATCGACCTGTGAGACACTAGAACTGGCACAATAGGTCGTTTGCCACAGTGCATATCCCACTCGAGGCACAGTCAAAATGCTATATATAGCCACGCACACTTCAACATTGCAGCCATTTTAAAATTAACTCATTAATTAATAGATTTTTTCGCGACAAGAATTGTATCAATTTCCATAGACCAATGGAGAAAAAGTCAGACAGAACGTGGTGTCACATAATAGCTCGATGTAAAAATTTTCCAAAAATTCGCGATCGTGTGGGAAACCAAAAGTACCTCAATCTAAAATAAATAAAATAACACCTCCTTGGAATACTAGGTGATTAAACTATACGAAAAATATCTCACTTGATTTAATATAGAAGAAATGAAACGAGAGCTTCTTTTTAACAAAATAACGATTGAACCTAGCGTCGGATTGTCAATGGAACACACATCCTGCAACGACACATAGAAATCACTCAGTCAATTAATAACGCCTTAGGTAGCTAAATTCCTTAAAGCCCTAACTCGTAATCACATCGAGGACACACACACACAGCACTAGCTTTGAATGAGAACAAGAACTTGATGTTGAAGCAGCCTCTCGTGGAATGAATGCCTGCGGGTTAGTCTTGATCAGTGATTACCCAGAAAAGGGCATGAGGGATTATTCGGCAGGGCGAATCAGCTAGGTCTTTGACCTCCGGAATATCTGAACGGTACTCTCAACCCTTTAGTTTGTACCTGTGGAAAGCCCAGCTTCTCAGTTATTTCAAATTGACGACGGATTTCCCCCGTCCTGGACTTTCCCATCTATCTTTTCCCACCCCTCAATTTTAGATTCCTCTTCTCAACAGACAGCTCTTTCGACATCAGTCATCTTTCAGCTCTGACGATTCAGTTCTCCCAACGATTCTTCTTACAGCTCGTGCTATTCCCAAATCAACTCCATCTCCCGCACTCCCTCTCTGTCCCTCTCCCTCCATTTAGTATCTCACGACCAGTTTCACATGAGAGTCCCTTACACACGTTTATATACTCATACTCAACCAGATATTGCTATTCTGTCAAGTGTAAGTCCTCACTCACCACGTTCATTTCTCAGTTTCAAGCTTCCCCATTCGTGCGCTCAAGAGGGAATGATAAAATATCTTGAGGAGTCCAAACGGGCCAATGCAATTCTTCGCAACAGTTATTAACATAGACCATCAATATTGTTGTCCAATGTCCCTGGTCCCTACATCTGTACTCCAGTTTTATTCACTAGCGACCAAGCAGGCCATGGAATCTAAGGTACCACGTCTTTCTAATCACCAAGGTACCATGTGGCAGAGACATCTCTTGGGGGTAGGGGTATCATTAGGGTGTGGCAAAAATGAAAACTCAATGCATTACTACCTCCCATTGTAATTCTACGCGCAAATGTGGCACATACACCTTGATTCCATTAATCCCCAACTGTTGAACCTACATACAGTAAAAACATGTAAGGGAATTGTTAGTACATCTTAGCAGCAAAAGAAAAGAACCTTCCACTCGTTCACTCTTGATACATTTGGTTTCATTAACCCTGTTGGGCCTATTGACAATCCCCAACGACTGCTAAACTACCTATAAGGGGAGTTTCGGTCGTCTAATACGATGAAATGTAACAACAACCAACATGGGGGTACCTTTAACAAGTTTTCTATGAGCATCACGGCATATTGCAAAAGGCTAGCAATCGACAACTGTTTGGAACTCAATTCGCCAATTACAGGTATGGTATGCATACCGCCGAACCAGACCATCCTGCTTAATATGACTCCTTTCCGTTCCACATCCACCACACCACACTTTCCCAATACTGCTGCTTAATGTAATACGATAATGCTGCGTAACAACGTAATTCAACTCTTCCAATAGCCCAACACAAACTCCAGCACACTATTGTTGTTATGTTTCACTAAATTATTATTATTTACTTTATATTGTTCATTTTTACTTTTCGCTACCCCAAAGGGAAAGGAAAGTATAGTAATCGTGTCAAAAACAAAATTTGGGTTTTCTTCAGATCTTTACGTTTTGAGGCCTACTGAGTATAAAAAGCCTAATTTCTCCGCGTGGTCCGTGTGCATGTGTGTGTCTGTAGTTCGAGTTGCGGGAGAACGGTTGATCCGATTGAGCTTATTCTTTTTTTGTTTTGTTCGTTATTTTTTGTAGACACCAAAATAAGGTTATGGACGATTTCGGCCGATGGGAAGGGGGGGGGGACAAAAATGTACCAAAAACTTTCAAAGTAACTTCTACTAATCAATACCTAACTTTCATTCTCTTTACATATCTTCATGAAAATACGGTGAACGAAGATATAGGCCCATGAAGCAAAAATAGGTTTTTTACGCTTTTTGGCAAAACGGCTTCAGCGATTTTCACCAAACTCACAGGATGTTTTCAAATAGTTAATACCTACATATTGTTCTGAATAAATGTTCCTCTGACCGTCCATTGAACAAAGATAAAAATGAAAATTTGTCGAAAATAACGTTTTTTCGAACATTTCCGTAAATTTCAGGGTAACTTCTTCACGAGATGTGATAAATTCTAATGGAGCGTCTTTTAATCACCTATACCAACATTTTGTTCTGCATAATTATTTCTGTATGTATATGTTGAACGGAGACATAAGCCAAGTTAACTCAGAAAAGGAGATTTGTCGAATATTAATTTATCGGTATTCCAATTTTCTCAAAAACGGCTCTAACGATTTCGATCAAACTTACGGAGTACTCTCAGCTAACTAGTCCCTACATTTAGTTCTGTATAAATGTTTCTGTAAAAATGCGTTGAACGAAGATATAGCGCCCGCATATGTAGCTGGTGTTCGAACTTAGAGGGGTGGCGGAAAGTTGTGTGTTGCTACGCACCGCTCGTTCATTCTGTCATGTTCATCATCAAATGAACTCGATATACCCGTTTTCTGCGTCGTTTAACGACGTGTTACATCCCGCTCACTTCCTCTCGTTCGAAATTTCACCGCCCTTTCGAACTTGTTGGTTGAGCGACTCCCGAACGTCCATCAGGGAAAACACCGGAAAGGGTATCATCTCTCGGCGTTCGCCATTCGTGATTCCGAGTTGGATTTCTCGACATTCAGCCTGGACATTGGGAGTACAAGTAACACGTTATTTATTTTCATTTACGCGTCCCCTCAATTGAGACTACAACCAACCACACAATTATTAATAAATTATTTAAACTCCCCTGCCGCCCTTCTGTTTCCGGTTATTGAAATCACAGTTAACAATTTTTCAGACCCATCGAATACTAGTTTTCAAGATGGTAAGCTGTGCGGGGCGGCAGCCAAATATCAAACGGCAGACCCAGAGCATACTCAAACAACAACCGTGGCAGGGATTTCACAAGAATATGCGAGGACAGTTGTAACTCACACCTACAGACTGAGTATAGTAGTATCACCCTCGTGCAGGACCTATGGCTGAGAGGATGAGTCAAATGAGCGCCTAGCACCCCCTCAATTTTGATTATATTCAACGCGCTGATTACCCTAAAGCGAACTGTAGTATTTTTTCTTCTGCACACGGTAAAATTGTGCCGACAAGACTGAGAATTAAACCTAGTCCTGAGGGGAGTCCCAGGATTCACACGAATCTCAATACACTCTAGAGCCTTCGCGTCGCTCGTCAACATTTTGAGAAATCCCGTCGAAGGGGAAACATTTTATCTAATCCCGCGAATCGGATTTCCTCTCGCCACGAACTTTTCCATCTTCATTTCCCGTAATTCTCCCTGAGCGGCAGCAAATCGAACAGTAATAATGTTCGAGAAACACGTTCGTTGGAAGCATCTAGCAACTTTTCTCGCGACCGTTCGGCGATTTTCCGTTAACGTAGTTTAGAGTAGAGTGAAGAAAACACGACGTAGAAAGAAATAGTAAAATTTCATATTATTTCGTTTCGAAATTGCGTCACCAAATGGAAATAACGCGGTGAGAAAAAGTTCAACCTTCAATTAATAACCAGACCAGAGGTATTTGATTTTGTTGACAACGCTCACGCTCACTGACCTACAATAATAGCAAATCAGTCAAGGACAATTATAAGAAACCCGCAATTACATGGATTGCTCTCAATTATTTCATACTCTTCCGTAAGTTCTCGTTGAGTAGGTAGTTGAAAAAGTTTCTTTCCAGATCTTTACGTTTCAGAGCCTAATGAGGCTGAAGAACAATATTTGGAAAAATGGACTGTGTGTAGGGCTTTAATGGCTGGTGAAGTGCGAGAGGGGAATCGCTTTGCTACACATTTGTTGACACGGCGTATACTTTCTCTCTCAGGGACTGCAGTGAGGCTCATCTACTCAGAAGCATCTCTTCATTCCTTTCGACAGGATGCTTCTGCCAGAACGTGGACGCCAGGCCACAGGACAGACAGTTACGATTTTGCTTTTTTTTTGTCTTTGTCTCTGATCTCTTCACTATGTTCCTGTTTACTCATAATCTCTTTAAAACCTTCCTCGCTAGTCCAATCTGTTATTTACCATTTAGGACTGTTTCGGTTTTGTTTGGTTCTCCGAAATGTCTCTGTAATTTTCTTATAATTTAATGTAGCCTGATTGTCTGCCGTGATAACCTATAGCCATGACGATGCTTCATAAATTAAGCGAAATGTCGGCCTAAAGTTTTTTTTTTTTTTTCATTCATACTAACTGGCTCTCAAGAATTCACACCGGAGTAAACTACTAGAGTCAATAACGACCCCACTTCACAATTGTTAAGATCGTTCCTTAAAAAATGTCAGGGCCACGTATCGCAACAACTTTAGCTACTTCATCGAATTCAAAACCTGATTTAGGTTCGTCCAAATACTACGAATTCACAAATACTCTAATACTGCCTACTCTCAATCGCGTTCAAACTCCGAATTTGAAGAATAGTTAATGATCAAAATTATTATGATTTGATGGTAAATATTTTGGAATCACAATTGACTGCCACGTAGGCTAAAAATTACATATATTCATAATCTAATCTGGAGACTTCGTAAATTATTTTATTTATTTAAACGCATTCAATATTTGTTTACTTAAGGATAATTTAAGAAAAAAATTTTTATTTTGGGTCGTCGGTTGTCAAGTATGGTATTATTTTACAGAGCGAGGCTCCCTATAAAACAAATGATGTAACAATTACATTAAAAAGCGTTAAATGGTCCAAAATTGCACAAAGTTATTGTTAGGCAGGCCGAATTAGCTGGGTCTTTGACCTCCGGAATGTCCGTACTCGCACTTAACGGTATTCAAAGAAAGTCATTGTTTCGACGAACACCTTTCTATCTCAACTCTTTAGTTTGTACCTGTGGAAAGTCCATCTGTTCAGTTATTTCGAACTGACAACGGATTTTCCCCTGTCCTGGACTTTCCCAACTATCTTTTCCGTCCCCTCAATTTTAGATTCCTCTTATCAACAGAAAGCTCTTTCCACGTCAGTCATCCTTCACTACTCGCGAACAACAGTCGTCTACCAGTTCTCTCAACGATTCGTCCCTCAGCTCGCGCTACTAACAACTCAACCCCATCTCTCTCTCTCTTCCCTCTCCCTCCATGTAGTGCCTCACATCCAGTTCACACGTATTGAGAGTCCCTTCTTCGCGTTTATACACTCTTACTCGACCGGGTATCGCTATTCTGTCAGTTGTAATACAGTCCTCACTCACCACGTTCATTTATTTCTCAGTTTCAAGCTCCCCCATTCCTGCGCCCATCAGTTACATTGAATAAAAACACTAGGTTTCCCACACTGCACTTGCATCAAGTGTTCAATGTTCCTACCATTCGGCAGCTTTTTACATTTCAATCTTGTTTTAACGTCAATCCGGAACATTTGTCCATTTTGCCATCATCCTGGAATTTTATTAACCAAAATCTCGGACAGAGTTCTTTAGAAGAAATGCTTATGTGACGGCTTTCAGGTCCCCCCCCCCCTAAAATTAAATTAACTCTTTTTGTTGCGTCGAGGAATGCTTCGTTGAAGAAATTTAAAAGTTCAACTAATGTTTAGTCAACTCTTATTTTTGTTTTACAACTTGTATCTCTCCTTTTTACCGGAATAGTGTTTTTGCGAATAACGGTGTAGGAGGGGGGAGGGGGGGGGGCTCTGTTACTCTACCGGAAAGCACAAGTTCATTTGGTGAGTCCGCCTACTCTGGCTGGTAAAGTGCTGTGGCCGACTGCTTTCGATATGAAAACACCATCGCCTGGCCATTGACAGCATTCTACCAGCCAGAGAATACGGACCCACTAAACAGGTAACTTTAATAAGTTACCTACAGGTGGAACTAACCCAATCACATCATTGGAACATATTCTTCCGTCGGGCAAAGTTATATTCCTTAGTTTTCCAATATTATTTATTTATATTCTTTAAAATGTACTATTTTGTCTATTTTTAGGATTTTGTCAATAACGAAGTAAAGATTACACAGTCACCTATCGTTCAAAAGGCGAAAAAATGGAGCCTTCTGACGAGCGACATTTCACGTATTGACTCAGAATTAGCCATACTCAGTACACAAATAACCCTTTATACAGACAGAACTTATATTGTCGTTTAAAAATTTGCGAGGAACAGCAAAACGAAAATATCTGGTGCGTAGCAACACACAACTTTCCGCCACCCCCGTAATTTCGAACACCACAACCTACATTTGCGGGCGCTATATCTTCGTTTAACGCATTTTTACAGGAACATTAACGGAGAACGAAGTGTAGGGACTAGTTAGCTGAGAGTACTCCGAAAGTTAGATCAACATCGTTAGATCCGTTTTTGAGAAAATTGGAATACCGATAAATTAATATTCGACAAATCTCCTTTTCTGAGTTAACTTGGCTTATATCTCCGTTCAACATATATATACAGAAATAATTACAGCGGACGAAATGTTGGTATGGGTGGCTAGAAGACACTCTGTAAGATTGATCACATCTGGTGAAGCAGTTATCCCAGAATTTACGGGAATGTTCGAAAAAACGTTATTTTCGACACATTTTGATTTTTATCTCTGTTCAATGGACCGTCACAGGAACATTTATTGAATAGAATATGTAGGCATTAACTATTCGAATACATCTTGAAAGTTTGGTGAAAATCGTTGTAGCCGTTTTGCCAAAAAGCGTAAAAAACCTATTTTTGCTTCATGGGCCTATATCTCCGTTCACCGTATTTTCATGGAGATATGTATAGAGAAGAAAAGTTAGGTATTGATTGGGAGAAGATAATTCGAAAGTTTAATCAAAATGGTTAGAGCCGTTTTCGAGAAAAATGCGAAAAACCCTAGTTTTTGGTACATTTTCGTCCCCCACTCCCCCTTCCCATCGGCCGAAATCGTCCATAACCTTATTTTGGTGTCTACAAAAAATAACGAACAAAACAAAAAAGAACCAGCTCAATCGGATCAGCCGTTCTCCCGCAAATCGAACTACAGACACACACACACGGACCACGCGCCGAAATTAGGTTTTTTAGACTCAGTAGGCCTCAAAACGTAAAGATCTGAAGAAAACCCAAATTTTTTTTTTGGGCCGATTACTATACTTTCTTTCCCTTCGGTAAGCGGAAAGTAAAAAGAACTATCTATCCACGTGAGGGTGATTTTATTCAATTCGCTATACAACCCAAATAGACAACCTAAACGTTAACCTAAGATTTCACGAATTTTTGAAATATTCAAACCCAAGAACACTGACAGCAATCTAATTGTGGCTCGGAAACGAGCTCAGCGTACAGAATTACAAGTGCTGTTTTCGTGCCGTTTTTTTTTTCGAACTGCCTACCTCACTCTCAACAAAAATTGTCGAACATGAGGGACGCTACAACCGTCTTGATGCATTTTTTAACGAAAATTCGTTCCGAGGAATTGTGAGCTGAACGGAGAATATTCGGAAATATTTCGATCTTCGTTTTGTCTAAATCAAGTTACCGAGAAATGACACTGGTTTCTTTATTTAAAAAAAAACTTTCAAAACTAATCAGAAGAAACATCCCACAACTTTCCTCGTCCTCGCGCACATTCTTCCCTCCCTCCGCCCGTCATCATTTGCACATTTTTGGAGCTTCTCAAAATTTTACGAACGTTTGAGGTTTTCAAAATCAAAATTTGGAGTGAATTCTTATGTATTTGCTGCTAAGTTAGGAAATTGCATTATTTCGGTGTTAATTTTGGACTCAGAAGCAGACTCCACGCTCCGAAAGTTATCGTTGCGTATTGTGAATACCCAAAAAAAGTGTTTAAATTTAGAAATTGGAAAGGTATTTTGGCTCGCATTCCTTGTTTTATATAAAATTCGCGCTTTAACTTTTTCGTCACTTTACAACAGCTTCATTTTCAATTAAAACGACCAAACTTACAATTGTCAACTCGCGCGAGATCATTTCGTTTCGGGAGTTTAAATTCGAAATCGCGAGCGGCTTCCCGCTTACGGGATTTAAGAGTACGCATTAAGTAAGTGTTAAGGCTGCTGGGAGTGGCAAGTTGGATGTTATCGATTCGTGGGAAAGGGGAGCAGTCCTACCAACAGCAGACCATCACTTTCTCCGAGAAGCAACCCCGCCGCACTGACAGGACGGCCCTGCACTTCAACTCAATTAATTTCATATTCCGACGAATTAACTCCAAGAGTGTGGAAATTGTAACGACCCAAAAAAACTCACTCGGTGAAACATAAGGCCGCCTTTACGCTATCGAATCGTCAAAGAGGGTGTAATAATATTTTTAAAAAAAAAAGATCGATAAGGAGTTTTGGTTGCAGTTTAAGGGGTGTCAAGCAGCATTTAAAGAAGTGGTACGTTTTGAAAACTGTCGCTAGAAGAAATCGATGACCAACAAAATGTAATTGTCGCTTATAATCCTGACAGCGCATCCTGCTTCAGACCACAACCCGTCCAGTTGCCAGCTGGCAAACGGAATAATTCGCCCTGAATCATCACACGAGAGGCCCTTGACAGTGGCATGAACGTATAGCAGGGAGTTTTGTTTGAATTTAAATTACGCCGTATCTTTGACTCAAAGTGAGGATCAGTGGTGCTTTTCGACTGTGCGAAGGTATCATTTTTTAAATTTTAATTCGCACCTGCACTACCAGTCAATAAAATTGTGCATTTAAGGAGGAATATTGGTACAAACGAAAAAAACCGTATATTTACCCGCTCTCCCCGAGAAATCCGCCGTCGCCAAATCACTTTCGGTGCACTCACTTCATAATTTGCTTACGTGATAGTTTATCACAGACTATAGGTAAATGCCTGAGCCGCGGTCAGGACATTAGAGACATGAGGGCCCTCTACAAGCACCTGAATACCGAAGCTCAACAACCTTTTAGCATTAGACCGGCACCACGCCCTAGGCAACACTGAGTTTCCGGGCAGCAAAAAGGGAGACAGAAACCAGGCGCAAGCGCTCCCCTCGCTCCCTCGCAGCCACAGCCAATCCACCTCAGACTCTCGCGCTATCTCTCTCGCTCCCTCTCGTACGGGACAAACAAAACCGACCACGTTGACGAGTGAAACGGAAAGGGAGAGACTAGAGGGGAAGAAGTTAGTACAGCGAGGGAGCGGAGGAGAGAGAGGGGAACTACAACGAGGAACTACCTTTTGCTCTGAGAGCACGTTAGGTCTACGGACACAACTTATATCGAACGGAAGGTCTGACCAAAATTACGACCTTCCGCACGAACACGAGGCACACGCGGGACTCCGAACGTTTGACGGCATCTGGCGCCTAACAACTTTCCTCGGCTGCCATCGAAACCGTCTAAAAACCCGACCAACAATTATCTTGAAATATTTCGAAGTACATTCATACGTAAATCGATCGAAATTATTCTTGGATTTTGACTACTAAAGTAGCCGAATAGTACGCTACGTAAGTACTGTAATCGTAAAACTATCAGGTGCGCTGCATCACACAACTTTCCTTAGCTCTACATAAATACAATGGTTTTGATGGCCAATGCAACTATAATTAAAATATTTTTCACTCAGTTCATTCGGACTAAGTAAAACACCACTCCACGGAGGCAGAAAGAGGTAGAACTTAACAGTCCCAGAATTTATTGTGCTACTCGCGCTCATGCCTTGACGATTATTGAACAATCCGTACGCACAGAACTAATAAAACCGTGGATACGACTCTTTATAGAAGGATAATGATCACTTTTCCAGAACTATCGGGTAAAAACAATGAAACCAGTGAAACGGCCCGGAATTTCTGGGGTGGCCTATATATACCTTATGAGCGTGATTAAAGACTCATCGTACGTGATTGATCTACCACCTGAATTTTTCTGAAGACTCTAATAACATTTGAGCGGAGTCAGGAAAAAACTGAGCTAAAATCGTTTCGGATCGAAAGGTTTGGTAATTTATTGTGCTGCTCTCGTCATTTTCCCACGAATTAAAATTTTACGGTATTGTCGCGTCACTTGGAGCTCTCCGTACAAAAAAGTTTATCAAAACCGTTGAAGCCGTTTTTGAGAAAAAAAATAGTTCGCGTTTTGATCATTATGATAACTATAGTTAGTTTTGCGCGGATTTTGGCGGGGCCCTTATTTTGGCGTCTCGTGTTGACCTGCGGGCTAGATATCAAAAGAAACCGGATTCGGTTCGACTGTTTACGCGCAATCACGTTCACACACACACAAACTATTTTCCCAAATAGTGTTTTTCGGACTCAATAGGGTTCAAAACGTTAAGATGTAAAGGGAACTCGATTACGTAACTTTCCTTTTAACTTCGTAGAGCCAAAGAAAGTAAAAAAGGAAGGAATTTCTTTTGGGAATTCTCTTAATCGGAAGAAACTAATTGTCAAAGTACGAAAATAAACGTACGAGCAGTTCCTCCGACACTTCAACTTGTCTTCAACCACCCTATACCCACTGATGAACGACGACGTGAGTCACTAAACGTCACAAAATGAGATTCGCTGCCCATTTGAACATTCAGACTTCATTTTTTCAAATTTTCTTATTAAAACGGCTCAGAAGATTTCATTGATTCTCATAAGGTTCTCATTCTCATACTCCCACTGTTGCTCTCCACAAACATTTCTGTGAAAATAAGGTGAAAAATATTGTTATCAAACCGTTCGCGAAAACGTCTTTGACAATTCATATGAAACCCGCGGGGTGTCTTTAATCAGTTCATGTTACTATGACAGCCCGCTGAAGAAGGTAAAACCTATAACGCGCCGAATAATAAACTATTTTTATCAACTTTCCAAATCTGAAACCATACTCACACTTTGTTCTTTGAAAATCCCTTCCTAACCAGCCGCTCAACGAAGATGAGCCAAAGTACGACCACACTACATCGAAAACAGTCACCTGCTGTGGATCACTAAATGTCTCTTAGCTCCTCGGTGTATAGTGACTCGAGCAGTGATTGGTTGAAGTCCTGCGCTGCCACATCCCACTCAGTGGATGCTCAGTTGGATTTCAACTATTACTCACGCTCCACTGTACGAACATAATCACTTCGGCCACGCACAATAGTAATAATACAGCCATAAAGAAACAAAACCTGCGACGTCTAAACTACACAACCCCGCCTTTTTCCTATTTAACGTTTTTACTTTCATTAACAGCAGGAAAGTTGCGCAATCGGTAGAAAACAAAATTCTCGTTTAAAGTTTTCTTAAAGACCTTTACGTTTTGAGGCCTACTGAGTCTATAAGACCTCATTTCGGCGCGTGGTCCGCGTGTGTGTCAGTAGTTCGATTTGCGGGAGAACGCCTGAACGGATTGAGCTGGTTCTTTTCTTATTTTGTTCGATATTTTTTGTAGACGCCAAAATAAGGCGAAGGGCGATTTCAGTCGATTGGAAAGGGGAGTGGGGGACGAAAATGTACCAAAAACTGGGGGTTTTCGCATTTTTCTCGAAAACGGCAATGACGATTTTGATTAAACATTCAAACTATCTTCTACTAATCAATATCTAACTTTTCTTCTGTATACATATCTCCATGAAAATACGATGAACGGAGCTATAGGCCCATGAAGCAAAAATAGGTTTTCTTTACGCTTTTTGGCAAAACGGCTTCGACGATTTTCACCAAACTCACAGGATATTTTCGAACAGTTAATACCTACATATTGTTCTCAATGAATGTTCCTCTGACAGTCCATTGAACAAAGATAAAAATGAAAATGCGTCGAAAATAACGTTTTTTCGAACATTTCCGTAAATTCTGGGATAACTGCTTCACCAGATGTGATCAATCTTACAGTGTCTTCTAGCCACTCATACCCACATTTCGTTCTATGTAATTATTTCTGTATATATGTGAGCTAGCAAAGAGTAGAGTAAAGTATTTAGGTCATATTGTAGAAAATAACTGTACCACCCCCATATTTGATAACGTAGCTCCCTTAAGGAGTTTCCCAGTGCCCCAAAATCAGAAAAATGTACGGCAATTTTTGGGGAAAGTAAATTTTTATAGCAACTACATACCTAATGCAGCAACTATTTTGGCACCTCTCCATACCCTATTAAAAAAGAATGTAAAATTCGAATGGTCGCCAAAATGTCAGGAAAGTTTTGATTCCGTAATAGAGCACCTTTGTAATAGCCCATGCCTTGCTATTTTCGACCCTGATAAACAGACGTTCGTTTATACTGATGCGAGTATTAACGGTATAGGCGCGGTTCTGAAGCAGTTGCAGTCTGATAATACTGAAAACCGCTGCCTTTTTCTCCAAAAAAGTTAATCGAATCTCATAAAAGAAAAAGCTCTGTTTTTAGAATGCCTCGCAATTAAAGAAGCTTTATTATATTGGCGTCACCAACTCTTGGGCATACAATTTAAAGTTCTAACTGACCATAAACCACTTGTGGGAAAGAACGTTAATAGTGAGCTCGATGATGAACTAAGAGAAATGCTTTTGCATATATCACAGTTTGAATTTGACATAGAATACAGACCAGAAAAGATAACGTGGAAGCAGACTGTCTATCTAGAAATCCGGTGCTGGAGCATACTGATAATTTCACAGATCTCAAAATTGTTAATTTTCTGGATTTCAGAATTAAGGACTGATCAAAACAATAATCTGGAAAACATAAAAAGTAATACTAATTTGATTGAGGAAAATGGGATATTTTACACTAATGTAAACGGGAAAAGAGGTTATTGATCAGCAAGAGTTTTGCTAATGCACTAATAGAAAAATCCCATTTACAGTTTGGTCACATAGGAGCAAAGCAACTAGAATTTACTTTATTTCCTCACTTATATTAAAGGTTTTGGAAGGCTCATGAAATCATACTGCCGGTCATGCTCCATTTGCATTCAGAATAAAACTAGGATTCACCTGCACTATGGTCTATTGTCCCACTTAGGCCCTGCATCCCAACCTTTGAGATAATGTCAATAGACACCATAGGTGGCTTCTCTGGAAATAATTCCCCTCATAAATATATTCATTTACTTGTCGACCATTTCACTCGATATGCATTTGTATTGACGTCTAAGAGTCAGACCGCTACTGACTTTCAAAAATTATTAAATTTAGTTTTTAAAAGATGGCAATAAAATTCACACGCTGCTATGTGATCAGTATGCTGCTTTGAACTCGAATGACTTCAAAAAATTTTGTCGAGCATCAGGAATTAAGCTCCTATACACTGCAGTCGACTGCCCTTTCTAATGGACTAAATGAGCGACTTAACCAAACTCTAGTTAATCGCCTAAGATGCAAAAAAAAATGAATCTGTTGGTAACAAGAAACGGCCGTGGTCTGGCATTTTAAAAGAATGTGCCGAGGAATATAATAATACCATTCATTCAGTCACTCGGTTTTCCCCTAATTACCTCTTGAACGGAGTACCCCCCCAAATTTTCAAAAATTTTATTTTGCAAAATAATTCGACTTTACAACTTGACAGGAAAATAGCTCTGGAAAACTCCATTTACAGGCTACAGACGCAAATGAAAAGACATACAATAAAAACAGGAAATGTATACACTTTAAGCCAGGTGATCTTGTTTATATCAACCATGGAAATTTTGTAATAAGAACAAATTGGCGCCAATCTGTACTGGGCCTTTCACAATTATTAAAAAACTGTCAAATATCATGTATCTAGTAGACTCAGGAATTCGTCGAGTAGAATCAAATGCTTTCCATGTCTCGAAATTATACCCTTTTCAGCCTGCGGTACACTAAGAATGTATACTGTTGTTTAAAATTATAAAAAAAAAAAAAAAAGGAAGTTATTTGATTACACATTTATTTGTCAATTCAGATGCATTATGCTCATTGTAATCTTTTTTTTTAATGTACATTCATGTTTTTTTTTGTTTATGTTGCAACCCCCCCCTGGTTGTTTTCTCGAAAAGTGGGGATGTAATAATAAGTTCTCATTATTTGATCGCCGCATTCTGAGCTTCGCCCAGAACCAATCTCACGAGAGTGGACACCTCGTTGTTCTTCGCCTAGACGCGGCTTGTGTTATCTTATGTTATCGCTAACCAGTCGCTTCTCATTACGCATAAGTTTCACTCTTCACGAATTTACTTGAAATTCTAATTTCGCTTTTGTGATTTACCGTTTTAGTAGCAATAAAGTGTATTGCCGGATTACTGGTTTATTACTCTGCGCAAATTAGGTAGAGTGAACTTATATATATATGTTGAACGGAGATATAAGTCAAGTTAACTCAGAAAAGGAGATTTGTCGAATATTAATTTATCGGTATTCCAATTTTCTCAAAAACGGCTCTAACCATTAAGATCAAACCTACGAAGAACTCTCAACTAACTAGTCCTTACATTTTGTTCTCCATAAATGTTCCTGTAGAAATGCGTTGAACGAAGATATAACTTACGGGTGTGGCGGAAAGTTGGGTGTTGCTACGCACCAGATATTTTTCACTCTCAACTGTAATGATCGCGTATGGACAGTTCCAAATGGCATGACAATACCATACAGTTTTCATTCGTGAGAAAACGGCGAAAGCATCAGAAATGTCCCCGAAACGCGATTTTCGCGCACATTTTTATTCGAAAATCCCTCGTATATGACACTGTCGTTCTAAAAAGACGTCCAAATTGTAGACCAATGACCATCTACGCGTTAGGATAGTGATAATGGTACTATAATTTGAAGTAACCTCGAAAAATTCTGAAATTCGAACTAACGTCGTCTTTACTAACTTCTATCGCAGAGTTTCCCTCATAAATCCTGAACTGTAGACACGAACCTTCCCCGAAAATCACCTTTGACAGCTCTATCGATTGACTACACATTGTATTTTCAACTGACGTCGTCGCTTAAGTAGAAGCAGCACAATCAGTGAAAAATACATCGGATTAATAGCTAGAATGCACGAGGAGCTGAGGAACGTTGTGTGATGCGTCGCGCCAGATAATTTTCTTGGAATTTCACAGCCTTTTTAGTCTAGATTTAATCTGCTTTCTCGTCTGGAAAAAAAATCAGAAATCCTGTACACGTCTCGCTTTCAAGTGCCGCGTTCCACGATTAAACGTATTTGTTTTTAATTAACTACACTTGAAAACACGTTAAAAACATTTAAATCGAAAGACGATTTTAACGTAAACGACAAAATATGAAAGCTCTCGAGGTGAAGTGGCATTATCAACAAGAAGGCAGTCGCCGAGTTCTGCTGTTGTCTACTAAAACTTACAATATGTCACTTTAAAGCAACCTAGACTGCGAAACTCACTGCTCTTAGCGAAAGTATGGAGCCGATTGCGTCGCTTATTGTTTTCTCGGCGGCTTGTCTTTCCTACTGGCGACGGACATATGAGTGGTCGTCGAACAGGCACTTGTACGAGGTCTTGGGCGCAGTAAATTGAAACAAACGGGAAGACGAACGCTAAGTAAATTAACGTGGAGGCAAAACTATAATAACTCTAGAGCTGTTGATGGCATTATCTCAAGGTTAAAGAAATATTATCCACGAATCTTCAAATGTCGTAAAGCCTCTCGGCAGACCCGTAAACCGTCGTAGCCCTTTTACCTAAGTGAAAAAACCTCCGTTCATCGAATTTTCATGGAGATATTTATAAAGAACGAAAAGTTAGGTATTGAACAGTGCTGGATAATTTCGAAGTGAATTGAAAATCGGTAGTCTTTTGGGAAAAAAATACCTGGTGCGTTGCAACACACAACTTTCCTTAGCTCTACGTCAATTCACTTCCTATATGGCTTTGTCTACTCAATCAATTCATTTACCACTCAGTTCATTTGAACAACAACAGTCAAACAACACTTCACAGCAGCAGAAAACGGTAGCGCTTACAGTTCCAGAATTTATTGTGCTGCTCGTACTCATTTCAGGACCATTATTGAGCAATTGGTACAAATATTATTAATGAGGCAGTAAACATACATTTTTTTAAGAAGGACAGATATTACTTTTGCAGAGTTATTGGGTAAAAACGTTTAGAACTGGTAGTAAGCGAAATGGCGGAAGTTAAAACTCAGGAATTTCTGGAGTGAGCCCCATGTATCTCACGAGCGTTTTTAAACACTCACCATATAGGTATTGGATTGGACTACAATACCGATTTTTTTAACATTCTACTAACATTCCAGCGGAGTTTATAAGGAAAACCCCGCGCTGAAAACGCTTTTCGTCGAAAATTTTAATAATTTATTGTGCTGCTCTCGTCATTTTCCTACAGATGGGTATTTGGAGGCATAATTGCCTTATTGAAAGCTATCAATATAAACAAATTAATCAGAACCGTTAGAGCCGTTTTTGAGAAAAAATAAATTTGGTGTTTTGATCACTATGATAACTATAGTTAACTATCGATGGATTTTGCTCATACCCTCATTTTGACGTCCCGTGGTAACCTGCGGGCTAGATATCAAGTTTGAAGGGATTTGGTTCGGTCATTTTCTCTAAAAACCACTCTTAAATCGATTAAGTAGAAAACTGATAATTTATTGTGCTGCTTTCGTCATTTTCCTACAGATGGGAATTTTATGGAATAGAAGCTTTATTGAGAGCTATTAATATAAAACATTTAATCAAATCGTTAGAGCCGTTTTTGAGAAAAAAAATATTTGGTGTTTTGATCACTATGATAACTATAGTTAACTTCCGATGGATATTGCTCATACCCTTATTTTGACGTCCCGTGGTAACCTGCGGTCTAGATATCAAGTTTGAGGTGATTTGCTTCGGTCGTTTTCCCTTAAAACCACTCTTAAATCGATTACGTCGAAAATGTTGGTAATTTATTGTGCTGCTCTCGTAATTTTCCCACAAATGGGAATTTCATGGCATAATTGCCTGATTGAAAGCTATCAATAAACAAAAATTAATCAAAACCGTTAGAGCCGGTTTTGAGAAAAAAAATATTTGGTGTCTTGATCACTATGATAATTATAGTTAACTTTCGATGGATATTGCTCATACCCTTATTTTGACGTCCCGTGGTAACCTGCGGTCTAGATATCAAGTTTGAGGTGATTTGCTTCGGTCGTTTTCCCTAAAAACCACTCTTAAATCGATTACGTCGAAAATGTTGGTAATTTATTGTGCTGCTCTCGTCATTTTCCCACAAATTGGAATTTCATGGTATAATTGCCCTATTGAAAGCTATCAATATAAAAAATTTAATCAAAACCTTTAGAGCCGTTTTTGAGTAAAAAAAACATTTGGTGTTTTGATCACTATGATAACTATAGTTAACTTTCGGTGGATTTTGTTCATACCCTTATTTTGGCGTCCCATGGCAACCTGCGGGCGAGGTATCAAGTTTGAGCTGATTTGGTACGGTGGTTTTCTCTAAAAATCGTTCACACACAGACCATTTTCCCAAATAGTGTTTTTCGGACTCGGAGGGTCTGAAACGTAAAGATCTGGAGAAAACTCACTTTTTCAGTCGATTACATAACTTTCCTTTCTACTTTGTAGAGCCAAGGAAAGTAAAAACCCTCACTTTGATGTGCGAGTTTGATCAACGTTAATGAAGCTATAACCATCACATTTTCTGTTTCATACATTTCAACTTTTAATCCTGTTCAATTGATAGTGAAACGTTTATTGAACTCAATGCACGAGTAATGACTAAATGAATGTGCGTTTAATAAAAATCAATGTACAAAACAAATTCAAAATAGCTCCGAAACCCGTTATCCGTCCGAAGCATCAAACAACTTTCCTCACTTTTTCCACGTAAATTCAAAATACGTTATACCGACTATGTCATCAACGGTGTTGTACGGAGAACAGTATCCGGGCGTTGCTTAGTTGAAAGTACCACGCGAATTTGACCAAAAATATCGGGTGCGACGCTTCACACAACTTTCGACAGTTTTCGTGCCTTTCGCGACTAATTTTACGTATTTTTGACTCAGGTCGTTAGAACTAGGTAAAACACCACTTCACTGTGGCAGATAGCAGTAGAACTTGGCAGTTCAGGAATTTATTATGCTGCTCGTGCTAATGCCCTTATCATTACTGAGCAATTGGTACACAGAGGCGGTAAATTCGAATTTTTCAAAAAAGATAATCACATTTCCAGAGTTATTGGGTAAAATCTTTTAGAAATGGTATTAAGTGAAACTGTGGTTGTAATTCCGAAATTTCTGGAGTAGCTCCTGTACATCTTATAAGCGTTATTAAATGCTCATTATATAATTACTTACTTGGACAACCACCTCAATTTTGCCGAAGGTTCTAGTAACATTTTTACGGGATTTATAGGGGAAAAAATGCGCTAAAATTGATTTGGGTCGAAATGTTCGGTAATTTATTGTGCTGCTCTCGTAATTTGTCGACGAGTGGGAATTTTATGGAATAGTTGCCGTAGTGAGAGCTGTTCATTCAAAAATTTAAAACAAAATCGTTGCGGCCGTTTTTGAGAAAAAAATATTTGTTGTTTCAAACGCTATGATCACTATAGTTAGTTTTGAGCGGATTGAGCTCAAGCCCATAGTTTGGCTTCCCGTGGTTATCCGCAGGCTAGATATCAAGTTCGAGCTTATATTGTTCAGCCGTTTTCCCTCAATCGCGTTCACATGGTGTTTTTCCTACTCAGAAACGCTTAGAACGTTAAGATCTGTAGAGAACTCGAAAAAAAAAAATTTTTTTTTTCAGCGGATTACATAACTGTACGTTCTGCTTCGTGGAGCCAAGGAAAGTAAACATTGGAGCTATTTCCGAGATAAAACTTTTAAACGTTCGAAGAACCTGGTTTTCAGATTCTCCGTACATCGGACGGTTAGAGGCAGTTGTGGGGGCTAAATACAGGTGAAAAGGCCACACCAGTTGTGTCAACAATTCCGCATTTGACAACGTTCGACAAAAACGGTTAGGCTACATTTCATCTTGGTTTAACGAGTTGTAAGAGAAATAATAACGGGGCGCGATTTACCAGTTGGGGTACATAATACGATTTACTAATTGACACCATGTGGGTTTGAGATAAATTGTTGATGCAATTTTAACATATTTTTTATTAAACCGCTCAAGGCTCTATTTTTCTCCAACACCCCGTTTCTTACGTATGGCAGTATTATGAGTATGAAGTGTTTCTGACTTGGGGCAAAAGAAAAAGTAAGCGGAGAAGAGACTGTGATCAACCTTCATGCTCTCTAGACCATGACGGAGAAGGAAGAACAATAGAACGCGAAACTTATGGCACTGACAGGAGCAATTTGCACTTGTATAGTGCATCAATAGTAGTTTTTATTTGAATTTTAAAACCTCCCCTTCTTTTAAACCAGTCAAAGGACATTACTTCCTTCAACTTTATGATTAACTTACTTGCAATTTTACTGTTTTTTTTAACGCAAATTTATCTGCACTAATACGTACACAAATTTGAAGAACAACAATCAAAACTGCTATTTTTTATCTTTACCAGTTTAAAATGAACCAAAACCAAAAGGTTTTCGCACTCTTCTCGCTCTTACGATTTTGATTACATTTTCAAATTACATTCTACTAATTAGCGCCGAACTCGTCTTCTCCCCAAAGCCTGCAAAGCAACAATAGGGGGTTTTGACTTTTTGCAAGAGAGCCGACGATTTTTACCGAACCGACAGCGTGTCTGAACTAGTCGCAATACCTGTACATCGTTCTCTACGAATGTTCCTCCGACGGCTATCAGAGAGAACAACCAAAATGTGCCGAAAATGCGCGTTCTTTGTGCAGGGCAATCGTATAACTAAATTTACAGCACCTTATACCCTCGTTTCGCTCTCCTCAACTATTTCTGTATCTATCCGTTTAACGGAGACATGAGACACAAGCTCGGAAAATGAGATTTGTCGAACATCGAATTATCGTTTTTCTAATTTTCACAAAAAAAAAACGCTTCAAGGATTTCGATAAACTTCACAACCAACTAGTGCCCCATATGTAATCGGCTGAAAAAAAAATTTTGAGTTTTCTTCAGATCTTAACGTTTCAGCGCTTCCTCCTGAGCTCAGCGTTCCTCCTGAGCCCGAAAAACACTATTGGGAAAATGGTGTGTGAACGATTTTTAGAGAAACCAGCCGTACCAAATCAGCTCAAACTCGTTACCTCAACCGCAGGTTGCCGCGGGACGCGAAAATAAGGGTATGAACAAAAACCACCGAAAGTTAACTATAGTTATCATAGTGATCAAAACACCAATTTTTTTTACCTCAATAACGGCTCTAACGATTTTGATTAAATTTGTTTATATTGGTAGCTCCCCACATGCCAACTATACCATAAAATCCTCATTTGTGGGAAAATGACGAGAGCAGCACAATAAATTAACAAAACTTTCGACGAATTCGATTTTAGCGCGGTTTTTAGAGAAAACAACCGTACCAAATCAGCTCAAACTTGATCTCTAGCCTACAGGTTACCATGGGACGCAAAAATAAGGGTATGGGAAAAATCCACCGAAAGTTAACTATAGTTATTATAGTGATCAAAACACCAAATTTTGTTTCTCAAAAACGGCACTAACGATTTTGATTAAATTTTTTATATTGATAGCTCTGAATAAGGCAATTATACCATAAAATTCCCATTTGTGGGAAAATGACGAGAGCAGCACAATAAATTATCAAAATTTTCGACCAAAAGCGTTTTTAGCGCAGTTTTTTCCTTATAAACTCCGCTGGAATTATAGTAGAATGTTAAAAAAAATTGATATTATAGTCCAATCCAATACCTAAAGGGTGAGTGTTTAAAAACGCTCATGAGATACATGGGGGTCACTCCAGAAATTCCTGAATTTCAACTACTGCCGTTTCGCTTACTACCAGTTCTAGAAGTTTTTACCCAATAACTCTGCAAAAGTAATTACTATCCTTCTTCAACAAATTTGTGTTTACAGCCTCGTTATTTATCTGTGTACCAGTTGCTCAATAATGGTCCTGGAATGAGTACGAGCAGCACAATAAATTCTGGAACTGTAAGCGCTGCCGCTTCATGCTGCCGTAAAGTGTTATTTGACCAAATTCAAATGAACTGAATCGTAAATGAATTGATTAAATAGACAAAGCCATAGAAAAAGTAAATTGACGTAGAGCTAAGGAAAGTTGTGTGTTGCAACGCACCAGATATTTTCTCCATAAATGTTTCCGTAGAAATGAGTTGAACGAAGATACAGCGCCCCTATAAGAGTTGTACAGATTTTTTTTTTTTTTCACCCGATTCCACAAATCATTTAGGATTTTATTAAACGTTACGTTTCGATACAAGGTTGAGTTCAAAAGGTTTATCGGAGGATGACCGTAAGGGGTGGATTGACTCCCCACCTGTGCAGTCTGGTGACCTGGCGGGGAATTCCCGTGATTGTTCCTCCGAGGGGGCACGGTCTCTTTCGATTATGAATGAACCCAATCGGGCTATATTGTACTATCCGTTCCTCACACTCGTAATGTTGCCCCGGTACCCAATGTGCACTTAATTCAAAGATGTTTACTCGCACAGTCACAGTTCGGTGTGTGCTAAGGAACATTATCTTTTGGTCCAAGTACTATAACTCTGCTGTGATTCGAACGCAATGCTCAACTTTACACGAATTCTCCTTCGTCCGTCACTAGTTTTTCTAGTCTTTCAACATACCTTTTAGATACGGGAAAACTTAGTTCCAACCTATGAAAATGAACTCTATCGCCTGAATTTAGAATATTCCGAACATCCAAATTTAATCCCGTAAAAAAGAATTTATGGAAGAATTGTGATTAAGATCAACGCAGGAAGTGATGATTAATTGTAAAAATCAAAATATAAATGGCGTTACGCGATACTCCACAGTGGCTAGAATCTGATCAAGATGTACCATTTGACTCAAACAATGCCGGTTCATCAGAAGACTCAATTTTTTCCACGCGGGATCTAACTATTTTTTAGCAGCTGTTGTGTAGTCGCTAAGCAACTTTAATCCTAAAGAAATCACAAAAACTGGCTATTTAAGTGCAGACATTTTGTTTCGTGTGATCGTTCGTTGGAAGATGCCATTTCCTTCCGTGCTGCCCGGTACAACATACGGAGTTGGTATGATAAAATGAACGAATCAGGCGCGCTTCTGCACTTAGATGGCCTGCAGATCACACAATTGACATTAATAAGACGGCATCATCCCTATCTTGTGAAGGTGCGCCAGAAAAAATTCGTCAGGCAGAAGTTCGCCACAAAATCTCGAATCGAGAGTTGTGGAAACGTTGACTGATCGTACAGCCCTCGGCTGGAGGGTCCTCAGGTCATTTTTTCGTATAGCCAAGACCGTTGAACGAAGAACAAAGATGAATGGGCAAAAGATTAATGGAAAACGACACGGAGATATGGTGAATTTTGGTTTCAACATCTGCGAACGTCTTAAGAGGAAGTGGGTTGAGTCAGATCACAGGACGAACCAGGTCCTTACGGAACACACCGACTTCTTTTCTCTCAAAGACTCTCCATCCTTGTGAGAACTTCTTCCAGAACTCTCAGATAGTACGGAATCCTCATGGGCATGTGCGTCACACGGGCAACACCCCTCTAACGCGAGACTAAATTAAATGACAACTTGCCGTACCTCGACAGGTGAGGATTGGGCGACCGCCCGTGCTCCCGTATGCTAGCGAAACCGCAACCTCCGTGACTTTCAACTGACGTAACTCTCATATGAGCGTTATGGAACGGTAATTTTGATTAAGAAACAGGCCCGACAGGCTGGTCGAGAAGGCTCGAACTACAACGAAGCGAACTATTAAGAGCAGAATAACAGATCTATTTCTTAGTAAATAGCGAGGAAGATCCCACTGCACGAGGACTGCCCATAATATTTCAAACGTAAGCAACGCAGGCCCGAGAAATACCGGCGACGGAAATTGAAACGTGTGTGAACATACACAAAGATTTCACAACCTTAGGCAGCAGGGAAAACTCCCATACCCGTTGAAATGATTTTGGTTAGCACCAAACAACTGCTCTATTTTTCAGTTTAACCAGAGGGGATAGGCAACGTTTAAAAAACATGTGTTCCTGAGCTTCTAGAAAAGAATGCCGCTGCCACTTTAGGATGCTCTAGAACAGGGGGCTCCAAACTTTCCAGCCTTAGGGCCACACTGATCACTCCAGTAAGTTCCGAGGGCCGAAACGACATTATCATTGTTGCCACTGATGAAAAGAAAAAGTCCGAAAAAGTACGCAACGTTTAAAAACGGGAACTGAATTTGAGATTGCAAGGAGAAAACCAGCATCTTCCTGATTTATACACTAATATCAAATCATTCCGGAAGAAATTGATATTGTTTCAATCACAACTACGAAGTAAATGTTTTTCACATTTTAAAACACGTGAAATATTCAGCCACAGCACCGAGACTTGAATTTCCTATCGATTTTGCAATCGAAACTTTGAGTGCTTTGAAAATAAATTTTGACACTCGTTTCTCGGACTTTGATGCCATTGCGAGTCAAATTAAGATTTTGCAGAATCTTTTTGATACTGACATTGAAACCCCGGAACTTCAAACGGAAATGATTGATCTACAGTGCAGTGATATAATTAGGAGCAAATATCAAAACTCATCTTTGATGGAATTTTATAAGAGTCTTCCTGTGACACAATTTGATCATTTGCATAAATTTGCTCGTGGGCCGTTATCTGTTTTGGTACTACTTATTCGATCTAAATTAACTGATGAGCATCTTAAATCTCTTCAAATAATTGTTACAGTAAAATTAGTCCACAACCACAAACTATTGCCGGTGGAAAATCTCAATTACAAAAATTTCATTAGTATTTCATGTGTCATTATGCTTGTTATAAGTTATGTTTTTATTTAAAATGTATAAAATGTTATTTGGATTCATTTCAATAATTTGTTAGTTATTATATACAGAAGTTAAATTTTCTGCATATTATACATGTCTATACACATTACAATTCTGTGTTTCTTCATCAAACTTATCACAAAAACCATAAGCCTACAACAATGTTATGAGTAGTTAGCCCATGACCATATCAATGTAGATGTCATATTAATAATTATTCAACAAAAAATTAGAATACTTCAGTAAACTAAATTTAATTTGCTATAAAAAACGAGCGGTGCGTAGCAACACACAACTTTCCGCCACCCCCGTAAGTTCGAACACCAGCTACATGTGCGGGTGCTACATCTCCGTTCAACGCATTTCTGCAGATACATTTGTAGGGAAGAAAATGTAGGGACTATTTAGATGAGAGTACTCCATAAGTTTGATCGGAATCGTTTGAGCAGTTTTTGAGAAAATTGGAATACCGATAAATTAATATTCGACGAATCTCCTTTTCTGAGTTAACTTGGCTTATATCTCCATTCAACATATACATACAGAAATAATTATGGAGAAAGAAATGTGGGTATGGGTGACTAAAAGACACTCCATTAGGATTTATCACATCTGGTGAAGAAGGTAGCCTGGAGTTTATGGAAATGTTAGAAAAAAACGTTATTTTCGACACATTTTGATTTTTATCTCTGTTCAATGGACTGTCAGAGGAACATTTATTGAGAACAATATGTAGGTATTAACTATTCAAAAACATCTCTAAAGTTTGGTGATAATCGCTAAAGCCGTTTTGCCAAAAACCGTAAAAAACCTATTTTTGCTTCATGGGCCTATATCTCCGTTCACCGCATTTTCATGGAGATATGTATAGAGAAGAAAAGTTAGGTATTGATCAGTAGAAACTAATTTGAAAGTTTAATCAAAATCGTCAGAGCCGTTTTCGAGAAAAATGCGAAAAACCCTAGTTTTTGGTACATTTTCGTCCCCCACGCCCCTTTCCCATCGTCCGAAATTGCCCATAACCTTATTTTGGTGTCTACAAAAAATAACGAACAAAAAAAAAAAGAACCAGCTCAATCGGATCAGCCGTTCTTCCGCAAATCGAACTACAGACACACACACGCATACACATCCTTACTTCCTTCCCTTCGGGTAGCGGAAAGTAAAAAGAACTAGCTGAATCGGTTCTGGCGTTCTCCCGCAAATCGAACTACAGACACACATACACACCCCTGCTCTAGAATATTGAACAATTAGAATAAAACGAAGGTTTATTAATACGACAGCATCAGAAAATGTCGTCGATGGTAACGTATCGTGTTTACGATACGCGAATGTAAAGTATAAGTCCGACTAAAGGTTGAGCAAGTTGCCTACAAACTATTAGGTATTAAATCAAGTCAAGTCAACCAAAACTGTCAGGACTACAAAACGGAAAAGAAGACAAAAATCGAAGTTAAATTGATCGCGTATGCGTCGTTCACTTTTAGGTGAACTAAAAATTGATGGATAACATCAATATTAAATTATTTCTACCTGTAAGTTGTTAGGAGCCTAAGAAATTGATGGCATTCATTACCAGTACGCTCTGTTTAAAAAGCCCATGTCAGAATGTTCGTTGTATACTGACTAGTTAATCGAATTCATAAGCACTCTTCGAGAAGCAGGATGTTAGTGGAAAGCGCGAAAGGATTGACCTTACCAGAAAAAATGTACCTTGTGGGGTGATATCTCACTGGTTGTACTAATAACGTAAAGGCACTAGTAACATTTCAACAAACGCTGTAAATAAGTGATGCGCCTTGAAAACTAGATCGTAAGCCTGATTATTGACCATTACGGGGGTTTAAAAGCATTTACTTTCTTGCGTTTGGCACATTGGTAGGTCACGCCCTGTCCCTCCGGCTCCTCTTTTATTGTGGAAGGCACTTCAGACGTAAGACGTGGAAATTCGTTTTTTTTTCGTAAGGAGGATGTAGAAAGTGTTACAGAAATACGATTTAAAAGAAAGACCGAATTTTCTTTCCTGAATGCAACAGGAAACCGCACTCCCCACTAATTTTGGAATCCCATCTACAGTTTGGATTCATTCGCACCTCATTTTCGATATTATTGCGCGATTTTTTGTCCGCCTTTTGTTTAGGAACGCGAGCCCATGAATTTTTTGGATGAGTTACAGAGGTTTATAGTTTTGGTGTGGTTTCGGTATCTGCCGGTCGCAATCCACTGCTTTACCATAAAGATTTATCTGTTTTATCTTTCGTACCAATAACCCTCCGAAATATTCGCATTACAGGGAGTAATTTTTTTTCCTTTTAATTCTTCATGCAATTGACACATTACGCCGAACGTGGGTTCATTTCTAACTGAGCAAGGGATTGTGTGTTGGAAGAGTTATACTTATTCCCAACGTTTGACCTATCGGTGGAACTAGACGAAACCAAACACGACGTAATTTTTCGGTCAAAATGATGTTTTTCGCTAATTTGTTAGACCTTTTCTGCCCATAACAATAACGGTTTTCCGAACGGATTGCCGAGTTGGCGAACACGACTAGAACCCAAAAATGGAATTTTTGTGGAAAGAACAGATTTCTACGCAGGGCCAAAGACAAAACATGGCCTGAGCGGCCTTTGCAGATTTAGGCCATGCTTCAAGTGGTAAATTTCGGGAAGGGGTTGTAAAAATGATGTGAAGAAACACAAACGGTGGGTACAGCTTTTGTACAAGTACGCAACCACGAGGGACATTTTATGGGTTTTTCTTTTAATATAATTTAGTTTATTTTAAATAAAGAAATATAAAATTACAACACAAAAAATATTTTTCATTTTTGTAACAGACGTTACCATGCACTTAACCCAACACAAATTTAGTGACGCTTCTCCGTTACATATCCCGCGTTACATTTTCGAGTTTATGCAGCAAAGTAAAGACATAAAATGTCAACAACAAAAAAATCATAACCCTGGTGGGACTCGAACCCACAACCTCTGGTTTAGGAGACCGAAGCCTTAATGCATTACGCCACAGGGACTGTGGTTGCAACTCGGGTTAAAATGTTGGGTTGTCCAATCGGCCTCAAACGTTAATTTTCATGACGCTTGGCCGTTACACTTTTCGAGTTTATGTAGCAAAGTAAAGACATGAAATGTCAAAACCTCTAAGAAAATACGGAGTTTCTGACACATACCAGAAAACAAACTAAGTAAAGAAAGGAAGACAGTCAGTCTTTCTCTCGCGCATAATTAAATTAATTAATCTTGATGAGGTTTGCCAAATTCAAGTAGACGGGGTCGTGCTCGACTACCACGACAAAATAAAAGATCTGGGGGTTATGATAGCCAAAAATTCGTCCTGAGATGCACAGATCACGCAGGATCAGGAACGCTTCCTTCAAAGCTCTGCGCCAGTTGAAGAAGTTCGCCTACAATGTTCCTCAATACGTGAAAGTTAGGCTCGTCCAGGCACTGATACCGCCTTCTTTCGAGTATTTTTCCTGTTTATATACTGATATCCTAGAGAGGAATAATGATGACCTGCAAAGAGCCTTAAATGCAACGATACATTTCATTTATGACCTAAGGTATGATGAACAACACGTCACGCCATTTTTTAGGCAACTAGGTTGGTTGAAAATAAAGCATCGACGCCGATTGAACATAGCCTCACTTATCTATGAATTTAAAAAAAAAAAAAACCAACCGTAGTTAGATGTAGGATTAGCACAAATAAGGTTACTCTTTCGAAGGACGATTCTACCAAGGTGATAGATTATCGCCACCCTTTACCGTTATAATTGCAGGACAACTGTAATCGGCATACCTTCGGACATTCTACTTCATTATCGACAAAGCTAACCTCACAATTTTGATAACACTCGCCAAACAATTACTTTAATTCAAGGTTTACAGCGCCAATTACCACTTCAACATTCCTTATGAGAAAGCCCAATTAAGGCAAAAATGGCTTTTAAATAAACGTCCCGTACCCAAAAGATTAACAATTATTAATGTTCGTAATTAGTATGAGCACGTAAATATGCACGGTAAAGATTAACACTATAAAGCATACAAATCGGCAAACGGCTCTGTATAAGTGGATCGACTAAAATTATCGGTATTAGATGATTCACATAAACGATACTCAGCTATCAGTGAATTGTTCCAAAAATATCCGGCGCGACGCATCCCATCGCTCAACCAACTAATGCGAGCCGGGTAAAAATCGACGTTACTAAATTTATTCGGTTTTGACCTTAACTGACTAACCATCGTACAGATAATTTATGGGACTCTCGAGATTCACAATTACATTAAAAAAACATAAGTTGTTCGAAGGCAGTAGTTCGAATTTCAGAGTTGCCCCTAATTATTTGACGTCAATTTAACTCCCATGATGCTAATGCGTCATACAAGCGATATTAATGAGTAAAATACTCCATTAAAATCCCTTATCGTCGAAATTGTTAACAATTTATTGCGCCGTTCACGTAATTTTCCCACGAACGGTCATTTTATATTACGGGTCAGTCGCTTGGGTCTACCTACACACAAAATTCAATCAAAATAACGCCGTTCTAAGAAAAAAAAATGTGTAGTGATCACCGTGATTTGTGCAGTTTTGGATCGATTTTGCTCGTAACCTTATTGTGGCGACCAATGTCGATTTGCTGATTGAATACGACATTTGAGGTGATTTGGCCTGCGTTTATTGTGATCCCACACACACTCAAATGGTGTTTCATGACTCAGAAGCATTCGGAGCTTGATGATCCGATGAAAACTCAAAATTACTTCTCAAAACTTATTCTTACTTCGGCAGAATTAATGAAAGTAAAAATGACTAAGGAAAAGTTTCGAGTTAAAATTAATCCTTTCTCAAAAAAAATCGACTCACGTCAACTTAAATAACGCCGAAAGCGGTTTCGAGCCTATTCACGGCTTCCTGCGCCGAATATAGCTCAATCGAAAGAGTGGGTAGCTCAAGCCTCATCAAGAGTGAGCTAAATTGTCAATTGAATAGAAATTGAATGACGTATGAGACGTACAGTTCTCGAGCGTACGTACATCAGACCACCGAGGACGATGGCGGCTCGCTACAGCCATTTTGGGGTCCTTCAACAGGACTATCTCACTGGAGAAGCGGGAACGGTAAACAACCTAAATTCTGGCGCATTGAAGACTAATAACTATATTAGACACTAACAATGCACTTCATATACAATATTCACAATGAGAAAAGCGGTTATGGGAAAGGCTTGTAACGGCGTACAGCATCTGTCTGCCGGGGAGTTCCCAACCTCCTCTTTAATAGCTTTTACGTTAAAAACTGATAATAAAAAAAAGAGCCTTACCTAAAATTCGAATGGGCTTATATTACTTCAGCCAGTTCCGCGGTAGAAGATGAAAACGCACCTCTAATAGGACACAACCTACCAAGATCAAATACCGATCTCCCCCGAAAACTTTCCAGACCAAAAGCGCACCACACCACACACCTTTTGCGTTCTCGATCGCGAGTTTCCTCAAGTAATATTCCAATCAACGAATCACATTTAGACAAAAGGCTACACAGATCCGCAAAAGCATTAAAAGTTTGGGTGAAATTCGATAGAAAAAATTAAGTCCACACACGAAACTACCCGACGACCCCCTGGCACTCGGAACACTCGACTGGGAAGGGTGCGGCTTTCTAACTAGCGAAGTGATATCGTATGACGTCACATTTCTTCCATTTTGCCGCTTATTTCAAAGTTAGAAACTAACCAACTTTTTTATTATACGCCTCGATTTGAAGAGTTAATTGAAAAACCCTTCAACGTTCTAATATTGAATATTAGCTTCGATGTAGTTTAAAACGATATCGTGAAAAAACGTTCAGAGCTCAACGTTTGGTTATACTTTTCTCCTAGTTATTACTATTATCGTAATATAACGTATTATTATTAGCAAAATCGTCAAATATGTAATTATATACTTGATACTTCTAATAATGTGGAGTGTACACAATTATCGATAGTCAAAAATGCAAGTAAATTTGCGCATTAAGGCGAGCCGTAAAGGTTCCTACAGATCGATTCCGAGGAACCACGATCCTTGGGAGTTCCGTTCCCGTTCTTTTTATCCGTTCATTTTTGTGCACTTCAAATCCTCTTGTTCTTCTGTTTATTATAACTTCACTTGCGGTTTTGTTTGCAATTGCTAGTAATTATCGTATTAAAGTTGCTCCATATATCTCACGCTGTATCTATAGTTCTTCGTATCCTGGTCTTTCTTATTTTTGGAGACGTAGTCGTCTGCAGTGTCATCTTCAACAAAAATTGTTTTTGCAAAATTGAAATTAAAAACTATTTCTAATATACAATCATTATATTTAGCACTACATAAAATAGTTCATACTTCCTCGTCATTGTCAAACTTTTCATAGAACACATTAATATCTAGTGGTCGTCACGCATTAATTTGTAATGTCATTTAAAGCTATGTAAGGATGAATAATAATTATATACCTGGTTACATTTTTCACGTTTTTTGTTCTTCAATTTTTAGTCTTCTTGAAGACAGAAAAAGCCGTTTGAGAAATTATGTGAAATTGTTGAACTACCAGTAATCTGTCATACGTGACTGCTTCTAAATCTCGTTTAGCACCTTCTCCGACTCCAAACAATTAGATCAGGTGATTCAAATTGAACGTGTGGGAGGTGTGTGCCCTGCAAGACTACGTGAAGTAACAGTCTCTCCCCGTGCTGCAACACACACTAACTTCTGTGGTGTATGGACAGGAAACTATCCGAAAATGTATTACTGATGATGTGCCTCTGCTCACGAATGATTGTAAAAACTGTGCACACAGGAGAATTAATGTATGCGCTAGCTACTCAACATGGTGGTCGCAGCATGTGGAGGGGCAACCAAATAAATTGGCAACTACTATAAATATAATGTTTAACACTACTAGGTCCATATAATGCCGCTAGTGTTGTTTCTGTAACAGCTGCTGTATTGTAGCATTACATGCTCTACTAGTGCTATTAAAATATCATAATAAAAACCCATTAATGTATTTATTCTTTGCACTTTATCAAACTTATTCAGTTGTTAATAGACTGCTAGTACCTGAGTATTCTTAGAAGACAACAAAATCAATGATGAATTCATTTTCTTAATATCCCTGCACTTCAGAACTATGAACTTGTAGTGCTAATACTGATGCCAGCTTGGCCAGTTTTCGCTTTTACCTGTCCATCTAATGTAAGCGACACAACCCAATTCATATAGTTAAAGTCATGGTTATAGGGAGGCCTTTTTTACTGATGATTGTATTATACAACTAACCTCATCACATTCTTTCGATTATTCGTGTTTAATGAAATCTGTATTGACGCGAGCAACGTGAGTATTTTTTCGGCATACGATTATTATTAGTAGTTAGTGATTAGTTATCTCCAGCCATGCAGTGCTCAGAGGAGTCTCATACATCCGGCAGGTTATTGAAACCGTTCATATATCACCAAGCGCGATCTCTGGAAGGTGCGAACACCAACAACAACAAGTCAGCCCCCCGATTTTTCCTGATAATTTGTGTGTTAAGTGTGCGTTAAATATTCGTCATTTGTTCTGGAATCGACCAAATTGTGTGACCCAGTCTCTTCAAGTTGTTATGATTTAGTTGGTTCGTTCGTAGCTAGTTTCGCGATTATCAAATCATTTTATTGTGTCAAAGCTGTTTAACCTACGCGTTCGCAAAAAAACAAGTTCTTTCGATTGATTTTTACGTCAGAAGAGCCTGTCAGTGGTTAAATTGAGTTCCAGTGTGAATTAATGAAGATAGTTTTCATGTTAAACCACCAGAGGTAACTGAGCGTTAATTCGTACAATTCGCTAGGAATGTGGTGAAATCATCAGGGCCAAGTAGAGGTTACGTATGACTGACGGAAATGGGTGGTTTCTTTTAGTTTGACTCTAGTTACGTCTCAGCAAATGAGCATCTCGTTGACGGTGCGTTATTGTTACGCTTGAAATCTTTGATTGTTAAAACGGTAATTCGTGGTTATTGTTCGTCTTAATAAAGACTTATTAGTACTGTCTTAATTAGTTACATATATTACTGTCCCCTATTGACATTAGGTTTTCAACATTTATTAAAACGTTTAGGCGTGGTGTTCATATTTTGCAATACTATTCTGGAATTAATTACTTCGATCTGAACTCAATATGTTATTGTACAACCTGTGCTGGAAGGACGGTGTCCCTTTGTTGATTCGTAGTTACTATAAAAGAGTACGGATGATTACGCTGGAAACTCATTCTTCCCTGGTAGTAAGCCCCAGTAGTAAAGAGTATTGCGATTCAATTATTAAGCAATATGTTTCGTACCTTATGTTCACTCAAATATAACGGGGCTTCATAATACGTTCAGATTCCATGTCTTCCAATTTTTGCAGCACGGGATTGCAGGTAGTAAGATTTCTGTATACAACATGGGGCTACGTTCTGATGCGTTGTGCGTTCTTGTTGACACTTTTCAATCAGTTATTGTTGAATGTATTGTGGTAAACTAACGCAGTTAGCCCACGGCTGAACCTTTACTTTGACTTCCCTCAACACCCAATACGTTGTTACCCTAAAATTGTGTAGGATACTCCGAGACGATATCGTTATCTAATAAAGACTGCCATGTGTCGACGTGAGACTGATAAAATCGGGTGCCGTTTCAAATATCTACTTGGTATCTCTTAAAAAAAGCATAGAGTCCCTGCAACGTATTACATTGCAACCATTCTTGCCTGCAGGCATCACTAAAACGTCAGATCGCTCAACTGTATCAGTGCCCTTATGTCATATTGAAGACGGACGTTGTTTTTTACAAATTGGAGTAACATGGTGGTTGTCAATCGCATCGTGTGCTGAAGACAAGGAAAACTTCACAGTAGTTTGTTTATTTCAGTCGTTACAGAGCCTAATGTGAATTTTGTCGAGTATGCTCTATTATCCTAGCTGTATTGATGTTATGTACATATTTCCTGACTGGGTTTACTGGCAAGGGGGGTAGGGAGATTTTGTGAACCATCGTTCAGTTGTAGTTACTATAGTACCATTTATGAAAAGTCGCCCTATTACCTCTTAAAATCTTTGATATTTTTGTTGCAGGTGTAACGTAGTTCATGTCTACATTAAAAATTGTCAATAGTCAACCATGTCGACCACTTACAACGCTCTAAAACAAATAGTCATACTGGAGATTGGTACAGTATGGACGTAGACTCCAACGTTGAGGTTCTTTACAATTTCGAGTACTGCACGAAAGATGGGCAACTTGTTACTATTAAAGAAGGCGAACGGTTGTTATTGTTGAAAAAAACTAATGACGACTGGTGGCAAGTTATCAGATGTACAGGACGACCGTTTTACGTCCCCTCATTGTACGTCAAAGTTCTCGACGAAAAAGAATTTCAGGGACCGATCCCTGGAAATACGTTACCTAAGCCGCCATCCAAAAATTTCACAGTAAGCGTCAACGTCAAATCGCCGGCTACATGGCCATCCAAAACCAGAGTCATGATTAATTGTAATGAGTTTTGTGAAAATGTGCAATCGGAGAGGTACGGTCGCATTCCTGCAGTACCGCTTTTGAAAAAGAAGAAGGATGTCGCTGAAGCAAATATCCTTGACGACAATATGTCGTCTTCGTTGGTTGAGCTAGCGAAAGAAATTGAGTTTAAACCGAAACCAGTTCCTAGAATCAAATACACCGGAAGTTTTAAGACACAATTTGAAAGAAAAGTGCCCTTGAGAC
The DNA here is from genome assembly GCA_020466155.1 of Pachypeltis micranthus. Lineage (NCBI taxonomy): Eukaryota > Metazoa > Arthropoda > Insecta > Hemiptera > Miridae > Pachypeltis > Pachypeltis micranthus. The sequence goes on along the minus strand of CM035780.1, from coordinate 11,591,976 downwards.
CCAGTCCTGGTTCCATGCCCGACCTGTCTCATGATCAAGTAAGATTGCCAGGAATTACTCATTCGAGAAGCGTTGAAGATTTTTCGAAGCTAACGAGCGTTCGTACGTTTCATCCTACTGCGTCCACTCATCGCCCTCTTGGGAACAACATCCGATGTCTACAAGAAAAACTTCGGAGGATCCAAAATTTTACGAAATCTGTCGAAGATAACAATTTGAAAGATAGTTCTGATTCATTCGGGAGCGGCGGCGGGAGAACTTCTGCCGAAACCCTCGGAACGTCGAGCACAGAAAGTATCGACAAAGTTAGAGCTCCGCCTGTGGCAAAGCCGAGGAAGTTGCGTCAGAATGTAAGTAAACCAGCTTCTAACCGAATTATTTCTACCCCCATTTAGTTTTTATTTGCGCTTGCCGAAGTACCTATAATACTTAGCTCCAGTGACCATCTGGAAATCTGGCATTGTACACTTCTTGGCAAGCCTCATTCCTTTTCTAAAGGCGCCCAACTGACACGTGAAATCCCTCACAGCATGTCTATAAAGCTGATAGACATCAATGTCGGTTCTCTACTTGCCTCGTGAGCCCTGTATGTCTAATATAAGGCTACGAAAATGTACAATTTTAATACACAAATAATATCTGAAGCTAAACAAACGGGCATTAAACTTTCCACCACAAAATATTGATGTACTTCAGTAAGGTAAATAATAAATATGCCATTAATCCATATTACGTATTATATTATATTAGTATACTTTATACACTACATATTAGTTCGTTTTCTCGCCAGATAGAGATGAGAATGTTATGAGCCAATAAAAACGAGCCCTTGTTAATAAATTGGATTAAACAGTGCCTTTAGTGGCTAGTAAATTCAGTGTCACAAGCCAGGGGAAGACCTTCAGCTGAGTTGTGGCTATTTCATCCTACTCTTAGGCCACTTGAGTATATTGTTAGATTTTGCGCAAGGAAGTCAACACTGTTAATAATAACGGAACACGAGCGTTGAACATTCAAACCATAATTGAACTCTTCATTTATCGCTAACTAAGAGCACAACTCGAGGCTGTTGCCAATGACACGTCACCTAACACTCTTCCTGCTCCTTCAAAGGGGGCCAACCAATCACTGTGCACAACCTTCAGCTTCCCTGATGTAGTACGAATCCTGAACACCACGTTATTGAGGACAGTAACAACAGTACAAGGTCCTTCTCAGTTGCGTTGGAGCTTGGGGATTTGCTTTTTTCTACTTTTAGTGTTGTAAAACCAAACTCGGTCCCCTGGTTCGAAAATGATGACTTTCTTCCGCAGATCATAACACCGACGCATTTCCTCTGCCTTGCTTTGTAGCCGCTTTCTTGCAATACTGCGAACTTCCACTAAATTCTGACGAAGTTTCTCCAAATATTCTGGAAAACTTGTGCCGTTCGGACGTCATCCAAACAGTGTATGCGCTGGAAGACGAAGGTCTCGACCAAACGTTCTATGCGTAACAAAAATAATTAATAATAATGGATCACAAGCGTTGAACATTCAAACCAGAACTGAACTCTCTATTTATCGGTAACTAAGAATACAACTCGACGCTGTTATCGACACATCCAACAATATTTTACGTGTTCATTATGTATTGTACCGTTTTCTAATTGTTCGTATTTGATAAAAACTGGCTTAACTATGAAAGACAATAACAACATACAACTAACACTACAACGCCTTTAAAACTAAACAAACTTTTATTCTCAGTCCTCTTTTTTATTAATCGAATGTTCACGGGCATGCAAATCATTCAGTTTTCGATAACCCTACACTACAACTTTAGAGACTGAAATCCTGACACAACACCATATTTTTCAGTTCTTACTCACGTCTGCGTCGTCCTTCCCTAGCAACCTCATCACAACTTTCATTGCTTGGATTTTTGTATATACTGTCAAGTACCAGAAAAATTTTAAATCAGTTACTTCGGCTTCAATTGTAATTATATTGGTTATTGGGTGGGGGTGGGGGCCATTTAAAGAAGTTACTTAGGTAATAACAATAACAACTTAAATTCAGAGTATTGAAAAGTCTAAATGATTGTCTGCCTGGGGGGGTTCTGGTGCAGTGACACTAACAGCGAGTGTTGGCAGTGTCCTGGTATCCAGAGCCGAAGCAGAAGAAGTGTAAATAAATTAAATAAAATACAAATATTCACAACTAAAGTTAACGTAACGTACGTGTTTGGTGACTCCATCTTCTCTGGCTGGTGAGATACTGTTGGTAAGCGCCTTCAATGTAAAGGCATCATCATCTGACCATTAAGTCAGTACTAAAGTCAGTTAGTTGGCCATGGTCTTAATATAGAAAGACAAAGGTTAATGGGGTGGTGTAGCATCAGGAAAAGGGGGGGGGAGGAGGAAGAAGGTCATGCACCTCAGATGAAATCTGTTGGGAGTGAAGGAAAAGAATGTAAAGGTAGTATGAATGGTGGTTGCCAAAGTTGGAATCGTCTTTGTTCCTACTAAGAGATTTTAATGTGTTCTGAATATCTGGTCCGTACTTTTCGTCCTGTCTGTCCTATGTATGCGTTTTTGCAAGTACAGGTTATTTATTATACCCCACTTTGGTCGAATGGGTCTGTTTTTTCAGTCTTAGCTGTTAGTTTGGTTCTTAGTGTGTTCTTCGTACGTAATGCCATTTGTGTGCCTTCCGGAAGATGTTAGTTATTCCGTATCGTTTTGGTCCTGTGTACGTACACTAAACTGCTCTTTTCAAAGTCTGTGTATATAGTGTTTTTGGATTGTCTTTTTTTGAGTCATATTGTCTTTTTTTGTGGAGTAACCGTTATTTTGTGCGATAGTACTGATAGTATCAAGTTGTTTTTACTTTCCTTGACTCTGCAAAGTAGAAAGGAAAGTTATGTAATCGGCTGAAAAAAAAAAGTTGAGTTTTCTTCAGGTCTTTACGTTTCAGAACCTCCTGAATCCGAAAAACGCTATTTGGGAAAATGATCTGTATGTGTGTGTGTTTCTCTGCTCCAGCGATTTTGATTACACTTTTTATATTGATAGCTCTCAATAAGGCAATTATAGCATAAAATTCCCATTTGTGGTAAAATGACGAGAGCAGCACAATAAATTACCAAAACTTTCGACGAAATCGATTTTAGCGCGGTTTTTAGAGAAAACAACCGTACCAAATCAGCTGAAACTTGATGTTCAGCCTACAGATTACCATGAGACGCAAAAATAAGGGTATGGGAAATATAGTTATCATAGTGATTCAAAACACCAAATTTTTTTTCTCAAAAACGGCTCTAACGATTTTGATTAAATTGTTTATATTGATAGCTCTCAATAAGACAATGATACCATAAAATTCCCATTCGTGGGAAAATGACGAGAGCAGCACAATAAATTATCAAAATTTTCGACCAAAAGCGTTTTTAGCGCAGTTTTTTCCTTATAAACTCCGCTGGAATTCTTGTAGAATGTAAAAAAAAGTCGTGTTGTAGTCCAATCCAATACCTATAGGGTAAGTGTTTAAAAACGCTCATGAGATACATGGGGCTCACTCCAGAAATTCCTCAATTTCAACTACTGCCGTTTCGCTTACTACCAGTTCTAAACATTTTTACCCAATAACTCTGCCAAAGTGATTACTACCCTTCTTCAAAAAATGTATGTTTACAGCCTCATTAATTATCTGTGTACCGATTGCTCAATAATGGTGTTGCAATGAGTACGAGCAGCACAATAAAATCTGGAACTGTACGCGCTACTGCTTCCTGCTGCCGTAAAGCATTGTTTGACCAAGTTCAAATTAACTGAGTGATAAATGAATTGATTAAATAGAATTAGCCATGTACAAAGTGAATTGTTGTAGAGCTAAGGAAAGTTGTGTGTTGCAACGCACCACATATTTTGTCATTTTGTTCGGATAGTGGGATGTTTTTTAGTCTTCGTATCATGTTTCTGAATGCACTTATTTTTCGTTGTTGTGGGTGGTTTGATGTATAGAGTATAGTCGTGTCTGTAGCATTAGGTTTTCTAAAAATGTACTATAGTTCATTGTCAGTCCGTTCCAGTCCAGTCCAGAAGCAGAAGAGGTGTGAATAAATAAAATTTAAAAAAAAATGCATATTTTCCCCTCACCCTACGAACCAATCTTTCGATCCGCCGGTGGTAACTATAAAATATATCGGTTAGTTTACGGGATCGCTCGCTAGGATGATCCGTAATCACTAGATATTAACAACAGCGAGGTTTATCACACATTTTATGCGCTTCGTTCAACAACATCCTTGTGCTCGCTTAAAATTCCCCTCATTTCCAAAACCAATTTCGATTTTGTTTTCAGGATGACGTTATATACGCCAATTGTCACGACATTGCCCAAGAGCTAATGAGAAGAAGGCCGACGAACGTCGAAAAAGATGTCGACTTCAACGAAGGGGAAAATGTTGACAGATCTCGAATTTCTGCTCCGTCTCCCGTACTTTTACCCTCTTCCCCGCCTAAAATGCTTACCGAGTGGAGCTCTCAAGTCGACACAGAACCCTTCCGCCCGTCATATATTAATCACAGGCTTGGGGAAAAAGTGAGTTCTTTTCAGTTTGTGAAAGTACGAGTGCGTTCTTAGTACGAATATAGTCAATAGTTGGAAGTATAATTATGGCATTATTGGCTCCACCACTTGGCGTTTATGTCATGATTAAAAAAATCAAATAGTAACATTATTGGATGCAGTAGATAGAATGGAATTCACTATTAGAGGATTATATGGTGTTTTTTCTGCCATTTAACGAAAACTATTTTTCTTCCACGATTTTTAGGCTCAACAGGTTGAGCATAATTAGCGAATCTTTGGGGGTCATTTCTCTTTCTTTGTGCTTTAATTCAAAAAGAAATGTTTTGCCCATAACAACCTTGAGTTTCGTCTGATCGAATTGCTGAGTAGTCGGGCAGAACTAGATACCTAATGGAATGTTTGTGTGAAACAACGGATTTTTTATCACGTTAAAGGCAAAGCATGGCCCTGGACAGTGTATGATGGAAACTGAACGAACATTGAAATGTTTGAATCCCCAGCCATGCCTTGAAACGTGTTTTCAGGTTTGTCTTCCTCCTTTACAAATGTTGTGCGTTCAAAATACCCCGTGGGATTGGCATAGCACGTAAGATGGTGCACCAGTTCTGTGTTTGATATGCGTACAACTGCTGGTATGAAGTATAATGTCTTAGGCACCGGCTTCTTTTACTACACTTTTCATACGCTGACAATTGTCTCAGAGGCATAACTTAGCATGTTTGCCATGAGATATATGCCAGTGCGTGTTACAGCGGCACTATCCTCAATATAAGGCCATTCACCTAGAGATGCTTGGCTTCTCCCTCATTCTTTGGGGCAGCCAACACAGTCAATCGAAGGAGAGCACTGGTGCAAGCTGCGCTTCTATGGATCACTAAAGACATTATCCACTGTAACGCTCGGAGTGATCACTCCTCAGTTACCAGTCGACTCAGCCTTTCAGTGAATAATGGGCAAGTGGAGGGTGAAGAGGAAGCTTCCACCTCACTGGGCTGAATACTGTATAGGCCCCTTTATTAAACAAAAAAGTGCCACACTAGATGTTATTTTTCTAACATCTACAACGTCTTAGGAGAAAGTGGGTTGAGTTAGACCGATGGATGAGCCAGTTCCTTACGGAGCATGGCGACTTCAATGTGTGGTTCCACTTCTTTTCTGTTGAAGACTCTCAATATTGCACATCTCGTTCCTCCAATTTAGAGAAAATACTAGAAACCATGTGCTGCTTCACTGTAGTTCTTACAACGGTGAGCGACAGTTGTTGGAATAGCAGCCAAACTTGCCAGCTTTGACTGCTACTAACCCAGTTTGCAAAGAAGGTGATGACTAAGAAACGTGGCCACTGAAGTAAATAGATCAGTTGGAAAACCAGATTAGGAACTCCTCCTAGATGGTACAGGATGCCCCAGGGTCATACATCCACACGGTAACACATTTGCAACTGCATTCCACCGGGAAACCGGCAAAATGACAACCTGACGTAGCTCCACAAGTCTGGGCTCAGTGGAAGTTGAGGGAGTGGCCGGGGTCTTGCGTGATTTATAAACTGTCTAATAGGAACAGTCACATTGATAACGAAACTGACGACCTGTGGAAAGGCAACCATTCACAGCGCCCTACCCTGACAATTGTTTCATGTATATCGAACGCAGAAGGGCAATTGCGATCCCAGGCTGATTTTGGTTTCGAATTGGCTTCCACAGTGGAGTAGAGTTGTCACTTGGTATTGAAGTTTTTAGGATAAAAGTCAAAGCCAACTGGGAATGCCACTTGTTGACAGAGGTTGAGAGGTTCTTGCTTCTAGTAAACAGGTTAAACTAGGGAAGTGACTCTTTCTGCGTGGCATATTTATGGTGTCATGTCAACTCCTTCTGGTTCAAAAGGGTAGTAGGCTCTTAGCCATGCTTTTAGCTCCGTCCCTTGACTTTAGTGGTTCTCTCGTCTTCTTCCAAAGTAACACCTCATTACACTAAGTATGCGTTAATTAACTAAATTATTCTGCATTGTGAGAGGGGTGGTGAAGCAAATATTTCTGAAAACATAGGCGTGTCATACGGGATGAATAATAAACCAAAAGTATTAAGTAGCTGGTTTGGGTGAAGGGCGTCATGTTTTATTCTGAGGTTGGTAAGTTGAGTGAGGCCTCCTCTCTGTCACAACTTATTTACTTAAAATTTGTGCTAACACTTTAATTGGTTACTTGTTTTAGATGTCGGAAGATTTATCCGCTACTCTGCGCCAAATTAGCTACATTGAGACTGATCGTAGGATACGTACCATCAAGACACATTCCCTCATTATGCCAAATAAGTAAGTGCAGTTCAAACTTACCTCGATACCCTTTGAAAGAGTCTCCCTACAGTAGTTTACTTGATACAGTTACAATTCTACATTTGGGGATGTCTGTTGGAGTTCCGACTGGGTGGCCTCCACCTCCCTTGGACCCTGCATTGTACAAGACGAAGTAAGGGATGGGATGACTACCCCCCAGCAACTCCTCAGAGCAAGCGCATTTTCCTGCATTGTCAGGCCTTGCCCTTGGTAGGAGTTGGATTGCTCCCTTCTACTTACTTTGGCCTGTGGAGGCAGCCACCTGTTGTGGCCCTAACCCATAATGCACTAGCGCAAGGCCTCCGGCTGCGCATTCTCGTGGTACCCTAAAGGCCTTTCAATGGCACTTACGGCTTTTCCTCTTCCCAGGACGAGACAGTTTAGACATACTGTCCCCCCCCCCTCTGGGGTTTGGAAGGACCCCAGTGAGCTGCGCATCTGGATTTCCATCCCCTTAGTTCATTTGATACTTCACAATTTACAAATTATTCTGTCCCGGTGCCAGGTAGTAGGAACTAATTTGTGTGGAATGTCTCGACTTGACAAAAGGCTCTCAAAAAAACATCGCGTGATTGTTGCAAAGTGATGATGTGGTGTGGGATCATGAAGTAATTACAAAAACCATGACTTAATCACTGATCATGCTCTAAAAATCTTCAAAAGCCGAAAGCTCTTTGTATTATTTCTTCTCTCGAATATTTACTGTGGCTACGGAAGTTGCTAAAGGTTATTATAATTCTTGAATTGGGAAAACCTGGGTGGAACATACTACTAGAGATATTCAAATTATTTAAAATAGTCATACATAAAAAGCTCTTTACACCCATAAAAGAGCAGGCTCGATGTACATTAGCAGCGGATTCAAGCAAAAGCGTTCTACCATATATAACATGCCCAATCACCATGAACAGGCAGGAGGAAGTTTTACTCTGCTATTTGCTTGACATCACTCAACCGACGAAGTTAACCCTAGAATATAAACAGATACAATTATCTCAATACAATTTAGTATCAACAACGATCAAATCAGTACTTTTGAATCGAACTAGAAAACACCAACTCGAAACACAAATCAATTGGTATAGGTGTGCCCCAAGAAAGTCTGCTTGGTTCGCTTGCACTCCTTCTGAGTGGTGACCAGACCAGAAACAGGAGACTTCGTCATTGCACTTTGTTTTGTCGCCGGTTCGTAAATGTGATCGAGACAGAGATGCAAGAGCGAAGGCTGTCTCGTTGTCTTCGGTATCGTGTGGTAGTGTATCGTGTCACGCTGAAGAAGCACATGTGTTTATGTTTGTGCTCAAGTAGGGGTGAGGAAATCCTCACCAATTAATTTAGGCGAGCACATTAAAGGAGGGTCTCGTGTTGAAAACGTGACTTAGGAAATGAATTGAAATAAAATGAATGCGGCTATAATGATGAAAATAATAACGATAACTACTGTCCGTAAATACACGGCAAGGAACGAATAAATTGGGCAGGTCTGACCTTTGTTGGATGACGACGGCGAAGGAGTGTCAAATTCCCTGTGGCGTGACTGCAGTAATTGCCTTTGCTAAATTTGGAGGATGTGTCCTACTAAACGTAAATGTCTCTTCGGAGCGCTATTTGGTCGAGTTGAAAACAAAAAGACGATTCCGATCAACCTCTTGTTCTGGCTCTCGAGCGCACCGGGCTGGCTCAAACGCCTCGATTCACTTGTGTCAGCATGGAGCTGTTGCGTCATTGAGGTGTTATCCTGTTGCCTGCGCTTGCGCTCGCTCTCACCCAGTTCCCGGTTTGTGGTGGTAAAACTTCTACGAATTGTGAATAAAATACCTTATCGAACACCCTCCCTTCCTTACTTAGGCTTATCGTACGTGTCAAATCAACTTTATTGAAATATCGAAAATACGTTCAAATTTTTAAAGTTAACGTACCTGTTAGGTGAGTCCGTCTCCTCTGGTTGGTGAGTTGCTGTGGGCCCTTACGTTAACTTTAATAATTTGCCTACTGGCGGACATAACCCAATTGCTTTAATACGTTCAAATTTCATTCGCACTTACTAGCTCCGTCGAATGTAAATTATTAGGATTGGCAGCTGTTGATCATCGTTATTTTGCATAGCCAATAATCTTAACGATCATTCAAGTAGGTTTTGATGTGAGTTTTATTGTCAACTTAGGGCGTGTACTCCTCGATTTAAAAACATACTAAGTTCAGTTAGATTTGGGCACAGAATTAATCTGCACATTTTACTTGTATTTTCTAAATGATCATTTCGTGCGTTTTCGATTTGCAGGAAGGATCTTGGGGATTTTCAGTTTGGTGGTAAAGGTTGGGGGAAGCATCCTAAGCCGGATGGACAGTTGGTAAGTGAAGTATTGCAGTTAAGTGCTGATTTTTGAGTACTTGTCCTTCTCACGGAGTAAACAGTTAAATTAGACATAATATCTCTGCTTTAAATTAGCAGGCAAAACTCTTAGTGCATTGATAACAGGTTCAAATTTACATCTTCATTAGCAGCAAAGTTTCTGTGAAAAGCGGCAGGTTGGATAATAGAACCGCACTTGATTCGAGTCCCCTTCTCTGAGTCTAAATGCTTCGTGAATTCACGCGTGTGCCGTGAGGAAGTAAGCCTAAACAAATCTCCTGTGCCAGGCAAGATAAAAAGCAATATGTTGAGGAAGGCTGAGCAGACTATTTCCCACGGCCTTCATAATTAATGCCTGCCTGCAGTCCAGACAGTTCTCTGCTGGAAATGTGCTAGCAAAAGGGAGGCAACTGCAGTCAGATTTGAAATTATGAAGACCGCTCAACCTTCTTTCTATGTTTGGCAAAATGTTAAGAGATTTTGATGTTGCAGTCCCTCCAAGGCGTTTTTGGTTGGACCTCATAGGTTGACAATGTGGATGTACTAAAGGAAAGTTCACAATGGACGTCATTGTTTAAACCCACAATGTTTCCCCGCTGGCATCAGCTAAGTACGCCGTAGCAGTTGTCATTGGCATCGGAGGAGTATTGAGAAACCTCAGTGGCCAGCGCTCCTAAATGAGCTTCAAGGCCCGAGAATCCCTTGTATTCTTTGTTCCTCAGGAGTTAGCTGGCAAATACAACTAGAAAAGGGGTGCCCGCAGGGCTCAGTCCTCGAGACATGGCTACTTCAATGCACAGCTCCATTTCTGTGCTCTCGAAGACTCTCCATTCTGCACATCTTTCGTCTCCAGTGTCGAGGAAACAAGAAACGACGTGCTGCTTCACTGTAATTCCTACAACGCATGGTCAACAGCTCTCCACCGAAAGACTGGCTAAATGGCAACCTGCCGTACCTTCACTGATCTGTGACTGGTGAATGCTGAGCGAGTGCTTTGGAGTATAATGAAACTGCAACCTCCATGACTTTCGATTGACATAACTCTCTTATTAGTGTTACGAAACCGTAATTTTGATAACGAAACACACCCGCCCCTGGGAAATAGGAATGGACTGCCAACCAGATCATCTTATCTCTCATTTTTTATACATTTAAAAATATTCACGAATTCCTTAATTAATTCGTTAAATTTGGTTTATGTTTTTTTGTAGTGTGATATTTAATTACGACACGTGTGTTTTGTTACTGATTGTGAACTGACAGCTACAAAACATTACTGAATTTGCTTCCATAAGCTTTTTTTTCTCTAGAATGCGTTCTAAAAAATATTGTGTGAGCTACTAGAGTTAACAATCGTGTATTTTCAGACATTGAAGTGCGAGGGACCTCTGTGGTACACTAAAGTTGCCGAAGGAAATCGAAGAGTACGAAAAAATTGGTGTTCTGCTTACGTTGTGTTAACTGAGTTCTTCCTTCTTATATATAAAGACATTAAAGCATTCCACACACCAGTAAGTGCCATTACGTTAACAGTTACGATTTATTTATTCTGCTTCTTATTTTCAAAAGCATAGGAGCCACTAATATGAATTGTTTGTTCGAACGGCAATAGGTTCTCTTTGAGAGGGGCTTACAAATAAATTAACAAGCAACGTGATAGTCTGGTTTGCGATATTTACACGAATATAAATTAATGAAAAATAATTCGCTTTTTTGATGGAAGGAAAATCAAAATAAAAATGAATTAAATCGTCAGGCCTTTGTAGTTCAAATTATTGCAGTCGGACACAGCGGCTGTATATTTTAGAGCCTTCTTGGCGTTATGAATTGATGCTCCGCTCTGGAAGTTCCGAGTTCTAAACGACACTATCCTCCTGGCTTGTCTTCCAATGGGGGTTTGTGAAGAGTTTGGCTTGCATGATTACTTGAAGGCCCCAGTGGGGATGCTTGAGCAGGAGAAAACCCGGTAGGGGCTTGGGAAAATCGCAAAATCATTCAACCGCGTTTCTAATAAAATTGAATATAATTTTTTTAAAACATGAAGAATGGCGGTTATAAGAGTTTTCTGTTGGCGGCTAACTAAATCGCTTCAAAGCTACACAAACATCTTTCCACGCACAAACGAACCTAGTATGGTATCACAATACGAATAAATAAAAGAAGAAAGGAATATTAAAAAAAAAATTAATATCGCTTATTTATATAGGCAGGAGCAGGAGTGTACAGCCCAAACTGCGCGAAAACCAAAGTTGCGGGTCTTGGCATAAAAATGGTAGTACCTTGATGAAGGTTTGGTGCGTGTGTGGTGCTGCTGTAACTGGCAAAGGCTGCGCTGGGAGCGGAGGCAGACATTGCAGCAGAGCGATAGCCGTTTGTTGTTGTTGGCTGATGGGGAGCAGCTGCAACTGGTAGCGTAGTTGGGCGATTTTGCTGGCAGCACCTGGGAGCGGGAGTTGAGCTGCCAGCGGTGGTGACTGATGCGGTAGTTGTTGTTGTTGCAGGGGCTGAACTTGAGGCGACTGATCGGGAGAAGGCTGTGTTGGCTTTAGTTAGCGTAACCGCCGACTTTCTCAGTCCAACATGAGTTTTAACTAGTATTACTCACTAATGAAATTTTAAAATAGTGGTACGAGTGATTGATCATACGCCGTGTGAGCCAAATGATAGAATCGGGAAAATGTCCAAAGAAGTGTTGAAAGAGCTGGAATACTGGAATCCAGAAGTTGTGAGAATTCTCATGGAGAGTCGGGAGAGGCATATGAGGGATACAGGAACCTTCGGTGTCACTCACGTTGAAAAATGGTGACTAATATTTTTTAAAAATTCTTTTTTTGGAAAGTGAAGGGTTTTGTCGTCGCACGGAGTTCGGATTGGAATGGCGTGTTGAGTTGATGGCGTTATCTTGGCCGTTCTCCACACTGCCATCCTACTACCGCATTGGCGCCATCTTCGTTTCAACCCTTAGTGTCATGTGCTGCAACAGGCTGCACGGGTAGAGGCGGTTCAGGTAGGGATTGCCCTTGCGGAGGCTGAAGCTGGTGTAGGACATCCATTCAGTTTAGGCAATCATGGGAAAACTCCAAGCTATAAGAAGAGGAAACAGAGTACCTAGCCCGACGAACTGTACGCCTTACCTCTACCCCTGCCCTATTAGAGACAAATAAAAATGCACGATTTAGGCAGAAACTCCGTCTCAGCCAACCAAAACCGGGCTACCAAGAGGCGTGATTGAAGCTAGGAGGGCAGGGGGGCCTTCTGTTCCGAGGCACACTGGAAGGCGTGTCACTGCTAAGGCGAAAGTGTCCTTGCACTCAAAGAGAAACAGAAAGGGGTGACCAAAATTACTGCATGAGGATGGACAAGAAAAGAAATAAATGGTAAGGCTATCGAAGTGCTGATGGGTTGCTATAGGCTACAATGAAGGCCCAGGCGCAACTGTCCCCCCACCAGTTCGAAACGGCAGGTCGAGTGCCAGAGGAGGCTGCGGCAAAATGGCCGAGATCAACACAGTAAACTACTGTGGCAGCGTAAAATGCTCCCGTCGGGGTCATCGATTAGCTCGATGAACAATCAACTGTGTTTCATGTTCTTTATTTTCTCGAGAACTATTTCACAACTTTCTAACTAACTAACTGGCTGGTGGGGCAACGAGAGTTCTAATTTTACAAACTGCCGATGTAACCCAGTAACGATAAAACATTTGAATTGATAACAGTGAAACTCCGTAATTTGTAAATTAACCCACGCCACGTTTGTATAGGCAGGAGCAGGAGCTTTTAGTTAAAAGTAATCATTGAGGCTCTGTCCTCAACATTGTACTGCGTGACTCCCATTGTAGATTCTTATTTCGAGGAAAGTCAGGGTGTAGGATCACAGCTCGGGATTTTGCTTGAATCTGAGGCTTCCCAACACTCCCAAAACCCTCGTAACATCATCCTGGCCATTGTGAAGTGCCCAACACATAGCTGTGAAGTGCATTGAGACAAGGTAATAATCGTGACTTCTTGCCCCATGATGCGTTTAATGAGAGAAATTGAAATTTCGGTTATCAGCGGTCGTATAAGATTACGTCGCCTTTTTACGATGTTTGTGTTAGCTATATCTACAAAATGCTCCCTAACTGTTTCAGAAAACTCCGCCTGAATTGACAATTGATCTAAGCGGAGCAGAAGTTGAAAGCGGCGAAAAGGTTTCCGGGAGAAAACACGTTCTCGTCGTAATTTCCCAATGCGGTCTTCAAATCGCACTGCAATGCGAGAATATACACAGCGTCCTTTTTTGGGCTACGACTATCCAACATACAGTCGCTGCTATCGTAAGAACTTATTATTTTAACTGATTACGTTGGAATTATTGAAATAACCGAACGGGCTTTTGTAGATTTACAACGGAAAACTCGTTGAAAAACGCTTTTGGTTTGTAATTTGTGAATACTACACGTATGTCAATCAGTCCCGCCATGCCAAATGCCTAGCTTAGCCTAGAAAACGTCAATTTTCGTTGTTACGTCGGGTCATGTTTCATATCGTTTATTGGTATTTTTTCAATGCAGAATCGAATGGGATGGGTCGCCAGTTTATTATGCTCTTGCACACCGTGATAGGAACGTATTCTCTATTCACTCCAACGTCGAAAAATATTAAGAATATAACGTGGCAGGAAAAGACAACTCACGCGGAAACAACAATGTTTTTACAGTACTTCCGAGACCCATCCCGCTTGATTCAGCATCAAAAACTACCAGTAAACGATAAGAAACGTGACCTGAGTACAACGGAACAACGAAAATTGACGCTTTCTAGGGGACTTTAGGCAATTGACACGGCGTGACGAGTTGAACTGATGGGTAGTTGGAGTGAGACGGGAGGTAGTGTGGGAAGTGAGTCCTGCCTCACTATATTTCGCTGCGATTTTACCTTTTTCCATCTAGCCACAGTCTTACACCTCTGAGCCCCGTCTTATTCGACTCAGCATCGAAAAATGCCTAGAAAACGACACCAAACGCGACGTAAATAAAATTGCCGTCGTTTCGTTGTCGGCTAATTTTTACTTTCCTTGGCACAACAAGTAGAAAGAAAAGTTATGGAACTGGCCGAAAAAAAAGAAGTTCGCTCCAGATCTTTACGTTTCAGAGCCTTCTGAAAACTTTGGATTTCTATTCATTTTAACCAGTTTTTGGCCATAAAAACCGAGGGATTCTTGAGTATTGGGGGCACAGTTAGATACCAAATGGAGTGGTTTTTTTTTTAGACCAACGGAACAGATATTTTAGACCACGTTAAAGGCCTGGGCGGCACACGGATATGGCAGATTTGGAATCTTGGGGGGGTCTCTCGTGTTCTTCAAACAGTATGTGTTAATTAAATTGATAATGCATTGTTGGGGGGGTAGGGGTGTAAAGAAATTTTCCTCTTATTTTATTTGGCCTTCAGAAAATGACAACCGTCATCTCGGAATGCGTTATGTGACTAAGCAGGGTGCAGTTAGTGCTGTGCTATTATTTACTCCTGGGTGAAAGGAAGATTTTTTTTTTTAACACTGACTAAATACGTCTAATGGGCTGGTTAGGCGTGAGAGAAGTCAATGGTTCAGCCTCTAGGTTCAACGCCTGAAGTAAATAGGGCTGGAGGACCAAGGCTGCTGCCAGAATGAGTAAATAAATAAGTAAATAAGATAGAAAATAAATGAAAGTCAAAGGCTAGGAAAATAAGGAAATACAAGTAATTCGGAAATAAGGTATGGCTTCTATTATAAGGAATTGAATCAAAATAAAATTGAAGCGAACGAAAATAAATTAGAGCTCAAGAATAAAAAAATAAAGAGATCTCGTTGGGGCCCTTGAATATCGGAGGTGGAGCAATGAAAGTTCGCTTACTGAAAACGGATGGACGTCGGAGGTGGACACGCGATCGCGAAAGAATGGAACAAGGTGAGATGAGATCAATCGAAATGGGGTGATGAAGGTAGTGGGGTGATGCTTGGTTTGAACTTGTTAAGCTGGATGTTGCTGTTGTGATGGGGTTTGATGAGCTTGAGGAAAGTTGTCTGGGTTGGCATTGTCGCTCAGAATCGACCGATCGGGCCTTAACTAAAGGAGCCCAATTAAGGAGGCCAGGTGCAAGAAATTTTTTGCTTGCGATTTAAACCAGGCTGCCCGATTCTTTCATACAATTGTAACGAGCTGTTATTGCAGAATACCTTTTACAATATTTTTCACGAGTCTTTCGTTTGCGCAGCCCAAACTCGAGCGTCCAGCTGTCAGCAGTACGAAGTTGGGAAGCACTGGTGAGACTATTCACGAAGAGTCGTCCAAAGAGGTTACCAAGAAAGGATCCAGCATTGGACGATCTAAATCGGTTAACTGTAAGTTTTTGTTTGTTTTTTTTTTAAAAGTTTCCTTAGCTCTACCAAGTAAAAAGGAAAGTTAGGCGGTCGGCTGAAATAAAAAGTTTCAGATTTTGACAAGGGCTTTTGAGTGCAGAAAATACGATTTGCGAAAACGGTGTGTGTGTGTGTGAGTGCGATTGGGAGAAAACGTGTCTACTGCTATATTTAACTTGCAGGTCGCTACAGGATGCCAAAATAAGGGTATGAAATAATCTGCCCAAAGCTAACTATAGTTATAGTTATTTAAACACCAAATATTTTTTTCTCAAAACCTCTCTAACGATTTTGATTGAATTTTTGTTACAAAAGACCGTTCCTTGAAATTACTCATTTGTGGGAAGATGACGGGAGCGTCACAATAAATTCCTATGCAATGAGCGTTAGTTACTATCATTAAACAATTAGGAGCAACCCGAGACATTCCGGAATTCGTACCACCGCTGTTTCAATGATTGACAAAAGTCGTGTTGACAGTCTCATTAACAATTTTCTGATCAAAATGACTGTATGTGAAGGCTCTTGAGAGAGTTATATCATTAGTATGTCATGGGGTTAGTGGTTTCGCTGTCATGCAAAAGCCTGGTCACTCGCTCGGCATCCGTCGAACGCAGACCTGCGGAAGGGCTGCTGGTTGTGTCCTTTAACCAGTCTCCCGGTAGAGAGCTGTTGCCCGTGTGTGACTGCGTGGAGGTATGACCCTGGGGAATTCCCGACCATCTGGGTGGAATTCTAAATCTGGTTGCCCACTTGATCTAACTATTTACAATGTGACAGATCAATTGCGGCCACGTTTATTTTCCATAACCTTCTTCACAACTGGGTGAAGTGGTTATAAACTTGCTTAATAGCTGTAGAAGCTGGAAGGTTATGCTGCTCTTCCAAAAACCGTCACTAACTGTTGTAGAAAGGGGAGTCTTTGAGTGAAAAGAAGCGGAGAAAATTTGAGGTTGCCATGTCCTGTGAGGAACTGGCCTGTTTAGTGGTCTGGCTCAACCCACTCTCCAAATACGTTCAGAGATGTTGGGAAAAAACTCATGTATGTCACGACCCTTTGATCAGTCAGGGCAAGTTTTCATTCAATGAAGAGGTCTATACAGAGTTCGGGTCAGAGCGGTAGAAGTTCCCTTTTCACTCTCCATTCATATACCATGCACTAAGCGGCCAAATTAACTGGTAACAGACTAGTGACCACTTGGAACCCTTTGGTAGATGTCTTATAGATCTTGGTGTTCCATAAGAATTCGCATTTGAATTTTCTACCCCAGACAACGGGGCAGTACGTGAGTATTGAGTCATAGTAGCACACACCCCAATTGCCCTTACTCATTGCTCGTAATGAGGCAAACGTTGCGAGGGAAGGACCTTTGAGGGCACCATATCCCGCCTATATTAATTCCCAAAGCCGTTTTTTCCTAAAGACGGGTTTTTTCTGTCGCGTAGAGAGGAGTCTGCTGGCAGGTTGACGCCGGGCGCTGGAGATTGACGTTCCACGCAGCGTGATGTTTTCCTGTGAGCGTCTTAAAAGCCATGAACAACCAGTTTCTCTTGAGCTCTCTAGGGAATCACGTTATCAACAATGTGCTCCCATTTCGTCAAGCGTCATGACACCTCCCAATGCACAACGCACGCCAGTGGGACACGTCCTCCGTTCTCTAGGAAAACGGTTGCATCCTTTTTCCATTGAACGACTGGTCGACGTCACCTTGCCATCGGACTCTGCTTGACGCGATGGAAAAAGCCTGTCGCTAGGAAAACACGGCTTAGGCCCTTGCTTCTCATGAAGAAGCCAGTGGCCACCAAAAGTTAGGAGCAACTCACTCCTGAACTTTGAGCGCTTCCCCCTTTTACGCTAATCGTGAAGTTATATTTTACCACGTACAAATTAACTGAATGATATGTAGATTGGAAAGTTGTGTGATCCGTCGCACCACCTTTACATTAATCTGTCTTCGCAAATTTGCGTAAAAAGTAAATTAAAGGTAAATAATTGTCGTTGCGAATTCAAACCCTTGTGTGTTTAAAGAAAGTCAAGTCATTTTGACATTCAAATTAGCGATCAGGAACAAGCATGTTCGCCTCATTATTACAGAGTGTTAGGTACATGTCGTTGAAGCAATTTAGCAAATTTCCACACGTTGCTATCACATTCCTCTGCAGTCTTGCGTTATCGAAAAATCTCCAAAACTAACATACCAATTAGCGTTGTATTCCTTAATATTTGGATAATGTCAGGTAGCAGTGCGTATTGCTAGGTGGCTTGTGTTCTGGACTCAACACACGAAACTCTGAAACTAACCAGTTTTGATCGACATAACAGCGATTTTGTGGATTAATTTCGAATGACTCTCGTGGAATTTGAGACCTGTCGTTTACGTTTACTGTTGCGTTAGGGATTGCGAGGAAGCGATATGCCACACTCCCTTGGTAGTTTTATTTATTACAGTGTACTCGCAAGGTACTGGAGCTGTAAGCGAATGGAAGAAATAGAACTCGCTTATCTAATAAAAACACATTTGATTCAATATTGTCGGCGGGTCGCTTTTCATAACTGACGTTGAAAAGATAGCAATCGAGAGCCCCAAGATAAAACCACCTGTCAATGAGTTTATATCCAGTAGAGTTTCGCTTTTCTTACGAACGAACTCTCCAGTTTTGCGGACGATCTCTTTTATTCTCATTTCACGTTTAAAATTGTCGAAGGAAACCCTTCTGCTAGAACCAGATTGTGTGTAAATTTCGCCAATTTCAGTCCTTCACACTAACCCATAACAACCAAGAGGTAAATTCAGGCAAAACCGATTTACCGATCGAATTTTTCTTCCGTCTATTACCAAACGATTGTTCTTAGGCTTTAAGTGTTTTGATGTGCTGGAGGGTTGAAGATGTGTTGAACACTTCAAAAATCCACTCGTGCGATAGCAATTGCTTTCGTATTTTAAGATCATTTTAGCGAATTTGCGTCAAAAATAAAGCAATAGCAATCGTGTGAAATAAGTTGGAGCGTGAGTTTTTCAAAATGTTTCCCTATCGAACCCTGCATTTCGTTACTATGCTCGATAATATTCAGTTGAAGGGAGCTAGGGTGTTCAAAACAAACAAAAATCCCTATCGAAAGATCCTTATTTTTAATTTTTTTAAACTCTGAATGCCCCATATTCGGGATGAGCACCGCAGCCTAAAGCCAGTTCTAATGTCTCACATGTCTATGCTTAGCTTCCTAAGGAATATATTTTCAACAGACGTCTTCTTAAATGTCCGCCCTCAGAGAAGTTGCACCTAGGACCCATAAATTCAGGGATTCCAACCGCTGTATTTTTACTAACTACCATTTCTCATGACTAACACCCAACAATAAGGACAGTAATGAATTTCCGGTGTATTGATTGCTCAATAATGGCCGTGGCATGAGTAGGAGAAACTCAATAAATTTCAGAACTTCACGCACTACCGTATTCTGCATAAATTGTGCAGTTGTTATACAGGTATGGTAGGTTCTTTGTAATTACTTTTGGATTCAAATGGACTGCGAAAACTACCGATTAATAACTGCGTTCATCAAAACTCGTTGATAGAAAAATAATGAACAAACGTGGTAAGAAGAGAACAGAGAAAAAGGGACTAGTTGTCGCGAGCGTACTGCATGAATTTATTTAATGACGTTTGGAGTTGATGCTTGTGTTCTCCGGTGACGCAGCAGTTGATTGAATATGTGTGCAGTGTGAATGTGGGTATTTTTGAAGTACTGATGACACCACACACATTATCTGAATGAAATTAGATTGGATTAATAGCTAAAGCCACGTAAATTGTTGAATGTTAGCGGTGTACAGGAAAGTGGTGATCTGTCGCCAGATATTTTAATAAAAACGCGAACAAGACCGCTTTGATGACCCGAATTTTTCTGGGGCCCTTCCTTTTATTTTGTATATCCCTCGCAGTTTTTAATATACTGCGGTAATGCAGGAATGGGAGGAATCACTTCCATTAGATACAAACACCTCAGTGTACCAAAGTGAACTCATCGCGATAAACTCGTGTATTAGCTCGCTTGTAACGAGGAAAATTAGGAATACTAGCATAGCCATCCATACTGACAACAAATCTGTGGTAAAAACACTGGGCAACCCAATAGTTAGGAGCTTCCTCATAGAAGAAAACAAATACAAAGTTGGGAAACCTCATCAACTAGGGAATACAGTTACTTTAAAATGGATACCTGGGCATAGAAGGTATATGGGGAATGAGAAAGCGGATGAACTAGCCAAGGTGGGGGCCATGGGACACATCTGTGGACCAGAACCGTTCTCACCTATCGCAATGCAACAACTGAAAACGAAAATAAATGAGACAATGTGGAACAACGTCAGGGACGAAATACACAACATGCCAAAATTATGGGCATAACTCGTTTTAACCTGCAACAAACCAATCGGGTACTGAGTTTAAGCATAATACGACTACGAAGAATCATTGGTATGTCATCTGGGCACTACGCAGTGTGTAAGATTCTTAACAGGGTCAATCAGGATCAACGTTAGGTGCCCGTGTGGTGAAATAGAAACGGTAGATCTCTTTCTTAGACAATGCCCGTTATGGTTTGGTACTAAACTCAATAAACTTGGGGAGGGAATACTAAATAACACTAGTTTGAGAGAGACCGAGTGGGAACAGATCCTCGAATTTTTGGAGGGGACCGATAGATTCTGAAACCCCTTTTAAAGAAGCCGAGACGACTCCCGCAAACTCTGGGGAGATGGGAAATGGGCCTGAATGGCCACGACTTCCGTCATTGTTCCCTCGGCCTTGGCTGGTCCCCTGATTTCTTCTATACTACGTTGTTGCGGGTTGTTTGTGGATTTTGTTTGATTCTGTGATGATCCACAAGAATGCGCTTGTTGCTAATGGTACAGTTGTAAAATCTGACGCTGCAAGCGGTTTTCTACCTTCGGACCACTTCTTTATTAGCTTTTTATGCACTTCGTACGTATGACAAGAACCAGCTCCACAGAAGAACTACTCTAACACGAAAAGCACTTCATTTCAGCCCACCCTAAACGCGAATCAATTGAAATTGTAATATAGGCACAATAATGTATAATTGTGCAGCCAGTTAATCATGAAATTCCGTAATAGTTCTCTCGATTTCACTCCACGTTAGGCTTCTGCAAGTTATTCTTTAAAAACAGCCTGAGGAAATTGCCAACCGTGCTGTAGATGCAGAGTAGAAATGTTTAATGTGCTTCACTCGGGGACCTCCTCCGATACACGCTTTATTTAACAACTCATATTTTTGTTTCCAGTCAAGAATAAAGACGAAAACTTGGAGGATGTCGGTGGTTCACCTACAGAAAGGCAAGTGAAAATAAAAGCTCGCCTGAGAAAGTTCTTCTTAAGACGTCCCACTATGGACTCATTAGTCAAGAAAGGCATTTGGAAAGGTCAGTGTGATAATTATACTATTTATTGTCGCAATAGGTTAATATTCAATGTTTACTAAGTGTGTGTGACACAGATGAATAGGTTTTCGCGTTAGATCGCACTCCACATAGTGGAACACTACCGAATTTAGTCTGCTTACGAGTTTATAAACGGAGAGGTTTGGGCGTTGGGAGAATTTTAACAGGGAGACGAATAAGAGAAGAAAGGAGAAGAGCGTGGGCTATGGAGTACTGTAGTCGTAAAAAGACAGGAGGAGTTTTATACTAAGACATACAGGGGAGGAGTTCGTTCTGATTCGGTTACTTGATTAAAAACTGTCGCCCTGTATTCCCTTGACTCATTATCGTTCGTTTTTCAGATGAGTCCGTTTTTGGAACGCTGTTGGAGCAAGCTTGTGACAGCGGCGGTGGTTGCAAGGATAAGGAGATCGGAAAAGTGCCGCTATTCGTCGTAAGATGCGTCAATCTAATTGAGTCTTCCGATGAAAATATGAAAACAGACGGTCTGTACAGAGCGTCTGGAAATCTAAGTCAAATTCAAAAAATACGATTACAGGTAGGTCGTAGTTGTAGTGCCAGCGATAAACTTACATGTCGGGGGCTGAGGAGTAGTTTTAGAGTTGGTCTTCCCAGGAGCCTGATGGAGACTGCCACACGCTGACGACCAAATCGAAGGAAAAAGCCGTCATGTGCTTCGAACTGTAACCATATAGTGCGAGCTCATCAAGCTGCAGGTGGCTGAGGAAAAAACCTCGCTAATCCGCAGGCTCCTTCTTGAAATGCAAATCAAGTACTTAGGAGTCAATATAGGTGAGGAGTGGCGTTTTAGCCAACACCTCCAGTCCCTCGAAGGCCTTACCTTCACAACGTTTGCCTCATAACGATAAATTAGCCCCTTGGGATGTGTCACCACGACACAATCCTTATCTACAATGCCATTTACTTAGGGGACGCTGTCTGGGGTAGCAAACTCACAATCAAACATCGATCACCAAGGCCTATAAGATAGCATCCAGTGAAGCACTCCAAGTGACCAGTTGACTAGGTTGTTGAGTGCACAGTGGAAAAATGGAGAGTGAAAAGGGAGTTTCTCCCGTGTTGGAAATGTAAACTGCTTCCCACCACTTCGCCCCAGAACGTTTCCCCCTCCTAGGTGTCCGCCTCACCTTTCAGAGCCACCATCCCATCCCACTCGCCTTCTACTTTCCATCGTGTGGTCGATCAAGACGAAGCCCTCGAGTTTTGTGGTTTTAATTGCGCATACTAACAATCTTTTTCTACCCCCCTTTAGGTGAAGCTTCCATTAAGTATCGTTCTGACGCAACAAAGCGGTTCCCGTCACGAAGTCCAGTGTTTCCCGACTGGGAAAAAGCGTCCGTCACACGCTAAAAAGCGAGTCCCTCGATTTCCTCTCTTTCCGTTCCTGTATTTATTCCCTTTTCTGATCGGCGAAGTCTCGGCATCAGCTGAGACACAGTTTCCAGACAGGGGGGAGAAATTAATTCGGTCAGATCCGGGAATACAGTCCGCTTCTAGTTCAGGAGAACTAGGGTTGGCTACCCCAGTATGTTGTCAACACCCTGCTATTTGATTCAAGTTCTATGCAATCGTCATATCCCGTCTGCACTAACATTTTTATGTCTAACTCATCACGAAACTTGTGGCGTGGAAGTTTGACATTGACCGGAAGGAAGCGGTTCTGGGAGAAGTTCCCGCAATCTAGCAGGCAATGTTAATACTACAGGTGGCTCAGCTCAATCGCACTTCCCAGTAATTCGCTAATTCTTCAATTTCCTTTCCGAAAAGAAAAAAAGGAATTTTATTATTTTATTTGAATCCAAAAAAGAAGTTGAAAAGAGAAAACCACAAAAAAAAAGCGCCAACATTTCGGCAGCAGTCTGTCTAGGACATGCTCTCCTTAGTCGTCTCGAATGTTTTTTGTTTTTTTCTTTGTTCATAACTTGCTTTGTCGTACTGTTCGAGGAGTCCCCTCGAAGATTTGCCGTTCGCCCAGTTCCGTCATGCGACCCACCCTCATTTACTTAGAGAGAAGTTTTTTATTTAATTTGCTATTCCACCCAACTCCCTAGTGCATCTATAAAGTAAATAAAACAAAGAGAAGTAGAACAGTTTATTTGTACGATCGCCCTAAGAAGGTGGCTAGTTTTTAAGTTACGCATTTTGGGTTTTATTATTTTTCTGTTAATGAGAATCATTTTCAGTTGTTATTTTATTACAATTTCCTTTTGAAAGTTTTTATTTCCTTTTAGTATATATTTTTTCCCTTCTCGTGGGATTCCTCCCCACCCGTTTATTTTTCTCAAAAAAATCGTACAAACTTGAACCCACATTACATGCATCCCTTTAATATGGAGGAATCACAGCTCAGACCAAAAGTAAATTAACTTTAATTTCGTTTGTCATAATTATCATTATTTTAAATTAATTTGCTTATGAAATTTTGTATTTAGTTTACGAATTGGGAAATGCAGTTGAGATAAAAGTGTTCACGAGTTCTTTCAATCTTCACAGATCGATCAGAATAACTACACTGGTTTGGAAAGAGAAGAAGACGTTCACGTCATGACGGGTGCCTTGAAACTATTCTTCCGAGAGTTGAAAGAACCTCTTATTCCCTACAAGCTGTTTACCAAAGCGATGATTGCCAGTAGTGAGTTTATGTTTCATTCGTTCTAATGAAGACCTGCTTAAATTATAAACATTTGTAATAATAGTAATTCGGTTGGCTCGACCAAGTTTTTTTGTGTTTTCAACTTTTGTTGAAATTATGAGGAAAGTGAATAGTAGTTAAAGAGTATCAGTCTGTGTGTTTGTTGTCCACTGTACCCGAGTTAACACTGAGAGGATCTGGGTGTAGCAAAAACTGGAGCGTGAAGTCTGCGATGAGTAATAACCGAAAGTTTAGAAAGAACAGAAATAAACTGTAGGCGTCGAATCCCCCCGAAATAAAATAATAAAAGGGTAAACTTGAAGAAATCAACGGGAACGAATAAATGTAAAATAAAATTTAATTCACAGAAAAATAAGTAAATAATAGTTGACCTTTTGGCTTAAAATGAATCTAAAATAATAAGCGCCCTTCTGCCGAACCTACCTATGGCATGCTGAAACTAAGAAAACAAAATAAATTACCCACTTCGGGAGCGTTGTCTTCTCTCTGAGTTCGAACCGCCTGAAAGTTTGAAAATGAGAAGTCGGAAAGCGGGAGTTCGAGACTTTTCGTATCAGGAGAAAAAGGGAGTACGAGGCATCAGTGAAAAGGGGCGAACACAGGGACCTGATTTCTAGGGAAACTTACACAACTTGCCACTTTCCCCGTTGCAGCACGTCGATAGCGAGGATCGGGTTCAGCGGGCGTTCAAACACCGAAATTGCCGCTGCACAAAAGGCGTATTATGCGGCACAATTCGGAAGAAGTCATAGGGAAGGCAGTAGTCTAGGGGGGAAACAGGCTGACTTCTTTAATGATCAGACAAAATTGGGACCTGTGGTCCTCTCTTCCATTTCATGAAATACGTAGTTTACGCACTACGTTCCAGCGTCAAATAATATCAAACATAATGATCTCCGCCAAAGACAAACAGATAACAAAAGAAAAACTTAAACGTAGACAATTGACATTGATAGACAACTAAGTTTAAAAACACACAGGATGAAAACATTTTTACATCAATTATACCTCTCGATTAACTGCAGTTTGTACAACTTTTTGAAGTCATGCGCGAAATGGGTAAATATTTCGGGAATCGTGTTATGCATTTTGGCGCCTTGGACTATAAATGAGTTACTGAAAGCTGGTGTGAATATGGTGTCGCACCACTCAAAACACTACACAAACGAAAACACGATTTACAGACCACCCTATACAAAAACCCTGCAAACTATTACAAAATGGTTTATTAGTCTCATGAACAGCTTGACCTAGTATTACTGCTCCGAGACCCATCCCTTTCAATCCAGCATCGAATACTAGTAAACCATACGAAACATGACCTGGCTACAATGGAACTACGGAAACTAAATATTCCCCCGGCGCCAGGCGCCCGTAAACGTCTGATGATTTTGCCCCGTCGGGTCGGGGAAATTGGGACGGGGGCTTCGAGCGAGCTAACCCGCTGCGAGTCGAAAGGGGAGTCGAGTGGGCGGGTGATCGAGTTTGATGTGACGGGAGGGAGTACTAACGACGAAACTTTGACTTCCGCTGTAGTTCCCGCGTTGTACTGCGTTTCGTTAATTTTTTTAACCATTTTTTGCCCATAACAACCATGGGCTTCGTCCGATCAGATTGCCGAGATGGCGGGCACAACTAGATACCAAATGGGATTTTAGTGCGAAAGAACGCATTTTTTAGACCACGTTAAAGACACAAAACGGCCCGGATGGGGGACAGCGGATGGACATTGCAAATTTCCATGCCTTGAAACGTACAGTATCAAATTTTGAGGGGGGTTGTAAAAAATTTTTCGTGACCGAAAACGAGTTATTATTCAGAATGAATAATAAACCAAAAGACTAAAAATCCACAATTGACAGACCATTCAAGACGTTCCAGTGGGTTTCCCCAGAGGTACATGACCTCCTCCCCCCCCTTCCCTGGAGCTCCACCATCCCATTTACCCTTATCTTCTAATATAAAGACCACGGCCAACTGACTGACTCCAGCACTGACTTAACGGCCAGACTATGATGTCTTTACATCGAAAGCGCTTGCCCACAGTAACTCACCAGCCAGAGGAGACTGACTCACCTAACAGGTACATTAACTTTAGTCAAAAATTTATTTTCGGCTAATTACATAACTTTTCTTTCTACCTTGGAGTGCACAAAAAAAAAAAAACGATGAAAATGGAGATTTATTAGGTTATCAAAGGGGAGAGAGAGAGAGACTGATTGATTGATTATGTTTATTTATCCACCAGGGGAAATTAGAGAGAGGGGAGAGCAAGGAGAGAGAAAGAGAGAGAGAGAGAGAGAGAGAGAGTTTATTTAAACAACCAGGAAGGATTAGGGCCATAAGGCCCTCTCTTCCATTTTTCCGGGAAAACAAACAGTACTGCATTTCCTCAGCTTTTTCGGTACTACATTTCAATAATTTACTCATGCATATAAGTGTACTCTTTAGTGTGCTCGCTTACAATGTGCAAAATAACTGCTAACAAGTCGCATTCATACCAGATAAATTACGTTTGTGCAAAATAAATTGCTTTCATTCCAAATAAATAACTAACCCTCACAGTTCCTACTCAGTCACACACCATTCATACCAGCTGGATGAGGTGTGTGAAAAACCCCAGCCAGCCTCGAGTCCACCCTCCTACGGACCTCCTCTGGACTCGACATGCAGAACGTTGGACCGTGGAGATCCTGAGACTGCCTGTAAAAATTAACAGAAAGGCAAAACAACTCATAGTAACGTATAAATCATAAAAAAGAAAACAATTCGGAAACAACATAGAAAAATAAAATCACTGAGCCCCAGCCTAATCCTATCACCGCCTCACCGAACTGGCCAGGGCCACCCA
Source organism: Pachypeltis micranthus (assembly GCA_020466155.1). Classification (NCBI taxonomy): domain Eukaryota; kingdom Metazoa; phylum Arthropoda; class Insecta; order Hemiptera; family Miridae; genus Pachypeltis; species Pachypeltis micranthus. The sequence goes on along the minus strand of CM035780.1, from coordinate 11,565,350 downwards.
CTCACTCGCCGTCATTCATTCATCCATCTTTCCTTAATGTACTGAGACACATAAGAGAAAAAGAGAGATAGAGATGACCGAAACGTTTATTTATTCTCCAAGGGAAGTTAGGGCCATAAGGCATAAGGCCCTCTTCTTCCATTTCTCCTGGAATCGACATACATCCTCTTAATATACAGCCTCTGACTCTTGTCACACCTTTTTCACTAGAGTAACACATTTCTCTTTCCACACAACAAAACGAAATAACCAAACAGGCCCCACTGACACATGAACACACAAACGCTGCTATATGAGGAGTCATTACTTCCTCCTCTTGTCAGCCACGGACGAATTAACTTAACCAGCATACACACAAACCAGTTATCTCCATCCAAGCCATAATAAATTACGTTCATACCTCACGCTCACTTACACGTAAACATTTAACTGCTGCTATTTAAGAGGAGTGAGTACTTACAAATACCTCCTCTTCTCATCAGACGATAAACTAACCTAATGCTCCCAAATTAATCGAACGAATCACTTCACGTAACGCAATAGGGATCGAGAAATTTGCCGTGTACTCGAACATTTCAAATAATCCCATATTAAGTTAACGAATTTCTCTTTCCAGAGAACAAAATTAAATTAACATTCTAAAAGAACGAGAAATTTCGAGCGCGTCTACGTTAGAAATTTTATCCTTTGTCAGAGTTAATAAACGTTCAAATTAAAATGTAATTGTCGAATTTTAGCCAAGTCAAATACGAAGGAGCGAATCAGCTTGCTGTGCGATATAGTGAAGTCGTTGCCGACGGCCAATCGAGATACTCTCAAGTTTCTCTTGCTGCATCTATTGAGGTAAGTTTTGATTTTCATTAACTGTAGAATGAATGCGCCTAGTGTTTATTTATTGAGGAATAACGTATACTGTGGTGTTCTGGACCGAACACAAAAATGACAAATTCTCTTAAGCTAGATTAATGAGACCGAATGCTCCAGAATGATTTTCCCTCTCTCTCTGACGGGGCTAAACAGCACAAGATAGACACAGTATGTACGTCAAAAAAGAAAGGAATTGAATATTCTCTTATTATACTTTATTATGTGTTTTCTCTTTCAAATGAATAAATAACGAGACTTCTCACTTATCTATATTAAGTAGGGCTTGACCAAAAAAATTCAAACAAAAAAGAAAAAGTGGTGCAACTCTACCTTGCTCTTGCTCAAGTTAGCGCGAGACAGAGATTTAGTGAACAGTATGAAGTATCAATCAAAGTTCTTCAGCTGTGGTGACTGCACGCCTTCACTTCCTGCTTCCCTTCTAATGACCAGCGGACTGGGCAGTTCCCACTCTTCATAGCGGCTGGAGCTCAGTGGGGACATCTTTTCCAGCTTCCCGCGCTTCTTTCAACGCGTCTACAGAAAATGTGCCTCCACAATATAAAGAACATTTACGATCATAAACGTAATACTAAATTGGTAATTGAGAATTTATTGCTGGGTGCTGGGTACGGTTAAAGATCAGCTGTTGCTGACTAGGGAAGAAGGCGTGGGAGGTAAATGTTCCTGTTCCAGTGTTGTTGTGTACAGGTACACGCAAATACGTGATGAATCTTGTAGTGAACTTAGCTTTAAGAGAATCATTGTAATCAACTTAGCTTAAGTACACAACCAACAAATAATATGTTTTTATAATATTTTATATCAAACTATGGAAATAAACCACTGACGGAAGGTCATCCACCTGGGTTTCCCCTGGGCCCAGGTCAACCCCCTGAGAACACTGGGGGATTCCCCAGCGCACGAAGAAGGGGGTACCTCGACCTGTATAAATATCGGAAGGGCCTCTAGCCACTGCAGGCAGTCCCATTCCAACCTCCTGTCTCAAAAAATTCTTTTCATTTTTAAATCAAAAAGAAAACGACTCTTTGCTTATTGAGTGTAGCTGTTACTCTACCCTGTAGAGTGTACTTGTCTCCTCAATAAACTGGTGTAGCTGTTTCTTCCCTTCAGGAAGTGTACTTGCTCCCGGTAAAATTGTAGTGCAGTTGTTGATCCTCCTTCAGAGGTTCGTACTTGCTCCTGCATACAATCCAATTGGTGCAGCTGTTGGCCCTCTTCAACTACCATACTTGCTCCCAATTTTTGTATGGATGAGCTGTTGACCCTCCTTCAGAGGATCGTACTTGCTCCCATATCTTTGGGAAATTAGCGTAGCTGTTGATTTTTATCATACTTGCTCCTATTTTCCTGTGGTGTAGCTGTTACCTCCTTCAGAGGTAAACTTGCTCCCACACGAGGTGTAACTGTTCCTCATAACGAGGGTACTTGCTCCCTCAAACTAGGGACACCTCCTTCAGGGGTGGACAAGGTAGAGTCACATTTTACAAAAACTAAATATGAAAGTCGGACATGCCAAATCCAACCAAAAAAATTATTAACTTCAAAATGTCATAACAAATCTTTTTTAAATTAGGCGCTTAGAGCTCCATGGTAAGCAGCTCAACTGTGACGGGCGTTCGCAGTACACTCCACCTAATTGAGGCGAAAACCCATCAAGGGCTCTGGACTGCACTTGAAGCTGCAATTGGCCGCTTGGGGGGCCTGTTACCATGACACTATTCTCATGTACAAGGCCACTTACTTGTGCGTGATATAACGACTGGCCTGTCGTTTTGGGTAGCGAACTCACAGTCAGTCGAAGGAGAGCACTGGCACAATCCCTGAGACCTGCGCTCGTGGTGGTCAGCTACCAGTTGAGTGCATGGTGGGTAAGTGGAGAGTGAAATGGGAGATTCCTCCACTCTGCGGTGAACGCTGGATATACCTCTCTATTGAACGAAAACTTGGCTCCCTAGATGAATGGGCATTAGATATATAGCAAGCAATATGGGAATCCTCGTTAAAGGGATGTACCGGGACGAACCAAACTCTTTCAGTCAGCGGACGCTCGTCCTGGGCCTTTGTGGTGACTGGGCTCCTCAAATGCCCTCGATTCGCTCGAAACTTCGCTCCTTCCCAGTTCCCTGTTTGTGGCGGTTAAACTTCCCGAGTGTAATTGAGAATAAAACTCGTGTGTTCCAATTGCATTCGGTTTATATCGTACCAACTCCCTGAATCACTTAGTGCAATATCACGCTAATATACCTGTAACAGGGACATAGCACGCTAATATACCTGTAACAGAGACATAGCACACAATCGTGAACGTCTTGGGAGAAAGAGGGGTTGAGCCACAGTACTAGACGAGCCAGTACCTTATGGGGCATGCTGACTTCAATGCACCACTTCGTTTCTATGAATGACTCTCCATCCTGCGCATCTTGGGTCCCTATTGTGGGGGAAACAATGAATCATGCGCTCCTTCGCTGTAGTTCCTATGACAGTTAGTGATGGTTATTGAAAGAGCACCCAAACCTTCCTGCTTTGACTGCCGTTATGCAACGCGTTCAGTGTCAATCAAAGTGGAGCGTCTGACACCTCTTCCAACACACTGGTTGTGACGAGGGGGGGGGGGCAGACTAGCGCTGGACTTGTAAGTTGGTTGATGCTTACCTCTCTACTTCTCTACCTCTATTCGCTCTTACATGATTACTTATGCCTTTAATTTAATAAACTGCTCCACTAACCCTCCGTCATATCTCCCAACGCTGAGACTGAATGTTGTGCCGCCAAAACGGGATCCCTCGTCAGGCACCTTCTCTCGAACCTTTATGCACGCCAATTTTCAGGGGAAAGTGCCCGATTTTCGTTCGCCTGTGTCCCAAAAGTGATTCTGTAGACGCCCGCTGGTCCTCTGAAATATCCATTAACCCCAAACACAAAGTTATAACTGTTTCCCCCAGTTTGCGAAGAAGATTACGACAATAAAACGTGGCCACAATTCGGTTAGTCCCTCGGAAAATAAATAGATCGAGCGGACCAAATAAAGAACTCCCTTCAGATGGCACGGATTCCCCAGGGCCATGATGGTAACGCATTGGCAACAGCTTTCTCACTGGGGGACCGGCTAAATGACAACCTGCCGTACAGGTCCGGGTTTGTTTGATGCTGCCTTGTCTCTTGCACGACAGTGAAACTGCAACCTCCATGATTTTTGGCTGCTATAACTCTCTTACAAGGGTTGAGGAACAGTCATTTTGACAAAGAAACAGACCTGTGGCGTACGTTGCAGTGTTATTCGCAGACTGTGTGCCAAAGAGTTTTGTTGCAGGCATCTGTGAAAGGAGACAAGTCTTAAATGCTATTTCATAAGTGTACAATAACATTAGTATTGCACCATTGTATGTTCCTTCATCACCACTTACTTCTATTTTCAGCCTCAAATTGTATTCGTTTTAATTTCCAGAGTGACAAAATACCAAGAGTTCAATCGAATGCACGTGGCCAACGTGGCAATTGTATTTGGGCCGACGTTGATGTGGCCCGAACAAGAATCGCTCAACATGGCCGTTGATTTGATGCAACAAAATATGGTGATAGAAGCGCTCTTGTTGAATTTTCATCACATTTTCAAGTAGTGACCAAATATTGTTGAATATTTCACTTCATTCCCTCGACTATTTTGATATGTAGCCCTTATATTTGCTTCAATTCTTGAAGAAAATTATTTTGGATATGGTTTGAGAAATGTAAGTCGCTCGGTCCTTTTGCGACGTATCCCGTGTTCGTTCCAGGAAGTATTTTTGTGAAGCTCTTCGCTCTTCGCTCTTCCTCCTTCAGATCGTCCATCTTTCAGAAGTAATTGACTGTCTCAGTGACAATAATTAAATGTAGGTTGAAGAATTGTGGGTTGGGAGGGGGGTGGGGCGGTAGAAGTCATACCGCGATTGTCGCTGGCAGCGAAAGGATATTGCTTTCACAGTTTCCAGATATTTAGTCTTTCAAAAAAACTAATGTATAAGCAACCATCGTAAGGATGTAAAATAAGCACGTATTACTCCCCCCTCTGCACTTGATACAATTCGTAACGAGCACCAGAAGGGCTTAGCTGATGTCGATACGCTTGATCACTGTTGCCTACGTTCACTGCTACCTGTCACGAAGTTCTGAAGCCTTCGAGAGGCTTCGACTTTCAATTGTAGTTTCCATCCAATGGGGAACTTGCACGAATCTCAAATTTTCTATTCGAAGCTTCATCTTATTGTCAGAAATTAGACGTAGTTCGAATGTACCTTCGTACTCTGACCAAATGAGTTTTTAACATGAGCGAGGGTCGTTATAGTACAGCTGCGCTACTGAATATTTTTTTCTTATTACATTTAGAGAACAAAGACGCCTGTTTGAATACAATTTGAAGGTGAAGAGCGTCCTAAAAAGAAGAAATGCTGAGCACATCGAGGGCTTTTCCCGTACCCTGAAAAAGCTGAGTAAGAGAGCCAGAAATACCATTTTTTGAGCCTGCAACAATAAGTAAAAATTTACTTTCAGGCTAGTTCTATGTGAAAGGTTCACGTGTGGCGTTCTGAATGCTGGAGAACTGTCTACTTGCACGTAGGTTGATGGGGATATCAGACACACCTTTTAGTGGTTATGAATGGCACTTAACCCGCAATTATCTAGTTACGAACATGCCGATTGTGAAGCTGTTAAGAAATTGACGCATAGATTGGGGTGTACGGCCTTGTGTATCTTTGTTAATGGCTGTGTTTTGTCGTTCGGGCATTGACGATTACAGCGTAGAGAGCTACTTTCTTTTCAGTCATTAACTGCCCACACCACCCCTTTCATTACTCCTTTCCAATTATTTTACCGTCTCTGTCTTCACCTTGCACCACATTTACCCACGATTTTGACTTGAAGAAGAAATCTTCGACTGGTGGAGCAAACCCTACGTTTGATCTGTCTCAAAAATTTGGGTCTTTCACATTTACGCTCTCCAAATATTTGAACTTGTCGACTCGTTAGACAAATCAGGCGCCCTACGAGACATTCTTGGGGGCTCTGTCCCGTAATATGCGACCCCCACCCCCACCAGGTCGTAGTTGGGGTGTGCGAGACATCATCGGCTAGAAAAAAGAATACTCCTGACCCAAATCTTTGTAAGCGAGGCATTTAGACAAATTGGGGGATGTTAACGGGTTAATGCTGGCACTGTTGAACCTGTTTTACACACTCATGTCACTCTGAATTGGTATAATCGTGAATTACCATAATTCTGTAATAGAATGAATCGGGTTTTAGGCAGTAACGAGCCACTGCCTTTAGTAAACAGCTATACGAGGTGCGTTCTTCGATTTTAATGGCATTGTGCGTCACGAATTCTCGCCACAAGGTCAAACGGTCAATAAGGAGTACTACCTACAAGTTCAACGCCGTCTGCGTGAAGCAATCTGAAAAAACGCCCGAATTTGTGGAAAAACAATGTACCCCTTAGGGCGGATGAGCCGAGTGACCTGCAACTCGGAGTTGCACAGGAAGCAACCCTGGACAGGTGGCAGGGCTGGTGGTACATGGGTCCTACAGCACGGCACCTCCGCAGCATACTCCCTTTCGTAGAGGGGAGACTTCGAATGAAATGGTGGCGACCGACCTTCGGGGAAGTGTAGCTGCTCTCAGGCCACGGGGCCTTCAATGAGCGGCTGCACTCCTTTAGGTGCCGCATCTTCGATGACTGTCTCTGTGGGAAGGCACTGTGTAGGGTGCATCTCGTATCCTCTACTCCTGCCGGCTTTATAGGTACGGCCAGCTTCCTCCAGTTGAAAATGCGCCCGAGCTCCTCTCCAGCAGGGCTGCCATCTGCTGGTTTCGCAAATTTGCTCAGGCATGGGCGAACCGGCGGAAGGAGACTACAAGCAATACCCCATAATTAGCTCAATGCTGCCGCTGCAGATCAAAGAACCATCCCCCGATGTACAGTCGTGAGCCGCATGCCTGCTCCTCTCCCTCGATACACAACGAGACGGCAGGTCTGATTATAAGGCCTGGCTTGTTTCCCCATCAGGTAGAGAGAGCTAGTTAAACTTTCTAGAATATATACAGTTTCCCCGTGTGTCTGTAATCTCGTCACTGTTCATGTTGCTTTGAATCGACAAATAAGGTACACAATGGCCTCATCTTACAGCTTCCACGTACCTCTCTAATCTTATTGCACATTTGAGACATACCTTCGCTTATCGATAGCGTTTGGCGTATTTTCGACATAATTCCTACTTGAACGTTCCAAAAGCATATTCCATTCACTGAAAACGGGGCATTTTCTCGATAATTCGCGAGCTCGATTTGAACATTTTCATCACAGGCTCTTGCAAGTTTCCCATTGCCAAATTGCGTATTTTTAGTACTTACTGTGATAAATTTCTTCCTCATTATTACGCATATTCTGTTCAAACCTTGTCACGTTAAGTAGTGTCTAAAGTAGTATTAAATATAAAAGAGAACTCCGCCTTGTAGAAAGTGACATTGTTGTCTGGGTAATTGAAACAATATTCGTATTGCCGCTTCCCCCGTAATATTTTCATTCAGTGTTTACGTCGGCTCGGAATATCGTGTTGATTGTAATTTGTGTAGATTAGTATAATTATACGTTGTATTATCTGTTATATTTGCAATTATTATATTATTTTTATATTGTTATCTATTGAATGAATAATTTAGACTGTTCCAAATGTTTTGGTGAGCATGTAAGAAGTGTATTTTCATCGTTGAGATAGTGGGCCATTTATTTCCATGATCGTTGCTACTACTCGTATTGATTTCGTCCCCGACGAATCGTGCGTAGTTTCAGACTGGCTCAGTACGTCGGAGTGTCGTCCTTTCAGTTCAGCTTTGTCAAGAATATTATTTTGGCATTAAATCGCTATGTATTTGTAATCGGCTATGTTTTAATTTTACTCTGGAGTGTCAAACTATCTAAAAAGCCAATGTAGTTATATGCGAGAGTCGTCAAGGGGCAATAGTCTCATTTATTTTGCAGGTAGCAGTGATCACGTTTGATTCCTTAAAGCCTGAAGTCCATTTTAGTTATGTAATTGTTGTTCCATTATGCATAAAGTATAGGAAAATCTAAGACAAGATTTCCACAAAGTTTGTGATTATAAAATTCTAATAAATCGTTATCAGTGATTGCGCGTTTTAACTCACAACAACCCTGCAGTACCTAAGAAGGCTAGCTTTGAGAATTTTTGTAACGCTGTGTACTAATATTTTTATTTTAATCGCAGTTGGTAAGCCGACTCAGAATATTTCAAGAGTTGATGATGAAATGTATGTGTGCAATGCTACATTCACTGCATTGAGGCACTTGCCGAGGTGAGTTACTTGTTCCTTGTGTTATAGCCAAATATATTGTGGTTTCAATGACTCAGGCTGGGCCCAGCGATCTAGGAGCCAAGGGAGCTGAACGTGGACCCCCTGAATGAGCCAGACGCTTTGTGGATCGTGCGACCCTGAAGTCTAATAAATCTTTTGGGCCAGATAGAATGGGGAAAAAATGCTAAGGAAGGCTGAGTGGACAATTTCCAGCGGCCTCCTTAATTTATTTAATGCCTGCCTGCAGGTTGGACTGTTCCCCACTCAGTGGAAAACTGCGCGTGTTGTCACTTCAAATGGGAGGTGATCACAATCAGTCAGACCTATGATCATGGATATCTCTCGGCCTTCTTTCCGTATTAGGCAAAACGTTGGAGATCTGATGTTGCAGTCCCTCGAAGGAGTCTTTGATCCCAAACTGTCTGGCAGACAATATGGGCATAATGGTATATCATTGTTGAAATCGACAATGTTTCCTTGGAGGCACCAGCTAAATGTGTCACAGCGAAGGGGCATTTGACAGCTTATGGTGGCCATCACTCAATGAGCTGAAAGGTCAGGTGATTCTGTGTAACCTATGCTTCTTTGTCAGAAGTTACCTTAGTTCGAATGCAGGCATGTTTCAGCCCAGAGAATGATGGAGAAGGGATGCCCACAGGGCTCAGCCCTTGAACCAGCACTCTGGAATGACTTCTTTGAAGGTATTCTCGAGAGTCATAGAAATACTGACTGCGAATTGTGCGCCTACGTGAACAATCTGACTATGATGCTCTGTACTCAATTGATTCACTTGATTGAGGCAAAATCCCATCAAGTGCTTCGATCTGTCACCCAATGGTGCGAGCGTGTCAAGTTGCTTGCACCCTATCAAATTTTATATACATTGTTTATTATTTATTTTGCTGCTCTCATATTAAATGGATGAAAATTGTACCTTACTACATTGATCTGGGCTACATACAAAAATTAATCAAACGTTAAAGCTGTTTGTCGTTTGGTTGTTATGATAACTATAGTTAGCCTATAACCTTATTTAAAGTGCCATATTGCGTACTGCTACATACTGAATATCACATTTACGATTTGGTTTAGCTATTGTTTCTCAATTTCAACCGCAGACATACATATGAAGCAACTCAAGCAATCCTTCCAGGTAGGGAAGGAATAATTTGTACTAGGCAGCATGGAAGGAGATTGATTCTTTCTCCTTGTCAAGGAAATGATAACATGAGACTTTTTTTTAATTAGTAGCTTAATTTCGTTTTCCTTACTAATTCAATTTTTTTTAAAGTGTTGAGTTTAATTGGCATGTCACGAACTCAACTCGAATTGGCATTTCTCCGTCATTAGGAATCTCAATAGTAATGGTTCAATAAACATAAATTTATTTGTTCATGCTGAAACACTTGAGGACGTGATCTCCCATCTTTGCCATAATACATTTGAAGGTGAGGACTCGATTACACGGAAAGAACAGCAACCAGCGAGAGTTTCTAGAAACTTCGACGGGCCACCATTTTCAAAGACGAAGAAGAATAACTTAGAGCGCCAACACCAGCTACAACACTTCCATCATAATCGAGATTCTCAAAACAAGTTTTTTGAAGTAAAGTTCCTCAACCTGTGGATTTTCCTCTTCGTTGACTGATCATTGAGGTAAATATGGTCGTACTGAAAAAAGCGTTTACTTCGCTTTAAGTGAAATACTTGGACGTATGAGTTTACAAGTTAGCTATACTTCTCTCAACTAGTTACCCTCTTCGTTGTGATTGTCGTTGGTACACCGCCCACGAACTAACTTTGGAAAACCGTCATAGCGCATATGATAACTAGATATCAACGGGGCCTTAAGACGATAAGACTTTCGCGTAATAGTTTCACCGTAGTTGTTATTTACTATTTCCAGATATGTTCGCAGGTAATACAATTAGTTAACAATTCGTCTGTTCGCCACTCACGCTTGGTGTCACTTTTAACAGAATTTTGTATTCACGAGCCTTAATATTCAATTTTTTTGATTAGTAATCGGCGAATCTGCCTCTGACCCGGGGGAAATGGCGACAGATATTCTTATCTGTAGGGTCTTGCAAATTTAGCATTTTTGCGTGGCGGGAGTCAAAGAGTCACTCCACTCCATTTACTTGGTGGTAGTTTTTGGAGTTGTGGGCGTGCTCAACTTCTCATTGGGGTGTCGTAATTGTTTCAGAGCGCATAGCGGTAATTTCAAAGGGGGAAGGGTATCTTCTCTCCTTATCTATTGTCATATCTAGGTCAGTTTATCAAATTGTCTCGAAAATACGAATATTTTCCATTTTTTGTCAAGCGATGTATTGATTTAAGCGTTAGTCGTGAATGGTTAAAGTATCGCGTACGAACGGTTTTTGTCAGTTGTAACACAGTGTTAAGCGCCTTTCGTATGTCCTGCTCTTTGAAGTATTACTCGCTAGGTGTGTAGCATCCACGAGTTTGCGAAGGATGCACTACAGAGCTCTCAGAGCACTTATTTCGGATGACATTTTTCAATGTGCAATGATTTGCGTGTGGCGGATATTTGTAGTAGTTTCTACCTGGTGATGCTTTGCCTTGTGCTACTGTAACTTAATGGTTCCTACTCAACCTAAGTACTCAATTCGAAGGTGCAGCAGTAGTACTGTCAATACTGGGTTTGAAACTCGTTACGCGTTTAAAGTTTTGTTCTTTTGAATAAATTTCTGCCAGATTCAAATTACACCGTTGGGTAAATTCCCAATACAATTGTCCGGTTCTTCAATTCGCGATTAGAACGCTTTACAAGCGTCAATGTTACTGGTGTGCCTAACAGTAGCGGTAAGAGTTGAGCCATGTTGTGTCGTAAAAGTGAATGTAAACAACGCGCGCGAAACTGAGTCAATGTGGACAAACAGGGCGCGCCTAATGCAACAAACATTTGACGACCACAAAAATAATAGATATCACCCGCGTAATGCAGCAGAAAAGATATTGCCGATCACAAAAATAACTTAAAATACGACTCACCTCTCAAGTTACCCATCCGAATTTTGGGGGGTGCTGTGATGACTTCAAATAACTCTGTCATTCGTTCCTCCGTGAACCACATTCGTCAGAGATGAAACCGACACTCACACACCAACCCACAACACTTTGCAAGCCCTTTTCTCTGAATCGATGAAACAAAGTCGTATTAATTTGCCTATCCACCACGGCTGGTCGAATTATAACAAACAAATAAACGCGAAACAAAACGGATACGCGACAAACGAATACGAAACTCGACAACTGAAGAACGACAATTCGGTTACAACGGAAAATTGACGAAGTGTGTTCAAATATAGTTCAACGGTTAGTCGAGCGATTGAATTCGTATTTTGAAGAATACTAATGCTAGACAGTTGCCAGTGATGAAAGTTGTAACTAGCACCAGTATCAGTGACGCTCTTCAATGTTCCGAATCGCGAACTAAACAACTGGGCAAACGTACTCGCGCCCATTGTTTTGGGAATTAGCCAACCGTTGAATTTATCAAAAATTAGGTATGGCATGAGCATGCAAATTATACCTGCAATATGTTGTGCGGCTCTGGATGTCATTTTCCTCTAATGTACAAGAAGTGATCTCCAAAAGGCGAGTGTCCAAGTCTTCACACCATCTACTCTTCCTTCTTGAAATTCTTGCATCAGTGTTGTGTTAATTCGAGTGTTTATTTATCGTGACTTGTGTTTAATGATAAACAAGTTGTGCGTGAAATTTTGTGGGAAGTGATAGTGAAGTGAAGAGGGTGTGTTATTAGTAAAACAACACTGCAGTTTTGTTAAGTCGACAAATGTTTCTCCTGATATCTTCCCGATGCTCGCGAATAATGTTACTGTGATGATTATTGTTGGGAATGTCCAGGCCTAAATCTGCTTTTAATTTCTGAACCTTGGAGCGTTAAAATACAATTTTATGTTAACGTCAACTACTCGTTAAATGTAGGAACTAGCATTTTTACTTCATTTCCATAGTAAAAGTAAAAGGGGTTCCTTTTGGCTTAGGGTTTCGAATCAGTTTAGGACAAAACTGCTTTCCGTTTTTTCAGAACCGTGCTATTAGCTTAACACTTCTCACAATAGATAAAACCGCCTTGAAATCTTGACTGAACAGACAACTGTAACAATTTAACAATCTGTGATTTATAATACATCTTATTTATTCATTTCATTTTCATTTGTGTATAGCGATAAATGGTTTGGAACCTTTTTAATCGACTGAAGAAAAAAGTTGAATTCTCTTCAGAATTACTGACTAAGAAAACTTTATTTGAGAAAATGATCGTGTCTGTGCGTCAGTGAATGCAATTGAGAGGAAATGGCTCAACCAAATCGACTCAAACTTGATATCTAACCGAATGCTTACCATGAGACGTCGAAATAAGGGTATGCGTCGAATCCGCCTAAAACTAACTATAGTTGTCATAGTGATCGAAACCCTAAACATTTTTACTTTCCTTGGCTCTACAAAGTAGAAAGAAAAGTTATGTAATCGGCTGGAAAAAAAATTTTGAGTTCTCTTCAGATCTTTACTTTCAGACCCCCCAGAGTCCGAAAAACACTATTTGGGAAAATGGTCTGTGTATATGTGTGTCTGTAAACGATTTTTAGAGAAAACCACCGTACCAAATCAGCTCAAACTTCATATCTCCCCCACAGGTTACCATGGGACGCCAAAATAAGGGTATGAACAAAATCCACCGCAATGTAACTACAGTTATCATATTGATCAAAACACCAAATATTTTTTTTCTCAAAAACGGCTCTAACGAATTTGATTAAATTTTTTACATTGATAGCTCTCAATATGCCAACTATACCATAAAATTCCCATCTATGGGAAAATGACGAGAGTAGCACAATAAATTACCAAAACTATCGACGAAATCGACTTTACCGCGGTTTTTAGAGAAAACAACCGTATCAAATCAGCTGAAACTTGATGCCTAGCCTACAGGTTACCATGGGACGCAAAAATAAGGGTATCGGCAAAATCCACCGAAAGTTAACTATAGTTATCATAGTGATCAAAACACCAAATTTTTTTCTCAAAAATGGCTCCAACGATTTTGATTAAATGGTTTATATTGATAGCTCTCAATAAGGCAATGATACCATAAAATTCCCATTCGTGGGAAAATGACGAGAGCAGCACAATAAATTATCAACATTTTCGACGAAAAGCGTTTTTAGCGCGGTTTTTTCCTTATAAACTCCGCTGGAATGTTACTAGAATGTTTAAAAAAATTGGTATTGTAATCCAATCCAATAACTATACGGTGAGTGTTTGAAAACGCTAATGAGATACATGGGGCTCACTCCAGAAATTCCTGAATTTCAACTACCGCCGTTTAGCCTACTACCAGTTCTAACGGTTTTTACCCAATAAATCTGCAAAAGTGATTACTATCCTTCTTCAAAAAATTCGTGTTTACAGCCTCATTAATTTGTCTGTGTACCAATTGCTCAAAAATGGTCCGGGAGTGAGTACGAGCAGCACAACAAATTCCGGTATTGTAAGCGCTACCGCTTCCTGCTGCCGCAAAGCGTTGTTTGACCAAGTTCATATTAACTCAGTTATAATTGAATTGATTACATAGAATTAGCCATGTAAAAAGTGAATTGACGTAGAGCAAAGGAAAGTTGTGTGTTGCAACGCACCAGATATTTTTTCTCAAAAACGGCTCTAACGAGTTTGATTGCTTTCTTTGTATCGTCAACCCCTAATGACACGACAATACAATAACATTCCCATTTGCGGGAAAATGACGAGAGCAGAACAATAAATTTCGAAACATTTCGACGAAAATCGATTTTAGCGATGTTTTTTAGTAAGCTTGTAGTTGAGCTCCTCAGAGTTGCAGCAAGTCGTTACTTATGCGGTTACTATAGTTTGATTATTGAAGGTGTCATCTCAAATTATGATAGTTGACAATTACCGAATAAGTTGTAAAAGATAAGGAACGTACAGTAACTGCCTCATTTCCAAACCTTGTTGCCATTACACCATTACGTATGTAATTGGTGTTTTCCCAAGTCATTGAAAGAATGAATGGTCATTTCAGAAATAAATCAAGATGTCGGATCTTTGAGGATACCGTCGAAGAACATGTAGCACCTTACGACCAGCCTGGGACTCAGAAGCGCCGAAACTTTCGAAACGTTTCCCCTCCCCACGCATTTCCTCGTCTCCAATCAGAGTGCATCTGAGGGCTAACCCTTTTGGGCGTTTTAATCGAATCTACTTTTGCTAACCCCCGGGGTGCAAAAGCTATAAAACCAAACACTCCTCTGCGAACGCGCGTACATAGCGTTGGGCGCAATTTTTTTCCTGACTCAGGCGTTTTGTATTTCATAATTAACGCACAATGTCGGAATCCGCCAGCTCCGCTTTAGGCACCCTTTTTCTCTTCTCTGCGCTAATGTTTACTCTCCCTTTTTTGGTTTTCTTCGGAGTTAAAGATGCGGCGGAAAAACATACGGCGTTAGAACCGTTTGGGGTTTCCGTTGCCGCCGTCTCATCCGCGGTTATTGTGGTGAATGTAATTATAGTTTTATACGTGTTTCGAGCAATTCAGTCGGCCAAGTTAGAATACTATGAAGACAGACTTAATAAAGTTGACTAATTCTGTAAGGTAACAGTTTTCCTTCGGTTGCCTCCATTTTCGCTCGAATCAAATTTTTTTTTGTAGGTTTAAATGTAGAACTATAGCTGTAGTTATTTCTGTAACGCGATATGTAAATAAGACTCTTGTTTTTGCTTTCCGTATTTTCCATACTCCTACTGAATTCAATTCAGCCATTTTGGACAAAAATGCGATTTTTTCTCGAGTTAAATGACTTTAAGGCGAATGCAAAAAATACTTAACATTACGTCAAACTCGAGTCGTTGAGTGTCAAGTATTAAGTAGTCTTGTCTGAGAGTTCTCAATCATTTTTATTAACGTCTTCGTTTGACAACAGTTCGATTGATTAATTGATACTAGTCAGTCGTGGCGTTTTATGTGAAAATATCAACTAATTGTTAATAAACTTGTTTCATTTTGAGAAAAAAATATTGTTTTGTTTTTTTCCCTCTCTTAATCTCACGATCTTGACGCTAACATTTATTTATTTATTATTAGACAGCGTCTTTCGTATAAATAGGGGCTCTTTTTTTTGTGCCTTTTAACAAATCATCGTAGATAGTGAATGCGAATTTTTTTTTTTTTTGAAAAATAATCTCGGTTTTTACTTTCCGCTACCCAAAAGAAAAAGGGAAGTATAGTAATCGAATAAAAAAAAAAGAAGTTGTGTTTTCTTCAGATCTTTACGTATTGAGGCCTGACAGGCGTCTGTAGTTCGATTTGCGGGAGAACGGCTGACCGTCTTAAGCTGGTTCTTTTTTAGTTTTGTTCGTTATTTTTTGTAAACGCAAAAATAAGGTTATGGGCGATTTCGGCCGGTGGGAAGGGGTGGTGGGGGACGAAAATGTACCAAAAACTAGGGTTTTCGCATTTTTCTCGAAAACGGCTTTAACGATTTTGATTAAACTTTGAAATTATCTTCTACTAATCAATACCTAACTTTTCTTTTCTATACAGATCTCCATGAAAGTACGGTGAACGGAGATAAAGGCATATGAAGCAAAAACAGGTTTTTTAAGGTTTTTGGCAAAACGGTTCGAACGATTATCACCAAACTTTCAGGATGTTTTCAAATAGTTAATACCTACGTATTGTTCTCAATAAACGTTCCTCTAACAGTCCATTGAACAGAGATAAAAATGAAAATGTGTCGAAAATAACGTTTTTTCGAACATTTCCGTAAATTCCAGGGTAACTTCTTCACCAGATGTGATAAATTCTAATGGATTGTCTTTTAGTCACCCATAGCAACATTTCGTTCTGTATAATTATTTCTGTATATATATGTTGAACGGAGATATAAGCCAATTTAACTCAGAAAAGGAGATTTGTCGAATATTAATTTATCGGTATACCAATTTTCTCAAAAACGGCTCAGACGATTTCGATCAAACTTACGGAGTACTCTCAGCTTACTAGTCCCTGCATTTTGTTCTGTGTAAATGTTCCCGTAGAAATGCGTTGAATGAAGATATAGCGCCCGCACATGTAGCTGGCGTTCGAACTTAGAGGGGTGGCGGAAAGTTGTGTGTTGCTACGCACCGCTCGTTCACTTTATTTTTGCCTCATGGAGTTCGGGTGGAGTATGCGCCTTCTCTAAATTCGGTACGTCGCTTCGCTAGCAACGTATATCAATTCAACACTTGAACGATCTTCGATCAATAAGCATTCCCCGAGTGCAGCCACGTTAACAGTTGAGACTGGTTGACAAATGTAAACGTAATGAACCAAATCGCGTAAATAATGGAAAGCGAAATGCAATCAAAGTGTGTCATCGCCCCAAACGTAAATAGACATACCTGTTTAGTGAGCCCGTCTTCTCTGGTCTGTTAACTTCAGTAATTTACCTACAGGCGGAATTAACCCAATTACTTTAATAGTAAACAGCCGTGTTAAATTATAAATAGCGCTCACTTATTGTTTCTAGGCTACCGAATGGGTGGGGAGAGGCCGTTTTAATAATATTTGGCGACTTGTTTCGCCGCCGGCAAATGTACTGAAAAGATACTTATGTCAAATGCCTCCTTACCACTCTGCACCCGCGATGGCATTTACTCTGCACGTCGCATTCAGGACGTAAATACTTGTCTAGGATCGAACCGACTTTCACGCAACATTGTGTCCACTTTGCACTCTCAATCGATAAAACCCCCATGTGCGCGTACATGGCTCGTCGGAAAATTGCGCAAAGAAGAGAGGGGAAAGCGCGGTGGAGGAGGTCGTTCTCATCGGTGTGCCTCAAAACGTAATGATCTGAAGAAAATCCAACTTTTTTGTTTTATACGATTCCTATACTTTCCTCGCCTCAAACGACCTAATTTTATACCCGTATTTTTTCATAATCCTTCGGGGTGTGAATTTTATTATCAGGAAACTAGGGTT
Source organism: Pachypeltis micranthus (assembly GCA_020466155.1). Classification (NCBI taxonomy): domain Eukaryota; kingdom Metazoa; phylum Arthropoda; class Insecta; order Hemiptera; family Miridae; genus Pachypeltis; species Pachypeltis micranthus. The sequence continues at coordinate 11,548,081 of CM035780.1, read as the reverse complement.
AGACAAAGGTACAATTAAGGTCGTCCTGGTTTCAGTGAAAAATACGTTTTTCAAAAACGTTTGAGGGTTGCGAGCTTTCGATTCGATTTCTAGTCTCATACAGATTTCTTTTGACGAGTTCAAGTTCTTTAGTAAACACTGAACGAGTTTCCTGAAACGACTAAAGTCTTCCCGGATTATAATACACGATCCTTACTCTTTACTCAAGGCATATATCCGTACTCATACATAATTACATAGAAGAGAGGGGAAAGCATGGTGGAGGAGGTCGTTGTCATTGGTGTACCTCAAAACGTAATGATTTGAAGAAAATCCAACTTTGTTTTTTATACGATACTTTCCTTGCCCTTTGGGTAACGGTAAGTGAAAAAGTTGAGTTATGTCAGATAATTACATAGAAGAGAGGGGAAAGTGAGGCCTCCTGGATCAGAAAAACCTTATTTACTCACACTGTGCCCAACAAAGATAGTGTTCCACGATCGTGCTTATAATTGGGTAACAAGCCCAGGCCAGTGTTGCCCTGGGGGTTCTTTAGCACGTGCCAAGTCGCACAGGTGTGGCTCTGGTCCATCGGGCTCGCTCCCCCCACCAGTCACAATGACAAGTCACTCAGGAGCGGGGGTGGGTATAGCGCCTCTACATGGTGTCACTAAGAGGGCAAGCAAAGGGGACGTGCAAGGGCAGTCATCGAAAGCGCAGGTGCGGGTTGAAGACCTTGTGCTCAGTCAGTAGTTGGGTCACGAGGAAGGAGAGATGCGACTCCTTCATTGCTGTCACGCGATGCCAAACAGAGGGGAGAATGGCGTATAAGTATATATTCTGAGAACTCTGTCAAGGGCAAGTGCGAATTGATGCTCAGCGGAATCCCTTAGACGTAGTCCAGGCTCCATTGATCCCAAGCCCCCCCCACCAGGTGCAGCATGCGATCCAGCAGGGGGGAGGTGGACCTACCAGAACGTACGTGCTTCTTAACGTTAACCAATTCTCAAAACCAAACCAGACAATCTTCCGATCTACACACACATTTTGTTCTCTCCGATAGCCATCAACGGAGGCACCATTCATAATGACGTTATAACGTAAGACTCTGTGAACCGTCCTAGTTCGTTTATCACATTTTCTCAGGACTTTTCTCAAGACTGTCGAACGCCTGGGTGGTGTGAAAGATGACAGAAAAACTTGTCCTGCTTGCACCTGTATAGTCCCGTTAATCACGTTCCGACTAAATTGTCAACGAACTTTGCAACCTCGTTAGTCATTCCATGTTTCAGTTATTCTAGTTAATAGAAATGTCATTTGTCATTTCCAGGCGCCAAGATGTCTTTATTAGAAAAGCAAGAAACTTTATTAACTCAAGCCTTGACGACTGTGAAGGAGCAGGCCTTCGAAATGAAATTAAATTTGGATAAAGGGAAACTTATGGATGCCCTCAAGCCGGCTAATATGATGTTGGCAGAACTGCGCACGTCTCTTCTTAGCCCCAAGAGCTATTATGAGCTTTGTATCCTTTTTATTGGCTTGTTAATCTCTTACGTAATTATAATCGAGTTGAGACAATTATTAAATGTTAAATCGAGTTATTTCCTTGACAGCAATATTTAGATATGGCGATTTCAGATCAACTTCGTCACTTGGAATTGTATCTTTTAGAGGAGTTCCAAAAAGGGAGAAAAGTTGACGACCTCTACGAGAAAGTACAGTATTTTGGAAGCATCGTGCCGAGGCTGTGAGTATTTAGATTTACTAGCGTAATTACAGTCAACTTGGTCGGCTAATTTGTGAAATACTGTTTCGTCAATTCAACCATAGGAGGTTAAATGTTGTGACTGCTTTGATATCCCTGTTGGTAAACTATGCGAAACCCGAGGGGGCTGAAAAGCTGCCTGTCGGACAAGCCCCGAAGACATCGTAATAAGCAATATGGTAATAGTTCGAGCACAACAAAAGACGAGCCCAGTAAGGAGTCTTGTTGACTGGAAGTCCCACAGCTGACTAGGTATAGTTGCTGTCATCCAGGAGACCTGGTTGGAAGTCAGTGACCTGGTCGACAGTTGAATCAGAGTCTGCTGGTCTGATTCTCACGCACCGAGGACACCCTCACGCCCCAACACACTCAGCCCCTACCCTTTTAATCCCTCCCATCACGTTTTAGGTCTTTTTGTAGCTTTAGAAGACATGACGTGTACCTTTACTGTTTATATAGAATTGCACGTCAAATTGGAGGTTTTCCATTTCAATTTGAACGTTTTCCATTTCAAATTGGAGGTTTTACATTATAAATTGGAGGTTGACGGAAATGGTTCGTTTCATATTAGTTTTAAACGCCGCAACGCTAGCCCGCATAGAAGGTGGAAACACCCAGTGATTCTGAAAATACCTACTCCGTGCAACACAACATGACGAAGACATTCCATCCATCCCTTCCAAATGCCATTCTTTTGGAGGTGCCTGTTGATTCGCCTCATTCTAATCTCTAATTGCCGCCGTTAGTTACGACTTGCTTTATTTTTGTGACATGAGTTTGGACGACGAAGAAATGAGATCACGTTTCGTTCGCCGATCGAACCATGCAGTAAGAAGTAGTGAGAGTGACGAAGATGCTGAAAATGAGGGGATTTCTTCCACTACTCGACGACGTCGAGGACAATACAGTAGGTACACTGTAGAATAAAGAAAAATGTTTCTTAAAATGTACGAAGAAGGACATACAACTAAACATGCGGCTTCTATAATCGGCATCAAAGAGAGTACGGGTTACATGTTGTCGAAAAAGTATAAGGAAAACGAAAATGAGCTTGTTTGTCGAAGCAGAGGAGGAAAAAGGCGTGAAAAGCTTACCACCGATGTTTTGGAAGCAATTGAGGCTGCAGTGGAAGAAAATCCTGACAGGACGCTGAAGGAGATAAAACGTGTTATTTTCGAGAAAAACATCGACTTGGCCGTGCTGATAAAAGTTTGCGTCTTTTGAAAATAACCTTGAAATTAGCTAACAAAGAGCTGGATCGGATGAATTCCGTAGAAACGAAAGAGAGAAGAAAAATTTACGCCGCGGAATTCACAACATGGGAGCCAGAAAACCGTGAAAATATGGTATTCATTGACGAATCTGGTTTTAATTTGCACCTTCGAAGAAGTCATGCGAGATCCAGGAGGAATACACACGCTGTTTCCACAGTACACACGGTAAGAGGAAGAAATGTTTCCCTCGTCCTAGCTGTAAACACTCGAGGTGTTGTTCATTATAAGATAACATTACGAGGCAACTGCAATGGAGAGACGTTTATTTATCGCAGAGCTGCACGAAAAAGTGGCGAACCCAACTATCACTCTATCAATGGATAGAGCAGCGATTCACCGAGCTGGACAAGTTACCATTAAGATGATCGAATTGGGGTTTAACGTGAAATATCTGCCCCCCTACTCACCCAACTTGAATCCAGTGGAGCGCTGCTTTTCAAAAATCAAGACAAATTCTCAGTGAGCCCCAAACAAACCACGACCTGTGTGACGCGATAACCCGAAGTGTTGCAACTGTCACCTCAACAGACTGCACAAATTATGTTCTGAGAATGATGATAGACCTGACTTACGTTGAAAAATTTGTTCATTCTTTTCCGTTCATTATGTTCATTCTTACTTGTTGAATGTTACGTTTCACTCGCTAATTTGTTGTTATTGCTTTCCTAGAATTGAATCATGTATTTCTCTCATCCACCAAATTGATGTGTAAAACCTCCAAATCGATGTGTAAAACCTCCAATTTGAAATGTAAACCCTCCAAATTGATGTGTAAAACCTCCAAATTGATGTATACAACCTTCAAATTGATGTGTAAAACCTCCAATTTGAAATGTAAAACCTCCAATTTGATGTGTAAAACCTCCAAATTGATGTGTAAAACCTCCAAATTGATGTATACAACCTTCAAATTGATGTGTAAAACCTCCAATTTGAAATGTAAAACCTCCAAATTGATGTGTAAAACCTCCAAATTGATGTATACAACCTTCAAATTGATGTGTAAAACCTCCAATTTGAAATGTAAAACCTCCAATTTGACGTGAAAATGCTATAATTAACTAAATATCCACTTTGTTGCCCTGCCCTAGGCCAATTCTGCGATGCCTTGCTCAAATAAGTGATTCTTGGACTTAACCCCATGTTTGTGAAACGGAAAAAGAATCAAAATTAAACCTAGTCAAAGTTGTTGAACGAAATTTTAATTAAATTTGAAAAAAAGGAATTTGGGATAAAAGAAATTTGTAGCTGAGAGGAAAATAAATGCACTGAACGAACTTAATCAATCAAACGCTTCTTCCATGAGAAAATTAATAGTTCGGCTGCGTCGAGAAAATTTGAACATTAAAAAAACAAAAGTCTGACCGTGATGCTAATGATAAAATTCTTCCTTTCGCTGAATGTAGGCAAATTTCACTTCGTATTCTCGTAAGACTGTGTGCACCAATGTAGGCCGAAATAATTGGGACGCTGATGATCCAAAGAAAACCAAATCATCACGAGCTGCTGACATGACGTGATGGCAGAAAAGAGAATGGACGAGGTCACCGACTCCTGTCCGTGTTCTAAGTTTCCAACAACGAATCTCTTCATTTCTCCCCTACTGCTGTGGTTAGGCGTAAAAACTCTACCCCACAAATTTTTCCCGTTTGAACTCGATCCCGCCTCTAGTCAACACACAGTCTGAGTGCGTTTTGTTTATTGCAGGTACCTTCTTATCACGGTCGGTCTCATATACATGAAGACGAACCCCAGCCTAAAACAATCTTTAATGAAAGACTTGGTCGAGATGTGTCGCGGCGTTCAACACCCGTTACGCGGACTTTTCCTTCGAAATTACCTCCTTCAGTGCATCAGAAATATATTGCCCGACTCTCCGGATGACAGCAATGGCCAAGGAAAGGTAAATATTGTGACGAAGCATTTTGCGTTAATTTTTCTGATTTATTGTACCTTATAGACGAGATAAGATTTAGCATTTCATCAACCTCGACTTATACACAATAGCGTATAACGCAGCGATCACAATTATACTAGGTGGGAATTAAATATTAAAAAAGTTTTGGGATAAATATTTTCCTCTTTATAATACAGGGTGTCCAGTGGCAGAGAACAAAGTTTAAACGAACGTGAACGCATCACGGATTTTTTAGTAGCTATGAAACAGTGGAGCGGAGAGCATCACGCTTTTGCCATCGAGGCGTACATGTCGAGTGGATTTTCGCTGTCTCAAGCACGCCGTCGATTTAATCATCGTTACGACATTCGTCGATTATGTGATGGACTATCAATCAACCTTATTCAGTCATAGGTAGCAAGGTTCAGAGCTACAGGCTCAACAATAAATAGACCCAAACCATAGCCTACACCACGGACAGGCATAAGTGCATCTGCAATCATAGGGCCTTATTTCTTCGAAAATCAACGTGGCCAAACTGTGACTGTAAATTTGGAGAGATATGCCCAGATGTTAAATGACTTTTAGACTAGAACTACAGGCTAGTTCATGTTTCAACCGAACACATGGTTCCAGCAAGACAGGGACGGGGTTCCACAGCGCATACTGCTAATGTGTCCATGCATGTGGTGCGGCAGTAATTTCCTGAAAAAAACATATCCCGGAACGGTACCATACTATGGCCCCCTAGATCACCCAATTTAAGCCCTTGCGACTTGTTGGTCCAGAGTAGAAATTCCAAGGTCAAAAACCTGGACAGATTCGGCGCTAACGTCGAACAGAAACGACTGGAAAATATTTTTAAGAAATGGTTTACTTCTAGAAAAAATGTCTGATTGACAGTCTTTGTGTACCCCCCAGGTACAGGACTCAATTGAATTCATACTCATGAACTTCGCCGAAATGAATAAACTTTGGGTTCGCATGCAGCACCAAGGGCATTCGAGGGAAAGGGAGCGCAGAGAAAAAGAGAGAGAAGAGCTTAGGCTTCTCGTTGGCACTAATCTCGTGCGTTTGTCTCAACTCGAGTCGGTGACTCTGGAAAAGTATTCCAAGGTGAGTGTATCTTGTACGCGCTTCTCTTCCTACTTTGGAATTTCACATCAGGCCACGTGTAACATTCACCCTTTGTGTGGTTGCAGCTGGTTTTACCTGGTATTCTGGAGCAGGTTGTCAGTTGCAGGGATGCGATAGCCCAAGAATATCTTATGGAGTGTATTATTCAGGTGAGTACACATTTATGTAGTTATTATTAATTATACCTTCATATAGTGTATTATTCAGGTGAGCGTACCATTATAAATCCCCTCCTGGGGAATTTCGCCTGTCGCACTTGTAGACGACATTGCAGTGGTCATCGGTGCCAAGAATCCAGGCACGACCAAGTCCTTGGTCCAGCCAGTGGCTAGGGTGATCCAGGGTTGGTGTCAATAAGCCTGTCTACAGTTAGCCAACTACTAAACAAGGATCGTCGTTGAAACGTCCATCGCTCTGCTGTTTCATACATAGCACAATACGTCGAATAGGCCGCCTCTGGCTAAGAAAGACATGCTCAGCGCTTGTGGGGCATACAAGGTTGTTGACAAGCACTACACTTCAGTACTTCAGTGATTGTGTTCCAGGGTAGCTCCTGCAAAAATTTGCAACTGACAAGAACCCTCCAATGGAATGCGCTTCTAGCTGCCCCCCTGCCCTAAAGAATGACCTCACACCTAGTCGTGAAGGTATTAGCTGGAACTCCACTGCTGGACTTCCTTCTGGACTTGTAAGAGCTAAAGTTCCTTGTAAAGAAGGATCATGTGCCGGTGTTGTACGACTGTGAGCTTCGCTCCCTGCCTCCAGCACTGTTCAGGATGGAAACTGTGGAGGGGCAGCTAAAGCTAGCTCGCTATGGCGATATAGCTCGCGTACTATATACACAACCAGCATGGCCTGCCACATGCAAATTCTGGAATACCTGCTACATGGATAGTAGGACCTGATATTTCTGGCCACCCAACTGCTCTCGAACCGCGGCGCATTCGTCACCAGGCTCTTACTTTTCGAGGGGCATTAATTCGACGCTTGCCCATGCCCTACTGGAGTGGTAGAGGTTGCCCACAACCTTTTCGATTGCTAGCAGTACGAAACTGCAGATGCACGCCTTCTAGGGCATACACTAGCGAGCCGGATCATTGCCTCTAAAGCATCCATTGCTCCGCAATTTTCGCCCATGTGTGGGCCAACAGGCGTTCCCATCTTAGTCCAGGAGCCGAGGGCTAAAAACGTTGACCGTTGAGTTGAAAGTTGGTTACTATTTTTTCTGATAGTTCCCTCAATGTTTGGTAAAACCCCACAAGTATGCTCTCTTTGAAGTATGGACTAAGAAAATGGCGGCTCATCAAAAAAGTCAAAATTTGACTTATTAGTTGATAGTTACAATATTTACCACAGTTGAGGAATTGGCTTGTACTTTCCCAATTCACACCTCTGCTACCTCCTATGCTTGGCCATTAAGTTGCAGAGCCAATCAAAATTCGTCGAATTTTGAACCAAATTTTGACTTATTAGTTGACATTGGAAATTTGTACGGTGGATTCGCATCAAGTAACTGAGTCGAAAAACCCGAGTCTGCCACAATAGTTTCGTGGACTTCGACTTGCAGACGAGATCAAAATTTGACGAAATTTTGGTCAAAAAATGACCTACGGAGTTGAAACTTGAAATTGATGTTACGAGTAGGTGAAGTGAAGTACTTTAAGAGTTACCTAGTCTGCTTTCCTCATTTCGAGGACTCTTTCGAGCAGACGACATCAAAATTTGATGAATTTGAAGGCTCAAAAATTGACTTATTAGTAGATAGTTGCAAACGACGTGAATGAGTTCCACATCCATCAGCTTTACTATAAAATGTTATCTGCCACCTCAAAAACGTGGCATTTTCAAAGCAGAGTCGCTGAAATAGAATTGTCCAGTATTAAAAACAAAAACAAAAAAACTGAATAGTTGACAGCTGAAAATGACGTGAATTGGATCTACAGCAACTAGTATCTGCTACCTTCAAAATGTTGTGTTCATACAGCAGACTACTTCTGGGCTAAAATTACTAATTATACATATATTTGAAGTATATTCTGTCTCCATGTCTCATAAAAATAATATTCGGTACATTTTCCTCCCCCCCCCTCCCTGGGCATATAAAAGCCGCAATAGCTCGAAAAACGAGATTTCTCGAATAATCCCAGCATGCCCAGGGAAGAAAGGGCCAGTGTCACAATAGGCCGCAGTGACTAAGGGACTTTGTCCCGTATGCCCTTGGGAGAGGGGGAAAAAAAACCACAAGTTGAAGTGTGATCGAGCCTCCCTGCGCAACCTAGTTTCTACTGAGCTCCCCTCCCCCTCAGGGGGCCGAGGCCAAATGGCAGCCTGCCCACTGAAACACGTACATCAACTCGTATATTGACGCACCCACCCAGATCATATGAATATTTGAAAGCTTTACAGTCGGTGGACAATATTAAACAATGATAAAAAACATAACTAAAGGCAAAGACGAGTTACGACAGCTTACCTGGTGTGATCTTACATAAAATTTATAAAAAAACATTTATCGATGCAGGGAATGACAATTCTCTTGCGCTTCTCACTTCTTCCAAAAGTAACAATCGGCACCAGTACATCGCCAATAGTGTCTGTAAAAAACGGTATCTCCTTTTAAAGTCAAGAAATTTAATATAATTTTTTGCTTCTACACCAATCAACCGTATTGACAATTCCATAGCCGTTGTCTGAAATCCCTAAATTTGTGTATGTAACGTAATTTAGTAATTACCTTGGTAGGAACCTTATTAATTTATATCAATTGTCACCCTCCCTAGGTATTTCCCGACGAATTCCATTTGGCAACTCTGATACCGTTCTTGCGCTCTTGCGCGCAGCTTCAAGTCGGCGTAAATGTGAAAAACGTCGTGATTTCGTTGATTGAGCGACTCGCCGCTTATTCCCAAAGTGCGGACGTCACCGATTCAATGGCCGTCTCCCAACTCTTCGACGTTTTTTCGGCTCAAGTGTCGAATATAATTCAGGTAAATTTACGACCTAGTTGTGATACGTGAAGGTAGTAAAACAAAACAAACAAAAAATAAAACCTGTGGTGGGGGGCGAAAACCTTTGATTGATCTCATTCGTCAGATATCTCTACTTTCCTAAGCCTAGACTTGCCCACCCTCGTTGACTATACGTTTTGGAGTTGTAAGTGTTGTCATGTTTCTTGCGTTTGGTTTTAGACTAGGGTTGATATGCCGATGGAAGATATGATCGCTCTGGAAGTCTCTCTTGCCAACCTGGCTCTCAAATGTTACGCAGACAGGGTGGACTATGTCGATTTGGTGCTCCAAACTACGACGGAAAGTTTTCAAAGGCTTAACCAATCGAAGTAAGTTGACTTTACCTGGTTTCTCATCGCCCATTCAAGGCTTTGTACTCTTTCCATAGTTCTTGAAGACTAAGGAAAGCGAAAAGTGATGTTCCGTAATATTTGTGCGTTTTCTACGAAATTTTAACGTTTTTGGTCCCCCGAATGGTGCTGTGTTCTGACTAGAGACCTCATTAGCCCTCTTTTGAGCATCAAGAGGGATAATGTGAGGTCCCTCTGCCCTTCCTGTTCGTCCTTGCCTCTCACCATCTGAGAGTGAGAATGTGGATGGGGTTGCTCAGGGGTTCCACATTCGTCTTCTCCCCGCTCCGCCTGACTTCGCTCAAGAGGGGTTCTTGTATCACTAGTCAAAGAATTTTGAAGAACAAGTGCGTGAGACCTGGAAATGAGTGGATTTTCGCCTGTCTGATTTTGATGAAGGCGCTTCACGAGGGTGCTAAGGGGGAGTGTGAATGCGCATTCTTTGCTTGCCCCCCTTCAGTGAACAGACACCACGAGGAGACTCTGGAGGGGGCTTTGGGTTCAAATTTCTCTCTGAAAGGAGGTTGGGAGCTCCTCAAAGTGTTGTGCTATGTGACAGATTCTTCTGTTCCAATATAATAAAGTATAGCCCAAGTAGATAGAATAGAGCGAGAAGTGTGTCCAGATCGAACCGTCGAACGCAGTCGCAGAGTTCCCCCTCCCCACCCATCCATTCTCCTTCAGCTTTATTTGTCCACTTCAGGAGTTCCGATGAAAGCTGTAACGAGTTATTTTTCAAGTGCAGTTCGGCGCCTTGAACGGTGGAACAGTGCCTTCCAAGGAGAGAACCGTATGGTAGGTTTAAGAGAGGTTGAGGAGGTTGTTTCTTCTCTCTCATTGGGCGAGTATTTGTTTTGGTCTCTTCAGCGAGAGGGTTCTCGTTCTGACTCCCATTTTCAAAGTTCTGAATCCAGTTTTTGCGTTCCAATTCCCATTTTTGGGCTCTTGTGGAGAGCTTCAGGTTCGAACGAAGAAAGAAGATACCTGATCACAAGTTTCGTTTATATTCGTTCGTTTCTTTTTTTGGCACGCTATAAGTAGGGCGGGAAGGCGTATTAATTTAATTTTTATTTTCTTAACTATAGTTCTGTTGGAATTTTGATTCAAAGGAGAAGTTATTTCCCTTCTGTTTTTCTATTCCCTAAGTACATTTCTTTACAGCAACTGGAGAAAACTAGTAAGAAGTTAAACAGATGTCGTGGGTGTCTTATTTCCTGCCCTTTTTGTCGGCCAATCGTTTGGTCTCGATCGCCCCTTACTGCTGCGATAAAAAAAACAACCAAACCAAAACTAGCAAAAGATAAACTAGGTCTCGGGAACTCGAATTGATCACCTTCTTTTTCCTCAGTTCGCTACACGCCGCGTTGCAAGTGATTAATACGCTTTTGTTCCGACGTTCGCTTTAAACGTCAACACACATTTTCATTCTGCTCCCAATCATTCGTCCAACCATTTGGTATTTCACTGCTCTGGCTTGGGGTAATAGGAGATGCCAACCAACGCTGTTCGTTGCATGGTGTAATGGTTTGCGGTGAACTGCTGGAGGTGGCAACACTGGCCACCACCCGTGCAGTTCGCCGCTGTTTATATTAGCGGAGGAGCCATGTTTAAGACAGCTACCGACTTCGCAGACGAATCGTCCCCTTTTCCTAAGCCAGTGAATCAGTTCTTAAAAGTCCCTTTATATTGTGTGAAGTAAGGTAAGCGATCATAGCTTGGTGTTTCATTTTCCCCATTGTCCCTTTATTGTTATTAATACAATCCGAGCATAGGTTATTTATTTCATTCTAAAAGGATTTCATTCATTTCGAGTTTTTCTTGATTAAATTCAAGTGGGTCTTAATTGCTTTATAATTTCATTTCCCATTACCTTCTGGAGAGGCATTATTTATTTATTTCATCGAGTGAGTATAATTGAGTGTATTTAATTTGTTCTTTTCTTTTGGGCCCAGATACGACTTTCACGCGTGTTCTGTACACGGGTGGATTGTCAGACAATTCCCCAAGTACGTTACAAATTGGTAGCAGAGTGTGGTTACCTTCATCGTTTCCAACAACGTAGATATTTGATTCTTTACCGACTCCAATTTGATTGCTGAACGACGAAATGACTCCTTTAGAGCATAAGGTTTTCAGAGCCAAATAATTGTAGCCTGAATTGGTCAAGCGATGCCCGTCGTAGCGTTTTCCCCTTTCGAACTACACAAGTCTGTTTTTACGGAGATCTCGCAGCAACTTGTGAACTCCACCGTGATTGAGATTAGCAATTGAAGCAGCGAGTGAACCTGGCACTAGTTCGTGATTTTTCATACCCATTTCAATCGCAATGAGGACACAGAAATCCTTCCTGGTGAGGTACCGGAGAATTGCCACGTCCAATCTCCCCATTGCCTGTCACTTCAATATCTCCCCAACCTGTGAAGTTTTAAGCCCTTTTGCCTTTTCAAGTCCGAGCTAAGTTGGGTGCCGGGCAGTGGTTTGGAGCTAGAGGTTGCGTATATTGGTTGCAATAGCAACAATATAAGTTTCTTGGTGTTGTGGGCTTCATCCCCACGAGGCGTTGAGCTCATGATTTGTATTCCGTCACAACGCTGAGTCCGCCTGTTCTGCTCCTTGTCCGTGCATGATCCAATCGTGCCCATAACACTTGTGAACTTAGCAGAAGCTACACCTACCGAAGCTGATATACTGGTTCGAGTTTCTTTGGGTTGACTTTTGGGAGGCCGATTGTGAGGAGTCTATTAAGTCAGAACAGAATGGCTCAAAACGGGTTAATTCATTATCTAATTTCCAATCATTGTCAATCGTCGCACTATTTATTTATTTTGTCATAGTTCGAAACTACTTATTTTCATTACAGAGTGGAATATTCTAGTCAAGTGTCCAGAGAGCTCATGAAACTACTTTCAATTCCCATTCAAGCCTACAACAATATTATTACTGTATTAGAGCTCAAACATTTCAACCCTCTCCTCGAGTTACTGGACACTCAAGGGCGTAAAGCGATGGCCACTTCGATAATTGAGAATTGCCTTCACGCTGGGACGTACATTGGCAACGAAGAACAGGTAAGTTGCCGATTTATATTTCGTGTTGGGGACTGTCTATTGGCGGGGAAATGAAATATTTGACTGTATGCCTTCAGGTTGAGTCGATTCTAACTATGATTGGGCCGTTGATTAATGATGCCGATGAAAGGGATAAAGTGGAGCTCGACGCTGAGGATTTTGCTGAAGAACAAGGACTACTGGGGAGGTGAGTGGACAGTGTTCACTTGAATGACGTTTCTGTAGCGAATAAAATACACGTCTGCCCCTTAGGGATGTCGTAGTAGATAGTGATTTAGTAATAAGGACATCACTGCTCGCTAGGAAAGCGAATAAGTGGTAGAGCACAGATGTCGACTTCAAAGTCATCGTGAGAAAGTCACCGAGAGGGGCGGCCCTTTAACATTTTATATTCCAGCACTTCATCTAATGAATGTGTAAAAGTCAAAATCACCAATCATCGTCCGCTCGTCAATAATTACTGCTTTTTTGCCCTGTCAAACTGTTGTGAACGAAGATCTAGGCCTCGTAATCAAAAATAAGGATTTTAAAGTGTTTGCCAATGCCGCTTGACATGTTCAACCCGAACGGCCACCAATAGGCGTCTTAGCAGCAGGTCTCGCGGCCTGAGGGGCCCTGTTCCATCATATTTGTTTGCGACCTGGGTGTTTCTGGCCTCGTTGAACTGTTTCTACTAATCAGTGTTGGATCGAGGGGTTGAAGCGATAGAAGGTGAAAGTTAAAGTGAACTAAAACGTAGACTATGAAGTTATAATGAACCAAAAAAAAAAACTGATCGGCCACCTAAAATTATAGATGAGTAAATTAACTGGTAAATGTAAAGTCTCTTGATAGAAATCAAATACGCCAGACCTAGGAAGGTGGTGCTTGAGTGGCAGAAGTAGGTGAAGAGTTTCAATGGAATAGTGGCGGTGGCTAAATCGTCGGGGAAAATAGTCCAACTGCACTAAGTCGAGTCAACATCTCGCGCGTTTTGGCTGATTCGACACAGGTCACGCTCGGAGAGGTCGTGGAAATGGACTGGCGAGAGGACAGGTAGACGCGACAGATCAAGAAGTCAAAAAAAAAAATGATCTGCCGGTGGGTAGGTCGGAGCTGCGGCTTATCTTCGCCTAATCTTCTGGCCGATGGAATCCCATGACCCTTGGGGCAAAGTTTTTTTTTCCCCCCTTGAAAACGGTGGATGCAGGTGATACCCTCACTGCAGCCACAAATGGGCTTATTGTAATGGCGTCCATGATCCTCCGATCATGGCCCCCCTGCACCACCCCCAGGCCCCACAGCACTGGTCCGTACTTGGTGTAAGGTCACCTAGGCACCCCTACCACTCCCGCACAAAGCGGAGGACATCCGCAAGTTCTGCATTCGCCAACTCTTCTGGCTGAAGAAAGGGCCTCCCAAACACACAACGGCGCGGTGCCGCGAGTCCATCGCATACGCACAACACATGCTCTGCCGTCTCTAGCCCTACCTCGCAGAACCTGCATACCTGTACCTCAGACTTGCCAATATTTGCAAGGTGGTACCTCAACTGACAGTGACCTGTGAAATGGTCACATATTATTCTCATATCCTTCCTCCTCAGTGCAAGCACCTCCTTGGACCTCCCTCTGAAGAGCCGGATGAAGAGTTTTGACTGTCTAAGGCCGGCCAACCCCTGCCAATGGGCAGCCCTGCACCTATCCTCCCATTTGCCAACCTCTCTTCGTAGATGGCTCCTGGTAGTCCCAACAAAGGCTCCGGGCCAATAGGTGTCTGCTCTGATCCCTTCTTAGCCAACCTATCAGCCCGTTCGTTTCCCTCTATACCCTGATGCCCTGGCACCCAACACAGTGTTACACTGTTGTGCTCGGCCAGGGCCTTTAGTCTAGTCAGACACTCTCACACCTGCCACGATGTAAGACAGTATGAGGCTAAGGCCTTGAGGGCGGCCTGACTGTCCACCATGATGTAGATTCTCTGCCACTTCAGTCCCCTCTGCAGCAGCCGCTGCACAAAGACCGTGACCACAGCCACCTCTGCCTGGAACACTGTAGCCAGTGACCCCAATGGGATCGCTGCTCTGATCCTCAGCCCAAAGATGCCTGTCCCTGCAGGGCCACCCTGCACCGAGCCATCAGTGTAGTATACCAGGGCCCCAGCTTCGAAAGCGGGAACTCCCCTTCCCACCTGGATCGCTCATGAATGAGTATCCAAATTGGTAACACCATCACCCTGTCAAGGATCAAGGTGCAGGAACTCCTCCTCCCCCGCATGAGCAGACCTAACTCCAACATACGCACAGCCTGGAGGAACGCCATCCTTTTAACATATATGTGGAGTGGAGCTAAATCTAGCAAGACCTCCAGAATGTTGTCATACAGCCTGTTATGCCCAGACACGCCCTACGCTGCAGTTTATTTAGCTGCAACTGCACTGTTTTATTTTCCACCCTAGTCCACCAGACCAGGGCTCCATAGGTGACTACAGGCCTAACAACCGCAGTGTACAGCTACTGGATCATCCCAAGCCCCAGCCCCATGTCTTCCCCACCTTTCTCTGAGCTGCCCACATCACCACCAAACCCCGCTGTAAGGCTTTTTTCACGTGTGTGGCCCAAGTGAGCTTCCCATCATGTAAAACTACCAAGTACTTGATCTCATGCTGGATCTTCAACACCTTGCCACCCAGCCTGAGTTCCCGCAGCGTAAGGCTGCACCTTCTGGTGAACGGGACCATGCTCGTTTTGTCTTGCCCATTGCACCATCTCTGTAGGGTATTTAGTGCATGCTGCATGCATTCAAAGGGCAAAGTTAGAGAGCGGATTGTAAACATCCCGCCCACCAAATTTGAGTCAAACCAAATTTTATTTGTTAGTTGGACTTTGGTTTTGAAAAGGGATCCTCCTTTAATGGCGACAGAGGGGACCAGCATGGTGGCAGGTCGCTTGAGGACCATTGTGGTAGTCTTAATAGTCACGACACGGACAATGCCATTCTTGCCTGGGTGAGTGGCTATGATTCTTGCTGTGGGCCAAAAGAGTGGAGTTGAAGAAATGTCGATATTACAGGTGTAATAGAATAATATTCGAGCGTCTCTCAATAAAACAATCCTTCCAAATAATCCAGTATATTCAATTTTCATACATTAAAACTTCATTCGGTGAGGATATTGGCTGCTTTTGTGAAACTTCCTTCAATGAGTTGTGTCTCTTCGGGAATTGTTCGATATTACATTTTTCTTCCCCGAAAATGGTTGCCACAGGTACCAAAAAGCCAGAAGTAGCAAAGAAAGGTTCTTTTACCCTTCGCTCGACCGTCTAAGGCCCATCGCTGTGGGGCCCCTCCACGGATGCCGAATTACTGCCGCCTGACTCGGCCATATGCCGAAAGCCTTACTCCACAACACCCCAGCCACTCACTCTGTATCACCAAACTCACAGGATGTTTTCGAATAGTTAATACCTACATATTGTTCTCAATAAATACTCCTCTGACAATCCATTGAACCGAGATGAAAATCAAAATGTGTCGAAAATAACGTTTTTTCGAACATTTCCGTAAATTCTGGTCTTACTGCTCCACCAGATGTGATCAATCTTACAGAGTGTCTTTTAGCCACCCGTACCCACATTTCCTTCTGTATAATTATTTCTGTATATATATGTTGAACTGAGATATAAGCCAAGTTAACTCAGAAATGGAGATGTGTCGAGTATTAATTTATCGGTATTCCAATTTCCTCAAAAACGGTTCAGACTATTTCGATCTAACTTACGGAGTACTCTCAGCTAACTAGTCCCTACATTTAGTTCTCCATAAATGTTTCTGTAGAAATGCGTTGAACGAAGATATAGCGCTCGCATATGGAGCGGGTGTTGGAAAGTTGGGTGTTGCTGCGCACCAGATGTTTTGTTTTTCTCTTTGGGCGTTCTCCAGACATTTCCGTCTGAGATTTTACTTTCATTTGTTCCAAACTAGTAGAGAAAATATTATTTTTTATCTCATTTACTAATTTGTTAACATCCCAGAACAAGTTCCTTGTTTATTTATTTTTTATGCTCATTTCGTTTGCATTACAAATTATATCGGAGACTTTCAACAAAATATGTGGCCTGGGCTAGTTGGTCTTGAAACCTCTCCTCCAATAAACAACAACCACATAAGCCAAGATTGATGCGTTGGGGGCGTTTTGAGTAGTGAATAGAATAATATTGAAATAGTTGTTAAAACACGGGTTTACTGCTCTTGAGGGCACATAATGTTAGTGGTGAGGTGTGGAGGGGGGGGGGGTGATAAGCAAACTGCTCATTTAACTTCAGTTCATTTGGCAAGCTTTACGATACACTATACTTAGCTCTTGTTCTTTATCTACTTTATAGGTTTGTGCATCATTTGAAATCGGACAAAGAAGACGACCAATATTTAATCTTGAGCGCGGCTAAGAAACATTTTATCAAAGGAGGCGATAAAAGAATCAAACATACTTTGCCGCCTCTCATTTTCCAAGCGTACCAACTTGCGTTTCGCTATTACAAAATGAAAGAAGAGGTAAGAGTCCTTTATGTTTTCCTGATGACGTTTATTGCACCTTATTCTCACGTTGTTTTCTCTTTTTTACTTTCCCCTACCCAAAGGGAAAGGACAGTATAGTAATCGTGCTGTTTCTTTTTTTGTTTTGTTCGTTATTTTTTGTAGACATCAAAATAAGGTTATGGGCAATTTCGGACGATGGGAAAGGGGTGTGGGGGACGAAAATGTACCAAAAACTAGGATATTTCGCATTTTTCTCGAAAACGGCTCTAACGATTTTGATTAAACTTTCAAATTATCTTCTCCTAATCAATACCTAACTTTTCTACTCTATACATATCTCCATTAAAATACGGTGACCAGAGATATAGGCCCCTGAAGCAAAAATAGGTTTTTTACGCTTTTTGGCAAAACGGCTTCAGCGATTTTCACCAAACTCACAGGATGTTTTCAAATAGTTAATACCTACATATTGTTCTCAATAAATGTTCCTGTGACGGCCCATTGAAGAGAGATAAAAATCAAAATGTGTCGAAAATAACGTTTTTTCGAACATTTCCGTAAATTCCAGGGTAACTTCTTCACCAGATGTGATCAATCTTACAGAGTGTATTTTAGCCACTCATACCCACATTTCGTTCTCTATAATTATTTCTGTGTATATATGTTGAACGGAGATATAAGCCAAGTTAACTCAGAAAAGGAGATTTGTTGAATATTAATTTATCAGTATTCCAATTTTCTCAAAAACGGCATTAACGTTTTCGATCAAACTTACGAAGGGCTCTCAGCTAACTAGTACGTACATTTTGTTCTCCATAAATGTTTCTGTGGAAATGCGTTGAAGGAGGATATAGCGCCTGCATTTGTAGCCAGTGTTAGGACCTACGGGGGTTGCGGAAGTTGGGTGTTGCTATGCACCAGATATTTCACTTGGATTTTGTCGCCAGGGTGCCTCGTGCACGGACATCCGCTTGAAGTCTCTCTCAGACTTGTTAACGCGAAAAGGCGTACTTTGGTTGATACATTATCCATCAAAATATGGCCCTATCGTGAAATTTTTGAGCTCGTTTAGACGCTCGCGCTTTTTCCTTAGGCTCTGTGAAGTTTGAAGTAAGTTATTGGCACGAAATTTAAGAAATAATTAGGGCGAAAGCGATTTCAGCGTTTTCTTTTCACATGCACGACGTAGTTGAGGGTAGTCTGCAACTCGTCAATTCGGCTCCATTCGTCGTTCGTCTATCGTCTGCCGAACATCATTCTTCCCGAAGAAACCTAAACTATTTTTTGTATCGTTCGAGGCTCACTCCATGAAGTTTTGAAGTTTTTGTTGTCAATAAATCTGTCTGTTAAGGAGCCTCCAAACCTACTTTGCTTCTAACTATATTTACATAAAATTTAATAAATTCGTCTGGTAAAATAAAATTGCAAATAAAAATGAAAGAAAATCAAATCGTCCTTCTGAAGGAGGAATTGTGGAAGCCCGCGGCTGTATATGGGGCGCACCTTGCATTGGCGATAAGATGTGTAGGTGTTATAGTCTTTTAACTTTGAGCCTCTTCATCTCTTGGAGAGGGAGCAAGTAGGAGATATTGGAGGCAATGAGGGCAATGGGCCATTAATCATTGACGGGGTTGTTATCGCGGGGCGATATTGGAAAGGTCAACGAGTTGATCTTTCAAGATTGAAGGGGGTATTTTCTCAGGGGGTCGAGGCAATCGCGTAGCTTAGCTCGCGCCGTTTCTTTCTCCACGTGTCATGGGGACGTAAGTGTTTAGTGACGAGGCAATTGCGGAACTTACTTCATGCTCGTCACTTCCACCTCCTTCTCCGCGTGTCGTAGGAGTCAAAGTGCTTAGAGACGAGGCACGAGGTACCAAATGCTGCGGTGATACCGGTGAATACGCTTGCTGGTGGACTTTTTTTTCATAATCTATTTTCCGTGCTATTGCCGAAACGTACTTTATATGGTTACGTAGTATTTCTAGATCCTCTGAACGGAATGTGATTTCCTTAGCTACTGCATGCGACCATCCTCCATCGCTTCCATGGGGATTAGACCAAAGCTAATTTTCGTGGATCGATATTCTCGGTCTGGGCGTTTTCAATGTAGACTGCGAGTATGGAGTTGGTGTGTAATCGTGGATCTTACACGTGCAATCTTCAAAGATCAACTCGTTAACCTTTCCAATATCGCCCCGCGATAACAACCCCTTCAATGATTAATGGCCCATTGTCCTCATTGCCTCCAATATCTCCTACTACTGGAGCGAGTTCTGGTCTTTAGTAGTACTTCTTCCAGGGTGGATGTCAAAGAAGACTCCTGGCATTCCTTAGGAGGCCTGTGAGACATTGGGACAATAGGTCGTTTAGCCATGGTGCATATCCCACCTGAAAGACAGTCAGAATGGTATATGAAAAACAATAGAAGTCAAGTTATGTTAATGTCAACTTGTCCTCATCATTCATTGCGTGTAACTCTCACTCGCGCCTCAACATTCGTTCGAATACGTCCGAATATTAACTCGGTGGTTTATTTCAGGAGGAATTATGGGAGAAAAAATGCCTTAAAATATTCCAATACTGTCACCAAACCATCATGGACCTCGTCAAAGCGGAATATCCTGAACTCGCTCTCCGCCTTTTCCTTCAAGGAACCCTCGCCATCGGCGAAATTCGGTTCGTCAATTATGAAACCATCGCGTACGAGTTCCTTTCGCAGGTGGGATATTCTAATTTATACGTTTTCTGAATGATTATAAGCCTAGTGTTTAATTTTGTTGCTGTATTTGTACGCGCGGTGGAGGCTCGATTGTCTAGCACTCCTATACGCCTATTGATAAGGCTGACATGTTCGCCGATATGATTGAGGGGGTGGCTCTCGAGATTGTTTAATGTTAAATTGTAAGAGCAGATAATGGAGAACCAGGCAAGAACGAATAACTAGAAAAAGGGTAAGATAAAAGAGACAAAATATTAGTCAGCTGAGTCGGTTCCAACTGTGCAGGATGCAAAGTTACGCAATACTTAGCAGGGCATCTAACCCATTCACCCACGCTCGTGGTCCCAGATGGGGGATGTTTGTGGTGGTCAAAACGTGAGAGGTAATTGTGAGTAAAACTCTGTTCCAATGTTGAGGTTTGATACCGTACTCCCTCCCTTACACACATAGTGCAATATCGCTAAGAACTCGTAGCACCATCTTCACATCTGTCAAATATCTCGTCAAAAATCATCCGCGCGGAGAGACCATACTTAAATCAGAATACATGTTCAACTCAATATTATTATTATTATTAGTACTGGGGAGATTTAGATACTTAAGTTGTTTGTTCGAAATTATTGCAGGCGTTCACGCTTTACGAAGACGAAGTATGCGACTCGAAATCACAACTGGGCGCCATAACGTTATTAGTCGGAACCTTTGAGCGGCTTTCGTGTTTTTCCCAGGTTTGTATTTTTTTGGTCAACTTCCTTTTACTTTCCGCTACCCGAAGGGAAGGAAAGTATAGTAATCGGCCCAAAAAAAAAATTTGAGTTTTCTTCAGATCTTTACGTTTCAGACCCTACTGAGTCTAAAAAACCTAATTTCGTCGCGTGGTCCGTGTGTATGTGTGTGTGTGTGTGTATGTGTGTGTGTGTGTGTGTGTCTAGTTCGATTTGCGGGAGAACGGCTGAACCAATTGAGCTGGTTCTTTTTTTTTTTGTTCGTTATTTTTCGTAGACACCAAAATAAGGTTATGGACGATTTCGGCCGATGGGAAGGGGGGGGCGAAAATGTACCAAAAACTAGGGTTTTTCGCATTTTTCTAGAAAACGGCTCTTACGATTTTGATTAAACTTTCAGATTATTTTCTACTAATCAATACCTAACTTTTCTTGTCTATACATATCTCCATGAAAATACGGTGAACGGAGATATAGGCCCATGAAGCAAAAATAGGTTTTCTACGCTTTTTGGCAAAACGGCTCCAGCGATTTTCACCAAACTCACAGGGTGTTTTTGAATAGTTAATACCTACATATTCTTCTCAATAAATGTTCCTGTGACGGTCCATTGAACAGAGATAAAAATCAAAATGTGTCGAAAATAACGTTTTTTCGGACATTTCCGTAAATTCAGGGTAACTTTTTCACCAGATGTGATAAATCCTGATGAAGTGTCTTTGAGTCACCCATACCAACATTTCGTTCTGTATAGTTATTTCTGTATATATATGTTGAACGGAGATATAAGCCAAGTTAACTCAGAAAAGGAGACTTGTCGAATATTAATTTATCGGTATTCCAATTTTCTCAAAAACGGCTCTAACGATTTCGATCAAACTTTTGGAGTACTCTCAGCTAACTAGTCCCTACATTTTGTTTTCTATAAATGTTCCTGTAAAAATGCGTTGAACGAAGATATAGCGCCCGCCTATGTAGGTGGTGTTCGAACTTAAAGGGGTGGCGGAAAGTTGTGTGTTGCTACGCACCAGATATTTTTGTCTTTGAATGTCGATGTCACAGGTGATTCAGAGGCGGGGATGAAGAGGAGGGGAGTGGGAGGGATTTTCCCTAACAGGTCTTAGCAGTGGTGTCATAAGGTGAGACCTGAGCTCTTCGTATGGTACCATCAAGAACCACTCAAATTAGGAGGTTGGTCAGTGGGAGGGAGAAGTGCAGGGCTGCCTATTGGCAGGATTTGCCAGGCCAAAGGCTGTTGATCAAGTATACTGTGAGGATCTCGGCCAGGACACAATAAATTAATAAATTGATGTGACCAACTGCACAAAAATAAAAGATTGTCTCTCACTTGCGCGGGGCTGAACAGCAGTATGGCGGCTTCGACATCAAAAAGAACAGAGGAATAGAATCTTTTCTTATTATACTCAATACTGCTTTTGGTTTATTATTCATTGTGAATAATAACCGTATGTTTTCGGTCACGAAAAATTTTTTACAACCCCCCCTCAAAATTTGATACTTTACGTTTCAAGACATGGAGATTCCAAATTTGCAATGTCCGTCCGCTGTCCGGGCTGTTTTGTGCCTTTAACGTGGTCTACAAAGTTCATTCTTTCGCACAAAAATCCAATTTGGTATCTAGTTGTGCCCGCCATCTCGGCAATCCGATCGGACGAAGCCCATGGTTGTTATGGGTAAAAAATGGTTAAAAAAATTAATGAAACGCAGCATAACGGGGGAACTACAGCAGAAGTCAATGTTTCGTCGTTAGTACTCCCTCCCTCCTGTCATATCAAACTCAATCACCCGCCCGCTCGACTCGCAACGCTCTTTCCACTCTTTTTGCACGACGGGGCAGAGGAAGGTTTGGGCCACTTCCTCCGCACATCCCTCCATCGGATCATAAACGCCTACAGACGTTTACAGGCGCATGGCGCCGGGGGAATATTTAGTTTCCGTAGTTTCATTGTAGCCAGGTCATGTTTCGTATGGTTTACTAGTATTCGATGCTGAATCGAATGGGATGGGTCTCGGAGCAGTAATACTAGGTCGAGCTGTTCATGAGAATAATAAACCATTGTGTAATAATTTGCAGGGTTTTAAAGAAAACGACCGTACCAAATCAGCTCAAACTTGATATCTAACCCGCAGGTTACCACGGGACGCCAAAATAAGGGTATGAGCAAAATCCACCGAAAGTACACTATAGTTATCATAGTGATCAAAACCCCGAATATTTTTTTTCTCGAAAACGGCTCTAACGATTTTGATTAAATTTTTTATACGGACTGCTCCCAATGAGACGATAATGCCATAAAACTTTCATTCATGTGAAAATGAGGA
Organism: Pachypeltis micranthus; assembly: GCA_020466155.1. Taxonomy (NCBI): domain Eukaryota; kingdom Metazoa; phylum Arthropoda; class Insecta; order Hemiptera; family Miridae; genus Pachypeltis; species Pachypeltis micranthus. Next base: position 11,525,302 of record CM035780.1, on the reverse strand, counting down.
GAGCAGCGCTATGAATTACCAAACATTTCGATGGAAACCAATTATCGCGCGGTTTTTTTCTTATAAACTCCGCTGAAAGGTCACTAGAATGTTTAAAAAAAATTTTAGTTGTCCAATCCAATACCTTATAGGGTGAGTGCTTAAAAACTCTCATAAGATACATGGGGGTCACTCCAGGAATTCCGGAATTTCAACTAGCGTCGTTTCGCTTGCTACCAGTTTTTACTCAATAACTCTGGAAAAGTGTACTCCGTATCCTTTCGCGCCCATCCGGCTTCTCCTGCTTTAATGCTTCCCACTGCCTTCTTCGCGGCGTTTGTTTGATATTATTCGACCAGCGGTGGATAGGCAAATTAATATGACTTCGATTCATCGATTAAGAGAAAAAGGCTTGCGAAGTGTTGTGGATTGGTGTATGAGTGTGTGCATGGATAAATGACAGAGTTATTTGAAGCTATCTTCCCCCAAAATTCGGATAAGTAACTAGAGAGGTGACATTTGAAGTTATTTTTGTGATCGTCAATGTTTGTTGCATCAGGCGCGCACTATTTGTTCGCATTGACTCAGTTTTGCGCGCACTCCCTCGTTTATATTCTTTTTCACCAGCATCAGTGATGTTAGTAAACGTTCGGAGTCGCGAACCGAAGTTCCGCACAAATGTACCCGCGTCCACTGTTCCGGGGTTTTACCCTCATGTTTCAAACTAGCCGCTTATGACGGGCGCTAGGAGGCAGTTGCGCGGATTTTCCTATTTGTTCATTCCATTCTGCTTCCTTCGCCCGCAGCAACGTGGTCATTTTCCTCACCAGACCCACCTGCAATTTTTAATTAATACTTTCTCACGAATTTCCCTCCCCGGAAATCCACAACTGCCCACTTTCCCTCACCTTATTTCTTTCACGATACCCCAGATAATACTGTTCGAGCCTCGAGCTATAATAAATCCCTATCAGTATATGATATATGTAATCCACAAGTCTGTTCCAATGCAGTATGTCCAATAGCCCGCGTAGGATAGATACAGAGAGAAGATCGAAGTACAGGGTGCGGCATAAAGGTCGGACGTTTTTGAAATGGACAGTACTTCCCCCCTAATGGGTCGACCAACGTGGGGAAGGGATCATTGTAATCGGGAGGTCTTGGCATTTTTTTACCAGTTGAAGTCATGAACCTGTGGACCGTAGAGCACCGCGTTTTTTGCTTACGACTGTTTCGTTCGTGATAACGAGTCCGTCACGGCAGTCCAGCGTGAGTTTCGTCGTCATTTTAATATCCACCGAAATCGGGCTGTTCCCTCTAGAAACACCATTCTTCGTTCGGGTTGAAGGACTTCGCACACGAGGTTCGTTGATGAGAAACAGACCACCATGAGCTCCAAGATTGATGTGAACACCACAGAACATTGAAAGTGTACGACAAGCGCTAATTCGCAGCCCGAGTCGATCAGCTCGCCTGCATGCTGCTGAACTTCACCTCAGTGATTGATCGGTTAGGCGTATTTTGCATCTAGAGTTGAGGTTTCACGCCTATAAGTTGTCCATTGTGCAACAATTACACCCAGGGGATTATGCACAATGAATGACCTTCGCCCGTGAGATGGAAGCACTTGTTCATGAGCGATGAGGCTCACTTCCACCTCGATGGCATGGTGAATCATGTTCGAGAGATTCTACTGCCGACCTTTCGGTCCGAGTTGTGCCAGCCCGAGGGCTCTTAACCCGTCCCCACGTCGTAGACGAGGGAAAGCAACCCCTAGGCCATAAAGGCTTTCGGAGCCTACCTTCCAGCACTTGGTGAACCAGACCAGCACGAATCCTTCCTCAGTCTGTTGGTGGGCCCCCCTTCTCGGGGGATCAGCGGGGCTCCAACAGCCCGTGCTACCAGTTGCTAAGTGGTTTCCCACGAAGCGGCCTTCTGGTTTGCCTCGACGTTCTAACATTGCCTGAGGAGGACCTCCCAGGCTGCTAGACGCCTACCACTTTCCTCGGCGGTGCCGACTAGCCTCCGCCTCGTTACACCTTAGAAGTGAGTGCAATGAAGCTAAGAGGTGTCGAAGGCGGGTGCAATACCGAGGGGGCGATGGTACCCGGTCGGATATAGACTATGCGAGGACGCTCCTCGCAAAGTCCTCCAGCGCAGGGAAGCCAGACGCAGACACGTAACGGGTCAGGTCGATTGGGAGCTCATCCCCAAACACCGTCTCCCTCAGACGTGGCGCTGACTTGTCCATCTGGAACATTCATTGAGTACATGTTGCACTGTTTCTGGGGCACTTCCACAGCTGCATGTCTCATCGTCACAGAGACCGAGTCGGTAGAGCTTCGCCCTGAAGTCCCCATGGCCCAGCAAAAACTGAGACACAGAGAAGCCGGGGCTAACCCACCTCATTTTACATCTGCCCTCCACAGACGGGAATAGGGCAAACGTCCAACGGCCAGTTTCAGCCTCAGACCACCTTTCTTGCCATACTCTTTTCAGGTTGGTCATAATCGCCTTTCGTCTAGACGAGTTCGTGTCCCCTTCATTCAGGGGTAACGAAATTTCAGGACAGGAAACGCCAAGTTTTTTCCTCACCTTCCAATTCGCGTATCGTCTGGCGGCCTCCAGATCGACCGGGAAAACTCCGCACGCGACCACAATGCTCGAGGCGGCCACAGTTCGGTAAGCCTTTGCAACTTTAATAAGTGCAGCCCGCTGTGCCGAGAGCAGCCTTCTCTTGTCATTCGCATTGGCGAGGGCCCACCATCCTTGTACAGCATAAAGCAGAATGCCGAGGAACAATCCCTTATAGGCCGTGGATGAGGTCCCGGAAACCGAGTCCCCACCCCGAGCCCGCCAGTCTTGATACCCCAGCAAACGCATTTAGGGCCCTCTTGAGGTTTTTTCAATATGAGCCGACAGAGTCAGTCCGACCCGAGGTGAACCCCAAGTACCGAACCTCACGCACGGCAGTCAAAGCCACGCCACCTAGCCTGATTACCGGTGGCGCGCCGTATCCAAGTTCCGCACTAGGCATCCCTTGACGGTTTTGCCCGCAACATCATCATTTCACATTTTGTGGGGCAAACTCCAGCTTGCTGGTCCCACTCCAGGCTTCCAGGATGCTCGCCACTCGGGCTCCACCTACCTCGAGGGCAGCTCTGCTCGACCCTGAAGAACCACCACCGCATCATCAGCGTACGCGAGTACACTGAATCCGCCAGCAGCGAGTTGCTCCAGAAGGCCGTCGAACACAAGGTTCCATAGCAGCGGTCCCAGCACCGAACCCTGCGGACAGCCCTTCGTGACATCCTTTGAGACCTCCAACGGACCCTCCCGCATGAGAACCAACCTATCCGTGAGGTAGGAGGAGATCATTTGGAAAAGATCACGTCGGATGTTCCTCTCCAGCAGTTTCGCCAGAACAAACGGCCACCACACGTTATCGAAGGCTCCTTTGATGGCATGGTGAATCAGCAAAATTGTCGTTATTGGGCTGATGAAAATCCCCGACAAATACACGAACAACCGCTGCATAGCCCAAAAGTTACTATTTGGTGCGCCATATCCCAAACTTGCATCATCGACCCTTACTTCTTTGAAAACGACGATGGCATTGCTGTTACCATCAACTCAGAACGCTATGTCGAAATGATAATCGGCTTCTTTACACCTGAATTGAGACAAAAACGTATTGCAATCCGGCGTATGTGGTTCCCGTCCTCTTTTCCCTGGCCGCCTTATTTCCAGGTTCGGTGACGTTCATTGGCCTCCTCGGTTCCCAGATTTGTCCACATGTGACTTTTTTCTGTGGGGACACCTCAAAGCACGAGTTTGGAAGGTATTCAGGAGCAAATAGGCTGAATAGACTCCTTTGACCCCCTTCATCGACTTCGTCTGTCTTCTTCCCATTTCCTGGGGAACAGCTCCGCGGCGTGGAACAGTTTCAAACTGATTGGAACAACTCTCAGCTTCTTGTCACTGCATCACTGCATAATCCAATCGTGCTCGTAACAGCTGTGCGTTAACTAATGCGAGTTGAAACCCAAAATTGCAGAGCGTCTTGACATTTAAATTGATTTATTGTTCATGACGAATCAATCTCAGCCTTTATTTTTTTGTACGCAGGAAAACACCGAACCGGTGAGAACTCAATGCGCCCTGGCCGCGTCCAAACTTCTGAAAAAACCCGACCAGTGCCGAGCCGTGTGCACTTCGGCTCACTTGTTCTGGTCCTCGAAGTCTTCTCAAGGGCAAGAAGTAAGTCGTTAATTTACTCTTAACGGGGCCTTAGTAGGCAAATGCGAAACGAGTTTCGTCGCGTTAAACGTCATAAACTAACCTCACTTCGCGTTTAGTTGCAGGATGGCAAAAGAGTGATAGACTGTTTGAAAAAAGGAGTTCGAATCGCCAACCAATGCATGGACCCTCTGGTTCAAACTCAGTTGTACGTTGAGCTCTTCAACCACTACATATACTTTTTCGAGAAAGGAAATGAACACGTAAGTACGATTTAGACTTCGAGGGTTCCTTTTTGAATTAACTAACTCTTCAAGTAGTTGGGGCTTATTTATTGTAACCAAAATGTGCTTAAAATCCTTTTAAACTTAAACCAAGCTCTACAGCAACTGAGGTTTGGAGGATATGGACGTCTTCTTGGGCGCACCCTTCATCGTCAGCCTTTGGAAGAGGCTGTCATCGCACCAAGTTCCCAGCAGAGTCATCTGTGAGGCGCGCGAGTTCCATGGCTCCTCTCGTGATAAAACGCTAATTGCGCGATGTGACGAGGTGGGATGCGTGGAAAGTGGACGTTTCCAACGAGATTATCATACAAAGATGCTTCAGAAAGAGCGGTTGGGGTTGATGTACAGAAATGAAAAGGGACTCCTTCGGAACAACTTTCTTCGCGGGATCGCTGAAGAAAGACATAAAATGTCTCTCGTGGTAGCGTACTTGTACGAAAGCTGTACCCACCGTTTGTGTTTTCGTTGGCTTCAGTTGTAACAGACGTTACTTTTAAAGAAATTTACACAAACGGTGGGTACAGCTTTCGTACAAGTACGCAACCACTAGGAACATTTTATGTCTTTTATTTTTATTTATTTTTTTTTGCAATACGTTTGATTGTGCTCGTTGATGGTTTCGATATAATGGCCGCGTCAATTGCAATTGACATCATCACTTAGTCACTGAGGTTGTTAAAACGTGTGATGTTACCAAGTGTTACGGGGGGGGATTAATATTGAAGCAATATCGCACTAAGAGAGTCGGTAAGTTAGTACGATATCAAGCTGAATGCAATTGGAACAGAGTTTTATTCTCAATTACATTCGGAGTTTTACCACCACAGACAGGGGAACTGAGTGGGAGCGAACGCGTGCGCGGGCAACACGGCGACGAGGGAACCGGCTCGGATTCAACTGACTCCTGCGAAGTCTCGAGCGAATCGGGGCATTTGAGGTGCCCAGTCAGTATAAATGCTCCGGACGAGCCTCCGCTGAATCGAAGGGTTTGGTTCGTCCTGTAACACCACTCCGCCCTTGATGAAGTGCCTGTCCTCAGGTACTTATGAACACTGCTGTTCAGGGCGTTGCTGTCCACCCAACAAAAGGGAACCTAATCTTGTGCATAGCAAGCGAGAGATAATTTTGATTGAAGTTCCAAAAGGGTGCCCCTGTTTATGGTGGGAGTATTGAATAAACGCAAATAAACAGTCACCTCACAATGTCTCTGACGTAAACATCTTGGGATGTGTGGATCGTACGTCTTTGTCCCACGCAGCTGCGGCATCCGTGGTTCAGAGAATCGGTCCATCTCTTGGCAAAAGACGACTCTCTGGGTGAGGGGCGTCGTAGTTTCCCTCCTCCTCAGAGCACACCTGCCCTCAGGTGTTCCAGAAGGGGTAGCGCAGAGCACAGATGCTGCGTCTACCGTGCAGTGGTTGGTTGCACTTTTGGGAACAAGTGCGACATCCTGGCTCATGGGTTTAGTAGGGTGTGATGCCTGTGTTGACAGCATTCACACGTGTACGTGGAGTGGCAGCTCTTCAGCGTGTGCGAGGCTGCCAGACAATTCGTACCCAGATTGTGCTCTTCCACGTAGATTCTTCGAGCCTCCTGGCTGGAGTTGAGGAAACGTGGGCACTTCTTTATCCCATGATGCTTGCCGCAGATAGGGCAGGGATGTGGCTCTGGCGATGTGGGCTCATGTTGACCAGTCCATTTTGGAGGCTCGTGGTTTCCCCGGACTCGTTGTTTGCGAGGTCGTTTGGGGACAGACACGCGGGAAGATGTCGCTGTTGATGCATCCGTAGGTTCATCCTTCTTCGCTGCTAAATAAGCATTGACCTTATCTATGTACATGTGCCCGAGATGCTTGTAGACCAGAAACTCCTTCACATCTGTGCTGCCTTCCTCCAAGCAGCCGTCGTCGATTGAACACAAAGCTGTCAAGAACGGACAACGTTCGAACATAATGACGGGCGAGAGAGTAGGTCACAGCAGTAGGGCAGAAAAGTTGAAGGTGGGGGATCAAAAATTCCCATCGCATTAGAAGAACCTCCAAGTTTTTCCGTGTGGCCGGCATCTTGAACTAATGCCGGGGAAGTTCAACAACTAGTTGGGCGCCAATGTTACGGGGGGGATTAATATTGAAGCGATATCGCACTAAGAGAGTCGGTAAGTTAGTACGATATCAAGCTGAATGCAATTGGAACTGAGTTTTATTCTCAATTACATTCGGAGTTTTACCACCACAGACAGGGGAACTGAGTGGGAGCGAACGCGAGCGCGGGCAACACAGCGACGAGGGAACCGGCTCGGATTCAACTGACTCCTGCGAAGTCTCGAGCGAATCCGGGCATTTGAGGTGCCCAGTCAGCATAAATGCCCCGAACGAGCTTCCGCTGAATCGGAGGCTTTGGTTCGTCCCGTAACACAAGCGTTAGATTTTGCACCTAACCCAACACAAATTAGGGGGGCGCGGTGTCCGAGCGCGTTGGGGCACAAGGCTGTCCGAGCCAGGCAGGGATAGAACCAGCGGACTCTGGTTCAATCCCCGACCAGGTACCCCCCTCCTCCGAACCCAGGGGCGTGAGGCAATAGGTACCGGCAATAGGCTGGGGAGATGTGAAAGGGGAGTAGGGACATGGGCCCTCAGCGGCCACGGCAAACTGCCATTGGTCCCGCAGCTTCAGGAAGGGGCTGCGGTCGGTGCGCCTGAAGGCTGCCTCCCTATTATCATCATCATTCTCCGTTACACCTCCCCCGCAACATTTTCGAGTTTATGTAGCAAAGTAAAGACATAAAATGTCAAAATCGCGTTTTTCGAACGTTATCGAGTTTTCTGCAATAACTGCTATTAATTAAAGCGCAATCAGCTCAACTTTAGTTTTCAGCCTGCTGGTCGACGTTGGAAGCCAAAATAAAGTTGTTTGATCTCAAATACGGAGGATGGGAGTCCTTTTTTTGCCGACAAAGTTCTGGCGCTTGGGCGCAAAACATGAAATGTTTGTCCTCCTTCCTTCGGTCTTTAACCCGCCTGCAGTTGAGTTGCGTTTATGCATGTACCCCCCCCCCCGTTGTGCAAATTTCCTTCGGTCCTGTCTGTTTTTCTCACTAACACCACGACTCTTCGGGTCCACGTTCTTCTCTACCGGCGTCCCTTCTTTCCGTTTAAGGGAAGCAAGACAATTTGCCCGGTCGACGGGAGGCCGCTCCAATCTGCCAAACCCTTCACACGTTTTCCTCATTCATTGCTTTCCTTGGCTCTACAAAGTAGAAAGGAAAGTTATGTAATCGGCTGAAAAAAAAACGTAAAAAGTCTTTACGTTTCAGACCCCCTGAGTCCGAAAAACACAATTTGGGAAAATGGTCTGTGTGTAAAAGGTTTTTAGAGAAAACGACCGTATCAAATCAGCTCAAACTTAATATCTAGCCTGCAGATTACCATGGGACGCCAAAATAAGGGTATGAACAAAATCCACCGAAGTTAACTATAGTTATTGTAATGATCAAAACACCAAATATTTTTTTTCTCAAAAACGGCTCTAACGATTTTGATTAAATTTTTTATATTGGCAGCTCTCAATATGCCAACTATACCATAAACTTCTCATTCATGGGAAAATGACGAGAGCAGCTCAATAAATTACCAAAACTTTTGGCGAATTTGATTTTAGCGCGATTTTTAGAGAGAACAACCGAACCAAATCACCTCAAACTTGAAAGCTAGCCAGCCGATTACCATGGGACGCCAAAATAAGGGTATGAACAAAATCCACCGAACGTTAACTATAGTTATCATAGTGATCAAAACACCAAATATTTTTTTTCTCAAGAACGGCTCTAACGATTTTGATTACATTTTTTATATTGGTAGCTCTCAACATGCCAACTATACCATAAAATTCTCATTTGTGGGAAAATGACGAGAGCAGCACAATAAATTACCAAAACTTTTGGCGAATTTGATTTTAGCGCGATTTTTAGAGAGAACAACCGAACCAAATCACCTCAAACTTGAAAGCAAGCCAGCCGATTACAAAATCCCAGCAAAATAAGGGTATGAGCAAAATCCACCGAAAGTTAACTATAGTTATCAAAGTGATCAAAACATATTTTTTTCTCAAAAACGGCTCTAACGATTTTGATTACATTTTTTATATTGATACCTCGTAATATGAAAATTATACCATGAAATTCCCATGAGTGAAAAAATGACGAGAGCAGCACAATAAATTACCAAACGTTTCGACGAAAATAGATTTTAGCGCGATTTTTTTCTCATAAACTCCGCTGAAATGCTACTAGAATGTTGAAACAAATTGGTGTAGCAGTCCAATTCAATACCTATAGGGTGAGCGTTTAAAACCGCCCATAAGATACATGGGGCTCACTCCAGAAATTCCGGAATTTTAACTACCGCCGTTTCGCTTACTACCAGTTTTAAAAGTTTTTACCCAATAACTCTGCAAAAGTGATTACTATCGTCTTTAAAAAAATCAAATTCACAGCCTTGTTAATTATCTGTGTACGAATTGCTCAGTAATGGTCCGGGAGTGAGTACGAGCAGCGCAATAAATTCCAGAACGGTAAGGGCTACCGATTTCTGCTGCCGTGAAGTGTTGTTTGACCAAGTTCAAATGAACTGAATAAGTAGAAAAAGCCGTGTACACAAGTGAATTGGTTCGTTATTTTGTGTAGACACGAAAATAAGTTGGGCGCGTTCAATTTTTGATAAAACCGCTTTATTGGGTCCTCTCCCTGGTCCCTTTCCTCTTCAATTTTCCTCTCCCTCTGTTTTTTTTTTCTTCCAATTTTTTTGGCTCATTCTGACCCAACTTTCTTCGGAAGCAAGAGCCGTTTTATACCCCTCCCTACGCAACAGGCCCCTTGTCAAAAAAACCCTTCCTTGTCTGCTTACGATCAACTGTGGCTTTTCTTAAAAGCGTTGGCGCCAAATCGCAGAGCTAGGGAAACTTGGGAGTGTCCCCTTTCATTTCCCCACTCCGTTTAAATTTTTCCAGGCGCTCGTCGGTTGAGGGTGATCCGTCCAGCGATCAGAATCACGCGGGTGGTATCTAATTTCCCGTTAGGAGGGAATGTAGAAATTCTACTATAATTACCCACTCTCGTGATAATTGTTTATTTCGTGGCACTTTGGCGCTTCTCGGTGATACAGTCTGCCGAGCTACTTGAGCTCAAAAACAGGGATTTCCCCCGAACAACTTTTAACACGGGGATTTCGATCAAACTCACTGATTACTACTATTATTAACTTCCATGTTCGTTGCAACACACAACTTTCCTTAGCTCTACGTCAATTCACTTTGTACGTGGCCTTTGAACTTGGTCAAACAACACTTCACAACATCAGGAAGCGGTAGCGCTCACAGTTCTGGAATTTATTGTGCTCCTCGTACTCATTCCAGGACCTTTATTGAGCAATCGGTACACAGATAAATAATGAGGCTGTAAACATACAGTTTTTGAAGAAGGATAGTAATTACTTTTGCAGAGCTATTGGGTAATAACAGTTAGAACTGGTAGTAAGCGAAACGGCGGTAGTTGAAATTCAGGAATTTCTGGAGTGAGCCCCATGTATCTCATGAGCATTTTCAAACACTCGCCCTTTACGTATTGGATTGGACTACAATACCAATTTTTTTTAACATTCTACTAACATTCCAGCGGAGTTTATAAGAAAAAAATCGCGCTAAAAACGCTTTTCGTCGAAAATTTTGATAATTTATTGTGCTGCTCTCGTCATTTTCCCATGAATGGGAATTTTATGGTATAGTTGCCATATTGGGAGCTATCAAGATGAAAAATTTAATCAAAATCGTTTGAGCCGTTTTTGAGAAAAAAAATATTTGGTGTTTTGATCACTATGACAACTATAGTTAACTTTCGGTGGATTTTGTTCAAACCCTTATTTTGGCGTCCGATGGTAACCTGCAGGCGAGATATCAAGTTTGAGTGGATTTGATACGGTCGTTTTCTCTAAAAATCGTTCACAGACACACAGACCATTTTCCCAAATAGTGTTTTTCGGACTCAGGGGGGTCTGGAACGTGAAGATCTGCAGAAAACTAAAAAAAAAAATTTTTCAGCCGATTACATAACTTGCCTTTCTACTTCGTAGAGCCAAGGAAAGTAAAAAACAGGGATTTCCCCCGAACAACTTTTAACACGGGGATTTCGATCAAACTCACTGATTACTACTATTATTATTAACGTCCATTTTCGCTCGAGTTGTCGTTATTTTAATTTTATTTTTATTTTTTCGCAGGTGACAGTCGCGATGTTGAACCACCTACTCGGTAAAATCCGAGAGCAGCTCCCCAACCTCGAATCGAACGAAGAAACTGAACAAATTTCCAAACACCTTAGCAACACTTTGGCGCACATTCGCGAAAGAACGGCGGGCGGAGGAACTGACTATTCGGGGCTGACCCTGTAATTAAGACGTCTCTCGTGCCTCTTTATTGAAATTCATTTATTATTGTATTCTTTTTCAATCTCCCGTTGTATTTTTGATTTACGGCTCCGTGAGCCGGGTTCGTATTATTTATGCAATAGCGGAAACCGTGAATAATCTGAGATTCCTATTACCGCACGATGTGCGGCGAGCTACTTGCGGTGTCATTTTGTTATTTAATTTAACGTTTATATTGAGTTGAATATATTCTACCTATTTATATTGTTATATTACGATGTAACAAGAGAGTTTATTTACTTCCCTCGACGCCCTGGCTGTTTCCTGTGCACAGTTGAGATTACTCTGACTGAACTGATCTTCGTACTGCCTTTCAACGGTTGTTAGCCCTTTGGGTGGCGAACTACTCGACTTTAGGTATTTATTTGGAAGTATTCAGAGCTGCTTGAATGATAAGGTAGTATTCCTTCTTCCCCACACCAGAGAAATGAGTTCAATAAGTAAACTACGGTGGTACCTTGGACAAACGAATTCGTACTGTGATCGTCATCGCGCGTTAAAAATATCTGGTGCGTAGCAACACACAACTTTCCGCCACCCCCGTGAGTTCGAAGACCAGCTACATGTGCGGGCGCTATATCTTCGTTCAACGCATTTCTACAGGAACATTTACGGAGAACTAAATGTAGGGACTAGTTAGTTGAGAGTACTCCGTAAGTTTGATCGAAATCGTCTGAGCCGTTTTTGAGAAAATTGGAAAACCGATAAATTAATATTCGACACATCTCCTTTTCTAAGTTAACTTGGCTTATATCTCCGTTCAACATATATATACAGAAATAATTATGGAGAACGAAATGTTGGTATGGGTGACTAAAAGACACTCCATCAGGATTTATCACATCTGGTGAAGCAGTTACCCTGGAATTTACGGAAATGTTCGAAAAAAAACGTTATTTTCGACACATTTTGATTTTTATCTCTGTTCAATGGACTGTCAGAGGAACATTTATTGAGAACAATATGTAGGTATTAACTATTTGAAAACATTTTGAAAGTTTGGTGGAAATCGCTGAAGTCGTTTTGCCAAAAAGCGTGAAAACCCGTAATTTTGCTTTATAGGACTATACCTCCGTTTACGGTATTTTCATGAAGATATGTATAGAGAAGAAAAGTTAGGAATTGATTAGTAGAAGATAATTTGATAGTTTAGTCAAAATCGTTAGAGCTGTTTTTGAGAAAAATGCGAAAACATTCAGTTTTTGGTACATTTTCGTCCCCCACCCCCTTTCCCTTAGACCGAAATCGCCCATAACCTTATTTTGGTGTCTACAAAAAGTAACGAACAAGACAAAAAAAGGACCAGCTCAATCGGATCAGCCGTTCTCCCACAAATTGAACTACAGACACACACACGGACCATGCGCCGAAATGAGGTTTTTTAGACTCAGTAGGCCTCAAAACGTAAAGATCTGAAGATAACCCAAGTTGTTTTGATACGATCACAATACTTTCCTGCCCCTTTGGGTACTAGAAAGTAAAAATCGTATCTCGAAGCAATTTTTCTCCATTTAAAAAGTACCCTACGACAAATTTTTCAAGTTCTGACTGTTTAATGTCGTGTTTTCCGTTGAAAATGTCGGAGGTGGTTACCGTACATCTGACGGACTGCACCATGTACTGCCGTGCCAGAATCCCTTGGAGGTAAATAAAGTCGAAGGTAGGAGGTTTTTGACGATAAAATACAACACAACTGACGCGGAAGGGCTGAGATTGTTAGTAAAAGAGGGAAGAGAGCAGTGTGATTGCCTCCAAGTCGTGTAAAACGTTACCGATACAATCCTTAAGAGATCGAAAAGCAAGTTGCTCCGTCAATTGACAAAAAGTTGACAGTAAACAGCTCTGAAAGTGATTTTACGCGTTCGACTTTTTCAAAAGTTTTCGCGGGAAACGGCTCGATTTGGCCTCGACGGCGCGATCTGTGAGACGGCGAGTGAACTAAAGTAGTTTCCACGTTCGCCGCTTGGCTCCCAACGGAAAACTGTGTCGCTCGACGTCGAGCAGTCAGAACTTGGAAATTTCCGATTCGAACGACTTTTTCGCGATCTATCGGATGTTTAGCGAACTAAAATAGTTGAGAGCTCCTTGCCGTTCATGATCTCCTATTCCAATATCTTCCCCCGAGCCGCAACTTTGAGCCGGCGGCGCGTTGTCGGCAGTTCGCGCTCTATCGGGCATTGAGGGAACTAAAGGTAGTTCGGGCGTTTGCCGCTAGAATGCAGGAGCATGGCGAAAATCTACAAGACGGGCGAAATCTTCGAAAATCGCGCAACTTTCCTCAATCCCACTTCACATTCAGCGGTTTATGTAGCTCTTGCCGCTAATCTAACTAGCTTTCCACTCCGTTCATGCAAATTTTGTAGAATTTAACATTGCTGCGTCCCAGTTCACTACAACTTGGTAAAACGCCACCAACGCCGGCAGAACTTACAGTTCCGGAATTTATTGTACTGCTCGTACTCATTCCCGGACCATTATTGAGCAATTGGTACACAGATAAATAATGAGGCTGTAAACACATCTTTTTCTGAAAGGAATAATAACCACATGTCCAGAGTTTTCGGGTAAAAGCGTTTAGAAATAGTGAAACGGCCGTGGATGCAATTCCGGAATTTCTGGAGTAGCCCCCGTTTGTCTTATGAAGGTCATTTGAGAACTCGTCGTATAAATACATTATTGGAGTAGCACCTGCATTTTTCTGACGACTTCTGTATCATTTTAACAGAGTTGGTAAAGAAAACAGCGCTAAAATCGATTTTCGTCGAAATGTTTGGTAATTTATTGTGCTCCTCTCGTCATTTTCCCACGAATGGGCATTGTTTGGTGTCGTCGTCTGTTTGGGAGCTATCAATACAAAAAATTTAATCAAATTCGTTAGCACCGTTTTTGAGAAAAAAAATATTTGGTGTTTTGATCATTATGATAACTATAGTTATTTGTGATCGACTTTCGCTCATGCCATTGTTTTGGCATGCCACAGTGGCCTAACGGCTATATATTAAGTTTGAGCTGATTTGGTTATGCCGTTCAGTCCGATGAACGCGAGCGAATTGACGGAAGCAAACTGGCCTTAGCGGTTCGGGGAAGATATTGGAATAGGAGATCATAAACGGCAAGGAGCTCTCAACTATTTTAGTTCGCTAAACATCCGATAGATCGCGAAAAAGTCGTTCGAATCGGAAATTTCCGAGTTCTGACAGCTCGACGTCGAGCGACACAGTTTTCCGTTGGGAGCCAAGCGGCGAACGTGGAAACTACTTTAGTTTACTCGCCGTCTCACAGATCGCGCGGACAAGGCCAAATCGGGCTGTTTCCCGCTAAAACGTTTGAAAAAGTCCAACGCGTTAAATCAGTTTCTGAGCTGTTACTGTCAACTTTTTGTCAATCGACGGGGCAACTTGATTTTCGATCTCTTAAAAATTGTATCGATAACGTTTTACACGACTGGGAGGCAATCACACAGCTCTTTTACGAACGATCTCAGCCATTCCGCTTCAGTTGTGTTGTATTTTATCGTCAAAAACCCTTCTACCTTCGACTTTATTTACCTCCAAGGGATCCTGGCGTGGCAGGACATTTTTATGTCCGTTAGAAGGTCGGTAATCAGCTCCGCCATTTTCAACGGAAAACTGAGCAGCTCGAAATCGAACAGTCAAAACTGGGAAATTTCCGATTAGGACAAGCCCTCGCAATATCCGAATTGTTTCTTAATTTCTTTCAATCTCCAGTCATATGAGATCTTCGAAAATCACGCAACTATCCTCAGCCCCACTTCACATACAGCGGTTTATGTTGCTCTAGCCGTCAATCTAACTAGCTTTCCACTTCTTTTATGCAAATTTTGTAGAATTTAACATTGCTAGGTCCCAGTTCCCTACAACTTGGTACCAACGCCGGCAGAACTTACAGTTCCGGAATTTATTGTGCTGCTCGTACTCATTCCCGGACCATTATTGAACAATTGGTACACGAAGAATTAATGAGGCTGTAAACACGAACGTTCTGAAAGCGATAGTAACCACATGTCGAGAATTATCTAATAAAAACTTACAGAAATATGCGGTAAGTAAGCGAGCGTAGTTGAAATGACGGTATTTATGGAGTAGCTCCTATTTATCTTATGCACGTTATTTAAAACTCGTCGTACAAATGGACTACCACCTTTCTGACGATCCTAGTTACGTTTCGACGGAGTTTATAAGGAAATATTTGGTAATACATTGCGCCGCTCTCCTCATTTTCACACAAATGGAAGTTTTATGGCATTGTCATCTCATTGGGAGCAGTCCGTATAAAAAATTTAATCAAAATCGTTACAGCCGTTTTCGAGAAAAAAAATATTTGGCGTTTTGATCACTATGATAACAGTTATTTTTGGGCGACTCTCGCTCATACCCTTATTTTGGCGTCCAATGGTGACCAGCGGGCTAGATATCAAGTTTGAACTGAATTGGATCAGTCGTTTTCTCTCAACATCGTTCATGGACACAAACATCCCCCCCCCAACGCTCAACACATTAAAAAATAAACATGAAAATCGAAATTAACGAAATAGTGAGGGCTCCCATACTACCCTAGGCTGGTTCAAGGAAAAGAAGGATTGGGACGAGGAAAGAAAAGAGGATAAGAGGTTGTTCCGCGATAGAATGGCCACCAGTTTAGATACGAACCCATTCGAGCAGTACGAGGTCTTAGGGCCTCTTTTAAGGACAATGTATTTGTCCGTAGCTCAATCTCCAAATCGACGCTACGCATTCCAGTCGCAGGTTCGAACCCATCTCCGAACAATATTTTTTTTAATCGTTTATTTGCTTAATTTCTGTTGTTTTTTGAGGCGCTTTTCAAGGAGAAGCCTGTGACCGGCTAACTTCCCTCACACCCCAACCCACTAGTAAGAAACCTCAACTTACCTCAACACCTCAGTGGATCAGCGTAAGGCGAGGGCGGCGGATCTGAACCACTCTTGCAAATAATTGTGAATATTGTACATATTGTTAAACTGTGTGAATGGTCGAATGTATTTAAAGGGTCAATCAAGTGTGATTGTGTGTAAATATTTAGTTGTAAGCAAAACTAACTTAAGATGTCGAGGTTTTCGCCATTAAAGTTTCCTAGTTATATAGTACCAATAGTACCAATTCCACGACTGAGACCTTATACCCATTATGCATACGCAAGCGAGGCAGCCATATGCCGATATTGTTAATTAGCTATAATGCGTAATTTATTATTATTATTAAAAGTACCTATTACGACAATAAACTGTTTGGATTTGGCTCAATCCCCGAGTGGACGCTACGCATTCTAGTCACAGGTTCGAACCCATCTACGAACAATATTTTTACTTTCCTTGCTCTACGAAGTAGAAAGGAAAGTTATTTAATCGGCTGAAAAAAAAATTTTGAGTTCTCTTCAGATCTTTACGTTTCAGACCCCCCTGAGTCCGAAAAACACTATTTGGGTAAATGGTCTGTGTGTGAACGATTTTTAGAGAAAACGACCGTATCAAATCCACTCAAACTTGATATCTAGGAACTTGATATCTTGAAATAAGGGTATGAAACAAAATCCACCGAACGTTAACTATAGTTATCATAGTGATCAAAACACAAAATATTTTTTTTCTCACAAACGGCTCTAACGATTTTGATTAAATGTTTTATATTTGTAGCTCCCAATATGGCAACTATATCATACAATTCCCATTTATGGGAAAATGACGAGAGCAGCACAATAAATTACTAAAACTTTCGACGAAATCGATTATAGCGCGGTTTTTACAGAAAACAACCGTACCAAATCAGCTGAAACTTGATGTCTAGCCTACAGGTTACCATGAGACGCCAAAATAAGGGTATGAACAAAATCCACCGAAAGTTAACTATAGTTATCATAGTGATCAAAACACGAAATATATGTTTTCTCAAAAACGGCTCTAACGATTTTCATTAAACTTTTTATACTGATAGCTCTTAATAAGGCAACTATACCATAAAATTCCCATCTGTGGGAAAATGACGAAAGCAGCACAATAAATTACCAAAACTTTCGACGAAATCGAATTTAGCGCGGTTTTTAGAGAAAACAACAGTATCAAATCAGCTGAAACTTGATATCTAGCCTACAGGTTACCATGGGACGCAAAAATAAGGGTATCGGCAAAATCCTCCAAAATGTAACTATAGTTATCATAGTGATCAAAACACCAAATTTTTTCCCCCGAAAACGGCTCTAACGATTTTGATTACATTTTTTATATTGATAGCTCTCGATAAGGGAATTATACCATAAAATTCCCATCCGTGGGAAAATGACGAGAGCAGCACAATAAAATATCAACATTTTCGACGAAAAGCGTTTTTAGCGCGATTTTTTTCTTATAAACTCCGCTGGAATTTTTGTAGAATGTTTAAAAAAATTGGTATTGTAGTCCAATCCAATACCTAAAGGGTGAGTGTTTAAAAACGTTCATGAGATACATGGGGCTCACTTCAGAAATTCTTGAATTTCAACTACTGCCGTTTCGCTTACTGCCAGTTCTAAACGTTTTTACCCAATAACTCTGCAAAAGTAATTACTATCCATCTTAAAAAAAAGTGTGTTTACAGCCTCATTAATTATCTGTGTACCAATTGCTCAATAATGGTCCTGCAATGAGTACAAGCAGCACAATAACTTCCAGAACTGTAAGCGCTACCGCTTCCTGCTGCTGTGACGTGTTGTTTGACCAAGTTCAAAGGCCATGTAGAAAGTGAATTGACGTAGAGCTAAAGAAAGTTGTGTGTTGCAACGCACCAGATATTTCATCTGGCGCAAGATCGCGAACGGTTTGCAGAAATGACCGCCAACCTTCAGTGATGGAGATGGCACTACAAGAAGAAGTGTTTTCGTACATCTGGCACTTTTATCCGTACGACAAGACGAAATAAGAATACCCACGTCTTATTCGTGAACGAGCGTACTATTATCTGCTTGTCAAGTTAGGAATAACGTATTCTAAAAATTGCAGTTAATTTTGACCGTCTTCCCTCCACAATAATTCGCTATAGCGACGTTATTTGTGTCTTAAGAACCGAGAAACTAAAACGAAACGGTTTTAAAGACGCGCCTGATCGTAAAACGGCTTCGTGTTGTTGTTTTTTCCCCCCGCCCCAGAATAAGACCCCTACCTAATTAAAAACCTCCGCAAGTTGTTCATTCTTCCTCGTGCCGAAGCGTATACACAATGGAAAAGCCTATTGTCCATTGACGGAGTCTCTTAAACGAAGACTAGAAGACTATCCGCGAAACAATCAACGCGCGGGTATTTCGTGAATGCCAATTAAACGTTCTTTGACAACTTCGGACGCTTCTTTGTGAGCAATTACTATTGGCGGGGTGTCAGTGGGGGGGGGGGGGGGTGTGCTCCGTTCAACAACGTTAGTCGTTTCTTCTTGTTACGTCATTCGATTGCGTAATGTTTCTGGCCTTTGTTTTAAATATTTAGAACGACGGGGAAAGGGGAAATCGAAAAAAGAAGGGCTGGCGGGGGGGGGGGGTAGTATTTAATTTAAATTGATCGTCAGAGGGTGTTGCACCCGACTGCCGACGACCCAAGATATTTTGTGGGGCAGCAAAGCGACAAGTAGACGGGTTATTGGCGAACATCACACAACTTTCCTTAGTCTCACACACAGAACAATTTGTACGGCTCTAACGCTAATTAGAGATAAGTGAGAACAACATTCTTCCTTACAAATACGATAAAAATTTCAGCTGAAGTTGTACGTTGCTACGCGCAAGGGCCGACTTTAATTACGTCCGAGGGATTCTGGCGCGGCAGGACATTGCGCACACGTTAAAAGTACGGTAACAATAAGGTGACCAGATTTGTGTTTATCCAAAACGGGACACAGGTTGAAACTGAGTCGAAGGGGTTGGTGTACGGAGCCCCTCCGACACAATTTTGAAAACTAGGAGTAAATATCTGGTGCGTAGCAACACACAACTTTTCGCCACCCCCGTAATTTCGAACGCCACCTACATTTGCGGGCGCTATATCTTCGTTCAACGCATTTCTACAGGAACATTTATGGAGAACAAAATGTACGTACTAGTTAGCTGAGAGTACTCCGTAAGTTTGATCGAAATCGTTAGAGCCGTTTTTGAGAAAATTGGAATACCGATAAATTAATATTCGACAAATCTCCTTTTCTGAGTTAACTTGGCTTATATCTCCGTTCAACATATACATACAGAAATAATTATGGAGAACGAAATGTGGGTATGGGTGACTAAAAGACACTCCATTAGGATTTATCACATCTGGTGAAGAAGTTACCCTGGAATTTACGGAAATGTTAGAAAAAACATTATTTTCGACACATTTTAATTTTTACCTCTTTTCAATGGACCGTCACAGGAACATTTATTGAGCACAATATGTAGGTATTAACTATTTGAAAACATCCTGTGAGTTTGGTGGAAATTGCTGAAGCCGTTTTGCCAAAAAGCCTGAAAACCCTATTTTTACTTTCCGCTACCCGAAGAGAAGGAAAGTATAGTAATCGGCCCAAAAAAAAAATTTGGGTTTTCTTCAGATCTTTACGTTTCAGACCCTCCTGAGTCTAAAAAACCTAATTTCGGCGCGTGGTCCGTGTGTATGGGTCTGTAGTTCGATTTGCGGGAGAACGGCTGATCCGATCGAGCTGGTTCTTTTTTTGTTTTGTTCGTTATTTTTTGTAGACACCAAAATAAGGTTATGGGCGATTTCGGCCGATGGGAAGGGGGGGGGACGAAAATGTACCAAAAACTAGGGGTTTTCGCATTTTTCTCGAAAACGGCTCTAACGATTTTAATTAAACTTTCAAATTATCTTCTCCTAATCAATACCTAACTTTTCTTCTCCATACATATCTCCATGAAAATACGGTGAACGGAGATATGGGCCCCTGAAGCAAAAATAGGTTTTTTACGCTTTTTGGCAAAACGGCTTCAGCGATTTTCACCAAACTCATAGGATGTTTTCAAATAGTTAATACCTACATATTGTTCTCAATAAATGTTCCTGTGACTGTCCATTAAACAGAGATAAAAATGAAAATGTGTCAAAAATAACGTTTTTTCTAACATTTCCGTAAATTTCAGGGTAACTTCTTCACCAGATGTGATAAATTCTAATGCAGTGTCTTTTAGTCACCCATACCAACATTTCGTTCTCCATAATCATTTCTGTATGTATATGTTGAACGGAGATATAAGCCAAGTTAACACAGAAAAGGAGATTTGTCGAATATTAATTTATCGGTATTCCAATTTTCTCAAAAACGGCTCTAACGATTACGATCAAACTTACGGAGTACTCTCAGCTAACTAGTCCCTACATTTTGTTCTCCATAAATGTTCCTGTAAAAATGCGTTGAACGAAGATATAGCGCCCGCCTATGTCGGGGGTGTTCGAACTTAAAGGGGTGGCGGAAAGTTGTGTGTTGCTACGCACCGCTCGTTGCTTCATGGGCCCATATCTCCGTTCACCGTATTTTAATGGAGATATGTATGGAGAAGAAAAGTTAGGCATTGATTAGTAGAAGATAATTTGAAAGTTTAATTAAAATCGTTAGAGCCGTTTTCGAGAAAAATGCGAAAACCCCTAGTTTTTGGTACATTACTGCCCCGTTGTCTGGGGTAGCAAACTAACAGTCAATCAAAAGAGAGTATTGGCCCAATTCCAGAGAGCTGCTGCGCTCCTGTGGATCACCAAGGCCTACAAGACTGTATCAACGGAAGCACTCCAGGTGATCACTGGTCAGTTACCAGTTGATTTGGCTGTTGAGTGCATGGTTGACAAGTGGAGAGCCAAACGGGAGCTTCCCCCGCTTTGGGCTGAACTCCGTGCGGATCTCACCACAGAACAGAAACTTGCCGCCATCGATGAATGGGCTCTAGAGAAATGGCAAGCGAGATGGGAATCCTCGTCAAAGGGACGTGATACGTATGAGTTCTTCCCCAACATCCGCGAACGTCTTTCTAGAAAATGGGTTGAGCCAGACCACTGGACGAGCCAGTTCCTCGCGGGACATGGTGACTTCAATGCGCGGCTCCACTTCTTTTCTCTGAAAGACTCTCCATTATGCACGTCTCGTGCCTCCAGTGCGGAGGAAACTAGAAACCATGTGCTGTCCCACAGTAGTTTCTACAACAGTGAGCGACGGTTGTTGGGAGGGCAAACGAACTTAGCAGCATTGACTGCTACAAAGCAAGCCTATAACCATTTTGCAAAGTTCGCGAAGAAGGTGATGGTTAATAAACGTGGTCATAGTTAATCTGTCCTTTTCAAACTTACCACCCAAGTAAACAGTAAGATCAGGTAGGGAACCAGATTAAGAACTCCTCCCAGATGGTACGGGATTCCTCAGGTGATCACCTCCGCACGGTCACACACGGGCAACAGCTCTCTACCGGGAGACTGGCTAACGACCAAATACCTGCCGTACCTCCACAGGTCTGAGTTCGGTGGATGCTGCAGGGCCCGGCCTCTTGCATATTAGCAAAACGCAACTTCTATGACTGATATAACCCTCGTCGTGCGTTTAGGTACAGTCATCAAATAAGGAAACAGACCTGTGTGTGTGCCTGTGAGCGGTTTTTAGAGAAAACCACCGTACCAAATCAGCTCAAACTTCATATCTCGCCCGCAGGTCATCATGGGACGCCAAAACAAGGGTATGAACAAAATCCACCGAAATTTAACTATAGTTATCATAGTGATCAAAACACCAAATATTTTTTTTCTCAAGAACGGCTCTAACGGTTTTGATTAAATTTTTTATATTGGTAGCTCTCAATATGGCAACTATACCATAAAATTCCCATCTATGGGAAAATGACGAGAGCAGCATAATAAATTGCCAAAACTTTCGACGTAATCGATTTTAGAGTGGTTTTTAGAGAAAACGACCGTACCAAATCCCCTCAAACTTGATATCTAGCCCGCAGGTTACCATGGGACGCCAAAATAAGGGTATGAGCAAAATCTACCGAAAGTTAACTATAGTTATCACAGTGATCATAACACAAAATTTTTTTCTCAAAAACGGCTCTAACGATTTTGGTTAAATTTTTTATATTGATAGCTCCCAATATGGCAATTATACCATAAAATTTCCATTCGTGGGAAAATGACTAGAGCAGCACAATAAATAATCAAAATTTTCGACGAAAAGCGTTTTTAGCGCAGTTTTTTCCTTATAAACTCCCATGGGGTGTTGGTAGAAAGTTAAAGAAAATTGGTATTGGTTGTCCAATCCAATACCTAAAGTGTGAGTGTTTAAAAACGCTCATGAGGTACATGGGGCTCACTTCAGAAATTCCTGAATTTCAACTACCGCCGTTTTGCTTACTGCCAGTTCTAACAGTTATTACCCATTAACTCTGCGAAAGTGATTATTATCCCTCTTCAAAAAATTCGTGTACAGCCTCATTAATTTTCTGTGTACCAATTGCTCAATAATGGTCCTACAATGAGTATGAGCAGCACAATAAATTCCGGAACTGTAAGCGCTACCGCTTCCTGCTGCTGTGAAGTGTTGTTTCACCAAGTTCAAAGGAGCTGAGTGATAAATGAATCAATTAAATAGAATTAGCCATGTACAAAGTGAATTGTTGTAGAGCTAAGGAAAGTTGTGTGTTGCAACGCACCAGATATTTTTACGTTTGAAGTGATGGCTTTTCCGGTCAAGACTCTTGGTTGTGTCAAAGTCAAATGATTGAGTGTTTTATGGGATTCAGCTGAAGTACAACTCGACACATTTTTTCAACCGATTACATAATTTTCCTTTTTACTGAGTAGGGCCAAAGAAAAAAAACAAAACATTCGACCGTTCGTTAGGGCCGGTGCTAAAACAATGACTTAAAAGTCACTCGTTTTTCGTGATCTTACAATTGTACGATTTTGTGCAGCAAAACGCAATTTCCGGTTGCTTCTTTTAGAGGGAATTCGAGGTAAGAGTTGCCCTCAACCTCAAAAGCTTTAACGAAAAGTTGGGGTCGAATTTTTCGGCCGATTACGTAACTTTCCTTCTGACGGGAAAAGGTAAAAACACAATTAATTGTTACACAACGGTTCACTATTGTTGTATTCGTAGCCCGATGAGAGGCGATTCAATTAATTGCGGTCGATAGCGTAAATTGTCGTAAAAAGGTCGCCAGGGTTTGTCGCTTGTGAACGCTTCGAGATCGCACGTTTTTGGCTCGTTGGAAAGTTTATTTCAGACTAAAAGGAAATGTACATGGTCTTCTGGTGAGATACTGTGGGCGAGCGCTTTCGATGTAAAGGCATCATCGTCTGGCCGTTAACCCAATTACATTAATACCAGTTGAAATTAAACGGAAACTTTATAAAGATAGTAACGCCAACATAGAAACGAATAATAACTATTGGATGCGTCTGGAACATCTCCCCTTTCATGTCCTTTCGTCAGTTCTCCCCTGGGCCCTCAGGAATCCCCCATTCCTTTCGAAGACTCTTCCGTGAGGAACCAGCACGGTGTATTCACGATAACGTCCTTTACCTACGATCATACCACGCACGTCCCGCTTTCGAGAGGGTTCTGTATTCTGACAGTTGGGGAGCCAAATCTCTACCCGCTTTATTATATTTTTCCGCTAGCATTCGCTTCTGGTGGGAAATTCGTCGATGGAATGTTTCGGCTGTCGTTTTGCCACTCGCTTGAGAAGGATTCGTAGTGTTCAGGCACTAGTGATCGCAGAGGACGTCCAAATTGTTATAATCACATGTTTCCAATCGTGTTATATCGTGTTTCCTAGTTTAGTTGTTATTAGAGTCCGGCGTTGTAGACGAATAATAACTAGAGAGAACTAGGGAAAAGAACTGTATTTAACAACTTTTCTTAAACGCGCGCGACATAAAACCGATCAGAGAACCGGACTCGAACACAAGATTAAAAAAATAAGGAGCGCGGTGTCTGGGGACAACAAAGAAGGAAGTTAATCGAAAGACCGGAAAAATCTGCTTGATCGCGAGAGGTTCCCACATCAAACCCCTCCCAGTGGCAACGAGTGAAATCCAAGTACTTTGCAGGCGTCCGCACTTGGTCGTAGCAGGTTTGGGCACGACAGCATCTGAGTGTTAGGGTGAGGCTGAGGAAAAGGTTCAGAGCCGCTGGGAGAGAGAGAGAGAGTGAGAGAGAGAGAGAGATAGTGAGAGAGAGAGAGAGAGAGAGAGAGAGAGAGAGAGACTGACTGACTGACTGACTTTCTTTATTGATCAGACAAAATTAGGACCTGTGGTCCTCTCTTCCATTTTATCTGAATACATAGATTACACATTACGTTTAAATAATACAATCAAATTACAATTACAATCAAATAAGTCAAATAATAGAAAACATAATTATTTACACAAAAGAATAAAAACAGGTAACAAACGAAAATTTTAACATTGACAACTGACAGAGGTGTTTCTTGAAATAACAAGTAAAAGGATTAAAACATTATAAACTTAATTATACCTTTCCAACAACTGCAATTTATACAACTTTTTAAATTCGTTCACTGAATGGGTAAATATTTTGGGATTAGCGTTATACATTTTTGTGGCTTGTACTATGAATGAGTTACTGAGGGCTGATGTTTTGCATTTCGGAATTTGAAGGTGGACGCTGACATTTCTCGTGGTTAACCCATGGACTTCTTCTCTCCGGATTATTTTACGGGCTAAATTAGAGGGGGTACGGAGCTTTACCAGTTTCCATACCAGAACCGCACGAGAGAGTTCGAATCGCTCCCTAACCTTTAACCACTTCAATCTCTTGAAATACGGCGTGACATGATCAGCTAATTTTAGGCTATAAATGAAGCGAATGGCGGCATTTTGTGCTTTCTGAAAGAGAGAGAGAGAGAGAGAGAGAGAGAGAGAGAGAGAGAGAGAGAGAGAGAGAGAGAGAGAGAGAGAGAGAGAGAGAGAGAGAGAGAGAGAGAGAGAGAGAGAGAATGAATGAATGAATGAATGAATGAATGAATGAATGAATGATTTATTTAACAACCAGGGAGAATTAGGGCCATTAGGCCCTCTCTTCCATTCTCCCTGGAAAACAAACATAACTGCATTACAGCAACAAAGTACATTTAACATTTACAACACTTCTCCATCTTCATCATTTTGGGCGAGTAGGTGTTTCCGAAACTTGTCTCTGAATACCTCTGTTTTTAGTCGTAAATCAAACAATTCCCTATATTTATTGTATAAACGTGCTCCTTGAACGGCAAACGATCGGTTGTACAAACAGGTTCTATGCAACGGAATCTGCAACAAATCTCCCACGTTCCTTGTGATCTTTGAGTGCACATCTCTCATATAGACAAAGCTCCTACTCAGGTATTCTGGTTTCCTGAATTTCAATATTTTGAAAACCATTACAGCGATGGCCAGCTTTTTCTTTTCTTTCATGGTGAGCCAGCCCATCCGCCTATAAACAGGTGTGACATGTTCATCAACACGTAGTCTAAAAATGAAGCGTACTGCTGCGTTTTGCGCTTTCTGGAGTCTTCTGATGTGCTCACCATTCAAATCACAAATGGACACTGTAGCATATTCTAAGATCGGGAAGATCAGCGATTGCACAAGCTGCTGTCGAACTCGCGTCGGGAAGTCAATTGCAATCCTACGCAACCGGTACACGCCTGAAAACACCCCCTTACACATGTTTGTAACCTGCAGATCCCAGGATAGTACATTCTGAACTACGATCCCCAAATTCTTCACATCCTCTACGGATTCTAGGGCGGTTTCCTCGAGGCATACCCCTGGCTGCAGGCTACTGTCGAGTCGGGCCAGAATTTTGGGGTTCCCAAGGTACATAACCTTGTTGTTTGATTCAATTGCATTCCGTGCTCTTTACACCAACCAGTTAGAGCCTGGAGATCCGAGTTAAGGCTGTCTATCGCCGGTCCAATATCCTCTACCCTACACGATTGATACATCTGCAAATCATCTGCATAAAACATGTATTTAGTTGCAGCCGAAAACAAGCTTGGGAGCGAGGCAAGATATATTATAAACAATAAGGCCGACAGAGTCGACCCTTGCGGAGTGCCCAGATATGTGTCTCTCCATGCGGTCATTGTACCATCCGGTCCCTTAACACACTGCTGCCGATCGCTTAAATAGGACGCGAACCATGACACCATCTGATCGGAGGTCCCTACCGCCTTAAAAATGGCGATCATGACATCTCTCCTGAGCATGTCAAACGCAGCTGAAAAATCCACCAGCACTAGTATAGTGATTTGCCGTTTATCCATGGCCGCCCGAACATCATCCAATACCCTTATCAAGGCAGTGTCTGTACTATACCCTGTCCGATAGGCTGACTGATAAGGATCCAAAATGTGTTGTTTTTTCCACGTATGCAACCAGTTCCGAGAATACTATTTTGTCAAGTATTTTCCCCATAGCACACAGCAATGAAATCGCCCTAAAGTCTTTAACCGTTTTTGGACATTTAACTTTCTCTAATGGTCGTATTATCGCCCGCTTCCATATTCGAGGATAGCATGCTGTGGACAGTGAGTAATTATAGATGTGCGTTAGCACCGGAAGAATGACTTCCACCAACATCTGAAGAATGTCCACAGCAATGCCATCTGCTCCAACTGAATGAGACTTGCTGGCCAACAGATATTTCCTCACCACTTCCTCACGAGAGAGAGAGAGAGAGAGAGAGAGAGAGAGAGAGAGAGAGAGAGAGAGAGAGAGAGAGAGAGAGAGAGAGAGAGAGAGAGAGAGAGAGAGAGAGAGAGAGAGAGAGAGAGAGAGAGAGAGAGAGAGAGAGAGAGAGAGAGAGAGAGAGAGAGAGAGAGTAACGTATAATTCAAAATACAAAATAAACAATCACAATTCTTCTTCCTTTGAATAATATTACCCAACGCAGAGCCTGTATTGTTGGGCAAGAGTCGCTGAACGTTGATATGTAGGACTTACTTAAGTAATTTATGGTAGTTGTAATTTACAATTTATAGTAGTAGTATGTAGGGACCAGCATGATAACTTTAACTTCTCCTGCGAATGACATTGTCGGTATGACAAAATAATGAAATTGATAAGGAATATCACCCGAAGTTGCACTAGGTATCACTGAGTGTACACACTTCTAAAATATCTGGTGCGTAGCAACACACTACTTTCCGCCACCCCCGTAAGTTCGAACACCACCTACATAGGCGGGCGCTATATCTTCGTTCAATGCATTTTTACAGGAACATTTATGGAGAACAAAATGTAGGGACTAGTTAGCTGAGAGTACTCCGAAAGTTTGATCGAAATCGTTAGAGCCGTTTTGGAGAAAATTGGAAAACCGATAAATTAATATTCGACAAATCTCCTTTTCTGAGTTAACTTGGCTTATATCTCCGTTCAACATATATATACAGAAATAATTATGGAGAACGAAATGTGGGTATGGGTGACTAAAAGACACTCCTTATAGGATTTATCACACCTGGTGAAGAAGTTACCCTGGAATTTACGGAAATATTAGAAAAAGCGTTATTTTCGACACATTTTGATTTTTATCTCTGTTCAATGGACCGTCAGAGGAACATTTATTGAGAACAATATGTAGGTATTAACTATTTGAAAAAATTTTGAAAGTTTGGTGGAAATCGCTGAAGTCGTTTTGCCAAAAAGCGTGAAAACCCGTATTTTTGCTTCATAGGCCTATACCTCCGTTTACCGTATTTTCATGAAGATATGTATAGAGAAGAAAAGTAAAGTATTGATTAGTAGAAGATAATTTGAAACTTTAATCAAAATTGTTAGAGCTGTTTTTGAGAAAAATGCGAAAACACTCAGTTTTTGGTACATTTTCCATTGCATCTCTGCCCGTCGTCATGGATAGTGATTCTCATTCCCGAGAGAGATTCCTTATTTTTTATGCTGGACACAACCATGTACTTCGTTTTGGTGGCTGGCAATGCTGGCGGAGATGGAGTTGTGGATTCAGCAGGCTGTGCAAGCAGACTTGACACGATCAATGGAAACTGTCTGTTCACCACGAGGAGTGTCGATCTTAAACACTTTATCAGTTCGGTAGGAGCAGTAATATGTTGGCCATAAGGGACGACGAACTGCGTCGTGGCGCACAAGCAAGGTCCTTGTTGGTGTTGTGCTTGAAAGGTACTGGTCACGAAGCGACTGAACCAACAGACGCATTCAATAATTAACGACAGTTGAGCCGAAATTCTGCGCATGAAATTGTACGTATCGGTCGAACTTATCGAAGAAACCTCCTTTCGAATTTTCTTCGAGATCCCAAGTTCTGCCTGAGACGTCTCGAAGCAATCGCGACTCGTTCTTTTTATTTGCCGGCGTTCTCCTCCGGGAAATCAACTGAAACCGGAGTTGACTCATCACATTTATATTAGGATAAAGCGACCTACGAACGAACTATCGTTATTCTTAAAAAAAAAAGGATTGCTGGGTGTCGAATGACCTGTTGAAAGCTCTCTCACGAGCTGATAATATATTATTAATATCCTACGGCCGTCTAATTTGTATTTGAACGTAATAGTTAATAAACGAGCTTACTGAAAGTTTTTGCCCAAAGTTTCGAGTAAAATCATTACACTGACTGAGACAATTTAAAACTGATTCGCGTACTGAACTGTTAACCCTGCGAGGAATGTTTGTATTTAGGTTTCCAGTGGAAAGGGTAGAGAGGGCTGTATGGCCCTAATATCCCCGTGTCAATAAATATCTCTCTCCCTACCCGCGTACTCCCCCGCCCAACCAGTTCACGCGCATTCAGAGCCCCCTTGCTCGCACTTGAATACTCACGCTCAAAATAATATCGCTGTTTTGAACCAGCTCAATCAGATCAGCCGTTCTCCCGCAAATCGAACTACAGACACACACACACACGGACCACGCGCGGAAATGAGGTTTTTTAGACTCAGTAGGCTTCAAAACATAAAGATCAAAAGAAAACCCCAATTTTTTTGACACGATTACTTTACTTTCCTTTTTCTTTGGGTAGCGGAAAGTAAAAATTAAATCGCCGTTTGAACGACGGTCATGACTTGAACAGGGGCGACTCAATAAATTCTTCGCCCGTTGCCAGTTTCTATCAACTGAAAAAAAAATCTATTGTATTGGTAGAGCGATGAAAATTGTTGCGCAGCGCGTCAGATATTTAAATAGTTTTCGTTCAGTTTTATTGTCGTTGGAAAATTCGTTGCGCTTTCAGAAATGTTTGTTGGAGTTAACCGGTGCAACGGAAGTTCGTGAACGCGGTCATTCTAAGGGTCGAGGCAATCAAGAAGTAAAGCCTTTCGAGCTACTCATTCTGGGAAGTTTCTCCATAGGCAACTTCCTTCCTAGCTGTAGAATACTGATTTTCTCATTAGCTTGTTCGCCCCCCTCCCACACAAGTTTCCTCCTTTGCGCTATTAACGACTTTTGGGCCTGTGGTATCTAACTCGTGACAGGGGAGAGAGAGACCCTGAATGTACGTGGGGACCAGAGGGAAATTGTGTGATGCGTCAGACTAGATGTATATCAGTTTATATGAACTTAGCAGACATTTACTATTTTTTAACCCTATGTTTTCGGTCAGGAAAGTATTTTTTACAACCCCCCCCCCCATCCTCCTCAAAATAAGGGGATTCCAAATCTGCAATGTCCGCCGTCCGGGCCGTTTTGCGCCTTTAACGCGGTCTGAAAAAAATCCGTTTGTTGGGTTTGTTCTCGGAGGTCGATTGGTTCGGTGTCTTTTGCCCGGGGAGTCGTCCTCCGTATTTACAAACAATCCCTTTCCTTTTTACTTCTAATTTTCCCTCCCATTTCGTCGTCCGTTATTAGGTAGCCATAAAGAAGCCATACACGAGCAGATATCGCGTTTTTAAACGATATCTGTGCGTTAGTGGGCGTTAAAAAAATGATGAAAGATGTGATAATCGACCAGAGATATCTGCGAGAGTTCAAATCTGGCAGATGGTAGTCGGGCGTCCCCCTTAACCTGCAGACTTCTCGGAAGCGATGTCTGTGGTTCAAAGAACTGTTCGATTGGATCGGGCAGTCACTTAACGTTAAGATGTTCTGTTGTCCACGAGTGTTTTCCCCTGTTTTCACATAAGTAATTCAAAACTCGTAACTGCAAACATTCGTAGGAAACTACAATTTTCGTAACTACAAAAACGATTATTAAAGTTTACGTATCTGTTAGGTGAGTCCGTCTCCTCTGGCTGGTGTGTTGCTGGTGGCAAGCGCTTTCGATGTAAGGACATCATCGTCTGGCCGTTAAGTCAGTACTGGAGTCAGTCAGTTGGTAGTGGTCTTTATATATGAAAGGAAAGTAAAACGGGATGATGGAGGGTCGGGGAAGGCGACACATGATACGGAGACTAAAAACTATCCCACTACCCGCACAAAATTACAAAAAAGAACTTGATACTATCAATACCATCGCAGAAAATAACGGTTACTCCAAAAAAACAATAAACAAACTATTAAGACAATACGAATCCAAAACACACGACTCAAAAACACAGAATACACAGACTTTAACAAGACGCTGCACATTCACGTACACAGGACCAAAAGCATACGGAATAACTAATATCCTCCGAAAGGAAGGTATACAAATCGCATTACGTACGGACAACACTCTTAGAACCAAACTAACTACAAAGACTGAAAAGACAGACCCACTCGACCAAAGTGGGGTATATAAAATAACTTGTACTTGTACAAACGCATACATAGGACAGACAGGACGAAAAATACGGACCAGATACTCAGAACACATTAAATCTCTTAATAGGAACAAAGACGATTCAAACTTTTCTAACCATCTCAAAACCACTGGACATGAACCTACCAAAATACAGGACTGTACCACCTTACTACACAAACAATACAAAGGACGAAAACTGAACATATTAGAAAACATGGAAATTTACAAACAAAAAAACCTCAATGGACAGATCATAAATGAACAAATCAACACAAAATGCGACACCATATTCACACCACTCAAAACATTACACAAACGAAAACAACCAACTGACGGATTTACAGACCACCCCACACAAAAAAGACGGAAATTCCACAATTGACAGATCATTCAAGACGTTCCATTCACCTTAGGGGTTTTCCCCGAGGTACATGACCTCCTCTCCCCGACCCTCCATCATCCCGTTTTACTTTCCTTTCATATATAAAGACCACTACCAACTGACTGACTCCAGTACTGACTTAACGGCCAGACGATGATGTCCTTACATCGAAAGCGCTTGCCACCAGCAACACACCAGCCAGAGGAGACGGACTCACCTAACAGATACGTAAACTTTAATAATTTGCCTTCTGGCGGACATAACCCTATTGCTTTAATACAAAAACGATCTTCCCACAACCTAATAAATTCGTAAATACATTATTACTTGTTGGCACCTACCCCCAGTAGCATACTTACCCAGAATTGGGGGGGTGGATAGTATTTTCAAATTTAGTTGTAGTTTTTGACATTTTATGTCTTTACATTGCTACATAATCTCGAAAATGTAACGCGGGATACGTAACGGAGAAGCGTCACGAAATATATCGTGTTGGGGGGTTAGGTGCATGGTAACGTCTGTTACAAACTCTAACGCTTGGTAACATCATACTTTTAATAACCTCAGTGACTAAGTGATGATGTCAATTGCAATTGACGCGGCCATTATATCGCAACCATCAACGAGCAGAATCAAACGTAGTTATCATTGCATAAAAAAAACAAACAAAAATAACGACAACATGGCAAGGGGTCTACGACACAAGAACGTTTGGGGAACCCTGCTGTTTCTCATGGAAGTCGAATCTCCGTCCATTGTGCAAAATATACGTTCAAAAGGGCCTAAAATTCTTTAGGATATGAGGAAGGAATTCAAGGGTTTCGAGTTTATGTAGCAAAGTAAAGACATAAAATGTTTCGAATTTATTTACAAAAAACCAAATGAATTGAATTACGGGAGCCGGGGAGATGAGCTAGCAAAATGTTCACAATCCCGCGGGTTGTTCTCCCTAAGGTGCTTCAACAACTTCATGTGCCCGAACTTTCTCCTTTCCGAAACCCATGACTTCTTCAAAACTTGTCTTTTTTTTGGCTTAGCCGTTTTATGGGCAATAAAAAAAATACCCGCCGCAAAATCCGCTAATTTACGTTTTTTTATACTATGGACAGTCACTAACCCCATGGCATCAACTTACGGAATGTGTAACCGATCTGGAAAAAATTTCGGATTCGACCGATAACTCGAGTCTGCCAGACGAACGTCGGTGACAGACCTGAATCTGTCAGATTTCATCCCACGAACGAACAGATGACATCGGGCACTGGTCAGGTGACAGATCTCGGGCATAGAATATCTGCTGATACGTTTTTCGTGTTAAGGGGCAACGACCGATCTCATCGGTCACTCCAGATCGTTAGCGATATCTGTCAGATGAGATCGGGCGACCAAATCTGCCGCAGATATCTGCTCGTGAATGGCTGGCTATACATGAGCAGATATCTCGCGTTTTTAAACGATATCTGTGGGAAAGATCTGTGCGTTAGTGGGCGTTAAAAACTATAACCTGCAGACTTCTGGGAAGCGATGTCTGTGGTTCACAGAACTGTTCGATTGGATCGGGCAGTCACTTAACGTTAAGATGTTAAGTTGTCCACGAGTGTTTTCCCCTGTGAGATCTCTCCTCTAAAGAAATCAGTTTCTATTGGTGATTTTGTTGAGCGGTATCAAAAAATGGGTAAAAAAGAGTGGCCAAACGAGTTAATTGTTATGATGATCGATGTATAGAGATAGACCTTGTCTGTAGCAGTTAAAGCCTGTTGACTACATGAACAAAAACGTCAAAAACATTGCTTACGACGAGATCGAGGCTGAAGTGAAGAAGGTGATTCCGGATGCTGACCGTGTAGTGATAAAAAATAAACCTTAGGACGCCCAGTAGGACCTTGGGAGTACCAGTTAAAAAAAAAGAGTACCTACCATTTCTTCCTTTTCGTGTTTTCAGAAATATGTGAGGACCCAAACTCGAAAAGTACATACTTAGTTGGTACCTGCCCTCCCAAAAGGAGTACCTCTGGTCACCGGATGAATAGCCTTTGTAGATAGGTACTTACCAAAAGTACGTCGAAGTCTTCCTCGTTCATCCGCAGGTAGATGAGGAAATCCCGCGGATTGTTCTCCCTAAGGTGCTTCAACAACTTCATGTGCCCGAACTTTCTAATTTCCGAAACCCATGACTTCTTCCAAACTTGTTTTTTTTTGGCTTTTCCGAAAAAATTCGAATTCGACCGATAACTCGAGTCTGCCAGACGAACGTCGGTGACAGACCTGAATCTGTCAGATTTCATCCCACGAACGAACAGATGACATCGGGCACTGGTCAGGTGACAGATCTCGGGCATGAAAGATCGGCCGATAAGTTTTTACTGTTAAGGGGCAACGACCGATCTCATCGGTCGCTCCAGATCGTTAGCGATATCTGTCAGATGAGATTGGGCGACCAAATCTGCCGCAGATATCTGCTCGCGTATGGACGAAATCTAATTTTTTTAATTTGTGCTGTGAAGTTTTGTCGGAAGTGTTCCATCATTCTCAACACGTAATTCAATTGAAATTACGACGCCTCCAAGACTGAGACCTGCTCTTTTATCCCCGGGGAACACCGAAGGTTTAGCGCAGATTGGTGAGTCCCATAATTTATTTCCTAGTTTGTAGATTGAGGGGTGGTTTCTCCGGGTGATTGGTTTCCGGATTGAGGCTTCTGAGAGTAAACCCAGCACAATTTTTGGGGGGACACTTTGCGTATGGTTTTATTGTCATTAAATTACAGTCCACTTCATAATAAGCAAAAAGGAGTGACTACTTCCCCCTCATTGTTCTTAACACCGTTCTTTCGCACAACGATCCCATTTGTTATCT
The DNA here is from genome assembly GCA_020466155.1 of Pachypeltis micranthus. Classification (NCBI taxonomy): domain Eukaryota; kingdom Metazoa; phylum Arthropoda; class Insecta; order Hemiptera; family Miridae; genus Pachypeltis; species Pachypeltis micranthus. The sequence continues at coordinate 11,491,357 of CM035780.1, read as the reverse complement.
AGTTGTACCCGCCATCTCGGCAATCCGATCGCACGAAGCCCCTTGGGCATAAAATGGTTTAAAAAAATTAACAAAACGCAGTTTAATCGCAAAAACGCCGTGTTTGGTATCGTTTTCAAGGTATTTTGTAGATGCTGGGTCGAATGGAATGCGTATCAGACGTGTATAGTGAAATTACAGTAATTATAGCGCTCGGCTGGCCACATCGTGCCAATTGCCTGCGGCGCCTGAAATATTCAGTTTTCGTCGTTCCATTGCAGTCAGGTCATGTTTCGTATGGTTTACTGGTATTTTTCAATGCTGAATCGAATGGGATGGGTCTCGGAGGTGTGAGACTAGGCCAAACTGTTCATGAGAATAAGCCATGTGTAATAATATTTGTCTTTTTGCTGTCCGTTTTACTCTGTCCGCGTTTAAAATATAAGTTCTACACCGAAACTTCCAGCATTCCTCTCTGCCATTACCTATAAATGAATAGAAACTGGTAGAGGTTACGATTACGAAATTTATTGTGCCAACTTGTGTCACCTCTAAGTGAGCACATATTTATCCTTCTTTCGAGAGGATGGTAAAGACGTTTAAATAATCGTCTTATTAGTTAAACGGTAAATAGCTGGGCATACAGGTAAAAATAAAATGTCACTGCGCTCAAACGTATCGTCTAATTGACATTATACAGTAAATTTGTAAAGACACACGAATAAACACTCGAAACGTATAAATAAACATATTTACACAGTTTGACTAGAATCAAGGTTGTTTCTAAATAAAATAATTATTAAATATCCGCCCCGTTTAAGGACTAAAAACGCGAACGAAAAAGAAGAAGCTCGGCCTTTAAGAAAATTTCGTTCGAAACGAAACTCCCTCAATCCAACTTATTTAGAAACGGGCCGATAGACGTGACGTCCTCGCAGTCGGGAATCAGTTTTCCTTTGAATTTCAAACAAGTGTCGGCGCATAGTTCCCCTTGAAAATAAGCGCCGAACATTTTCTTGCATTGGGCGCAATTTCGGATGCAAACTCCGACGGTATTTGCCGCGGCTCGTTCGGCAATCATGAAGCTGGCGATGATGAGGAGAATGATCAAACCTCGAGCGCCCGGCATTTTCTCTGTAACATGCCGTAAAAGGCGAATTTTCGGTGAGTTTACAGTGCAAAATTATACTGAACAAAAAAAAGGATGATTCCTGTTTCAAAAGGAAGAAACAATTATTTCACAAATCGGTGTATCATGGTAAGGAAATTAATGTAACACTTACAAATGCGAGAAATTAGAAATGACTTATATACTAAAGTAATTAAGAGTTTTATTTTGTTCTTTGTCCATGTCAAAAACTACGCATGATATGTAGATGATATCATCTGCATATTAAGCCGTGATAACACTGACGATATATTGAAGGACTAGAACAACAGACATGGACAAAGAACAAAATACTCTTAATTACTTGGACCTGAAAATCACATGGTTGGACAACGAACTACAGTCCGACATTTTTAGAAAACCTACTGCTATCGACACGACCATACACTACACATTAAACCACCCACAACAACATTAAGTGCATTCAGACACACGATACAGAGACTAAAAACTATTCCACTATCCGAACAAAATTACAAAAAACCCTGCAAATTATTACACCACGGTTTATTATTCTCATGAACAGCTTGACCTAGTATTACTGCTCCGAGACACATTCCATTCGATTCAGCATCGAAAAATACTAGTAAATCATACGAAACATGACCTGACTACAATGGAACTACGGAAACTAAATATTCCACCGGCGCCAGGCGCCCGTAAACGTCTGTAGGCATTTATGATCCGATGGAGGGGTGTGCAGAGGAAGTGGCTCTAACCTTCCTCCGCCCCGTCGGGCAAAAAGAGTCGAGGAAATTGGGATGGGGGCTTCCAGCAAACCCTCGGCAATTGGCACGATGATGCGAGGCGAACGGGTAGATGGTTTTGATGAGACAGGAGGGAGGGAGGGAGAACTAACGACGAAACGTTGACTTCTGCTGTAGTTCCCGCAAGTTCTTTCAATTAGTAGACTCTTATAATTACTGTAATTTCCCTATACACAGTTGTACACGTCTGATACCATTCGACCTAGGATGTAAAAATACCTTGAAAACGAGACGAAACGCGGCTTATTAGCGATTATCAAGAGACTTCGCTGCCGTTAGTTGTAACGGAGCACGTTTCCCGCGTCGCGGTGTCGCCCGTGCTCGCGTTCCCTCCCACTCAGTTCCCTGTCTGTGGTGGTAAAACTTCTCCGAATGTAATTGAAAATAAAACTCTGATCCAATTGCAATAGGCTTGATATCGTACTACTTCCCGGCTCTCTTAGTGTGATATCGCTACTATATTAATCCCCCCCATAACATTGGCGCCCAACTAGTGGTCGAACTTCCCCTACATTAGTTCGAGATGCCGGTCACGCAGAAAAACTTGAAGGTTCTTCTAACGCGATGGGAATTTTTGATCCCCCACCTTCAACTTTTCTGCCCTACTGCTGTGACCTACTCTCTAGCCCATCATTATGTTCGAACGTTGTCCGTTCTTGACAGCTTTGTGTTCAATCGACGATGGCTGCTTCGAGAAAAGCAGGACAGATGTAAAGGAGCTTCTGATCTACCAGCATCTCGCGCACATCGAAAGGTCAACGCTTATGTACCATCGCAGCAGCATAAACCTACTAGTCAGCGGCAACCTACAGACTGTACACCTCACAACCACTCAATCCCCCTTCCTGCATCAACATCGACATCTTCCCGCGTGTCTGTCCCTAAACGACCTCTCAAACAACGACTCCGGGGAAACCACGTGCCTTCAAAATGGCCTGGTGGATACAAAACTCGATTGCCAGAGCCCTATCTGCCCTATCTGCGGCAAAAATCATGGGGTAAACAAAGTGCTCACGTTTCTTCAACTCCAGTCAGGAGGCTCGAAGAACCTACGTGGAAGAGCACAATCTGGGTACGAATTGCCTGGCAGCCTCACACACGCTCAAGAGCTGCAACTCAATGTACACGTGTATACGTGTATCACACCCTACTACACCCTATGAGCCAGGACGCCGCACTTGTTCCCAAAAGTGCAACTAACCACTGCACGGTAGACGCAGCATCTGCGCTCTGCGCTACCCCTTCTGGAACACCTGAGGGCAGGTGTCCTCTGAGGAGGAGGGAAACACCGACTCCCCTTACTTAGAGAATCGTCTTTTGCCAAGAGATGGACCGATTCTCTGAACCATGGATGTCGCAGCTGCGTGGGACGTACGATACACAGATGATGTGTACGTCAGAGACATTGTGAGGTTCTAAATTCAATACTCCCACCACAAACATGGGCACCCTTTTGGAACTTTAAGCAAAATGATCTCTTGCTCTCTATGCACAAGATTAGGTTCCCCTTTGTTGGGTGGAAAGCAACGCCTTGAACTCCAGTGTACATGAGTACCTGAAGACAGGCACTTCATCAAGGGCAGAGTGGTGTAACGGGACGAACCAAACCCTTCAATTCAGCGGAGGCTCGTCCGGGGCGTTTATGCTGACTGGGCACCTCAAATGGCCCAATTTGCTCGAGACTTCGCTGCAGTCAGTTGAAACCGAGCCGGTTCCCTCGTCGCTGTGTCGCCTCCACCCAGTTCCTGGTTTGTGGTGGTAAAACTTCATCCAATGTAATTGAGAATAAAACTCTGTTCGAATTGCATTCAGCTTCTATAGTACTATTTCACGACTCACCTAGTGCGATACCGTTAACAATATTAATCTCCCCCGTAACAATACTATCAATACTATCACAGAAAATAACGGTTACTCCAAAAAACCTATAAACAAAATTATTAAGACAATATGACTCCAAAAAAGACGATCCAAAAACACAATATACACAGACTTTGACAAGACGCTGCACATTTACGTACACAAGACGAAAAATATACGGAATAACTAATATCCTCCGAAAGGAAGGCTGACCAAAACACAGGACTGCACCACCTTACAACATAAACAATACAAAGGACGAAAACTGAACATATTAGAAAACATGGGAATCTATAAACAAAAAAACGTCAATGGACAGATCATAAACGAACAAATCGACACAAAATGCGACACCATATTCACACCACTCGAAACACTACGCAACTGAAAACAACCAATTGAGGGATTCACAGACCACCTTATACAAAAAAGACTTAGAATCGACAATTGACAGACTATTCAGGACGTTCCTTTCACCTCTAGTGGGTTTCCCCAGAGGTGCATCCCGCTTCACCATCCCATTTACCTTGCTCTTTGTATATAAAGATCACAACCAACTGAATGACTCTAGTACTGACTTGATGATGTTTTTACATCGAAAGCGCTTGCTCACAGTAACTCACCAGCCGGAGGAGACGGACTCACCTAACAGGTACGTTAACTTTAATTATCGTAGATTTAAGTTACAAATACACAAGTGGTGAATCCGCTTCACTGCAATGCTTGGCTCCGAACACATTCTCACCATGTCTTACCACTCTGCCGCTAATGGGGCAATTGAGAGATGGCACCGCAGCTTGAAATGTGCCTTGAAAGCGCCACTTACTGAAGATTGAACGGCAACTAACAGTTCGCCTCAGAACTCTCTCTCTCTCTCCTACCTTAGCCCAGGCATTGGGGCACCAGCAGAAATCATCTATGGAGAACCTATTCGTCTTTCAGCTGATTTTTTCGATTTCCCCAGCAGACCTCCAGACCTTCCAAATTTACTTGTACGTCCGTAACCTCAGTCCAGTTCCTTTCAGGCATCATACGGACAAAACTCCTCAACGCCCATCCAGATTTACTTGTTTCTTTGTACCGAGGTAGTTTGGAGATGCTTTTGAAGAGCTGCTGACTCAGGCAAAAATTACGGCAATCGCGCCGGAGCTCCGATCGTCGAGAATTATGAATCAATGTCTTAACCACTAGACCACGATCGCCCAGTGCCGTGTTCCATACAGACAAAGTTTTTCGTCTACAGACGCCTCGAGGAGCACTGAATGTTTGAGTCAAACCAGCTTTTGTGCTGGCTGAGTCCCAGCTTCTCATCCTTCTTCAATCCCTCAGGCCAGCTTACCAGCAACTGAACCGACAACTCTCATACTGCCACTCAAAGTATGTGGCTACCATCCACTTATTATTATTATTCGCCTGTTCCATATGACCAGAGTCATGTGGGATTTTGGCAGAAATTAAAGAGTTGAGTTCCTTTCTGTTCGACGTAGCGGTGGACATTAAAAAAAATATCGACATTTTTATCGATTTAATGCATCAATGTAATATCGATGTATCAAAAAATACATCGATGTTTTCTATGCATCGATTGTTTTTCTATAAGTTAAATATGTATGTGGTTTAGGAATAAAAAGCAAGCATCTATTAAAATAACTTTATTACCTTTTCATTTATTTTTGATGTACAGGGTGAGCCATAACAAATGGTGCAGTTTCGAAGGGGTGCTGCATGCCTTGTAGTGGGGTTAACGACCTGGGAGGGGTCTCATTGTGCCCGGGCAGTGGTCCCGTTTTCAGTCGTTACAATGGTTTGGAGCGTAGAGCAACGAGGTTTCGTCATTCGCACGTTTTTTGAAAGTGGCCGTTCGTTCATCGCCACCCAGCGGGCCTTCCGACTGCGTTACAACATCCCCATTTTTGAACCCGAATTGAACCAGTTAGCTGAAGAAGAGGATCTGGGGGATATTTGGTTTCAGCAAGATGGGGCTACGGCCCACACAGCGCAAATCTCAATGGTGAAACTGCGGCAGATGTTCCCCGCACGCATCGTCTCTCAGGGGTGACTTGGGGTGGCCGGCAAGATCGCCAGATTTGAGTGCGTGTGATTTTTTCCTGTGGGGCTACTTGAAGGAAAAGGTGTTCAAACATCGACCTCACACTCTGGAAGACCTCAAGATTCGAATCAGGGAAAAAATCGCCGCGATTCCCATCGAAATGTGCCAGAGGGCGGCTGAAAATTTCAGGAATCGCCTACATCAGTGCGTCGCTGCTGAGGGCGCCCACCTTCCTGATGTAATTTTCAGGACTTAATCTACCGAAATGGGGTGATGTATGGCGTTCGATAAAACAAACCGTAATCTTCTAAGTTGCACCGTTTTTTTTAAATCGCTCCTTTGAAACTGTACCATTTGTTATGGCTCACCCTGTATATCCCGATAATATTTATCGATACTTCGTAAAAACCAAATTTTACCCAATTTTACCATTTAATGTATTCTTTTGTTGAGTATTACCTTGCGCCGCTCACGAAAAGTCTAATTAACAACAGATATTTAAAGGCAATTTTATGCTATGTTGGAAACTGTATTTTGTAATCCTTCCAAATTTATTATGATATTAATATTACAAATAACGTGTTGTTCAGTTTAACATTTATAAATATTATTGCTAACACGACACAGCAAATTTTAAAATGAATTCTGAATAATTAATTAATACAAAAATTAAAATAATATGATTTTTGAAGCCAGAGACTGCAACTAACTGCAAATAAGAGAGAGACGGTGGGTCAATTCAGTCGGCCATTTGCATTTAATTTTTTGATGCACTGACCTCTATATTGGCTGCCTTTTCAACCAGTGATACCACTTTTTGACGTAACACCTTGCGAGTGCTAAATAATGTAATTTAAAAATACAAAAAAATAGTTATTAACCGTGGAGAGATAGGGGGGTAGGTAGGTTTGATTGTTTGCCTTTTCGGTGCATCGAGAAAATAAAGATCGATGTATACTCGATGTTTGAAACTTAACAATCCATCGGTTTGATTCGATGCATCGTTACTATACATCGAGTATTTTTAAAACATCGATGTATATCGTCCACCCCTAGTTCCACGTAAAATACGCGTGTTGATTTATTCGCGATTAAGTCGTCGATTTAAGTCACACTTGAAAAATTTCGTCGAGCTCGTACCGAGGAAAGTTGCGCGATGCCGCGTACCAAATATTCCCTTAAGAGGATTCGCGAGCGTCGATTAGCGCTTCTTACGTGAATCATTCGGCCCAAAATCGGCGCTCTTCGGAGCCGGTAAACCGGTAAACGACGCCGTTATAAAGTTTATTGCTTACACCGCAATTATGCGAAGCAGGAATGAACTCGGAGAAGGACGAATTCCTCTCATTTCAAGATCAAGGCTCCCCCCCGCCGTACGATTTATTGGCATCTCTCCCTCCTAACAAACCTCGCTCTTTGTCTAGAAGGGAACATGAGCCATAAAAACGACGCTCTCGCCGGTTACTTAATCGACTTAATTCCCGTTACGAAACGACGAGGGGGAGGGGGAGGGGGGGTGGGAAGAAAACGAGTCGACGACTGTAAACTACATAATCTTCGTAAGTAAACATTCCGCTTCCTTATTGATTCATTTTGTGGTTTAGTGGAAGTTTCAAGGCCCCAACTTCTTTCAATTTTTATTTCTTTCGAAAATTGCCCTACGCCCACTCAACTCGTCAGTTGTAAATATCAGGCGCGACGCATCACACAACTTTCCTTAGTTCTATATCAACCCACTGCTCATCGCTTTTCGTAGCGACTTCACATTTTAGGTAGAATCCGCTGTCCACGAGATCATTTCCTAATACGACGCACGTTCCAGCGTCGAAGTTAAAAATATCTGGTGCGTTGCAACACACAACTTTCCTTAGCTCTACAACAATTCACTTTTTACATGGCTAATTCTATTTAATCAATTCATTTATCACTCAGTTCCTTTGAACTTGGTCAAACAACACGTCACAGCAGCAGGAAGCGGTAGCGCTCAGCTCTGGAATTTATTGTGCAGCTCGTACTCATTCCCGGAACATTATTGAGCAATTAGTACACAGAGAATTAATGAGGCTGTAAACACGAATTTTTTGAAGAAGGATAGTTATTACTTTTGCAGAGTTATTGGTTATAAACTGTTAGAACTGGTAGTAAGCGAAACGGCGGTAGTTGAAATTCAGGACTTTCTGAAGTGAGCCCCATGTACCTCATGAGCGTTTTTAAACACTAACCCTTTAGGTATTGGATTGGTCTACAAATACCAATTTTTTAAAACATTCTAACAACATTCCAGCGGAGTTTATAAGGAAAAAACTTCGCGAAAAACGCTTTTCGTCGAAAATTTTGATAATGTATTGTGCTGCTCTCGTCATTTTCCCACGAATGGGAATTTTATGGTATCATTGTCTTTTTGAGAGATATCAATATAAAAAATGTAATCAAAATCGTTAGAGCCGTTTTTGTGAAAAAAAATATTTGGTGTTTTGATCACTATGATAACTATAGTTAAATTTCGGTGGATTTTGTTCATACCCTTATTTTGGCGTCCCATGGTTACTTGCGGGCTTGATATCAAGTTTGAGCTGATTTGATACGGTCGTTTTCTCTAAAAATCGTTCACAGACACACACACACAGACCATTTTCCCAAATAGTGTTTTTCGGACTCAGGAGGGTCTGAAACGTAAAGATCTGAAGAGAACTCAAAATTTTTTTTTTCAGCCGATTACATAACTTTCCTTTCTACTTCGTAGAGCCAAGGAAAGTAAAAATACAGTTTCTGAATGTTAATCAGACCAGTCCAGACCAGACCAGATTCAGTCTAATCGGGTATGTGTGTCCTTTTGATCCCAAAACTACCATTGGTCCTCACCACTGACGCCTCGCTTGCAGGACTAGATGTTGTCCTCGGCCATTCAATTCAGGGAGCCAGGGAATTCCTGTAGCCTACGCATCACGTGCATTTACTGTTGCAGAATGTAATTACAGTCAACTAGACCGAGAAACGCTTACTATAATTCAAGGCGTTTTATAGTTTTATTATTATTTATTCGGTTCTCAATTCAATCTAGTGACAGATAACTAGAATATCTCACGAATCTTCAGACGCGACAAGGCGCTTTCACAAATGACTTCAACACGCCTGCGTCGACGCGCATCATATTTATCAGGCTTCAAATTCAAAAAGGGCATCGAAAAAGTGGGCTGTTTATCGAGAGCTTTTGTCAAGAATGCCAACTGTTCTTCGGATAAGCTTGTGCTCGAGTGGTTTTTGCAAATTTCAAGCCATGGGAAGACGTATGATAAAGATTCAGAGCTCTCAAAGATCAAGCACTGCCTTCTAATGAGCTTCAATGATTTTGAATTTACACTGGTTGAAGGTATTCTGTTCTGAGGAGATCGGGTCTACGTTCCAGCCATGCTAAGGTCCAAGATCCTCTCTCCAGGGCCAAGGCAAGCCTCCGAAGAATAACTAGACGGTTCAAGCTAGAAGAGGCAGCTGTTCTTGCTACTGACGTTATGCCAGAGTGGAAGAACCTTCGGTTGCCAACGATGGGAGAAGGAGACGTTCCGGACTGAGGTGGGCGCCCTGCAATGGTGCGATGGTTCGGTTGTAGGCATTGTAGGGCCCAACTACAGTTGTGCTAAGTCGCTGGGAGAGTACGCCACGATATTTCAAGCGGAAATCCTAGCTATAAAGATCTGTGTGGAAGAGATCCTGAACAAAGGACTCAAGGGCAAGGGGATCTACATATTCTTAGATAGCCAGGGCGCATTAAAGGCCATTGCAGCCTATAGCTTTAGGTCCAGGCTAGCATGGGAATGCCTTCACATGCTCAAGCAGCTCGGCGCCCACAGGGGCCATGAGGGCAACGAAAAGGCCGACTGCCTTGCGAAAAGGGGCACAGAATCCCTACCCATCGGGCCTGAACCCTACGTAGGTAGATAGGTCACCTGAATCGTCTGGTGGCTCGATGAGAGATACAGAAAAACAACACCCATTGGCATTGCCAGCCACGATTAAGACAAGCGAAAAGGATTGTTACGCCTTCTGGTCCAAGGGCAAAGGCGACGTGGACTCTAGACGAGATCTGAAAGTTTTGATCAGCTTCCTCACCTTACACTGCCCACTCAGGTACCACCTCAACAAGATAAGCATCTCAGAGGCGGTGGAGTGCAGACTTTGCGATGAGAAGGACGAGACGGCAGAGCACATCCAATGCGACTGCCCTGCCTTGGCAGCCAGACGCTTTGAATATTTTGCCCAGGGGATCATTGAACCCCATATCACAGTGGAATCTGCGGTGAAGGACATACTTGGCTTCATAAAGGGAGCGGGTATGTACGACGCCTTCTACTAAGCAAGGGCCTGTGTCACAATAGGCCCATGTGTGGCCGCAGTTACAAATGGACCATGTCCCGCATGCCCTGGGAAAAAAAATATTTCTCAAAAACGGCTCAGACGATTTCGATCAAACTTACGGAGTACTCTCAGATAACTAGTCCGTACATTTTGTTCTCCATAAATGTTTCTGTTGAAATGCGTTGAACGAAGATATAGCGCCCGCATATGTAGCTCGCGTTCGAAGTTAAAGGGGCTCGTTTTGTTTTGTAGCGGTAGCGCTTACAGCTCCGTAATTTATTGCGCTGCTCCCACTCATGCCCTGACAATCATTGGGCAATTCGTAAAGAAAGGAATGATGATGCTATTGACACGAATTTTTTAAGAAAGATAATAATCATTTTTCGAGAGTTATCGGGTACAAAACGGTTGTATGTGTAACAGTTGTTGAGGTTGCGAGTGTAACTCGAGTAAATCCCGGAAATGTTATTTTATTGCGTTCCGTACGTCACGTATGAAATTATATTCATTCTCGGTTTTGCAAGTGAACGTAATTATTGTGTTATAAAATAAGCTTTCCGATATCGACCCAGAATAATGAGCACGGATTTCAAAATTGCTCCGCTCGAAAGACAAAATTTCGATACGTGGGTGGTTCATATTGAAGAGCTTCTGGATGAGTACGAATTACTGGAATAAGCCAACGGTACGATAAAAGAAACCATTACTGTCAGGAGGCCGTGAGGCAGATGCTCGCCTGCTTAGTGAATGGGAGAATGGCAGGAAAGCCGTGATCAAAACAACGCATTGTTCTGGGTTATTCAGTTGAATCAAAAGGAAAGAATGATGAAAGGAAAGTTGTGATTACTAGTGTCGAAAATATTATTGTCTCCTCCAGTTGATTATAAAATCTTGATCTATTAATTCCCATACGGCACGCAAATTTAATTCAGTTGTTCACCAGAGTTCGAGAACGAATTTTTGTGTTTAATTAATTTCGGCCACGGCTCGCCTTATTTAAGGCATTCCCGACATTTTTGGTACCCCTGGTGGGATGGAAAATGGAATTTCATTCCTCCTGGAGCTCCATGGTGGGGTGGTTTTTGGGAGAGAATGGTAGCCACGAAGCAATTATTAAGGCGAAACCTGGGTCGGGCTACTATTACGTATGAGGAGTTAGTTACGCTTCTCTGTAACGTTGTGTACTGACTGACTCCTATTAAAGGCACCGAGCGATCGTGGTCTAGTGGTTAAGACTAAGTCGGGATTTGTGGATCGGAGCTCCATGCGATTGCTGGTAATTTTTGCCTGAGTCAGCAGCTCTTCAAAAAGCATCTCCAAACTACCTCGGTACGATTGGCGTCCAACTAGTGGTGGAACTTCTTCATTCCAAGAAAAAGAAGAGGCCCAGAGAGAAAAAATTATAAAATTAAGAGAGAAATAATGAGACGAATTCTCGAGTTCGGGATTCGCTGACGCTGTGAAAGTTCCAGCGCGAAGGGAATCGCCTACTACAATGTGAAAGAAAATACTTTCCTTGTAGCCCCCTCTCCTTGATTCGCTCAACTCTCATAAACTCGTTCCTTAAAAGAGTCCGCTCCAGGAGCAGGGAGATGTACTGACTGAATGCTATTAAAAGGCACCGGGCGATCAAAACGGTGAACAAATATCTGGTGCGTCGCAACACACAACTTTCCTTATCTCTACGTCAATTCACTTGGTACATGGCTAATTCTATTTAATCAATTCATTTATCACTCAGTTCCTTTGAACTTAGTCAAACAACAGGACACAGCAGCAGCGCCTACAGTTCTGGAATTTATTGTGCTGCTCGTACTCATTCCCGGACCATTATTGAGCAATTAGTACACAGAGAATTAATGAGGCTGTAAACATAAATTTTTCCAAGAAGGAGTAATCACTTTTGCAGAGTTATTGGGTAATAACTGTTAGAACTGGTAGTAAGCGAAACGGCGGTAGTTGAAATTCAGGAATTTCTGGAGTGACCCCCATGTATCTCATGAGCGTTTTTAAACACTCACCCTATAGGTATTGTATTGGACTACAATACCAATTTTTTTTAAACATTCTACTAACGTTCCAGAGGACTTTATAAGGAAAAAACTGCGCTAAAAACGCTTTTCGTCGAAAATTTTGATAATTTATTGTGCTGCTCTCGTTATTTTCCCACAAATGGTAATTTTACGGTATAGTTGCCTTATTGGGAGTTATCAACATAAAACATTTCATCAAAATCGTTAGAGCCGTTTTTGAGGAAAACAATATATGGTTTTTTGATCACTATGATAACTAAAGTTAACTTTCAATGGATTTTGTTCATACCCTTATTTTGGCGTCCCATGATAACCTGCGAGCCAGATTTCAAGTTTGAGGTGATTTGATACGGTCGTTATCTCTAAAAACCACTCTAAAATCGAACACGTCGAAAATTTTGGTAATTTATTGTGCTGCTCTCGTCATTTTTCAACCGATGAAAATTTCGTGGTACTGCCAGGTTATTTGGAAGTGTTTATACAAAAAATGTGATCAAAATCGGTCAAGTCGTTATTGAGGAAAAAAATATTTGGTGTTTTGATCACTATGAGAACTATAGTTAGTTTTCGATGGATTTGGTTCATACCCTTATTTTGGCGTTCCATAGTAACCTGCGGGCGAGGTATCAAGTTTGAGCTGATTTGGTACGGTGGTTTTCTCTAAAAACCGTTCGCAGACACACAGGCCATTTTACCAAATGATGTTTTTTGGACGTAAAGATCTGAAGAAAACTCTGAATTTATTTTTTAAGCCGATTACATAACTTTCCTTACTACTTTGTAGAGCCTAGGAAAGTAAAAAAGCCTTACACAAACTCGGTAGATGCTATAATCTACTGAAAGCAAGAGCTCTAAGCACTAAGCGCAAGCTACTCATACACACAGCCATCATTAGACCAACCATATGGTATACCGCAGCGCTCACAAACGACCCAAAACAATTGCCTGCGCGTCGCAACTGCCAGGCCCATACGCACGGATGTGGCCACCCTACACAGGATGTATACGCTGGAAATGCTGTCACCATTCAACCACCGACTAGCTTACCCGTTTACAAGCAAACTTAGAACGCACCCTAATCCGCTAGTAAATCAACTTAACCCCTCCCAAAAACCCTGCTGGAAGCAAAGACCCATAAGGAGGCGGATTAAAGTTTTTTCTCCCTCCACATGTACTGGCAAAGATATAGATTTAACTGGTAATATATTGTAACCCTCCGTCTTAAGGTTTTGTTCTATAATTTTTTCCATATCCTAATTTACCTAACTGTAGTCTCCGCCTGTTTGTGATCCACCTGACTTATATGTAAGACCAATTGAGGCAGACGTATGCTGGTATTGATGCTGTAACCATTCTGTCTATTTAATATTACTTTTGATACACAAATCATGTCAAAAGATTTCGTATATCGGATCGTGGTCTATTGGTTAAGGCATTGGTTCATAATTCTCGACGAAAGTCGCGGGGATAGTGGATCGGAGCTGCCGTAATTTTTGCCTGAGTCAGCAGCACTTCAGAAGCATCTCCAAACAACCTCAGTACAGTTGAATCAACCATAAATGCAAGGCCAACCTAATTATATGTGGCAAATCACGAACCTCGTCCCCTTACTCAGGCATCCCCACGTCAGGCGTTTCAGACCTCGACGGTATCCTCAAAATTAATTTTAATTGCCGCTATATGTATCTTCCGAGTATGTTGAGGGGCACAACAAGAGAAGGCGACGCCCAGTTGCTATTCAGCCAGGAGATGGTTGTTTTGGTGGGAACCGAACCGGTGGGACTTGTGCCTGACGTTAAGATCGGAGCTGACGAACATAAGCCAGCCATACACGAGCAGATATCTGCAACAGATATCGCGTTTTTAAACGATATCTGTGGGAAAGATCTGTGCGTTAGTGGGCGTTAAAAAATGATGAAAGATGTGAAAATCGACCAGAGATATCTGCGAGAGTTCAAATCTGGCAGATGGTAGTCGGGCGTCCCCCTTAACCTGCAGACTTCTCGGAAGCGATGTCTGTGGTTTAAAGAACTGTTCGATTGGATCGGGCAGTCACTTAACGTTAAGATGTTCTGCTGTCCACGAGTGTTTTCCCCTGTTTTCACATAAGTAATTCAAAACTCGTAACTGCAAACATTCGTAGGAAACTACAATTTTCGTAACTACAAAAAACGATCTCCCCACAACCTAATAAATTCGTAAATACATTATTACTGGTTGGCACCTACCCCCAGTGGCATATTTACCCAGAATGGGGGGGGGATAGTATTTTCAAATTTAGTTGTAGTTTTTTATTAACAAAAAACCAAATGAATTGAATTACGGGAGCCGGGGAGATGAGCTAGCAAAATTTTCACAATCCCGCGGGTTGTTCTCCCTAAGGTGCGTCAACAACTTCATGTGCCCGAACTTTCCTTTTCCGAAACCCATAACTTCTCCCAAACTTGTATTTTTTGGCTTAGTCGTTTTATGGGCAATAAAGAACATACCCGCCGCAAAAGCCGCTAATTTACGCTTTTTTTACTACGAAAATCACTAACCCCATGGAATCAACTTACGGAATGTGTGACCGATCTGGAAAATATTTCGGATTCGACCGATAACTCGAGTCTGCCAGACGAACGTCGGTGACAGACCTGAATCTGTCAGATTTCATCCCACGAACGAACAGATGACATCGGGCACTGGTCAGGTGACAGATCTCGGGCATGAAAGATCGGCCGATAAGTTTTTCGTGTTAAGGGGCAACGACCGATCTCATCGGTCACTCCAGATCGTTAGCGATATCTGTCAGATGAGATCGGGCGACCAAATCTGCCGCAAATATCTGCTCGTGTATGGCTGGCTATAGACCGGGTGGCAAAGCTCCGTTTGACAGACTTGAAGGAAGTTATCCGACCTCTTGAGCGTTTGTTACTTTCCTTGGCTCTACGAAGTAGAAAGGAAAGTTCTGTAATCGGCTGAAAAAAAAAATTTTGAGTTTTCTCCAGATCTTTACGTTTCAGAGTCCGAAAAACACTTTTGGGAAAATGGTCTGTGTCTGTGAACGAATTTTAGAGAAAACCACCGTACCAAATCAGCTCAAACTTGATATCTCGCCCGCAGGCCTCCATGGAACACCAAAATAAGGGTTTGGACAAAATCCACCGAAAGTTAACTATAGTCATCAAAACACGAAATTTTTTTTTTCTCAAATCGGCTCTAACGATTTTGATTAAATTTATTATATTGATAGCTCTCAGTAAGGCAACTATACCATAAAATTCCCATTCATGGGAAAATGACGAGAGCAGCACAATAAATTATAAAAATGTTCGACGAAAAGCGTTTTTAGCGCAGTTTTTTCCTTATAAACTCCGCTGGAATTTTTGTAGAATGTTAAAAAAAATTGGTATTGTAGTCCAATCCAATACCTAAAGGGTGAGTGTTAAAAAACGCTCATGAGATACATGGGGGTTAACCAGAAATTCCTGAATTTCAACTACTGCCGTTTTGCTTATTACCAGTTCTGAAAGCGTTTACCCAATAACTCTGCAAAAGTAATTACTATCCTTCTTCAAAAAATTTGTGTTTACAGCCTCATTAATTATCTGTGTACCAATTGCTCAATAATGGTCCTGCAATGAGTACGAGCAGCACAATAAATTCTGGAACTGTAAGCGCTACCGCTTCCTGCTGCCGTAAAGCGTTGTTTGACCACGTTCAAAGGAACTGCGTGATAAATGAATTGATTAAATCGAATTAGCCATGTACAAAGAGAATTGACGTAGAGCTAAGGAAAGTTGTGTGTTGCAACGCACCAGATATTTTCCGTTAGAAGTTGCTGCAGACGAAGAGCCATGGCTGAGGCACGCAAAGGAAGAGAAACAGAAGAATCAGAAAGATTCTACAGTGGAAGAATTGTCCGAAAGCCGTATCAACCTCAGTGCCATCAGAACGCGCGTTTCCCCAAGCCGGGAACATCATGGGGCCATCAAGAAACCGTCTAAAAGATGACAGTAGGGGGAATAGGCCGATTCTGGCACAGGGGCTAATGAAGATAACCTCAATGAAACCTCCCCTTTGCTGGGGGGGAACCTTCCACTAGAAAGGTAGCCTTCTTGGCAAGGTCGCCGCCACCATCGTGTCGTTGTCAATTGGGTGTGTTATTCTTTTTCCGGAAAGTTCATACATTATATATAATTTGCCACTTTTAACAAATTCTTGTTCGCAAATCTATTAAAAAAATTATTAGTGACTCATCATCAGTTTATTGTGCTGCTCTCATAGTTTTCCCACGAATGGGAACTTCATGGTATAATTGCCATATTGAGAGCTATCAACATAAAAAATTTAATCAAAATCGTTAGAGCCATTTTTGAGAAAAAAAATATTTGGTGTTTTGATCACTATGATAACTATAGTTAACTGTCGTTGGGTTTGGCCCATACCCTTATTTTTGCGTCCCATGGTAACCTGTAGGCTAGACATCAAGTTTCAGCTGATTTGGTACGGTTGTTTTCTCTAAAAACCGCGCTAAAATCGATTTCGTCGGAAGTTTCGGTAATTTATTGTGCTGCTCTCGTCATTTTTCAACCAATGAAAATTTTGTGGCACTGCCAGGTTATTTGGAAGTGTCTATACAAAAAATGTGATCAAAATCGGTCAAGTCGTTATTGAGGAAAAAAATATTTGGTGTTTTAATCACTACGATAACTATAGTTAGTTTTGGGCGGATTTTGTTCATACCCTTATTTTGGCGTCCAGCGATGACCTGCGGCGTTCACTGACCCACATATTTCACTCTCATCGTAAATGGGGCGGTAGCGCCCGAACTGACCCTCACTGGCTCTTGTGATCGAACTATTGTGAGGGGTAAGGAAAGCAGGATGGCGAAAATCGATTATTTTAGTGCAGTTTTTCCCTCGTGAACTCGGCTCAAATGTTACCTGGTTCTCAAACTTGATATATAGACCGCAGGTCATCACGGAACACCAAAATACGGGTATGAGCTAAATCCGCCCAAAACTAACTATAGTTATCATAGTGATCAAAACACCAAATATTTTTTTCCTCAATAACGACTAAACCGATTTTGATCACATTTTTTTTATAGACACTTCCAAATAACTTGACAGTGCCACAAAATTTTCATTGGTTGAAAAATGACGAGAGCAGCACAATAAATTATGAAACATCTTGGCGAAAATCGATATTTTAGTGCAGTTTTTCTCCCATGAACTCGGCTCAAATGTTACCAGGTTCTCAAACTTGATATATGGACCGCAGGTCATCACGGGACGCCAAAATACGGGTATGAGCAAAATTCGCCCAAAACTAACTATAGTTATCATAGTGATCAAAACACCAAATATTTTTTTCCTCAATAACGACTTAACCGATTTTGATTAAATTTTTTACATGGACACCTCCCAATAAGGCAACTATACCGTAAAATTTCCATCCGTAGAAAAATGACGAGAGCGGCACAATAAATTACCGAACATTTCGACCAAATTCGATTTTAGCGCAGTGTTTTCTTTATAAACTCCGCTCAAATGTTACTAGGATCATCCAAACAAATTGATGTGGTAGTCCGATAAAATCCCTATACGATGAGATATATGAGAATCCACTCCAGAAATTACGGAATATCAACTAACGCCATTTTAAAATGTTTATACCCGATAACTCTGGAAAAGTGATTATAATCCTCTTCAAAAAAATCGTGTTTACAGCCTAATTATTTCTGTGCGTACCAATTGCTCAATGATGATAGTGGCGCAAGTAGGAGCGGCACAATAAATTCCGAGACTAGACGCCATCATTTTGGACCAAGTTCGAATGAACTGAGTGAATATTAAATTGAATTAATAGCAAAATCGGCTAATTTATGCGGAGCGATTTTTATTTAATAACGAGACGAAAAGCGCTTACCAAATACGAAGTTGTCGAGGCGTTTGAATCGAATCGAATGACTTCCGACAGTTAACCGCGAGAATATCTTGATACCAGGTCTATCGCCGAGATTGAAATTCGGTTGTGGTTCCCCATAATACTATACTTTAGCTACTATAAGAGGGGAAAGGTACGATTTGAAGACCTCCTGCCGCCGGTCAACGCGAGAGAGTGCGAGCAAATTTTCAACGGATCCGAAGGTTGTGAAGGTTGTCGATCTTGACACATCGTATCCCTACCCTTCCACCTTACGACGTGCCTTTGGGGGCCGAAAGTAATTGGCAGAGGGCTACCTCAGCGGCCAAAAGGTTTTGCGTCCCTGGAACTGTTCTAAGTTTTCAGTGCTAGACAGTTTTTTTTATTGTTGAGGAACGTGACGTAGAAATTGAAAAGACTCGCGGACGAGGGGAGAAGTCGTCGGAGGTATTTTGTGGTGGAGGAGGAGAATGGGGGGTGACCTTACAACTTATTTTTTCAATGTTCCAACCTACCAATGATTGTACGGGGGGGATTGAAATTTAAAATTCAGTTTATTCCTCTCAAGAACTACATGATGTACAATGAGCTGAACAATAAGAACTACCCCACTACAAAGAACACAGTTCTGCGCTGAGTGGGGGAGTATACTCTCAAGTCCATTAGACATATATATTTAATTAGTAACAACGTCACTGACTATAAATCCGCATTGCTCACTTTTTTATAATATTATTTTTATTTATACACTTTAACTTTCGGCTACCTAAAGGGAAGCTCCAGACTAGCAGGATGGAGAGTCTTTGAGAGAAAGGGTTAGAGGCGCGCTTTGAAGTCGCCATGTTCCATAAAGAACTAGCTCGTACAGCAGCGTGGATCATCCTACTTTCCACCAAGAGGATGTATAGGTAAAACTCATACGCGTACAGTTGACGAGGATTCCCATCTCGCTTGTTTCATCGAGAGCGTGGTAAGTTTTCATTCAGAGTTTCGTCTTAAGAGGGGGAAGCTCTCTTTTCATTCTTCACTCGTCCACCAAGCACTGAATGGGCAAGTCGATAAGTAACTTGCCAGCGATCAGAGCGCTTCAGAGGATCCTGTCTTGTAGGCCCTGATGATCCACAGGAAATATCAGGCTAAAGCCGAATTACGCCGAGCAGTCTGAGACGCGCTACAGCAGGGCCCCCCTCGCAAGTACACAGGTCACAGTATCTGCTGTCTTCAACCCCAACAATCTTCACCATTATACCTCTGACTTACCAATCTTGCCCAGGTGTTACCTTAGTGGACAGCGGGTTGAGAAACATGTCACATACCATCTGTTTGGCAGGTCGAATTAGCTGGGTAGTTTGTGACCCCCGAGCACCGACCCCCTTTGTTTGTACCTGTGGGAAACTGCTCCTCAGTTATTTCCAAGTGACATCGGGTTTCCCTCTTTCCTGGACTTTCCAAAAACTATCCTTTTCCTACTCCTCTTTTTAATTTTCTCTCCTCAACAGACACCTTCTTCCAAGACGGTTATCCTTCAGCACTCGCGAATGACAGTTGTCTCCCAGTTCTTCCAATGAATCGCTCAGGCTACTCACAACTCAACTCTCTCTCTCTTTCTTTCTCTCTCTCTCTCTCTTCCTCTCTCCCTCCCACCACTTAGTGTCTTACAACCAGTTAACGTGTATTTAGAGCCCCCTTGTTCACGTTTTCACTCACGTTCACTAAAACTGATAAGGCTATTCTGTCAAGTCCATTTATTTCTCAGTTTCAAGCTCCCCCTTCGTGCGCCCAACACCATCTGTATACTCTCTCTTTCTCTCTCTCTCTCTCTCTTCCTCTCTTTCTCTCTCCCCAGACTGACGATCGGTCTTATTCGTTTCCAGGAGAGTCCAATATATACCCTCGACTGTCTTTGGTCAGGCACGTCCCTCCAACAGGCAGCTCTGCACTTCTCCGCCCAATTGCCAAGCTTCTTATCCAAATGGCTCTTGCCGGTCCCTTATGAATGGTTCAAGCTCCGCCAGAAACATGCTGGTCCTTCTCTCGTCAGTTTGTCGGCCTCCTCCTATTCCTCTATGACCTGGTACAAACGCAGTGTAAATCTGTTCTCCTTTGCCAAGGTCTTCTGTCCAGTCAGTCGTTCCCAAACCGGCCCCAAGACGCCTACGTTCAGTATGACTGTCTGACATAACGCACACGAGGGACAATAAATTTTCGGCAACTTCATGCCCTTTGGTGAGTGAAACTTTAAAACGCCCCTTGGCCAAATGTCGAAGCTCGGGATGGCGTCGAATGATTTTGGGGACGTTCACTGGTACGCAAATAGGAGGGCTGCCAAAAGCGACCTGATTCACGAGATGGACTTCACGGTACGAATAAATATATTTTTTTCTTTTAGTTTTAATCTGTTTAGCGACGTTGATCGCTCCGCCCTCGTCTTTTAATCGTCGTCTCCTTCTCAAAATTAGAGCTCCCTTAAGTCAAGGTGCCAGTTACGTAAAAACCGAGAACTTCAGACGCTTCAAGTCCACCTACTTGGTTACTCAACCTTTCTCCGAATTCGAACCTTGAACGACGAACGGCCTTTCCAACGTTACTCTATAAAATCGAGCGAAGGAAAAGCAGAAATGGGTGAGGGGAAACTTGTCGGAAATTTCGCGGAAGTCGACCTTAAGACGAGGTTTTACGTGCGCTTCGCGTTGTAAAAGAAGTTGGCCTTCGAAAGTACAAAAAGAAAAACAAAGGAAACTTTCCAAGTTAACAAAATTGAATAATTCGTAATAAATATGCGGTGCGACGCATCACTCGACCTTCAGAACTTTCAGAGATTTTTCATCCAGTTTTTTGTTTTTACTCACTTTAGATAAATCCAAGGGCGAGGTTTTGGACGGTACTACCAAGGAAAACTTCCCAAAATTTGGTACGTCGTATGTATATTTATGACTGTGTGGGGCCACGGTGAAACGAAATGAAAGCTACGGTTAAACAAACTAAATAAACTTTCTAAATATAAATTAAACAATGCGTTGTGCGCGCGAGAAATGGAGAGAAATATACGGACGAATTGAATGTGATGTAGGACTTTATTGAAACACGTTCGCTTGATTGTACGGCATGGTTAGAACTATAGTTATCAGACAACATACAGAACACAAACCACAACTTGAGCGCAAGTTAAGTTATGAGCAAAACATAAGAGCGGAGGAGAGCGAGGAAATCGTAGGGAGAACAGGACGCGATGAGAAGCGGCCAAAATGTGTCCAGGTAGAGCTGTGAAATGCGCCAGAGGCGAAGAGATAGTTTGAATAACAGTCCCAACGACTACCTCGGGATTTCCAGGTGATTGGCCTTAGTTTCGCTAAAGACGAATTACCGACCGTCTGGCGCGATGTTGGAGAATACAAGAAGGTTGAGGGGGGGAAATGCGGAATCTCATAAAATGCTGTGAACAGTACTGTGCTAGGACGAAACAAATTCGTGCATTCAGTCGAGGCTCGCCCAGGGCATTTGTGTTGACTGGGCACCTCAAATGCCCAAATTCGCTGTCGTTAGTCGTAACTGAGCTGCTCCCTCATCGCCCTCTTGCCCACGCTCGTGTTCACTCCCTCCCAGTTCCCTGTTTGTGGTGGTTAAGCTTGTCTGAAAGTATTTCGCGAATAAAACTCTCTGTTCCAATTACTCTTCAGTCGAAATCGTACTTGCTACCCGAATAACTTAGTGCGATATCGCTATTATACACCATAACAGTCCTTGTCTTCGCTAATACCACGCAATGTGCAAAAGGTACTTAACGAAACTTGAACTTTATTGGCAAGCCGGAAAAACGGTCTATGTATAATAACTATAATATGAATAACTCTCTTATGAGTATTAAGGAACAGTCATTTTGTTAAGGAAACAGGCGGGTCAGTGAGTGGTGGCCTAGCAGTTGCAGGCGTCTATGGGCCAGGGATCTCAGGTGCGCTGGCGACAGTTTTCCAAGCAGAGCTGTTCCCTGTGACAGTGTGTGTGCAGCATGTCCTGCGTAGGGGCCTGATGTGGAAAAGAATATACATTATATCGAACAGTCAGGCTGCACTTAAGGCTCTGGCTTCCTATACCATCATGTCGAGGCTGGTTTGGGAATGCCTGACTGGCCTGAAGACCTTGGCAAAGGAAAACACGTTAACACTGTGTTGGGGGTCAGGTCATACAGGAATAGAAGGGAACGAGGAGGTCGACAAACTGGCAAGGACAGGATCTGCGCTTCTCCCAGTGGGATCTGAGCCCTTCATAGGGACTACCAAGAGCCATTTGATCAAGGGCTGCTGCCTATTGGCGGGATGTGCCTGGCCACAGGCAGTCAAGGTTGTTTGTCAGACTCTCCAGGCAGCGAACGAGAGATATCCTCAGTCTGGCGAGATAATATATGCAGCCTGTTTACAGGCCAGTATCCACTAAGGTAAGGATTGGGAAGTCAGAGGTACAGAATTGCAAATTCTGTAAGGTGGAGCTGGAGTCAGAGGAGCATGTACTGTGCACGCGTGAGGGGCTGGCTGCAGCACGCTTCAGAGTGCTTGGGGTTTATCGGCTGTGGCAAGAGGAGGTTGCAGGGATGAACCCCAAGGTTGTCAGGAATTTTGTGCGAGAATGGTGGGGACGTATTGTGTACACCGAACCAGAGAACATCAGCTCCATAGGAGCTGGGGGTAGAACTGGGGCTCATGCACGCCCACATGATAGGTCCAGTTTTGGCTGCAGTGCGGGGTTTCCTGGTGCCACCAAGGAGAACTTAAAAAAAAGAAGGAAAACGGAAACAAGCCTGCTGAGGTCTCACGTTTTGTGCGAGAATGGTGGGGACGTCGCATCAGGGCACTCCAGCTCCGTGGGACCTGAGGATCAAAACGAGGCTGCTCTAGGGGTTCGTCTCGGTTGCCGTCAGTATATGAGGGGGGACAAAGGTCAAAACATGCCTCTGAACAAGCAAGATAAGCTACATCATGGCATATAAAAATTGTGACGATTCAAATAGACGGGACATCTCCAGAATAGTTTCAGCTATCGATGCGAGAAGCGATCCCATTCAGTTACGTATGTAACGTACCATAGGAGATTGCGAGAGCTAATAATCGAAAGATATTAAGCGCAATTATGCTCGAACGCTTCGAGCACAAACGGGTTGTGACGCTTCATTCCTTTCCTTAGCACTACGAAGTAAGAAAATGACGTAATCAGCTCCAAACTTTTTTGTATTCTTCGGAACTTTACGTTTGAAAAATACACACACAACATTCCTCAGCCCCACATGCACTCAGTGACTTTCATCACTCGTAACTAACGAAGTCTGTTTTTCATTCAGTTTATATGAACTTTGGGTTGTAAGAATAGATCGATAATGGTCGTGGCATGAGTAGGAGCAACCCAATAAATTCCAGATCTTAAAACGCCTCCATCTACTATGTTCAGCATGTTGAATTAGCAGGGGGGGGGGGTTGGCCTAAGAACATCCGCACTTGACCCTAAGTCATGATTTCCTCGAGCACTGACCCCCTCTCCCTCTTTTTACTTTTCTCTTCCCAACATACCGCTCCTTCCAAGTGAGTCATCTATCAACATACACAAATGAAAGTCGTCTCTCAGTTCTCCCAACGATTAGTCTCTCAGCTCGCGTTATTCACAACTCAACTCTCGCTCTCTCTCACAACCAGTTCACGTGTATTTAGAGTCCCTTGTCCTCACCACGCCCATTTATTTCCCAGTGTCAAGCTCCTCCCTTCGTGCACCCGATCTTCTACGTCAAACTTGAGTTTAGCTTTTACCGAGCTGAATTCGTCGAGCGTACATGGAGCTAAGAACAGTTGCGCGATGCGTCGCACTATTTTTCCTTTTTTTACGCTAACGCAAACTTTGAGCCTTTGGGTAGGGGAAAGTGTCAATCTAAAGTTCACTCATTTGCTCCCAGGTTGAGTATCTGGCAGAGATGTTAAGAATCTCTTTCACTTGAACGAACCGACGTTCATCATCTCGCGAGACGTGCACATCATATTTATGTTAAAGTCGAATTAACGATAAGAGGAACTCACCTGAAATACTCCTTCGGTTCGGTACAGTCTCCTCTGAAAGCTCCTGAACGTCTCTCAGGTGCCACGAACGAAGCTGCCCTTTTGTACTTCAACGTGCCCAGTTGGGCGCGGACCCCTGCAAAGCGTATCGCTCCCTCACCTAATAATCAAATGATTCTTTTAGTCCTCCGGGCGAAGCTCTCGACTCCAAGTCGCCCTTCGCCTTTATTCAATTCCAGTCGCTCCAAATACGTTGACATCTTTTCGAAACTTTAAAAAATACCAAAAATAATAATTTAACAGTTGGCATTTAAAGAGCCGCCTTTTAGACCTCCATTTTCCTCGTGGTGCAAGTGGTTTACAATTAGGCGCCCCCGTTCCCGCCAAAAGTCAATATGAGAATACCATGTAAATCATAATTCGTGTCTCCCAAACAGTCAAGAAGGTTCGTGGGTCGTTATTCCTTAAGATGGGGACCCCCCCCCCCCCCCAAGGAAACTAAAATATTAACGTTTAAAAAACTGTTAGAAAAATCTACGAGTACAATAGCTATTATTTATAAACAATTGCTAGCAGGGAAAATTAAAAGAAATTAAAGTATTACCACATTGGCAGACAAAATACAAGTGGAGATTCCTAGAAGAATGACAACAGCAGGTCTTAGAAGTTTCGACTGTTGGGGCAGAACTATTTTTAATGATCAAAAGTTATCAGACCAGGTACCGTTTATTAGCTTGAAGAGGTTCCAATTAGAATTAAAAAGAAAAATTAGTTAATTTAAGGTAAAAATAGAAACTTAAGGACTTTTCTGATTATGGTATGGAAACTTTGTTTATATTAAGGAAGCGATTTTATATTTATTTTTTTTTTTGTTTTCTTCAGGGTTTTTGTATAATTTTCTTTTTTTTTGTATCCTACTTCAACCGCTACACAAGTTCTCTTAGAGGGGTTGTAGCATTTAGGTATAATTTATAAACGAGTGTAAGTGTATATTTTTTGTCAATAAATGAAAACAAAAATATCTGGTGCGTTGCAACACACAACTTTCCTTAGCTCTACAACAATTCACTTTGCACATGGCTAATTCTATTTAATCAATTCATTTATCACTCAGTTCCTTTGAACTTGAACAAACAACACGTCACAGCAGCAGGAAGCGGTAGCGCCTACAGTTATGGAATTTATTGTGCTGCTCGTACTCATTGCAGGACCATTTTTGAGCAATCGGTGCAAAGAGAATGAATGAGGCTGTAAACATAAATTTTTCCAAGAAGGAGTAATTACTTTTGCAGAGTTGTTGGGTAATAACTGTTAGAACTGGTAGTAAGCGTAACGGCGGTAGTTGAAATTCAGGAATTTCTGGAGTGACTCCCATGTATCTCATGAGCGTTTTTAAACACTCATCCTTTAGGTATTGGATTGGACTACTACATGACTATTTTTCAAACATTCTAGTAACATTCCAGCTGAGTTTATAAGGAAAAAACTGCGCGAAAAACGCTTTTCGTCGAAAATTTTGATAATTTATTGTGTTGTTCTCGTCATTTTCCCACAAATGAGAATTTTATAGTTTAATTATCTTATTAAGAGCTATCAATATAAAAAATTTAATCAAAATCCTTAGAGCCCTTTTTGGGGAAATAAATTTGGTGTTTTGATCACTATGATAACTATAGGTAACTTTCGGTGGATTTTTTCCATACCCTTATTTTTGCGTCCCATGGTAACCTGTAGGCTAGAAATCAAGTTTCCGCTGATTTGGTACGGTTGTTTTCTCCAAAAACCGCGCTAAAATTGATTTCGTCGAACATTTTTTATAATTTATTGTGCTGCTCTCGTCATTTTCCCGCCAATGGGAATTTCATGGTATAATTGGCATATTAAGAACTATCAATATAAAAAATTTAATCAAAATCGTTAGAGCCGTTTTTGAGAAAAAAAAAATTTGGTATTTTGATCACTATGATAACTATAGTTACCTTTCGGTGGATTTTATTCAAACCCTTATTTTGGCGTCTCATGATGGCCTGCGGCCGAGATATCAAGTTTGAGTGGATTTGATACGGTGGTTTTCTCTAAAAATCGTTCACAGACACACAGACCATTTTCCCAAATAGTGTTTTTCGGACTCAGGGGGGTCTGAAACGTAAAGATCTGAAGAAAACTCAAAATTTTTTTTTTCAGCCGATTACATAACTTTCCTTTCTACTTCGTAGAGCCAAGGAAAGATAAAAAACAATAAACTAACACTTAGTCAATAATAGCGCCTCTATTATCGTTAAGGCGCGTTTACACGTTGTTCGCGGACATTCGTGAGCAACTTGTGAACAGCCTTGTTCGCAAATGTTCGAGCGCGTTTCGTCACTTGTCGGTAAACCGACGCATCATCAAAGGGATTCATGATCGTTGCGCGTACGGTGTGAACGACATATCGAGCGGCCGGTGGTACGTAAGTGTTGGTATTATTGCGTCTTTATTACATTGCGTTTTTATTGAAGTAATGACGTAATTGTTTGTCACGCAGTTTCAAATGGAGCGGGATAGCGAGAAATCCATTGGATTAATTAATGAACTGCTTGGGGACTCTTATCATTCAACACGGACGAAAGGGGTCAGCAGGAAACTTTTACTAAGTATTCCGTCCATGAATGATGTCCACGTTATTACGACAATAATATTAGGATTTCCGCTATTCCAATTTTCTCAAAAACGGCTCTAACGATTTCGATCAAACTTACGGAGTACTTTCAGCTAACTAGTCCCTACATTTTGTTCTCCATAAATGTTTCTGTAGAAATGCGTTGGACGAAGATATAGCGCCCGCATATGTAGGTGGTGTTCGAACTTAAAGGGGTGGCGGAAAGTTGTGTGTTGCTACGCATTGCTTGTTTGTTTATATGTAGTATTCTGGCTGTCCCTCAGGTGGGACATGTACCACTGCCAAACGACCTATTGCGCCAGTCCCAATGTCTCACAGGTGGATGCCTAGCCTCCTAAGGAATGCCAGGTAATTCCTGCAAGAGTCTTCTTTGATATCCCCCCTGGGAGAAGTAGTAGCGAAGATTAGAAGACGCTCTCTCTCAACTCTCTGGCACTGGGCCAGGACACGGTAAGAAGTCTCCTCAGTCGTGCCACATCACCTACATTGAGGGATGTCGACTATGCCCGTAACGTACGTACGTTCATTCTGCAGTACCCGGTGAAGATCTCAACAATCTGCCTCAAGTCCTCCCTCTCCATCCTCAGAAGGTATCGTCTTATCTTGCGTGTTTGCTCTGAGATAAAGCCTTTGGGCCTTACTCCCGCACCATTTCAGGCTGTCTGATGCGTTCTTCTGGCATATTCTCCCAGAGTCCTCTTGACTAGTGACAGAGAAATCCCACGATGAGGAGGTGGCCCAATAGGTACTGTAGACGAACCGCGTCTGGCCAGATGGTCTGCCCTCTCATTTCCAATGATCCCCCTTCTGTCCAAGAATCCAATACTCATTAACTCTATTCGCGTTTTCTAAGGAGTTAACCCACATCCTGCGCTCTCGCTTGACTATCAGTCAATATGTTGATAGTTCTGTATATTTTTGTTTAAAACGGTTACTATTGCTTTTCCCCATTTTCCGGACTCTCTTATATTTTCGTACATGCTTTCAGAGTTGTTCATTTTCACTGCTACTCATTATTTCAACTAGAACATTGTTATTTCCGACTTTAAAAAAGATGAAAAACAAGTACGCATTCAACAATTAAATTCAAACTGTTCTTACCTTTATATATTCCTAGAGAGCGTCTACCATGGCTTCACAGATTTCGGGAATTATTTTCGAGATTGACGACTTTGAAATCCGAAACAGGTACCTGAAACTTGCATATGAGTTCCCTGAAGCCGAAAATCGAAGGGTTAATGTTAGTTGATATCATCCCTCGACACTTTTCCCTCAATTCTTTCAAGTAAAAAATCGAAGTCCGATGATGACGTGCGGCTGAAATTTAAAAAAAAGTTCAGTTTCATCCTCCCTCAAGTCAGCTAGCAGCTGCGAATAATTGCCTCCTTTCAGAAAGGAAGACGTTCTTCTTTTCTTCTTTCGGCGGCGCTTCTCCATTTCTGACAATACCACAGTTGATGCAGCGCTGATTGCAACCGTCGACGACGCGGGTGGTATTTTTTTAAAAAGTTTTGTCAAGAATTTTCGCGAATGCTCGACCGATGTAAACGCGCCTTGAGAATCACCATTCGCTATCATTGGAGTGATCTTATGTACAACAGTTTCTTTCGAAAATTTTCATAAAATGTTATAAAGCATTTTCGAAGAGTATATTTAGAGGGATTTTTTAAAATAAGATTTTTAATTTTTTGATAAATTCTCATAAAATTTCTTTCGAGCCTCATTAAAAAACTGTATGTGGTAACTCGACTTTTGTAATATAAAAGCGTAAGAAACGACTAGGACAGACCCTTAATATATATTTAAGGTTGGGTGGCAGAAACTTTACATATTTCTTAAGATTTTCTAAAGTTTAAGAAATGTTTTGGCTTAAGGGAGACCTGTGAATACAAATGTAAGAAAACTATTAATTTAGGATTTTTCGTAACATACGGGAGGTTCGTGAATGCCAAATCCTGCTAGAGTTAAGGTATTTCTTTAAAATTTCCTAAGGTCCGTCTGAATACCTCATTTTGGTTTATTATTCATTCTGAATAATAACCCTATGTTTTCGGTCACGAAAAATTTTTTACAACCCCCCCTCAAAATTTGATACTTTACGTTTCAAGACATGGAGATTCCAAATTTGCAATGTCCGTCCGCCGTCCCCCGTCCGGGCCGTTTTGTGCCTTTAACGTGGTCAAAAAAATTCGTTCTTTCGCCCAAAAATCCGATTTGGTATCTAGTTGTGCCCGCCATCTCGGCAATCCGATCGGACGAAGCCCATGGTTGTAATGGGCAAAAAACGGTTAAAAAAATGAACGAAACATCAGTACAACGCGGGAGCTACAGCGTCCCTCCCTCCCTCCCGTCTGAATAAAAAAGACCCCTCCTCGCCTCGGGCGGGCGGCCCCTTTCGCCTCCCAACGACGCCGCCACTCAACTCCCCTTTCGCCTTTCGCTTCGAGCGCCCCCATTCCAATTTCCCCGACGTTTTGGTTTTAATACGATTCAATTTTTTTAGATTCTTTCGTTTCATTCTCATTTTGGTTTTTTTAATAGATTTTTGGTTAAATTTTGATATTAGTATTTAGCGTGCATGTTTTCATATTAAAATTCAGTTTTTTTTAGATACTTTCGTTTTTTTTAATATTACGATTCAGTTCTTTTCGACCTTTTTTTGGGTTTCATTATGATATTTTTCGATGCATTAATGCTAGGTCAAGCTGATTATCCGAATAATAAACCGTTGTGTAATAATTTGCAGGGTTTTTCTTATTGTTGAGAAATATTTTTTACACGCCTCTCCAGTGCTACTTGTCACGGCTTACTAGTCTGTTTCAATTCAATAGCTCGCTATATTATCCTCGACTTTTTCAAAATTAGAATCCTATAATTCATTTTTAGATTGATTAATGGGAGAGGGGAGGGGGCAGCCCTGAGTACCTTAAGGGCATGTTTCCTTTTGGGTGGCTTGGGCGTGTTTTTAATGTGTCTTCTCACTGGTCTGTTTCTCTGGGGAAGCCCCCTCTGGATCACTGGGGCGCAGCTCGTGAATCCCCCCCATTTCCTATCTTTTGTGACATCATAGAAGAGAAACACTATGGGCCTGACTCCATACATTAACACATACGTATACACATTGTTGGGTGCGCGAAAAAGAGAGGGAAATAGACGAATTGAACTGTATTGATACGCTTGTTTACCACAGTAGAGCTTTGATTGTACGGTCACTTAGTTCTCCGACTACGTGAACTGGTGCTGAGAGTCAGTAGAGATGGGAGTAACACGATAGTTGAGAGATGACCGTCGATCGTGAGAACTGAGAGACGAGTGTCAATTGGGAGAGCTGATAGATGAATGAGTGTTTTTTTTTTAATTCTCCTTGGTGTCAGTGGGAAAACCCCCAATTGGACCTATTGCGTGGCGTGCATGAGCCCCCTCATGTTCTCTCAGTTCCACCCCCAGCTCCTGTGGAGCTGGTGTTCTCTGATGTGGGGTCCACAATATGTCCCTACCATTCTCGCACAAAACGCAAGACAACCCTGCCCGGCCGCAGCTGATGAACGCCAGGTCCTCACGCGTACACAGTACATGCTCCGCTGACTCCAGCTGCACCTCGCAGAATCTGCAATTCTGTACCTCTGACTTACCAATCTTAACCAGGTGGTACCTTAGTGGACAGTGACCTGTAAGCGGGCCACATACTGTACTGAAGTAGTTTGGAGATGCTTCTTGAAGAACTGCTGACTCAGGCAAAAATTACCCGCAATCCCCCGGAGCTCCGATCCACAAATTCCCGACTTCGTCGAGAATTATGAACCAATGTCTTAACCACTAGACTACGATCGCCCAGTTCCTTTAATAGGAGTCAGTCAGTACAATACCATCTGTATCTGAGGATCTCTCTTGTTCGCTGACTGGAGAGGGTGATAAACAACCTAGACTGCCTTTGGCCAGGCACATACCGCCAATACAGCCCTGCACTTCTCCTCCCACTTACCAACCTCCCTGATCAAGTGGCTCATGATAGTCCCTACTAAGAGCTCAGGTCCCACCGGGAGAAGCGCAGATCCTTTCCTCGCCAGTTTGTCGACCTCCTCGTTCCCTTCTATTCCTGTATGACCTGGCACCCAACACCGTCTTAATGTGAGTGTTGGGTAGATGGGTAGAGCTACGTGTGGTAAAGAGGAATGTAAAATTGAGGGGGTGGGATAAGAATATTTTGGAAAGTCCAGTAAAAGGGGAAATCCGTTGTCACTTGGAAATAGCTGAAGAGCTACACTTTCCTCCAACTACAAAACAAAAGGGCTTGAGGTCAGAAAGGTAGACTCAGTGTTTGGGGAAGGGCCGAGACAATGAATCCCATTAGGGTCAAGCGCCGACATTTCTAGTTCAAAATCTCAACTAATTCGGCCTGCCCCGAACATATCTATAAAGTACCTACCACCACACCACCGACCCATATCTTTTTTATATTTTTCTCCCATTTTGATTACAACTTTTTTTCTCTTAATTTTTGTTCATCAAATCTTACGTTGTATAAGAGCGGAATTAATTTCTTATGTAAGCTAATTGTACATTACATATTAAGAGAGCCCACGAGACCTATTTTGTAACATAGCCTGGCTAATAAAGTTTCAAGTTCAACAATGGTTTAGTATCACACAGTGTTCAGTAATTGGTGTCGTGAGTTTGATTTTTTGGTTATTTTTAAACCTGACCTGTAGACCTGAGGCAATACGCTTACATTAACAATACTAGCTCAAGAGCCGAGGGTTCAAAACGTTGACTCATTAGTTTAAAGTTGCTAACTACTTTTCGTGCAAGTTCCCTCGGTGTTTAATGAAAAATCAGCTCTCCGCTCTCTGAGGAGCATGGAATAAGAAAATGGCCCGGTTAATAAGAAGAAGACTCAAGCAGAGAAGCTTTTTCTGGAGCTAATTATCCACAGTTATCCAACTGGAAATCCACTCTGTTCGGGGCTTGGAAATTAGGGTATAAAGGGGTCAGTAGTACTCGTGGGACGAATTTATTGTTAGCATGTTACGGAAACTTGTGGTTTCTTTTAATTCGCCTTCAGTAGGAACGTATATCTGTACTTTTTACTCTAGTCTTACTCTTATTTTTCTAGTCTTCCCTACAGTCGACCTATTTCCGCTATCTTGTCGGTGCCGTCACTCTGGGGCCTGCACTATCCATGGATGCTGAGCTACTGCTGCTTGGCTCAGGCTTCCCGGCCTACGCTGTACTCCAGCAGCTCGAGCCTAATGATTTACATGCCGTGGAGTCAGAACTCGGCTCGTGAACTTGCAGGAAAGGCGAGGGAGTGGGAAGCGACACCTCGAACGTCGGAAAAACGCAGGAAGTAGTCGCAAGCTAGACGCTGGAGAGCGGAGAAGCCGTCTCTGAAGCGGATAGCGAATCGCCATCTCGACCCTTTCCACATAGGAAAATAGGCTGACTTATTTCTTTGAATTTTGGGCCTCCCATTGGATCCCAGACGCAGGTGCGTCATAAACCATATAATTACAACACCGTTACAAAAGAGTACAAAAGAAAATAGAACCCCACAATACCCATATCCTAACACTACGACTGCCCAGACAACCGATCGTTCTGTGCCACATAACCACCAGTGCAGCAATTTGATGAGCCTCCTCACCTTAAGCTGTCTAAAGAGACAAAAACGATCTACCTTGTGAAGACGCTCAGCCCGCCCCTAAAGCTTTTGCAATCATGAGGGCATGACCTTTCTATGAGAGGGAGTGACGTTACTGGCAAGATCGGAACCTGCGGTGACAAAGGAACCGAATGGGGGTTCAGCTCATTGGAGTTTTTCCGACCATTAAGGAAGCAGAGACGCAGTCATGGGAAAAAGGGGCTGAGATTGAGGAGGTTATGCATTCCTGATCGCAGCGCGAGATTCTAATTCCATTGATTCTATTCTTTGGTTCCCGCGACGATTAACTGACGAGGTTAGAGGCTATTCTATAATACTTGAAGATACACTTTGCAGAATATACCCAATTACGAAGGAAGTGCCTTGCTATTGCTCTAAGCTCAACTCTAATCCAACCTGGAGCGCCAATGTAATGGTTTAGTATCGAACTTAACACAATAATAAGCCACTTCCTTTGTCATATTCCACAATCCGTCTTGAAGTATTATCGAATAGCATCGTCAATGGATAGTCGCTGGAACCTGAAAATAGAATCATGGAATTAGAATCCCTCCTTAATCACGGTCACACCCCCGTCCCCTCTCTCTCCGTCAACTCTTTACTTTTGATTCCTTAATGGTGTTATGGGGGGAATTAATATTGAAGCGATATCGCACTAGGTGAGTCGGGGAGTTAGTACGATACCAACTGAATGCAATTGGAACAGAGTTTTATTCTCAATTACATTCGGGGAAGTTTTACCACCACAAACCGGGAACTGGGTGGGAGCGAACGCGAACGCAGACGACACAGCAACGAGGGAACTGGCTCGGTTACAACTGACTGCAGCGAAGTCTCGAGCGAATCGGGGCATTTGAGGTGCCCAGTCAGCATAAATGCCCCGGACGAGCCTCTGCTGAATCGAAGGGTTTGGTTTGACCCGTTGCAATGGCCAGATTGACTACAACCAGCTGAACCGCCGTTCCATTCCTCATTGCAGTCATGCCTGTAACAGCATCATTGAATTTAGAAGGACGGGGGACAGAATTCTGATGCCGTACCCTCTGTGTGGCCGTAAAAGCCGGCCTTAAAGCTCACAACACTGACATCCGCAACATATTCCAGATACAAACACCATAATGAGCGGCAGACAGTCCATGAAGTAGCTCACTAACACTTACGAGCAATCCCCTATATAGGAGCAGCCTTCGGAATGAGGAGGGAGAAAAACCAGGTTTGAGCGTTCCTGGGGCGGTTGATAGTGTGTGTCCCGCTCACCACATCACCAGTGGCTCAGACCCTCATGCGTCTTAGTCCCAGAGGGTGGCCGGACTGGCTGCTGCGGCGCATGTGGGGGCCTCCCTTTGACCCTGAACGGACCAGCGAAAGGGGCTACAATCAGAGGGGGAGCATCCAGGACACTGCTTCGAGCACCTCTCGCTCATACCGCAGACACACACAACAAATGAACTCTCAAGCGTACACTACATTAGTCTGCTTCTTTAATCATTCTTCTTTAAGCATTAGTAAAAACAACATGACAAAGTCAGCAGCATTGACTGCTACAAAGCAAGCCTATAACCATTTTGCAGAGTTCTCGAAGAAGGTGATGGCTAAGAAACGTGGACATAGTTGATCTGTCCTTTTGAAACTTGCAACCCAAGTACATAGTTAGATCAGGTGGGAAACCAGATTAAGAACTCCTCCCAGACGGTACTACGGGATTCCTCAGGTGGTCACCTCCGCACGGTCACACACGGGCTACTCTACCGGGAGACTGGCTAACGACCAAATACCTTCATACCTCCGCAGGTCTGAGTTCGATGGATGCTGCAAAGGGCCGGCCGGGCTGGCGAAATAAGGAAACAGACCTGCGTGTATGTGTGTCTGTGAACACGATTGAGAGAAAATGGCCGAACCAAATTAGCTCAAACTCTATATCTACCCCGTAGGTTACCGTGGGACGCCCAATTAATGGTACGAGCAAAATTCGCCCAAAACTAACTATAGTTATCATAGTGATCAAAACACTACATTTTTTTTTTCTCAAAAACTGCTATAACGATTTTGATTAAATTTTTTATACTGTTAGCTCCTGATATGGAAACTATACCATGAAATTCCCATTTGTAGGAAAATGACGAGAGCAGCACAATA
The DNA here is from genome assembly GCA_020466155.1 of Pachypeltis micranthus. Lineage (NCBI taxonomy): Eukaryota > Metazoa > Arthropoda > Insecta > Hemiptera > Miridae > Pachypeltis > Pachypeltis micranthus. The sequence continues at coordinate 11,456,745 of CM035780.1, read as the reverse complement.
AATTACCAAAGTTAACGACGAAAATTTTTTTAGCGTGGTTTTTTTCCTTATGAACTCCGCTGAAAGGTTAAAGCCAACCCAATAACTCTTCAACAAATGGTGGCTCAATAATGGTCCGGGAATGAGTAAGAGCAGCACAATAAATTCCGAAACTGTAAGCGCTTCCGCTTCCTGCTGCCGTGACGTGTTGTTTGACCAAGTTTAAATGAACTGAGTGAAATGAATTGAATAAGTAGAAAAAGCCATGTACACAAGTGAATTGACGTAGAGCTAAGGAAAGTTGTGTGTTGCAACGCACCAGTTATTTTAAAATAAATTCCGCTCAAATGTTACTAGCATTAGTGGTTATCCTAGTTTTGTCTCCCTTGTACCTTCCATTTTTCTGCGCGATAGTTACTTTATTTAAAGGTAAACTTTTCAACCTGGAAGAAAACAAAACGAGAAGGGGAGGCTTTTCCGTCGGGCGGGCAGGTGAAAAGCGGCAAAAAGGGGCCTGGTCCGTTTGGAGGGGATGAAACTATTTTCTTCGCATTTAAGGAGAAATCCTCTCGTCGCCCGCCTTTTTCCGCCCTAGAAGAGCTTCATGAAGGACTTGAGCTGCTCTTCGAGTGAGTTCGGTAGAAATCCGCACTCGTTTCACTGCTCGACGATGGTAAGCATTCTATGAACGTAGATTTCGACACGTCTTATTGTGCACGTATTAATTAATTCATAATTTTACTAATATCCAGCGCGACGCATCAAAATTCGGCAATTTTCGTGGATTTACCTACTAATTCCATCATTCTTTCACTGCGTTCATTTCAACTTGGTTACAAATAACTTCACATTTTATGTAGCAAACGGTAGCGGTTTTAAGTTCCGAAATTTATTGCTACTAAAACCACGACAATAACTGATGTAAATGGACAATCAATGTAAACACGATTTTTTGAGAAGGATAATTAATAACCACTGTTTCAGAGTTATCGGGTGAAACTGTTAATAGTAAATGAAACGATGGGGGAAACCCCGGAATTTCTAGTGTAGCTACTAATTATATTAAGAGCGTTATTAAATCCTAACGAGCAGTGCGTAGCAACACCCAACTTTCCACCACCGCTTTAAGTTCCAACACCAGCTACATATCCGGGCGTTATATCTTCGTTCAACGCATTTCTACAGACACATTTATGGAGAACAAAATGTAGGAACTAGTTAGCTGAGAGTACTCCGAAAGTTTGATCGAAATCGTTAGAGCCGTTTTTGAGAAAATTGGAATACCGATAAATTAATATTCGACAAGTCTCCTTTTCTGAGTTAACTTGGCTTATATCTCCGTTCAACATATATATACAGAAATAATTATACAGAACGAAATGTAGGTATGGGTGACTGAAAGACACTCCATTATGATTTATCACATCTGGTGAAAAAGTTACCCTGGAATTTAAGGAAATGTTCGAAAAAACGTTATTTTTGACACATTTTCATTTTTATCTCTGTTCAATGGACTGTGAGAGGAACATTTATTGAGAACAATATGTAGGTATTAACTATTCGGATACACCTTGAAAGTTTGGTGATAATCGCTGAAGCCGTTTTGCCAAAAAGCGTAAAAAACCTATTTTTGCTTCATAGGCGTATATCTCACCGTTCACCGTATTTTCATGGAGATATGTATAGAGAAGAAAAGTTAGGTATTGATTAGTAGAAGATAATTTGAATGTTTAATCAAAATCGTTAGAGCCGTTTTCGAGAAAAATGCGAAAACCCCTAGTTCTTGGTACATTTTCGTCCCCCCACCTCCTTCCCATCGGCCGAAATCGCCCATAACCTTATTTTGGAGTCTACAAAAAATAACAAACAAAACAAAAAAAGAACCAGCTCAATCGGATCAGCCGTTCTCCCGCAAATCGAACTACAGACACACACGGACCACGCGCAAAAATTATTTTTTTTAGACTCAGTAAGCCTCAAAACGTAAAGATCTGAAGAAAACGCAAATTTTTTTTGACACGATTACTATACTTTCTTTTCCCTTTGGGGTAGCGGAAAGTAATAGTATAGATAACACATTGGATTACCTCTCTAATTTTTCTGAGCGTGCTAGTAACATTTGGGTGGATATAAAGAAAATAGCTCTACGTCAATTCACTCGTGTACGTGGCTTTTTCTACTTACAAAATGAATTTGAACTTGGTCAAACAAGACTTAAGGGCAGCAGGAAGCGGTAGCGCTTACAGTTCCGGAATTGATTGTGCTGCTCGTACTCATTCCAGGACCATTATTGAGCAACTGGTACACAAATAAATAATGAGGCTGTAAACATACATTTTTTGAAGAAGGATGGTAATTACTTTTGCAGAGTTATTGGGTTAAAAGTTTTAAAACTGGTAGTAAGCGAAACGGCGGTAGTTGAAATTCAGGAATTTCTGGAGTGACCCCGTTATATCTAATGAGCGATTTTAGACATTCTAGTAACATTACAGCGGAGTTTATAACGAAAAACTCGCGCTGAAATCGATTTCCGTAGGTAGTACGCAGGTTTATCCTCAGCAATTAGAGCGAGTACGTTCTAGGACGCCCTAAGAACACGATTTCTGATTCTTTCGACATATTTTACGACCGCCTTTATTAAACCGTACGTTCTCCTCTGTACGTCGAGAAAAGCGTTGAAAACTAACGTTCGCTTATAGTGCAACTTTCGTACTTAATCGAATTAAAAGTCTCGTATTGGGATTCACCGCGTCAACCGAGACCTCTCTCTAGCTCTTTAATAAACACCCACTTTCCCGGTACGTTTACGATCGTTCCACCTGCGATATTAACTAGCCACGTCGTCTGGGTAAATCCCGTTTCCGGTAAGTGTGGTGGGGGGGGGGGTTGATTATTACAACCCTAATGTTGAAGATTGTCCGAGTAAATTACGCCGCTCGTCAAATACCGCGTTTGCTACCTCCAGTATACCGCAAGTTTGCCATTGGGCCTACCTTGTCACCGGCAATTCTGAAGGGTTCCAAATTGTGTGTTTAACAGTAAATGGGATTTTCTTAAAATGTATTCTATGACGGTAGGGTGAAGTAACTACACGATTACTACGGAACGTAAGTAGGGGCAACTTAATAAATTCCGGAACGTTGAACACTCCCAGTTTCTGTATAGAATGACAAAAAAAACATGTAATTAAGCAAATAAACAACAATGGGCTATGCGTGTCAGCCTAAAGTCGGACAACCGGTTTAATTGAACGGAATAAATAAATTATAATATATATAGGTATGATTTTTTAATTTAAGAAAACCCAAATGCCCACCAAGTTCCTATGGAGCTGGTGTTCCTTGATGCGATGTCCCAAATGCGTCCACACCATTTTCGCGCAAAATGCAAGGCCGCCTTGGGGTTCATCCCTGCAACCACATCCAGCTGCAACAGAGTCGCCCCAAGCACTATGAGGTGTGCTGCAGCCAGCCTTGAGGTCCATCCCTGCAACCACATCCAGCTGCAACAGAGTCACTCCCAGCCTTTTGAGGAGTGCTGCAGCCAGCCATGAGGTCCATCCCTGCAACCACATCCAGCTGCAGCAGAGTCAACCCAGGCACTTTGAGGAGTGCTGCAGCCAGCCTTGAGGTCCATCCCTGCAACCACATCCAGCTGCAACAGAGTCACCCCATGCACTTTGAGGAGTGCTGCAGCCAGCCAGATCTGTTTCTTTATTTCATGGCTGTACCTAAACCCTCGACGAGGGTTATATCAGTCATAGAAGTTGCGGTTTCGCTAATATGCAAGAGGCCGGCCCCTGCAGCATCCACCGAACTCAGACCTGTGGAGGTACGGCAGGTATGTGGTCGTTAGCCAGTCTCACCGTAGAGAGCTGTTGCCCGTGTGTTACCGCGCGGAGGTGACCACCTGAGGGATCCCGTACCATCTGGGAGTAGTTCTTAATCTGGTTCCCTACCTGATCTTACTGTTTACTTGGGTGGCAAGTTTCAAAAGGACTGATCAACTATAACCACGTTTCTTAGCCATTACCTTCTTTGCGAACTTTGCAAAATGGTTATAGGCTTCCTTTGTAGCAGTCAAAGCCAGCCTTGAGGTTCATCCCTGCAACCACATCCAGCTGCAACAGAGTCACCCCATGCACTTTGAGGTGTGCTGCAGCCAGCCTTGAGGTTCATCCCTGCAACCACATCCAGCTGCAACAGAGTCACCCCAGGCACTTTGAGGAGTGCTGCAGCCAGCCTTGAGGTTCATCCCTGCAACCACATCCAGCTGCAACAGAGTCACCCCATGCACTTTGAGGAGTGCTGCAGCCAGCCTTGAGGTTCATCCCTGCAACCACATCCAGCTGCAACAGAGTCACCCCATGCACTTTGAGGTGTGCTGCAGCCAGCCTTGAGGTTCATCCCTGCAACCACATCCAGCTGCAGCAGAGTCACCCCATGCACTTTGAGGTGTGCTGCAGCCAGCCTTGAGGTTCATCCCTGCAACCACATCCAGCTGCAGCAGAGTCACCCCAGGCACTTTGAGGAGTGCTGCAGCCAGCCTTGAGGTCCATCCCTGCAACCACATCCAGCTGCAGCTGAGTCACCCCATGCGCTTTGAGGTGTGCTGCAGCCAGCCTTGAGGTCCATCCCTGCAACCACATCCAGCTGCAGCAGAGTCACCCCAGGCACTTTGAGGAGTGCTGCAGCCAGCCTTGAGGTCCATCCCTGCAACCACATCCAGCTGCAGCTGAGTCACCCCATGCACTTCGAGGTGTGCTGCAGCCAGACCCTCACAAGTTGGACGTACATGTTCTGCTGACTCCAACCCTGCCTCGACGAAGCTGCAGTACTGTACCTCTGACTTACTGTCCACGTGGTATGTTAGTGGACAGTGTACTGCGAACAGTCCTACACTCTCTGCAGATGCTGACTTACTGCTGCCTCTCTCAGGCCCTTCTTCAATTCTGGACGCCGAACTCCTGCTGCTATAGCCTACTGCCTCACGTTTCCGAGTCCTATGACTAAATCCAATCACTTTGTGTCACGTAACCAACATTGCTGTCTTCTCGCCTACCCACGTAGTTGCTGGACAAGTCTCCTCATCTTCAACTCGAGATCTCCCCTGTGAAGACGCACAGCCCCATTGGAGCCTTGCAATCATGAGGACACGATCTTTCTACAAGGAGGAGTTGATGTTACAGGCACGATTTCAAGATTAGAAGCTGCGGTGACAAAGGAACAGAGCAAGGTTTGCCTCATCTGAGTCGCTCCTGCCACTTTCGAACCAAGAGTGAAGAACAAAGTCAGCTGAGAAAGGAGGGGGGTGAGGGTATGTTTGGAGAGCCACAGACTCAGGCAAAAATCACAGCGATCACAAGCTCAGATCCATCGCCCAACTTTCGTCGGATTATGAATCTTCGCCTATAACCACTAGACTACGACCACTAAGGTGCCCACAATGGGAGTCAGACGGTACACGCGCACATGGTCAGCACCGAGGGAGTTATATTCAGTCGCGATTCTTATTCTTAATTCTGACTACAATTGGATTTGGATCCAACAATAACGTTCGCGAGCAACTACTTGTACATACTGGAATATGGACTTGTATTATATATCGTTTACCAAGGAAATGGCCTGATAATCGCCCAACCTGGAATCCCCCACATTGCACTCAAATGGAACTTGTACGAACCCAAACCTCCTCTGGCTCCCCTCTGAACGTCCAGGGTTCCAAAAGCCTAAGCCAACCACCCTTGTAAATTACCCGTACGACGATTACTCGCGACGTTAAGCACTCCCGGTTTCTGTATCGAATTGAATTAGGTAAAAAACTGAGCGAAAAAAAAGAAAGCCTAATGAACATGAGGCTAACGAAAGTTGTGTGATGCAAAAGGCGTTTCAGTCAACCCTTGCAGAGGGATTATAAGGAATCAAAGTACCCGCTAAAGCGACGTTTGGTAATAAGTTGTCAACTCTCACAAACCCCTAAAACATGACTCTCTTGCGATATTTTACATTTCAGAGGTGGACTGCAGTTCTCTTCACAATCATCTTGTGCGGGACCGCAGCCAAGCTCGATTTGTCTTCAATTTGCATCGGGTAAGTCCGAAATACTTTTTCAAAAAACAAGAATCACTTTTCATCGTTAAGAGTTAAAAAATTGAAAACGCATTACTTCCATACTAACTCGATGAGCCCTTGACAATTCGTTTAAAAAAACAGGTGCGACGCATCACACAACTTTCCTTAGCTTTACGTAAATACCAGCATGGTAAGGAGAATAGGACACCGTCCTGTTATTATTCGTTCCTTACCCTCATTTCATCGAAACACGACACTTTTTCAGTTTTTGACAAATTTTCGTTTTTCTCAAAAACGGCTCTAAAGATTTTGACGAAAGTTTTACGTACAGACAGCTCAAAACAAATGTCGCTCGAATGATATCAGCGTTCTCTGAAAAGTTAAAATGATGACCAATAAACTGTATATAGTGAAAGTTTAATGACTTTTTTACTTTTCTTGGCTCTACGAAGTAGTAAGGAAATTTATGTAATCGGCTGAAACAAAAAATTTTGAGTTCTCTTCAGATCTTTACGTTTCAGACCCCCCAGAGTCCAAAAAACACTATTTGGGAAAATGGTCTGTGTGTCTGTGAACGATTTTTAGAGAGAACCACCGTACCAAATCCACTCAAACTTGATATCCAGCCCGCAGGTTACCATGAGACGCCTAAATAAGGGTATGAGCAAAATCTACCGAATGCTAACTATAGTTATCATAGTGATCAAAACACCAAATATTTTTTTTCTCAAAAACTGCTTTAACGATTTTGATTCAATTTTTTATATTGGTAGTTTCCACTATGGTAACTATACCATAAAAGTCCCATTCGTGGGAAAATGACGAGAGCAGCACAATAAATTACTGAAACTTTCGACGAAATCGATTTTAGCGCGGTTTTTAGAGAAAACAACAGTACCAAATCAGCTGAAACTTCATGTGTAGCCTACAGGTTACCATGGGACGCCAAAATAAGGGTTTGAACAAAATCCACCGAAATTTAACTACAGTTACCATAGTGATCAAAACACCAAATATTTTTTTTCTCAAAAACTGCTCTAACGGTTTTGATTAAATTTTTTATATTGATAGCTCCCAATATGGCAACTATTCCATTAAATTCCCATTTGTGGGAAAATGACGAGAGCAGCACAATAAATTACCGAAACTTTGGACGAAATCGATTTTAGCGCGGTTTTTAGAGATAACAACCGTACCAAATCAGCTGAAACTTGATGTCTAGCCTACAGGTTACCATGGGACGCCAAAATAATGGTTTGAACAAAATCCACCGAAATTTAACTACAGTTACCATAGTGATCAAAACACCAAATATTTTTTTTCTCAAAAACTGCTCTAACGGTTTTGATTAAATTTTTTATATTGATAGCTATTAATCAGGAAATTATACCATAAAATTCCCATTCGTGGGAAAATGACGAGAGCAGCACATTGAATTATCAAAATTTTAGACGAAAAGCGTTTTTAACGCAGTTTTTTCCTTATCAACTCCGCTGGAATGTTAGTAGAACGTTAAATAAAATTGGTATTGTAGTCCAATCCAATACCTATAGGGTGAATGTTTGAAAACGCTCATGAGATACATGGGGCTCACTCCAGAAATTCCTGAATTTCAACAACCGCTATTTCGCTTACTACCAGTTCTAAAAGTTTTTACCCAAAACTCTGCCAAAGTGATTACTATCCTTCTTCAAAAAATTTGTGTTTACAGCCTCATTAATTATATGTGTACCAATTGCTCAATAATGGTCCTGGAATGAGTACGAGCATCATAATAAATTCCGGAACTGTAAGCGCTACCGCTTCCTGCTGCCGTAAAGTGTTGTTTGACCAAGTTCAAATTAACTGAGTGACAAATGAATTGATTAAATAGAATTAGCCATGTACAAAGTGAATTGACGTAGAGCTAAGGAAAGTTGTGTGTTGCAACGCACCAGATATTTAAAATTTGCGTTTATTTATTTAGTATACAGAGAAAAAAAAGTATACGATCAAATTACCTATACTACTCCCCACTAAAAGCATAGCTTGTACTGTGGGGAGGAGTTAAAAAAGAAAGAGTGCAATTATTGAGAAAAAAAAAATAAACTGGGCGGGAAATTTCAAGAGAAAGCCAAAATGAAAGAAATTATTAATTGTTAATTACGAAAGAAACCTATACAAGAACAGAACAACTAAATTCGTAAGATAATATTTTATTACCTACTTAAAGCAATCTTTTAATCTTTTCTTAAAAATAGTCAAAGATGAGAGTGAGCGATGGTGAACAGGTAAACTATTATAGAGCTTCATTCCTCTAACTATTTAGTGTTTTGATCTCTATGATAACTATACTTCGTGCGACGCATCACATGACTTTACGTCAACTCACTGTTTTTCATTACTTTTCCTGCTAATTCACCCCAGCTCGTTAGAACTTGTTCAAACGTAACTCCACAGCGTTAGAAAGTGATAGCGCGCGCAGTTCAGAAATTTATTGCGCCGCTCGTACTCATCCCTTGACCATTATTGAGCAATCAGTACAAAACGAATGAATGAGGCCGCGAGCTAGATTTGTTTTTGAGGGATAATAATCATTTTTTCGACAATTATCGGGTAAAGACTGTGACATATGGTAGCAAGTGAAACGGTGGTAGTGGCATTTCGGAATTTATGGAATAGTTCCCGTGTACCTTACGAGCGTTATCAAACTATCATCGTATAGGTACGTAATTGGAGTACCACTTGAATTTTACTGAAGACTTTAGCAACGTCTGAGCGGAGTTTATAAGGAAAAACTGTGCTAAAAATCGTTTTTCGCCGTTCGATGTTTGTTATTTTATTGTGCCGCTCTCGTCATTTTCTCACGCACGGGAATTTTATGGTGTAATCACTTCATTAGGAGCTGTCGATATAAAAAAATGTAAACAAAATCGTTAGAGCTGTTTTTGAGAAATAAATATTAAGTGTTTTGATCACTATGATAACTATAGTTAGTTTTGGGCGGATTTTGATCGTACCATTATTTGGGCATGCTATGGTTACCTACAGGCTAGATATCAAGTTTGAGCTAATTTGGTTGAGGCATTTTCTCTGGATCGCGTTCACAGTCACACACACAGTGTTTTTAGGGACTGAAACGAATGCATCGTATGTTAAAGTTAGCGTTATTTACTGGGAGAGACAAATTTGAAGTAAAACTGACTAGCGGTAAATGGTAAGATTGTATTTTGTCAAAGACAATTAATTTAAAATAAGGAGCCCCTTCAAAAACGTTACTAAATAGAATTAAATAATAAATTAAACCAAAAGTCCACACTGCTGGAGATAAAATAATTAAAATAAATGTTCTGACCGTAGGCATGGAGCACGCGCGTGTGCGAAAGTTTACTGTTGGAAAGCAAAACGAAGAGGTTGAAGATCGGAATGTCTTAAGCCTTCGGTAGGTAGATGGAGAAATTATTATAGTTGGGATGCTGATGACCCTTTTACTACAATACGCCGAAACACTACTTCGGGGGCTGGAGGCGGATCTTTGTTGGCGATTAGGTCGTTTATAAAGAGCTAATGGCACAAACATCATGAAGCTTAAAAAAATAAAAACGTCTAATAGCGCAGCTCCTCAAAATTACACAACTAGGGTCTTTTTTCGCGCGTTTTGCATTTTGACTTTAGTCCGAGGGGTTTTGTTTGTGTTTTCCAGGAACTGCGGGCAATGCAAGAGGATGCTCGGCCCGTTCTTCAAAGGCCCCGCATGCGCGTCTATGTGCATCAGGACGAACGGAATATTTTCGCCAGACTGCAACAACCCGCACACAGTCAAGGCCTATCTCAGACGACCCTTGATGAAAATTCCTAACGATCAAGGACCGTTTTTTACGTTTTAGAGACTTCTTAAAAATAGCGTGCGGTAGCGCTGCTGAAAAGCGCTATATCTTTTTTTAAATTTTTATTTATTTTAAGTTACCAGTTTAAAAGAATTGAAAAATACTTTTGAGATAACTTTTGGGGAAGTAAATTGAGTTGTTTTTGTAAGCTGGATATAATATTTAATCAATGTAGAGTTTCCGTATGGATTAAAATTTTGTTCAAAGTTAAGAACTGCAACGAGTTATTTATTGTTTTAAGCTTTTGATATAGTAAGAAGGGCGGGGTTTGCAGAAAGAACTGAAGTGTTACGGTCGAGACAAATGGGACCTTTGCTAGGCGATGTTGATGTGAACCAGGATGCGATCAATCCAATACACTTCAAGATTTCTTCCAAAGTCTCATGGAATTACCCCTGCGGTGCCTGTTCACCAAAGTCAAGCGAGCAACAACGCGTATACACACTCCCCCGAAGAATCCTCGTGGAGTCTGGTTTCTTCCAAACAACCTCTTCTACAAAGATTTACAAAACGAGCACAAGTTCCTTACATCGACGGTCGACGGTGATACTAGGAATGAGGGTAAACAACAGCAACTCGACAAGGAATGCGTAAAAAAATATATATATCTGAATAGTACAAAAACTATATAAATTTCCACAAAATCGCCGTATTAGTCGCATAATTTAAATTTTTCAAATTGTTTTCCAAAATACATAAATGAATCGAGTCATTTTCTGACGCGATTTATAGATTTTCATCTTGACAATAAACGAAGACTGGTCATTATGAACCAAATTGATATTGACAGAATGTGCACAACTCGGTGCACATGTGAAGGCCCAACAACAGCTGATGGTATCTGGTTGCTAAGCACGACGTGGCCCGCAATTTGTCCTCCTTTCAGTCTCGTTTTTCCGGTTCTGTACTTTTTACTCATCTTCAATAAAACTAATTCGTTCTCTCGCGTTCTTCATAACCCGAAGTGGGGGCCCCGAGGTGATCTCGTCCAATAAATCGGTTCAAAGTGCACGAGGAATTCCTAACTCGAAAATTTTTGGCACATAACCGCTTCTTTCGTCGCAAGTTTGACGGTACCGAAGTTCTTCAGCACATCATTGAACGACAGTAGTAGCGATGAGCTCCAACTTGGCCGGCGGTGGCATACAAAAGGAAGTAGCGCGAGTTTCTAATAAAACTCCGCCCTTTTGGAGTGGGAAATGTAAAATTTGGCGCGTGCAGGTAGACGCACAGTTTTCCCCAACCCGTTATGAGCGAGACGAAGAAGTACAATTACACGCTTGCCTCACTCGATGGCGATATCGCCGAGGTAATATCGGATTTTTCGCTCAAGCTGTGGTCTACGACACCCTATACTGACCTTCAGGCCGTTTGCAGACCGAATTAGAGGGGTTTTGAGGGTCACAAAGCGTCCAAACTCCTCACTGAGCTCGACCTAGGCGATCAAAGGAACACTGGTTCAAGACAGTTGCCTTCGGACGCCAATACTAGCTGGAGTCGCCCAGAGGAGCGTCCTTGCCATTCCTGTATCTCACATATGCACATGACCAGCCACAACCGGAGAGTGCTACGCTAGCACAATATGCAGACGATGCGGCTTTTCTTCAGGTGGGTGACTCTTTTGAGGAAGCAACCCCCAAAACTCCATCGACACTCAGTACAACCAGCGAATGGTGCTCAAAGTGGAGGGTATGGATGAACTCCTCGAAGTCTGTTGTGATCTGATTCACCAAGCGAAGAGACAACCTTCAGGATGATTCCGCATCATCAACAACCCAATACCACAGGACACGAAAGTTCGATACCTGGGTGTCTTCTTGGACAAGGCGCTGACATGGAAAACCCATGTACCTAGTCAACAAAGTAAGACAGAGAATCCACCAACTGAAGCCCCTTCTACATGATCGCTCCCCACTGAGCCTGGTAACTAAACGGCTTCTCTACCTTTCCCTAATCCGGCCTATCTGGGAATACTTCTTTGGACTATGGGGATCCCCTGCTTCAAACCAGCAACACACAACTTTCCGCAATCCCATCAAGTTCGAACACGAGCTACATGTGCGGGCGCTATATCTTCGTTCAACGCATTTCTAAAGAAACATTTATGGAGAACAAAATGTAGGGACTAGTTAGCTGAGAGTACTCCGTAAGTTTGGTCGAAATCGTTAATGCCGTTTTTGAGAAAATTCGAATACCGATAAATTAATATTCGATGAATCACCTTTTCTGAGTTAACTTGGCTTATATCTCCGTTCAACATATATATACAGAAATAATTATCGAGAACGAAATGTGGGTATGGGTGACTAAAAGACACTCTGTAAGATTGATGAAATTTGGTGAAGAAGTTACGCTGGAATGTACGGAAATGTTCGAAAAAACGTTATTTTCGACACATTTTAATTTTTATCTCTGCTCAATGGACTTTCAGAGGAACATTTATTGAGAACAATACGTAGGTACTAACTATTTGAAAACATCCCGAGAGTTCGGTGAAAATCGTTGAAGTCGTTTTGCCAAAAAGCGTAAAAAACCTTATTTTTGCTTCATAGGCTCTCCGTTTACCGTATTTTTTTCGTGGAGATATGTATGAAAAAGAAAAGTTAGGTATTAATTAGTACAAGATAATTTGAAAGTTTAATCAAATCGTTAAAGTCGTTTTCGAGAAAAATGAGAAAAAGCCTAGTTTTTTGGTACATTTTCGCCCCACCCCCTTCCCGTCTGCCGAAATCGCCCATAACCTTATTTTGGTGTCTACAAAAAATACCAAACAAAACAAAAAAGAACCTGCTCAATCGGATCAGCCGTTCTCCCGCAAATCGAACTACAGACACACACAGACCACGCGCCAAAACTAGGTTTTTTAGACTCAGTAGGCCTCAAAACGTTAAGATCTGATTAAAACCCAAATTTTTTTTTGTCACGATTACTATACTTTCCTCTCCCTTTGGGGTAGCGGAAAGTAAAAATACAGGTGACGCAAAATCGAGTCTCACGTATCATACCTGGAGCACCCTGGTACGTTCGCAATACAACTCTGCATATTGACCTGGATATACCTACCATACAGGAAGAGATATAGAGCCAATACAGGAGACTAGAGGTTAACGTGGCAGAACATGAAAACACACTGATTGCGCGCATCCCACAGAACCCACCTCCATCACCAGAAAGAAGGCGGCTCAAGAGGAAAAGGCCGCAGGACCATTTGATCGACTAATCCATCTACCTACGTCGATTGTTATCTAGTTTAAGAACTGTCTGTTGTAATTTAACCTAACGTACTTACCTACCTAAAACCAACATAAATATTACTGATGTAGGGCAGTCAATGGGCTGCACCTAGAGCACGTGTCACGTAAATTAATTGTAAATTACTACAACAACAAAAATTCCTCCAACGTTCACTGCTTGGGGTTATGGTGATAAAGGAGGAAAGCTTTGGACGCGAGAGAACGAATTAGTTTTATTAACGATAAGTAAGAAATACAGAACCGAAAAAACGCGACTGAATATCAAAAGAGGACAAATTGTGAGCCACATCATGCGTAGCAACCAGACATCATCAGCTGTTGTGAGGTTGGGTCTCCACACTTGAATCGGTTTCCTTTTTTTCGATCCTTGCAGTACAGCTAGAAGAAGAAGAAGATATCAGGGAGGCAGCGGCGGGCCATAGGACTCCGCCAGAGCTGCAGGACCAATCGCATTTTGCCGTGGCCTCGTTGGGCCCATGTCCTAACTCCCCAATGAGGGGGGCCTCCTCAGTGTCCCAGCCGCCTCTGGGTTTAAAGGTGGGGGGTGCCAAGCCGGGGATCGAACCAGAGTTCTATGGTTCTATCCCAGCCCGGTTCGGACGGCCTCAGGTCCCAACGCACTTGGCGGCAGTACAGCTATTAGCCCAGAAGTAAGGAAAATAAGGCTTTTAGGCTGCAAAAGGCTCCTTGGGTTCAAATCAAGCGCATTTCTCCAGGTTTTATATTTCCCTAGTCTCACCCTAGCGGTCAGAGCTACGGATATTTACACTGGATTCTGTAGGAATTGAATTGGCGTGTCAAATTAATCCACAGGAAGCTGCTGCAGTTCATCACCCTAACTTGGGCGTACAGGCGTAAGAGATTGGAAGCGCAAGATCCCCAACCTGGGCCTGCGCAATGAATAGCCACTGTGGACCACCCTGTGGAGCAATGGTGGTGTTGGTGTTTTACACAACTTTCCTTTCTACTTCGTAAAGCCAAACAAAGTAAAAAATGGCAGCGTCAACAAGGCGAAAATACGCTGAACTCACAAAATCGACTAATCAATTATAGCAAAACTGCCTGAACTTACGCCACTGGATGTTTTCAACTTTCTTAATCTCACATCCTCCAAAATCACTGGTTATTATCAAACTTTTCATTGGAACACACGTATTGCAACGATTTTTCAAACTCCAACGCACATATTGCAATAATTTAGAAAACAAAACCTCCAGGTAGGGATCCACGAGGTTATCGAGTTGAATTAGACTGTAGCAATAAGGCGCTCAAATAAATTGGTACCTTCGCGGGTCGAACTGCGCTCTTCTGAAGAACTCATTCGCCAGCCAATCGTAGCCGCTTTTACCTGGAGAAAATACGTAAATATGTCAAAACACAAGCTTCAGGCACACAGGCCCTCGTGAGAGAATTTTCATGAATTATCGTGGAATGAGACGCAACATTTACAAAATACACAAACCCCCTTGAACATAGGAAATATAAAGAGTATATTAGGTGCGAGCACACAACTTTCCTTAGCTCTACATTAATTCACTGGTTCAGTGGCAGGCATGCCTAGCTATTACAGGGGCAATGAATACTTGCCCTACTGCTGCAATGGAAATCCTTTTAAACATCTCCCCTCTCCTTATACATATTCAAAGGACTGCTTACCTGGGAGCGGTAAGGCTTTTGCAGACAGGGATAAGGCAAGCGTCCAAAGAACAATTAGACAGTTTAAGCTAGAAGAGGCAGCAGTCCTTGCTACTGACGTTATGCCAGAGCAGAAGAACTTTCGGCTGCCATTCGGTGTTAGCATCGTCTCACGGGAACGATACGAGCAGGAGACGTTCCAGACTGAGGTGGGCGCCCTGCGGTGGTACACGGATGGTTCAGTTATGGGAGGCAGAGCTGGACTGGGCATTGCAGGGCTCAACCTACAGTCTTGCTAAGCCGCTGGGAGAGTATACCACGATATTTCAAGCGGAAATCCTAGCTATAAAGATCTTTGTGGAAGAGAACCTGACCAAAGGACTCAAGGGCAAGGAGATCTACATATTCTCGGACAGCCAGGCCGCATTAAAGGCCATTGCAGCCTATAGCTTTAGTTCTAGGCTGGCATGGGAATGCCTTCATGCGCTCAAGCAGCTCAGTGCCCACAATAGGCTTTCCCTCATCTGGGTACTGGCTCACAGGGGGCATGAGGGCAATGAAAAGGCTGACCACCTTGCAAAAAGGGGCACAGAAACCGTACCGATCGGGCCTGAACTCTACATAGGTAGGTAGGTCACCTGAATCGTCTGGTGGCTCGATGGGAGATACAGGAAAACAGCGCCTATTGGCATCGCCAGCCGTGACTAAGACAAGCGAAAAGGCTTGTTACGCCTTCCTGTCTGAGGACAAAGGCGATGCTGATACTCTCTAGGCGAGATCTGAGAGTCTTGATTAGCTTCCTCACTGGACACTGCCCAGTCAGGTATCACCTCAACAAGATGGGCATCTCAGATCCGGTGGGGTGCAGACTCTGCGGTGAGGAGGATGAGACAGCAGAGCACATCCTTAGCAGCCAAACACTTCGAATATTTTGCTCAAGGGACTATCAAGCCCCACATCATAGTGGAATCTGCGGTGAAGGACATACTCGGCTTCCTAAGGGGGGTGGGTATATATGACGCATCCTACTAAGAAAGGGCCAGTGTCACAATAGGCCCATGTGTGGCTGCAGTGACCAAGGGACTTGTCCCCTATGCCTTCAGGTGGGTGGGTGGGTGGTGGTGGATACGCTGGTTTTTATTGCTTTTGCTACTAATGAAATTGTTTGGAACTCAAATCGCCAACTACAAGCACGCATACAGCCGAACCAGACCATCCTGCTTAACATCACACTTTCCTGATACTGGTACTTAATGTTTACTCTTCACTATTATCAACTATCAGCAGTTATGCCAATAGCCCAACACACTATTGTTATTATGTTTCATTTATTTATTATTATTATTTAATTTATATTTTTCATTGTTTTCTGCTCCGTTTGTTAAATGTATTTATTTCAATTAGATATCTAACCTGACTACTGGAGCTGTTCCCAGCAGCAGCTGCTGCCCAGGGGTTGATTCTTGAGCCAACTCGATGGAATGTGGCGTATGCACTGGACTCAGTCCAGATACAGCTGGAACCACGAACAATACGGATAGGGAACTCAGGGGCTGTTCCTCACTCTGCAGAAAGCAGAGCTAGTCAGTATGGGAGGGCGTATGACAATGACCGCACACTGCTAGATTGACGCAAAGGCGAAGAGGACACAACAAAAGAGTTGCCATGAGATTGTAACCTTTCCCATTATCATTCATCTTTTTTGTAACCTCGTGTGTGCTGTTTTTGTTAAACGAACTCGTTATAACCGTTTTTCTGCATCGTTGATGGCGTCTTATATCCCAATCACCTCCTCACATTCTGAATTTTTACCACCTTTCGAAAGTGGTAGACAGCAACTCCCAAACATCCATCAGGAAGACACTGAAACGGGTTTTATCAATCTTGCGCGCTCTCTCGACGTTCGCCACTCGCGATTCAGAGTTGGATTTTGTACTAGTACCAAACTATTTATTCTCTTTTTATGTGTGCCCAATCGAGCCTACAACCAACCGGCAATTGCTAATAAATTCTTTAAACTCCCCTGTCGCCCTTTTCTTTACGGTTATTCAAATCACAATTCACAATTTCTCAGACCCATCACATACTAGTTTTGACAGTTGGTAAGCTGTACGGGGTTGTAGCCAATATCAAACGGCAGACCCAGAGCATACTCAAACGTACATTTATATTTCACTCGGTTCATTTGAACTTGGTCAAAAATAACCTCTCAGTGGTTTGTAGTTTTGGAATTTATCGTGATGAGTCGCTCTAGAATTATCAGGTAAAAAATGTGAGGAATGATAGCAAGTGACAAGGTGGGGGATGAAATTCTGCAATTTACGGAGCAGCCCCTTTATATCTTATGACCGTTGTTAAACTATCATCGCATAGGCGCTCGATCGGACTACCTCCTCAATTTTTCTGAAGATTCCAGTAACATTTGGGCGGAGTTTATAAGGAAAAATAAACTGCACGCCTCTCGTTATTTTCCCGCGAATGGCAATTGTATGGTAATGTGTTATTTAAAACTCCACACACAACTAATTTAATTAAAATCCTTAGAGACGTATTCAGGAGAAAAAGTATCAAGTGTTTTGGTCGCAATAACTATTTGTGTATTTATAAGTGCAACTGGAATTAGTTAAAAGTACCGCCTGACTCCCATCACCCCTGAGTGACCTAAGACGGAGATTCATACTCTAAGGAAACTCGAGGTACAGGATCATACGAGGGACGTCCCAAAAGTAAGTTCCGATCATTTGTAAATCCGTGGGAAAATGCTGTAGGAAAAAAATTCCAACGGGGATACTTCGTGTTACATCTGGTGGCAACACTGAATTTTTCTTATGTTGCTATCACTTGTTGCGGCTTATCAGCACCAGTGTAAACATGGCTGCTACATTGAAAACCCCGTCAAATTGTGAAATCCGTTCGGTGATCCGTTTTTTAGTTTTTGAGAATGTTTCTGTGCCCGAAATTCACCGCAGACTCTCTTCAGCGTATGGAGAAGGGGTCATGAGCATCGAGGTCCTTAAGTGGAAGAGAAGTTTCCTGGAAGGGCAGGAAAGTGTGCACGATGAACAGCGAAGTAGGCGCCCCTCCAATTCTCGTGGAGAGGACGCAGTTTCTGCAGTTTGCAAGCCCCAGACCTTGCACCGAGTGACTTTTTCCTTTTCCCCTTGCTCAAAGTCCACCTGGGCAGAAGAAAGTTCCGTACGAACGCCGAACTCGAAGCCGCAGTCTCAGAATTCTTCAAACATAATGACGCAGAATGGTACGACAAGGGGTTACATAAACTGGCACCACGGTACCAAAAATGCATCGATCGGAATGGCGACTACGTCGAAAAATAAAGTAGATCCGTACCTTTAAGAATAATTTTTTTTTTTTCAAATTGGTTGAGTTTTGGATTTTTCCCAGCACTTCGGAACTTACTTTTGGGACGTCCCTCGTAATTTTTGCCTGATTCAGCGACTCCACAACATTTCCAAACCCTTCGTAACACAACTGATTTATTTAGTAATCGTATACAAAAGACCACCTGTTTAGAGATATACCCGCCACAGTCTTTAACGAATGCCGAGAAGATCTTTTGGTAAATTGCACAAGCTTTTTTGATACTATTGGAATAATTTAATTGTCTATGGTAGTTCGATAAAATTAATTACGCCAGTTAAATTAAAGAAAAAAAACCAACCTGTTGTTTCAAGTCCAGGAGTGTCATCGAAATATACAAGCTCACATAAACTGCGGCAGTGAGGATCGTTGTCAATTTTCTCTTTCAATTTAACCATGAAGCCCTCAATTATTCGATTAATGAGCTTCCGAAGCACTATAAAAGAAGCACGCTTAATATGATAATTTTAAGGTTGACACGACTTTGAAATAAAATCATCAATGCATAGCTAGCCCAACGCCTGCCAGGAACATGAGACTTCACTCACGACAAATGCGACTTTTTCAACCTTCTAATAGTCCTCATTCCAGCTCTCATTCCAAAAGGGAAAGGGTTTCCAAGCTCACTGTCGGCTGGCAGGCTTTTGTGTATGATACGGGGAAGGGGCTGGGTCATGCGTCTGGAGTGTCATCAGGTATGGGGGTGACCTGCCAGCGGGTCAGTATGACTTCAGAACAGGGTGCTCAGCTATTGGAGAAGCGGAGGCCGTTACGACGACACAATTCTCCTGGAGTGTAGGTATTTGGTTGTCCCGGATATGAAAAACTCCTTCAACTCCTTACAGTGGAAAGACGTACTGGAGGCCACCTTTAGGGTACCTGAACACACACTCTGGGTACTGAGAAGGCATTTGCAGGGCCGCACAGTTATCTAAGCAACCATCCAGGAGTGGTGCAGGAGGGATGTCACTGCAGGGGCCCCCCAGGGGTTGATTCTTGAGCAAACTCGGTGGAATGTGGCATACGCGCTGGACTCAGTCCAGATACAGCTGGAGCCAGCAACAAGACGGGTAGGGAGTTATGGGAACTCATGGGCCAGTAGTCAGTATGGGAGGGCGTATGACAATGACCACACGCTGCTAGATTGTCGCGAAGGCGAAGAGGACGCAACAAAAGAGTTGCCATCACCAAACAGGCGTCAATGCAATGAGCTAAACAATTCCAGTTTGGTTCTCAATATGCAGGAATAAATTCATGGGGCCACTACGACCACACCCTACTTCATACGCCCCATGCATCATGCTGTATGGAAAGCTAAATGCTTCATCTAAGGACGAACACACGAGATAAGATGTAGCCTTCTGATGATAAAGAGGAAGGACTTAAGGCAGACAATGGGAATCTTTATGGGACACAGCAAAATCAACGCAGATGGGCATGGTACAGATCAGGAGACTCCTAACCGCATCCTGTGTAGTGGCCCATTGCCAGAGACCTGAAAGGAAGCTTTTTGGTCCCCAAGAGCAAACATCAAAGAAACCTTGCAAGAAATACGGAAGCTAGTCATGAACCTGTGAGATATTAGGACTAGCACAATAGAACTCTACGCTGTGGTGTTCAGAGACAGGAGACAGTCATTGTGCAGACACAAAAAACTCAGGGCCTTTGACAAGTGAGCTTTCATAACGTCGCAAGGATTTGGATAACCTGAGGTATAATGTAAATACAATAAAGCACTCTGCACGTCTCTCAACTGTCCTAATGCACTGTTTTGATTGATGACGTCGCATTTTCGTACCTAACGGAGAATGTTCTTGCGACAGAAGCAACCAGATGAAAAGATACCAGCACTTTCAGGAAGTATTGGAACGCCACAGGCACAACTTCGTAGCTTGAACTTGTCAATTACATTACTGTCATCACAAAATGACATTCTAACCAAAACAGCACTGGTGGAGTTAGGAGAGCCGAGATTACGCTTCGATTAAGCCATATTGAGAAGGCAGTGGACTAATGAGATTACAGTAAAGTAAGGAAATTGGGCATCTGTTACACATCCCGTCCCGTAAACAAGTGTCATGTAAACGTAAACCATACATCCCGTAGATCCTCAACCCTCAACAATCGAGAAGTGACCAAATTATTTTTTTCTAATAATTATCAGAAGCCAAAGTGGCCACATTACACCTCTGCTGAAGCTGAAACTGGCGCGGAGCATAAAATAAAAATACGCGTACTCCAACAGCAAGAGCTGCAGGAAAAAGCCAAATTAATCTGGGAGAATGCTTGGTGTGAACAGAAAAAATCGGAAGCGGTACAAGAAAATGACAGCTGAGTAAGAAATAGCAAAAACAGAAATTGTGAGGTTACAACTTTTACAAGCAAGAAAATTTAACAAGGAAGGGAGAATTATCGTGTTTAATACACTAACGTGTGCGTAAAAGTGTGTTATTATTTAACATAAGCCACCCAGGTAAGCCATTTGCATTTGGGTTTTCTAACACGGAGACATGACATCTCGAGTTTTTTCTAAAACTACTCAGCACACATTTTACGCGAACAACAACTTGTCGTAATACGTTTGTTCGCAACAATATTTGAATTCAAACATCTTGAAGTCGTTAGAACGCTCTCGTATCCATCTGAGACGCCTGGTGAGATGATTTATTATTAAAACAGTGGAAAAGCAACCGCAATAACTGCGTACTTGTAAACGGCATCTTTGTTTATTATTATTATTCCAAAACATTTGTACATTATTCACACCCCAATGGGGAAACGAACCAGGCCAGTATTGGTCTGCCGGCTCATGGTGCAAAAAAGGGGGGGGAGAGAGTTATTTGTACTTGCCCTGGTCGGATGGTTGTCAGTGTCACACTCTACATCCTAGCACTAGGAGGTTTGCACAGTAAGGAGTGTGGCGTTTCATGGAAAAAGAAGAGGGGAGGCAGGGAGCGCTGATGGCTGTGGGGCAACGACAGTAGGGGGAGCCCATGATTCTAGCTGGCGTTGCCTAGCCGCCCATGCTTGGGCGAATATGGCTAATCTTCATCTGGCTGTCCCACTGGAGAGGAGTGTGGGAATGTGCGCCCAGGCCCGCAGTAAATTATTCACAATAAAGAGAATACTCGATGGAGCACGGTAATGGCGGACAAATATCAGGATATGATAAAGAAAGATTGTGGGGACCTCTTGCGACGATTGCGCGTCAAGCGGATCTTTCCGGTCTTTTGATTAACTTCCTCTGTGTTGTCCCTAGACGCAGTGCTCCTTTTTTTTTTTTTTTTTTGTTCGAGTCCAGCTCCCTGGTTGGCTTTTTGTCATGCGCATTTAAGAAATATTGTTGAATACAGTTCTTTTTCCCTAGTTCTCTCTAGTTATTATTTGTCTACAACACCAGACTCTAATAACAACTAAAAGCTAACTGGACCTAAACACCCCATTTTTCAGGGTTAACGTTTGATCAGAGCTAGAGCTTAACCCAAAGTGGTGAATCCCGTTTTTGCAGGGGGAGGCGGTTAGGTACTGTTAATCAACTCTAAACGTGATCAACGCAGTTGGTGGAAAAGACACTCTAAGAATCGTTTCTTTACAACGCAGTTCCTTCTATATTACTACAATAAACACACTCCAAACCAAAAAAGTGCTATAAGTAGCCAACACGAAAAATGCAACACCTAATGACATTAAAGATGTCGACAATAATAAAAAATAAAGTTCTCACTCACCAGGGTTTTTCAGAGAGCTTTCGTACATTTGCCTCAAACACGGAGCACCCTCCATAACAACCGTTATGTGGTTACTTTTATCTGCAGAACTGATTTTATAAACTGACGTCTGATAAGTGCGTTTCATAATGCCATTTCTGCCTTCCACTTCAAAAAGCATCTTCTGTAAAGGGCACATTTTTCGCTACATTACGCAGAACAGTTGAAATATTTTTAATTCATTTAAAAAACTTCAGGTATTTGGATATTGGTGTGAGTAACAAGAGAGTTGCTACAATCCTAATTCGTTGTCAGTAGCAATGTAACAGGCAGCTGCCGCAACCTTTGGTAGTGTTAATAGTGCTGTTACGGTAATTGGAATATGGGTGTTTTATTTGCGATTGCAGTTTGAACATTTACTGCCACAAACAGAGAACTTGGGTGTGGGCGACAGAACGACATCTCGATTAGACAACAGCTCCATTCAGACTGTCGATACCAAAGTTTCGAGTGAATCGGGGCGTTCGAGGTGCCTTCGCCCTTCATGAAGAGCAAGTTTTGAATTGAATTCCATTAAATGAAGACCATTTCATTATAACGTATTGATACTTGTCAACTCTTGGTTTTTCTTCCAAGTTACCGCATGGTATCACTGATGTGACTGTCGCAATTCGTAAAAGGGAATTGTTCAGTATTGTTCGAACTTACTCATTTGAAATTTGCAGTTCCTGAAGTTTCGTTATTGTTTCTTTCCTCATTGCGGGTAACTGCAACTTCCATTTACCGCCTGCTGAATTCGCCCATTTTTCCGAGGATCTAGTACATTCAAGAGCCCGACGTCACAAGGCACACCAGCACAACCGGTCCCAGAGATCATTATGGACCATCCGCTCGCGCATTTTGCAGCCTTTTTCTATTCATTATTGTACAAAAACATTCGTTGTCTCACAATACGCTGTCTCAACCGTTAAGGTTCGTCGTTTATAGTCGCGTTTCGAGTCAGTGGGAGTCACTCGAACATCGGAGTTCGCGTTCAGTCGGTGGAATCCATGACTGGTTTCACAAATCTATCGTATCTCGAATTGCACTTACTGTGGGCTTCTAGGTACATCAGTGCCACAACGTTTTGTAGAGTAATCACTTCCGCTGTAATTACAGTCCGCTTTGAATTTTCGATGTAGAGCTAGTGAACGATTAGCTGAGAGGGGCGAACTTCCCACCTCCCGTGTGTATCATAGTTGCTATTAAAAAAAAGTTTTAAAAAACTTGCGACTTTCTCCAAAAACCCGCGTTTCTTTCGCATCGATCGTTAAATTTCTGCAAAACTTCCTTTTACTTCGGAACTTGCTCTTCGAGGTGAATCAGAGTTCCTCAAAGTTGCCACTCTGTCCCTCGTCGACGTTCTCAGGGTTTACTTCGCGTCGTCGTTCCTTGGCCGGGGGTAAGTACAGCATCAGCAACCAGAAGACGTCACTGGGCGAGTTAAGTATTAAAACCTCAACCACACACAACTCTCCCTAGCACAATGATGTACTGACTGACTACGATTAATGGCACCCTCCCAATCGTGGTCTAGTGATTAAAGACAATGGTTCATAAGCCTGACGAATCTTGGTTTATTGGATCGGAGCTCCTCGCGATTGCAGTAATTTTTTCCTGAGTCAACAGCCTCTTCTTACCTCAGTAAATTGGCGCACAACATGGGGCCCCGATTGTTTCGAGGGGGGTTTGGAGATGTTTGAAGGGCCGAACCGTTGTCTTTAACCACTAGACCACGATCGCGAGGGTGCCTTTAATCGGAGTCAGTCAATAATCTCCCCCCTTACTGTTAGCCGCTGCCCCTGGAGCGGACTATTTTGAGAACTGAGCGAATCCCCGGAAAATTCGATCTTTGATTCGAAGAACTAGGGGGCTACAAAGAAAGTATTTTCTTTCATACTGTAGTAAGGGCATTGCCAATTTTTCCCTTCTCACAGTGTCAGCCATTCGACGAGAATTCGTCTCATTATTTCTTTCTTAATTTAAAAAAAAATTTCTCTCTGGGCCTCTTCTTTTTCTTGGAATGAAGAAGTTCGACCATTGTCATTACCACTAGACCACGATCGCGAAGGTGCCTTAATCGCTTTCAATCCGTACAATACAGTCCAACCCCGACAATAACATTACCGAATAAATCATCATTTGACCCACACACCCTCCCTGAAACGTGACTAATAATACTAAACGTGTTACGCTACCTTTCTAGCCCAAAAGCGGGCTTTGTGAACTTGTTCGTACGTGTTGGGAGAGAATCCAGATTTATGCAGAACGACAAACAGCTTGTCGGGGAATGTTTCGTTGAGCAATTTTTGAGAAATCTTATATTCTTTAACTCTTTCTTCGAATCCTGCAAAACATAAAAGTCGATGGAGTGCGTTGTACGTGAATTTGCTCAATTCATTTACGAAAACAAACGAAATATTAAACTAATTGTGAATGATTACACAGGGGAAAGGAAATTTTGAGTGAAAATACAACCATGACAGCCTGAAAACGAGTTTCAGTGCAAATATTGTGTCTGCCGGTGTTGCGATGAAATAGGATAGTGGAGGAGGCAGTAGGTCGAAAAACGCTGCCAAACTATTACGCAACGATTTATAATTCTCTAGCGCAGCATGATAGTGACCTATTTAATCAAACGTAAAAAAAACTAAAGAATATAAAACGGCTGTAACAACAATTCAGGAAACGACATTCGATTCAGCATCGAAAAATACTAGTTAACGACACAAAACTTAACGTAACTACACTCAAACAACGAAAATTGACATTTTCGAGGCTACGCTTGGCTGTTGGACGAGTTAAATTGCAGGTGGTTGGAGTCAGACGAGAGGCAGTGCGGAAAATGAGCGCAGCTTATAGAGAAACGATAATTTTCGCTATATTGTCCTGAAAGTTCCTTCAAGCAGTAGAATTTGCCGCACTATATTTACCGTCATTTCACCGTTTTCCATCTAGAAGCACTCCTACACCTCTAAAGCCCGTCCTATTCGTCCCAGCCTCAAAAAATACCAAACGCGACGTAAATGCAACAAAGCTTCCAAATTTCGTTTTCGGCTAATTGTTTAAACCCCCCAATCAGGTTTCTGGGTGGGTGGGCACAACAAGATTCCCAAAAAAAAAGAACGGACGTTTTAAACCACGTTAAATGCCTAATGTGGGCTGAACGGTGGATGGACAGTGCAGAATCGAAATCCCCACGAATGGAAACGACAAAGAGTCAGTCAAAGACACGCCTCAAGACAGCCTGCAAAGTACCTCCACATATTCCTTATTTCGGTCATCCAATACGTTCAGATGATTTCATTCTGCCAGAGGAACATCAAAGTTCGATAACTTCATCTTCTTCTAACCTTGTGGGGCTGGGAGCAGAAAGACCCATCGCGCTAGCGTTTATTTCACGTATCGCTTTGCGTAAATAAACCAAGTTTCCCTCCATAAATTCTCCCTCGAAAAAAAAAACGCCAAGGTGTGCCCTAAGCAAACAAGATAACACACAATTACCGAGAACTCTTGACAGAGGAGTCAATAGTTGCTTGCAAGGGCATTTATTTAAGCGTGATTGGCTAAGCCTCCCTGTTTGGGATAGCAAAGTCACAGTCAAAGGAGAGTATTGGCCATTGGCCTAATGCCAGGCAGCCCCGCTCATTTTGATCAGCGCGTCCTACGAGACACACAACACAAGGTCTGCGGTTGCAAAAGGGCAGACTCACCCAGAGTGGAATCCAACTCAGCTTTTATATTGGTTAGGCCGCGGCCCTTCAAATAAAAGTATTGTATCGCACAACGACGACCAATTCTTTCTATATTCACAAATTCACTGATAGCGTTCACTATTGATGACTGCCAAAAGAATTCTAAACAACACAGTCTTCAAGCTTTACTCTCTAAAACAGCGATATTTGTCGAACAACTACCTCCATCTCTCGGACAGGCCAGGTACTTCTGGGACATCCCCACCCCCCTCCCAATGGTAGTAGCTACGATTGTAGGAAGAGTAGCTAAACCTTCCAGCTTTGACTTTTGAACAAGCTTATAGCTGTTTCGACCAGTTTGAGAAGAAAGAAAACTGAAATCAGAGGAAAAATTAAAGGAATTTACGATCAAAATATGAAAATCATGATACAGGACGTTTCAATGTCACCCGCTGCCTTTCACGGAGTCAGTCGGTACATCTCCCCTCATCACCATTAGCTGCTGCTCCTGGAGGGTGGTTGCGACAATTGGCGCAATCGAGTTGCAAACTACAACACGCTCCTTCATTCCAAGAAAAAGAGGCAGAGAGAAACATGTTTTAAAAATTAGAAAAAATTAAGAAAGAAATAATGAGACGAATTCTCGGGTCCGGGAATCGCTGATGCTGTGAAAGTTCCAGCGCTAAGGAAAATATCTGGTGCGTTGCAACACACAACTTTCCTTAGCTCAACGTCAATTCACTTTGTACATGGCCTTTGAACTTGGTCAAACAACACGTCACAGCAGCAGGAAACGGTAGCGCCTACAGTTCTGGAATTTATTGTGCTACTCGTACTCATTCCAGGACCTTTATTGAGCAATTGGTACACAGATAATTAATGAGGCTGTAAACACGAATTTTTTGAAGAAGGATAGTAATTACTTTTGCAGAGCTATTGGTAATAACTGTTAGAACTGGCAGTAAGCGAAACGGCAGTAGTTGAAATTCAGGAATTTCTGGAGTGAGCCCCATGTATCTCATGAGCGTTTTTAAACACTCATCCTTTGAGTATTGGATTGGACTACAATACCAATTTTTTTTAACATTCTACAAAAATTCCAGCGGAGTTTATAAGGAAAAAACTGCGCTAAAAACGCTTTTCGTCGAAAATTTTGATAATTTATTGTGCTGCTCTCGTCATTGTCCCACGAATGGGAATTTTATGGTATCATTGCCTTACTGAGAGCTATCAATATAAAAAATGTAATCAAAATCGTTAGAGCAGTTATTGAGAAAAAAATTTGGTGTTTTGATCACTATGGTAACTATAGTTAACTTTCGGTGGATTTTGCCCATGTCCTTATTTTTGCGTCCCATGGTAACCTATAGGCTAGACATCAAGTTTCAGCTGATTTGGTACGGTTGTTTTCTCTAAAAAGCGTGCTAAAATCGATTTCGTCGAAAGTTTCGATAATTTATTGTGCTGCTCTCGTCATTTTCCCACGAATGGGAATTTTGTGGTATAGTTTCCTTATTGGGAGCTACCAATAAAAAAAATTTAATCAAAATCGCTAGAGCCGTTTTTGAGAAAAAAAATATTTGGTGTTTTGATCACTATGATAACTATAGTTAACTTTCGGTGGATTTTGTTCAAACCCTTATTTTGGCGTCCCATGGTAACCCGCAGGCTAGATATCAAGTTTGAGTGGATTTGATATGGTCGTTTTCTCTAAAAATCGTTCACAGATACAAACAGACCATTTTCCCAAATAGTGTTTTTCGGACTCAGGGGGGTCTGAAACGTAAAGATCTGAAGAGAACTCAAAAAAATGTTTTCAGCCGATTTACATAACTTTCCTTTCTACTTCGTAGAGCCACGCGCCTACTACAATATGAAAGAAAAGACTTTCTTTGTAGCCCCCGTGTTGTTCGAATCAAAGATCTGATTTCATTTCATTCATTAAAATAGTCTGCTCCAGGAGCAGCGGCTATCAGTGAGGGGGGAGATGTACCGCTTGACTGCCATTATAGGCACCGAGGGATGGTAGTTTTATGGTAAGATGAAGGTCTCATAATTCGACAAAAGTTGGGCTATTGGATCAGAGCTCACGATCGCTGTAATTTTTGCCTGAGTCAGCGGATCCCCAAACATCTCAACACACAAACCACCATTGGGAATTACCTGGAACCCACGCGTATAATTACAAAATCGTATGAAAAGATCTTATACGCGCGCATAAGCTTCAAAATCAAGGATGTGAAACATAGAATACTTCGAATAATTCAGGATTACCTCAATTGGATTACAATACAAAGGTTTCAACAGTATTACAATAATAGCATCATTTACTATGAAAAATTCGTTGTAAATTACCTCGACCTGAATGGCCAGGAGGTAGTATTATGTTGAGATAACCATAAAAATAGTTGTCAGCCATGGAGCTTCCATAATCCAATCCCCACTTTTCCAATTCTTCGTAAATAGATAAAATTGCTTTCGTGTTGTAACCATCTTCGTGTGGCTGACGCTGAAAAATGACAAAAATTCGTCGCTGAAGATGAGCACGTTGATAGGAGTGACTGAAGGGACATTATTACTAGTTAAGTACAGTAGTTGAGACATTGACAATTCTTTGGACGCAGTAAGTTATTGAATGTCACAGAATAAATGCCAGTTCTTTCTTCCAGCTCTTTTGGTACACAGCTAGGGGCTGAAGGTAGTGCCACCTCTCACCTATATTGAGTCCCAAGTACTTGATTTCCCCTCTCAAGAAGCCTGTTTCTGCTGAAACGTACCGACGGTTAATATTACACGATTACCTGGGGTTTTCCCCAGGCGCAGATTTATTGCTTGCAAAGACAGTTCGAAGCACTAGATGTTGTAACGTTCAATGTGGTGGGGAGGAGAAGTTTCCTTTGAACAAAACCCTTGAACCACACGATGTACATGAAATTTATTGAAGGAAATGAAATTATCACTCTGAGTAAAATAAAACAGGAATTCCTATAGGCGCAAAAGAAAAGGGGTCCACCAGGTACAATGCCCTTTTACGTCTGACCTGAGGCGTCTTCTTCAGGTTTACTTCGGTTTTGATGCGACGGAATGAAGGCGATGAAAATGGATATACTAGCAGCTTTGAGTGTCCAGTTCTGGCGAACTCGCGATCGCGTAAATGTCCGATTGGATTCTGAATTGGTTGCGCGGAACTGCTCACTTGGGATCCCCAAATACACTCTCTGGATTAACAGGAATAACAAGAAAAATATTCGGGAGGCGATGCTAATTTTCAGGCAAGAGCTGACCAGCTTGAAGCGTGAAGGCACTGCACTAAATGTCCATTACGTAATGTAAAAAAAGACAACAAAGAAAGAAACAACAAAGGAAACGAAACTAATGACTAAGGACACCTTTGCCCAAAAACACTGTCCATTTTTAGATGTCGAGTAACTGACGCTAAAACAGATGTGTTTTCACTTCAATTTGGTGAAGGACTGTGAAGAGATCAGCACAAGTCAGGTCATCGACATAGGAATACGCTATCAGGCTCCATGAGGGTCCTGAGAAGACCAAAGAGTTCCCAAGTGCTGGTTCAAAGATAGCACCCCTTCTCTATCGTTCTCTGGACTGAGACATGTCGGCATTCGATCTTCGCAGTTCTATTCGATTATTTGACATTAGCTAGATAACAGGGGCACACTCCCGCACACCACTACCCTGTAATGCAAACAGATGTAGCAGACTTTAAAAATTCTTGGAACGTACCATTCTTGTATAGTAAAACTTGTGGTATATCACGACAAAGGCCGCACCGGCTACTGCTCCAACACACACCTAAAACCAAACATTAACTTAGTTATGACTGTAGTTAGTCCACTTAGTTGTAGTTAGTTATAAGTTGAATAATGTTTTTACTTCTATCATAGCCCAATACAGTAATCACACCTATGCAACAGTATAATTACAAACCCCAACAGGCACGAAACCTGTGAAGCACTCACCAAAGCGACGGGATTACCAGTCATGACCATTTTTGGTATCTACTGGACTTCGAAGTGGGGAACCTGTGAACCAAAAGTAAACGAACATTAAATTGGAAACTTGACGGCTGAAATGCAGTGTCTGGGCCATGACGACACACGTATATAATTTGAGACTGTTAGCAGATGGCTGATAGAGATAATTGTTATCCCTGGCTGCTGCCTAGCGCTAACATTGTCCTAAATTCGAATTGAATTGCTGAACTAACTGGAATCAAACAGTTCATCCTTTGCTTGTTGTAATATCAATTTTCCAGTTGCACCCATTCAGATTGATTTTTTTACTTTTCTTGGCTCTACGAAGTAGAAAGGAAAGTTATGTAATCGGCTGAAAAAAAAATTTTGAGTTTTCTTCAGATCTTTACGTTTCAGACCCTCCTGAGTCCGAAAAACACTATTTGGGAAAATGGTCTGTGTGTGTGTATGTGTGTCTGTATACGATTTTTAGAGAAAACCACCGTACCAAATCAGCTCAAACTTGATATCTCGCTCGCAGGTGACCATGGGACGCCAAAATAAGGGTATGAACAAAATCCACCGAAAGTTAACTATAGTTATCATAGTGATCAAAACAACAAATTTTTTTTTCTCAAAAACCGCTCTAACGATTTTGATTACATTTTTAATATTGGTAGCTGTTAACATGATAATTATACCATAAAATTCCAATTTGTGGGAAAATGACGAGAGCAGCACAATAAATTATCAAAATTTTCGACGAAATTGATTTTAGCGCGGTTTCTAGAGAAAACAACCGAACCAAATCCCCTCAAACTTGATGTCTAGCCCCTACAAATTACCATGGGACGCAAAAATAAGGGTATGGGCAAAATCCACCGAAAGTTAACTATAGTTATCATAGTGATCAAAACACCAAATTTTTTTCTCAAAAACCGCTCTAACGATTTTGATTAAATTTTTTATATAGATAGCTCTTAATAACATAAAATTCCCATTTGTGGGAAAATGACGAGAGCAGCACAATAAATTATCAAAATTTTCGACGAAAAGCGTTTTTGCCGTGGTTTTTTCCTTTTAAACTCCGCTGGAATGTTAGTAGAATGTTAAAGAAAATTGGTACTGTAGTCCAATCCAACACCTATAGGGCAAGTATTTAAAAACGCTCATGAGATACATGGGGCTCACTCCAGAAATTCCTGAATTTCAACTACCGCCGTTTCGCTTTCTACCAGTTCTAAACTTTTTACCGAATAACTGTGCAATAGTAATTACTATCCTTCTCAAAAAAATTGTGTTTACAGCCTCATTAATTATCTGTGTACCAATTGCTCAATAATGGTGTTGCATGCAATGAGTACGAACAGCACAATAAAATCTGGAACTGTAAGCGCTACCGCTTCCTGCTGCCGTAAAGCATTGTTTGACCAAGTTCAAATTAACTGAGTGATAAATGAATTGATTAAATAGAATTAACCATGTACAAAGTGAATTGACGTAGAGCTAAGGAAAGTTGTGTGTTGCAACGCACCAGATATTTTTTCATGCGTTCTTTTTGCGTTTTTCTGAGACGCCATAGGCAGGTACATTTAGGCTAGTTTGATTTATCAATTGAGTGTACAGGGCTTATGGAGTGTTGCAGGTTGGCATATGGATGTGGCCACAAATCCAAATATTCCGTTCGTACGTCGTTTAGCCTTAATAATTTGAGTATACGGGACATTCTGCTCGTCATCCCATTGCGTTATGGGTCTGCTGGCAGATATGATGACTTAGGAGGTGAAAATTTCAAATCATACTGTCAGCAACTGGATGAGCTTCTGTCAAGAAGTGTGTATGACTGTGACAACGAGCGCTCATTGCGAGATAAAAACGGGTACTCCTGATATACACCTTAATGGTGTAGTAGAAACCTACGAATCAAAATTTGTTTAACGAACATTCAATAGGGGTAGAAAGATGGAAGGTGAATGAGTGTTTGATGGATCGAAGAGGATCCTATAACTGCTTGATTAGAATTGTTGAAAACAGAGGATGGACACACTGTCATACAGGCACATATCCCCGAAACAATTGTTGTTTCAGACTGTTGGAAGTCGCATAAACCAATCCCTAGACTACAAGGACCCTAAGAGTTTAGCCTACACTGACTCCAGGGTAAGTGGGCTGCCATAAAGCGGATCAAAACGAGTCTCCGAATATCATGACTTCCAAAAAGAAGCCTACCTACACCTCTCAAAATTTGGACGCCTAAAGACAAAAGTGAGCGCTACTTTTAATTGCTAATTATAACTCGTGCATTTCGCGGATTTCTATTTAAATTGGGGAGACATAAAATGTTTCGTTACACTTCCAGTTATTTACTCAGTTTCGCCCGTCGTCATTGTTTAGATAGTTTCCCGCTACCTTCGCGAGCTTGTTTACACTCGGTCTAACAGTGTCAACTGTAACTGCTACTGTGAGCCAAACTGTTATCGTTGTTGAGTACAAATAAAATGACTAGAGAAGAAATGCTCATAGTAAATAAGCTGAATTGAACTTGAGTTGTGTCGTTTCTAAGCTAGTACGGGGAACTGTGGAATTGTCCGAAAACTTGGAAGAACGACTGTGTGGTCCTTTACTGTTCAATTGCATATTGGGTGAAGCACGGCTTATTTTCTAGTTTTTAATCGATTCACTTGTGAAACGGTCATAACGGAAGCCACACGAGAGGGCTTTTATTTGCTTTGTAATCAGCCCAAATTTAGACCTAATAATAGTCCGAAGTGTATTTTTCATTTGTCACTTCGCAAACGTACCTTCCAGTTGTCATATCAATTTCAATATGAACTTTCATACAACAAAAATATAAGCGTCGGCTTGAACGAATTAACTAAAATTACTTACGATCTCAATACTCACTTCGTTTTCAGCTTCGATGCACACGTAGTACGACAGTCTGTATGAAAAACCATTAGTAGTTAATTTTTTCGAAGAAGTACCAAAATAATCTCGTTGAAAACAATAGAAGTAACTTATAAACCGAAGACAGACCGGCTACTTATCACTGTGTAGTTTTCCCAGTCGGGAATCCTAGAGTTTAAGCGCTATTCTACTCATATCCTTTCCTTATGGAGCTTCGTGTGAATGTAGAGACTTTATTCGCACCCCACCGACCTATCGATTAATCGTTCTAAAACTCCACAAATTTGACACCGTAGCAATAATCGATTCTCGGCCCCTCAGGGCAGTGTAATTGGGCCTTTACTTCACATTTTCTTCATCCACGATTTACCAATTTACAACGCCAATACTAAAGTATTAGCTCACAATCGCGCAAATTTAATCAGACACCTCACAAGTGAAGATGCAAGTGAGTCGATTAGGGCAATTGCAAATAATGTCAGGACTCATATGGAACAGTATTTTGGTTCAATTTTGTGTCAGCTGTCAGAAATGAAACGATGAATGTGGAATTGATCACACTCATACTATTGATGACAATCCCATTAGAACAGTAGACCATATCAATTAACTATTAGCACTGAGAACTGTTCAATGTAGTCGAACAATGATCCAAAATCAAGAAGAGGTAAGGGCTAGAGGAACATTGAGCTGGAATCATCGACGTTCAATGAGCAGGAGTGTCGACGTAACACGCATTTAATATGAAGTGTGTACACCTGGACATGAGCTCTAAGGAAAAAACCACCTGAACACATGCAAGTATCGCCCGATTGACAGTATTGACAGCTACTCGGGACCTGTGTACACTCTTACATTTATTTAAACCTGTCTGATTCACGTGCCTCGGTATGCGCTTCAACAGTGTGTTCGCCAATACTATAGCTATGTCCAGCAGGTAGAGAGTGTAAGCCGTGTTACCTGTAGAGCCTTCTGTTATTTCACCCCTAGTCCTATCTACATAGCATTTCTCACTCTCCCAGGGAAAATTAGGTTTGGGCCCCAGTTTACACAGGTGGGATTGCTCGTCTATGTGTATGACTTGGCAATGCAGTATCTGTACAGCAATAACAATAGTTTTATTGTTATTGTTATTATATTTTACTTTCCTTAGTACAATAAGAAGAGAGAACATGTTGATACGCTTAAGCACACCAGAAACGTCAACTGCACATTGAGCTACAAGTTGAACTCATTAAGAAGTAAGCAATTGCTACCACCAGCTGCAGAGTCGCGTCCACGTACCTAACTGCTGCTCCTCTTAACAGAAATGATCTACTCACACGAATTAAAAGAAGAAAATTCGGTGAAAACAGTGCAGTAAGTGAAAAGTCTATATTGAGTCAGTAAGTTCAGTAGCTCAGCCAACCATAATCTTCTTCTACTGAAACTTAATCATTTTTGGTTCTGATGATACTTCCATCACTTTAATGAAATCGTTCGTAACTTATCGCTATCAATTCGTCTCACATAATAGTTTGGAATCATCTGTAATACCTCTATCATTTGGAGTACGACAAGGCTCTACCTTGGGGCCTATTCTTTATGCACTTTTTATTAATGACATTTGTGCACGATGGGAAAGCCCTACAATTATACTGCCTAGCACTCACCATAAACATTTGGGAAAAGACAGGAATTAATTAGGCAATAAAAAACAAACTTCTATTAACTGAGAACAAAAAGAAATATATTTTTAAAAAACCCCCTGATGAAAAACAAAAAGAAAAGGGTGCTTAAAATAATGAACAAAGGTTTATTGGTTCGTTATACACCTTGAAAAGACTCTGTAATTTCACTCTCCCCCGCTTTAAGCTCATTCTAAGTCTTTACTGCTTCCTCACTTTTCTTATAGTTGTGAAATATTTTTTACAAGCTTCTCCAGTGACTTACAAGTCTGTTTCAATTCAATAGCTTGCTATGTTTTCCACACTGCACGTTACGACCACATTTCTCAATTATCTAATTCATTACTCAATTGGTCACTGAACGACTTTTTCAAAATTAGAATCCTATTATTAATTTTTCGACTGATTAGTGGGAATGGACCCAGCTCTGAGTACATTAAGGTTTGGGTGTTTTCTTTTGGGCGGTCAGGGCGGCTTCGTGTCCATAATGTGGCTCGCCCGTCTGTTACTCTGTTGATATCCCTCAGGATTGCGGTGGCGAGGCTCTGGAATTCCCTTTCTCCTCAATTGACAATCTCGCATCGAGCCCCTCCACCTTTTGTGCGCTCATTGGGAAACACTTTAGGCCTGACTCGGCGCAAATATATCTACAGGGTGTTTTTACCTTTTTCATTTTTATTAGTTCTCCCTTTTAATTCTTTCTTAATTTTTCTTCATCAGTTATAAATTTCTTAAGACAAATTTTACGTTACGTATTAAGAGGGCCCAGGCTTATTTGTAATATAGACTCGCCAATAAAGATCAATTCAGTAAAAAAATAAAAAGAAACAGTCCATTTTCGATGTGCTAAATGCATGAAAAAAATTCGTACAAAAAGAGAGACTTAGTGAATCTTCATTTCAAAGTGAACTCATTAAACAATATGTCGGAACGAAGCTGTTGATAAGTTCTGAAGATCCTACACACAATAAAATGGTTACTAAATTAAAATAATATAACAATTCTCAGTCAGGTACTATGTGTAGTGATCAAAACCCAACTTTCATTTCTTTTTATTTTATTTTAACGATTTTGATTGAATTTTAGGTGTGAAAAGTTCCTAAGAACTGAACGATGTTCATCCTAGAACGAGCGGTGCGTAGCAACACACAACTTTCCGCAATCCCTTTAAGTTCGAACACCACCTACGTATGCGGGCGGTATATCTTCGTTCAACGCATTTCTACAGAAACATTTATACAGAACAAAATGCAGGTACTAGTTGGCTGAGAGTACTCCGTAAGTTTGATCGAAATCGTTTGAGCCATTTTTGTGAAAATTGGAATAACGATAAGTTAATATTCGAAAATATCTGGTGCGTAGCAACACACAACTTTCCGCCACCCCTTTAAGTTCGAACACCACCTACATAGGCGGGCGCTATATCTTCGTTCAACGCATTTTTACAGGAACATTTATAGAAAACAAAATGTAGGGACTAGTTAGCTGAGAGTACTCCAAAAGTTTGATCGAAATCGTTAGAGCCGTTTTTGAGAAAATTGGAATACCGATAAATTAATATTCGACAAGTCTCCTTTTCTGAGTTAACTTGGCTTATATCTCCGTTCAACATATATATACAGAAATAACTATACAGAACGAAATGTTGGTATGGGTGACTCAAAGACACTTCATCAGGATTTATCACATCTGGTGAAAAAGTTACCCTGGAATTTACGGAAATGTCCGAAAAAACGTTATTTTCGACACATTTTGATTTTTATCTCTGTTCAATGGACCGTCACAGGAACATTTATTGAGAAGAATATGTAGGTATTAACTATTCAAAAACACCCTGTGAGTTTGGTGAAAATCGCTGGAGCCGTTTTGCCAAAAGCGTAAAAAACCTATTTTTGCTTCAGGGCCCATATCTCCGTTCACCGTATTTTCATGGAGATATGTATGGAAAAGAAAAGTTAGGTATTGATTAGGAGAAGATAATTTGAAAGTTTAATCAAAATCGTTAGAGCCGTTTTCGAGAAAAATGCGAAAAACCCTAGTTTTTGGTACTTTTTCGTCCCCATCCCCCCTTCCCATCGGCCGAACTCGTCCATAACCTTATTTTGGTGTCTACGAAAAATAAAGAACAGAACAAAAAAGATCCAGCTCAATCGGATGAGCCGTTCTCCCGCAAATCGAACTACAGTCACACACACACACACACATACACACACACATACACACACACACATACACACGGACCACGCGCCGAAATTAGGTTTTTTAGACTCAGTAGGGTCTGAAACGTTAAGATCTGAAGAAAACCCAAATTTTTTTTTTGGGCCGATTACTATACTTTCCTTCCCTTCGGGTAGCGGAAAGTAAAAATCTCCTTTTCTGAGTTAACTTGGCTTATATCTCCGTTCAGCATATATATATACAGAAATAATTATAGAGAACGAAATGTGGGTATGGGTGACTAAAAGACACTCCATTAGGAGTTATCACATCTGATGAAGAAGTTACCCTGGAATTTACGAAAATGTTCGAAAAAACGTTATTTTCAACACATTTTGATTTTTATCTCTGTTCAATGGACTGTCAGAGGAACATTTATTGAGAACAATACGTAGGTATTAACTATTTGAAAATATCTTGGAAGTTTGGTGATAATCGTTGGAGCCGTTTTGCCAAAAAGCGTAAAAAACCTATTGTTACTTCATAGGCCTATATCTCCGTTCACCGTATTTTCATGGAGATATGTATGGAAAAGAAAAGTTAGGTATTAATTAGTAGAAGATAATTTAAAAGTTTAATCGATATCGTTAGACCCGTTTTCGAGAAAAATGCGACAAACACTAGTTTTTGGTACATTTTCGTCCCCACCCCCCTTCCCATCGGCCGAAATCGTCCATAACCTTATTTTGGTGTCTACAAAAAATAACGAACAAAACAAAAAAAGAACCAGCTCAATCGGATCAGCCGTTCTCCCGCAAATCGAACTAAAGACACACACACACGGACCACGCGCCGAAATTAGGCTTTTTAGACTCAGTAGGCCTCAAAACGTAAAGATCTGAAGAAAACCCACATTTTTTTTTGGGCCGATTACTATACTTTCCTTCCCTTCGGGTAGCGGAAAGTAAAAATAGGGTTTTCAGGCTTTTTGGCAAAACGGCTTCAGCAATTTTCACCAAACTCACAGGATGTGTTCAAATAGTTAATACCTACATATTGTTCTGAATAAGTGTTCGTCTGACAGTCCATTGAACAGAGAGAGAAATCAAAATGTATCGAAAATAACGTTTTTTCGAACATTTCCGTAAATTCCAGGGTAACTTCTTCACCATATGTGAATTTTTTTTTGAGACGGTTACTATACTTTCCTTTCACTTTGGGGTAGCGGGAAGTAAAAATGTCTGCAGCTGCACAACAAATTATCAATCATTTTTCTCGAGAAAACGTGAATAGTTAGGGATGCAACAGATCGATTTTTTTTTAGTCGAAAACTTTCTAAAAATAATGGAAATTGAAACTAGTAGGAAATAAAAAAGCTGAAGCGTTAAAAGAGAAAGGAGTACGGCTCATTCTCGAGTAGGGATCAAAGTGTTCCCCAATGCTGAAGAAAGTGAACACGAGAGTTGCGACCCGATGACACTAAAAGAGACCCCAACGCCCCTTCGAGTTGATTAATGGGCGACGATCCTCAACCCAAAAAAAAACCCTCGGCTCAAAATGAACCAAACTCGGCAGTAATGGTATTCGTAGTCGGCACGAATCGGGTCGCCCGAATGAAAGCAGACGAAACAGTTGAAAATCGGATATCCTTCGCGAAACACTTGGCGAAACATCAAGAGAAATCATTCGGGGGGCTCGATTTGTAATTCTTCCGTCGATATGTACGCATTTCTATACCCACGCTCGAGCATTTGTTATAGTTTTGTCGTTTGATCGCACTTTACTTTTGAGTATAAGGGAAATAACTGACGACATATTTTGTCCGGGGGCTCGGGAGCTCGTTTTGTTGACAATTTAAAGGGCTCGACTATGAAACTAAACCAAGTTCAGAGAATTTTCTAATACAGATCGACGTAACCGTTGGAAAAGGAGAAAAGCGTCAATTTTACTTTTTGTTGTACGTTGCTGGCTCTTATAGACACATGAATTACAAAAGCAAATACCTATTGAACTAAATAACATCGTGGCAGCGGTAAAACTATTTTTCGTCGGTTTTTCGGAACTTTATTTGATAGCTGGCTGAATCGGAACTGTGGAAATCGCACGGAAACGGCTACAGTTTCCCTGGCGCCTTTAGAGCATGGAAGCGATATGTCTCGTTGTTGAATTAGGTACAAACGGAGATTTGAACGGCTTACCGAGGCATATTAGGATCAAGCAAAAGATGAGCGGAAAATTGCGATACTGTTGGATAATGGAGCAGGTGATGAAGCTAATGACAACTTCGATTCCTTCAACATCGCCGAGGACAAAAAGACAGGCGTTGAACTTATTTGACGCTCATTACGCACCCAAGGAAAGTGTCACGTATCGGCGGTATCTTTTTTACTTCCCTAAGAAAATGGCCTGTGTGTGTGAACGATTTTTAGAGAAAACGACCGTATCAAATAAGCTCAAACTAAATAACCAAACAACCTGACAATACCATAAAATTTTCATTCGTTGAAAAATCACGAGAGCAGCGCAATAAATTGCGAAACATTTCGGCGAAAATCGATTTTTTAGTGCAGTTTTTCCCTTATGAACACCGCTCAAATGTTACCAGGGAATCACACTTGATATATTGCCCGCAGATCATCACGGGCCCCCAAATAAGGGTGTGAGCAAAACCCACCGAAAGTTAACTATAGTTATCATAGTAATCAAAACACCATTTTTTTCTGAAAAACAGCTGTAACGATTTTGATTAAATTTTTTATATTGATAACTCTCAATAAGGCAATTATACCATAAAATTCCCATTTGTGGAAGAATGACGAGAGCAGCACAATAAATTACCAAAATTTTTGACGTAATCGATTTTAGAGTGGGTTTTAGAGAAAACGACCGAACCAAATCACCTGAAACTTGATATCTAGCCCACAGGGTACCATGGGACGCCAAAATAAGGGTATGAGCAAAACCCACCGAAAGTTAACTATAGTCATCATAGTGATCAAAACAACAATTTTTTTCTCAAAAACAGCTGTAACGATTTTGATTAAATTTTCTACATTGATATCTCTCAATAAGCCAATTATACTATGAAATTCCCATTTGTGGGAAAATGACGGGAGCAGCACAATAAATTATCGAACTTTTCTACGAAAATCGGTTTTAGCGCGGTTTTTTTCCTTTTAAACTTTGCTGAAATGTTACTAGAATGTTAAAAAATATCTGGTGCGTTGCATCACAACTTGAATGAAAAATGGCGGTCTAGCGGAATCTCGTAGTGATATGCGACTTTGATAAACTGTATGACAGTTTGATCCGAGATATATTCATCTGTGGGATTCTAGATAGCAGTTGCTGGGGGATGGGCGATGTCATGAGTGACCAAGTGTTAGTGACAGCTAGGAATCAGGCTGCAAGAACCGCCTATAAAAGACGAACCTGTTGATATTGTACGTCGAAAATTGCCGTTCGAGCCTGGTTTGTTGTGGGACGGTGTTGTTTCGATCAGTGTCTGATCCTGTCCTCTTCTCCTGCCCAACTCCCTCCTTATTTCATTCGTGTTCCTAACGCAGCTCGATCTCCTTCCCCTTTTTAGGACTCTGTCTGTCGGAAAACCCTACCCTGTATACCGGTTTGGAAATCTGTGACTTGCTACCTCCAATTAACCATTACAACATGGCTCGGCATCATAATCGGCTGGACGAGGAAGACATCGAGCTGGGGGGGCCCTCTGTCAACGAATCGCCGCCACAGGAAAAAGGTACGACCTTCATTCCTTAAACCTCCTTATACTCCTTGAAAACCACCTGAACTAGCGACATATGTCAATAGAAATACAGTCCGCTTCGAACAATTGCCTAAACCAACGGCAGCGTGCAACAAATCTGGTAGTCAGGAACCGCAGCACAGAAAACAACTGCCAGTTTTGCGGGAAGGGTCGCTGCCCGACATATGGAAAAACCTGTAATATTTGTCGAAAGAAACATCACTTCTCAAGTGTGTGCAAGGGCAGGAAGATGCGAGTCAACTTGATTAGAGGGGCCGAAAAGGACGACATTGAGGAAGAATTCGTAATGGGCGCGCTGCAACTAGATCATCTGGAGATATCTCCCGTAAATGCAAGATAAATTCGTTGAACGTGAGACTCGTTTTTTAAAAAGTTTTATTCGAATTCCCACAAATGCTTCACAATAGAAACACACGAACTAAGGAGATGGAGTGAAAGAAGTTAACAGGATCGTCGGAAGGAACCGACTGCCCCGATGCAAGGAGGCGTCCTAGTAACAAAAGTAAAAGTAGCCCAGTAGTAAAAGTAGCTAAAAGGGGGGGGGGGAATGCACGCAGACAATAGATAACAATAATATATGTGACGAAAGCGATCAATAGCACATAAAGTGTTAAAGTCCATACACTAGGAGTAATAACATTTACAAGTTGATTATGAAAAGGCTTCAACTGTTGAATAGGTACATTGTTAAACATAAAATTTGGTAATTTTAATTTTACATCTGGGATCTCCTTATTAGGTTTATTTAACTTTATATTATTTACTAACAATGGTTGACCATTAGTTTTCGCAAATGAGCTTACTAAAGTATGGTTTCTAAACACAACTCTGTTATGTTCAGGTTTAAGGAGGTCCTTTCAAATTATGGACTTGGGCATCACTTTCTGAAATTATTTTAATTTGTTCCTCTTCTGGAAGGACTAAAAGGAATTGACTAATATCGTTAATGAAATCGACATAATTACCATCTATTTCTAAAGGAATAGAATCGGAGTTAGTAACAGGATCGTTGGAGGGAACCGACTGCCCCGATGCAAGGAGGGGTCCTAGCGAGGAAAAGTAGCTAAAGGGGGGGGGGGAATGCACGCAGTGCATTTTTATTTTGTGTTCAGCTTTTTATGACAATATAATTTGCATCCATTGGATCAGAATGGTATACCGCAGATTTGGAAATTAATGAAAGACCTTCTGCACTCAAGATAGCCACTGGAGCCCAGTGTCATGAGGGAAGAGCTGCGTAGGGCAATTGCTCAGCAGCCTGCGCAGCCAGTGCCACCAGATCCCCAAACTCAACGAGATCCACTGAGCGACATTAGTACCCTCCACCCCTGATGAAATGGGCGCACTTTCCATCCCCAATCAAATGGTGCTGCAGAGTCTGCTGTAAAAATTGTTGAACGATGCTTGCAGAAGGCTCTGAACCATTTCCTTCTCTTGCATCCCAATGCTGAACATACAGCTATTGGTGACTCACCAGCCAATACGTTATCGAAGACGTTAATTTTGTAATTTCTAATTCCCTTTAAGGGGGAGGAGTGTTGTAGCGAAGATTACCTACTATATGGTTACTTGTGAGAGCAGTAGGTTATCGGAATAGATAAAAAAGTTTTTGTTCTTCGTTGTGAATCGTGTCACTTATTTCACCGAAATTCCCAAATTTTGGGTTTGGGTGTAAATTTACTTCAAACATTACAGTTACCTTTTTCCTCAGCCCAGATCGGGGGGGTCTCCGTAAATCTTCACGTTTCGATTAATTTTTAAAATATTTTCATTTAAACCGTTGTATACACCAGTGGCTTGTGGAAGTTTACGCCCAAGTGGTGTGCCTCAAACATGTGTAGGAGGATGATAAGGGGTGATGAGGAGAATAAGTAACTTTATCGAGGTGGGATCAGAGAGCAGAGAGAAGGAGACCAACAGCTAGATTACGGATTGCCGATACAATTAGGCTCAGCCAGAGACCAAATACAATAATACGGACAAACTCTGCCGCTTTTTGTACTCAGAGGTCTACTGAATGTAGCTGCAGAACACTTCGTCGATAAGATAACTTCCTCCAATGACTAAAGTTAACGTACCTGTTAGGTGAGTCCGTCTCCTCTGGCTTGTGAGTTACTGTGAGCCCACAGTAACTCACAAGCCAGAGGAGACGGACTCACCTAACAGGTACGTTAACTTTAGTATTTGCCTACTGGCGGACACAACCCAATTTCTTTAATACCTTCCTCCAATGAGCCCAGGAAAGTAATAACTAGAAAACGAACCTTAGTTGACTGGGGAATTCAGCAAGAACCGCAGGAATATATCTGGTGCGTTGCAACACACAACTTTCCTTAGCTCTACAACAATTCACTTGGTACATGGCTAATTCTATTTAATCAATTCATTTATCACTCAGTTAATTTGAACTTGGTCAAACAACACTTCACGACAGCAGATAGCGGTAGCGCTTACAGTTCCGGAATTTATTGTGCTGCTCGTACTCATTCCAGAACCATTACGGAGCAATTGTTGCACAGAGGATTAATGTGGCTGGGAACACGATTGTTTTGAAGAGGATAGTAATCATTTTTGCTGAGTTATCGAGTAAAACCACTAAAAACTGGTAGTAAGCGAAACGGCGGTAGTTGAAATTCAAGAATTTCTGGAGTGAGCCCCATGTATCTCATGAGCGTTTTCAAACCCTCACCGTATAGGTATTGGATTGGGACTACAGTACCAATTTTTTTTAAACATTCTAGTAACTTTTTAGCGGAGTTTATAATGAAAAACCGCGCTAAAAACGCTTTTC
The DNA here is from genome assembly GCA_020466155.1 of Pachypeltis micranthus. Classification (NCBI taxonomy): domain Eukaryota; kingdom Metazoa; phylum Arthropoda; class Insecta; order Hemiptera; family Miridae; genus Pachypeltis; species Pachypeltis micranthus. The sequence continues at coordinate 11,413,844 of CM035780.1, read as the reverse complement.
GTCGACAACTTCGATAATTTATTGTGCTGCTCTCGTCATTTTCCCAAAAATGGGAATTTTATGGTGTAATTGCCTTAGAGAGAGCTACCAATACAAAAAATTTAATCAAAATCGTTACAGCCGTTTTTGAGAGAAAAAAATTTGGTGTTTCGATCACTATGATAACTATAGTTAACTTTCGGTGGATTTTGCCCATACCCTTATTTTGGCGTCCCATGGTAACCTCCGGGCGAGATATGAAGTTTCAGCTGATTTGGTACGGTTGTTTTCTCTAAAAACCGCGCTAAAGTCGATTTCGTCGAAAGTTTTGGTAATTTATTGTGCTGCTCTCGTCATTTTCCCACAAATGGGAATTTTATGGTATAGTTGCCATATTGGGAGCTACCAATATAAAAAATTTAATCAAAATCGTTAGAGCCGTTTTTGATTAAAAAAATATTTGGTGTTTTGATCATTATGATAACTATAGTTAAATTTCGATGGATTTTGTTCATACCCTTATTTTGGCGTCCCATGGTAACCTCCGGGCGAGATATGAAGTTTGAGCTGATGTGGTACGGTGGTTTTCTCTAAAAATCGTTCACAGACACACATGCGCACAGACCATTTTCCCAAATAGTGTTTTTCGGACTCAGGAGGGTCTGAAACGTAAAGATCTGAAGAAAACTCAAAAATTTTTTTCAGCCGATTACATAACTTTCCTTTCTACTTCGTAGAGCAAGGAAAGTAAAAAGGAATTCGTGCGGAAATCCTGAAGGGAGTTGTCAAGACCCAAAGTTGTCCTTCAAAAAAGCAAGGGGGGTCCAAGCTCGCTGTTGGTTTGCAGACCTTCGTGTATGCTGGATCCTGGGAGGAAAGAAGCTAGACAAGCTGCTGCTTCGCCTCCTCAGTGCAATAGGATGTGGGGTGGGGTCACCTGTCAATATGGTTTCAGAACATGTGAGAAATTCTACTGCCGATCTCTCGATCCGAGTTATGCCAGTCCTAGGACTCAAAACTCGTCCCCAAGTCGTAGACAAGGGAAAGCAACTTCTTGGCCCACCCTCCAGCACTTAATGAACCAGACCAGCACGAGGTTTCAGAACAGTGGAGCGAGGGATTGATAAACCAGGAACAAAACGAATAAATTTAGTATGGAGTGCAACGCAAATATCTGCTAAACAATATACATGGAATAATAATAATGTGCAACTCAAACTTACACGCAGTCCGTGTCAACGCTCGTTCGGAATCTAGTTTGGAATTTTCTTAATACGCCCTACCTGGAGGGAAGTCTCCAACGTTGGGATGCTAATTGGGTTTAATTAATAAACAATTAATCTACGGATTTCGTGACACCGTTGGAACTGTCCAGAAAGTTCTTCCGGAGCCTTCCACGTTACTCCCGGGGGAAAAAAGGGAAGAGTGACGGGGGCGCCAGAGCCAACGCCAAGGGAGAGGGTCTGTCGTCTTCTTGGGAGGGATAACTCCTCCCGGGAACTCATCTTCCCGATAGACGTTGTCCAGTCCTCCGTAAATTATCGAAGGCTTCGGAAGGAAACGAGGAACACGCCTGAAACGATGCGTGCGGTTTTGTTGGTACTTATCGGCGTGTTCGGCGCAGCCCTGGCCGGGCCGAGACGTCTAAACGCTCAAACGACGGAAGAAGTTGAACAATTTTTGGATCAAACGGACGACCCTCGTCAAGACGAAATGAACACGGGCGTAGCGGAGGAGGTTCGAGATGAGAATCAACAGAATGACGAAGACCAGGATTATTCCTTACAGTCTGCGCATATTGAGGACGGAAACCGAATTGAGGAAAACGACGACGAGGGTTTAGCAGACGAAGAACAAGAGTTGCTCGCCCAATCTGAAGTTCCAGTTAACGCCAGTGGAGACCCAGAGAGCAAAATTCTTTCCAAAGGTGAGTTTTAACAAAATATCTAACACACGATCAAGTTTACTCGTTCCATCAGCTGAGGCGGTAATTGAAGCTTTTAGCTGCTCTTAGTAATTACGTACGATCACTAATCCCACAGCCTTACCCCGGTAACCCAATGAAATAAGTACGTTGCGCGTTTTCCTGAATTATTTCCAAGTACTTGATGAGGTTTGAGTGAAACTTATCGTAAAAGTAGCAGCATCTAGGTAAGTTTTATCCTTTCCCAGAGAAGAGCGTGAGAATTACCCCCAGTTATTTAAATGTTGACGTTGTGGCGAATTACGTAAATATCTGGTACGTAGCAACATACAACTTTCCTTAGCTCTACAACAATTCACTTTTTACAACTTAATCAATTCATTTATCACTCAGTTCCTTTGAACTTGGTCAAACAACACTTCACAGCAGCAGAAAGCGGTAGCACCTACAGTTCTGGGATTTATGGTGCTGCTCGTACTCATTGCAAGTCCATTATTGAGCGATTGGTATACAGAAAATGAATGAGGCTGTAAACACGAATTTTTTGAAGAAGGATAGTTATTACTTTTGCAGAGTTATTGGTTAAAAACTGTTGGAACTGGCAGTAAGCGAAACGGCGGTAGTTGAAATTCAGGAATTTCTGGAGTGAGCCCCATGTATCTCATGAGCATTTTTAAACACTCACCCTTTAGCTATTGGATTGGACTACAATACCAGTTTTTTTAGCATCCTACAAAAATTCCAGCGGAGTTTATACGGAAAAAACCGCGCTAAAAATGCTTTTCGTCGAAAATTTTGATAATTTATTGTGCTGCTCTCGTCATTTTTCCACGAATGGGAATTTCATGGAATTGTTGCCTTATTAAGAGCTATCAATATAAAAAATTTAATCAAAATCGTTAGAGCCATTTTTGAGAAAAAAAATTTGGTGTTTTGATCACTATGATAACTATAGTTAGCTTTCGGTGGATTTTGCCCATACCCTTGTTTTTGCGTCCCATGTTAACCTGCTGGCTAGATATTAAGTTTGAGCTGATTTGATACGGTGGTTTTCTATAAAAGCCACTCTAGAATCGAATTCGTCGAAAATGTTGGTAATTTATTGTGCTGCTCTCGTCATTTTCCCACAATTGAGAATTTTATAGTATAGTTGTCATATTAAGAGCTATCAATATAAAAAATTTAATCAAAATCGTTAGAGCTGTTTTTGAGAAAAAAAATATTTGGTGTTTTGATCACTATGCTAAGTATAGTTCACTTTCGGTGGATTTTTCTCATACCCTTATTTTGGCGTCCTATTGTAACCTGCGGGCGAGATATTCAGTTTGAGCTGATTTGAAACGGCGGTTTTCTCTAAAACACAGACCATTTTCCCAAATAGTTTTTCGGACTCGGTAACGTAAAGATCTGAAGAAAACACAAAAAATTTTCTTTTCCTTTCTACTTTGTAGAGCCAAGGAAAGTAATAAATTGAGTTATTGGAAAAAGTCACGAATACAAACAAATGGACGTAGAGCTAAGGAAAGCTGAAAATAATGTGTTAGCGATTTATTCTCGCTACTAAACTAGAAAAAAAAAATCTGGTACGAAGCAACACACGACTTTCCGCCACCCACAGTAAATTCGACGACCTGCCGAATATACGGGGGCCGTATTTTCGTTCAACGCATTTCTACAAGAACGTTTATGGAGTACAAAATGTAGGTACTAGTCAGTTGAGAGTATTCCGTAAGTTTGATCGAAATCATTAGAGCCGTTTTTGAGGAATATTGGAATACCGATTAGTATTCGACAAATCTTCGTTTCTGAGTTAACTTGGCGTATATCTCTCTATGATTAATGAAATCGGGTAACGTAGTTACTAAGGAAATACAAAAACGTTCGAAAAACCTTTATTTTCGACACATTTTCATTTTTACTTTCCGCTACCCGAAGGGAAGGAAAGTATAGTAATCGGCCCAAAAAAAAAATTTGAGTTTTCTTCAGATCTTTACGTTTCAGACCCTACTGAGTCTAAAAAACCTAATTTCGTCGCGTGGTCCGTGTGTATGTGTGTGTATGTGTGTGTGTCTGTGTATGTGTGTGTGTATGTGTGTGTGTCTGTAGTTCGATTTGCGGGAGAACGGCTGATCCGATTGAGCTGGTTCTTTTTTGTTTTGTTCGTTATTTTTGTAGACACCAAAATAAGGTTACGGACGATTTCGGCCGATGGGAAGGGGGGGTGGGGCACGAAAATGTACCAAAAACTAGGGTTTTTCGCATTTTTCTCGAAAACGGCTCTAACGATTTTGATTAAACTTTCAAATTATCTTCTCCTAATCAATACCTAACTTTTCTTCTCTATACATATCTCCATGAAAATACGGTGAACGGAGATAATGACCTATGAAGCAAAAAGAGATATCTTAAACTTTTTGGCAAAATGACTTCAACGATTATCATCAAACTCTCAGGATATTTTCGAATAGTTAATACCTACATATTGTTCTGAATAAATGTTCCTGTGACGGTCCATTGAACAGAGATAAAAATCAAAATGTGTAAAAATAACGTTTTTCTAACATTTCCGTAAATTCCAGGGTAACTTTTTCACCAGATGTGATATATCTAATGAAGTATCTTCTAGTCACCCATACCAACATTTCGTTCTCTATAATTATTTCTGTATATATATGTTGAACAGAGATATAAGCCAAGTTAACTCAGAAAAGGAGATTTGTCGAATATTAATTTATCGGTATTCCAATTTTCTCAAAAACGGCTCTAACGATTTCGATCAAACTTTCGGAGTACTCTCAGCTAACTAGTCCCTACATTTTGTTCTCCATAAATGTTCCTGTGAAAATGCGTTGAACGAAGATATAGCGCCCGCCTATGTAGGTGGTGTTCGAACCTAAACGGGTGGCGGAAAGTTGTGTGTTGCTACGCACCAGATATTTATCTCTGTTCAATGGACTGTCAGAGGAACATTCATTGAGAACAATATGATGTATTAACTATTCGAAAACGTGCTGTGAGTTTGGTGGAAATCGTTGAAGCGACGATTATTAGAAGTATTTGATCACTTTTTACTTTCCGCTACCCGAAGGGAAGGAAAGTATAGTAATCGGCCCAAAAAAAAAGTTGGGTTTTCTTCAGATCTTTACGTTTCAGACCCTACTGAGTCTAAAAAACCTAATTTCGGAGAGAGGTCCGTGTGTATGTCTGTGTGTATGTCTGTGTGTGTGTGTGTGTCTGTAGTTCGATTTGCGGGAGAACGGCTGATCCGATTGAGCTGGTTCTTTTTTTGTTTTGTTCGTTATTTTTTGTAGACACCAAAATAAGGTTATGGACGATTTCGGCCGATGGGAAGGGGGTGGGGACGAAAATGTACCAAAAACTAGGGTTTTTCGCATTTTTCTCAAAAACGGCTCTAACGATTTTGATTAAACTTTCAAATTATCTCCTACCAATCAATATCTAACTTTTCTTCTCTATACATATCTCCATGAAAATACGGTGAACGGAGATATAGGCCTATGAAGCAAAAATAGGTTTTTTACGCTTTTTGGCAAAACGACTCAAGCGATTTTCACCAAACTCACAAGATGTTTTCAAATAGTTAATACCTACATATTGTTCTCAATAAATGTTCCTCTGACACTCCATTGAACAGAGATAAAAATGAAAATGTGTCGAAAATAACGTTTTTCGAACATTTCCGTAAATTCAGGGTAACTTCTGACCAGATGTGATAAATTCTAATGGAGTGTCTTTTAGTCACCCATACCAACATTTCATTCTCTATAATTATTTCTGTATATATATGTTGAACGGAGATATAAGCCAAGTTAACTCAGAAAAGGAGATTTGTCGAATATTGATTTATCGGAATTCCAATTTTCTCAAAAACGGCTCTAACGATTTCGATCAAACTTTCGGAGTACTTTCAACTAACGAGTCCCTACATTTAGTTCTGAATAAATGTTTCTGTAGAAATGCGTTGAACGAAGATATAGCACCCGCATATGTTGTTGGTGTTCGAACTTAAAGGGGTGGCGGAAAGTTGTGTGTTGCTACGCACCAGATATTTTATGTAATACATTTTTATTTAGAACAGAATGCAAGGAAACATTTAAGAACGAGATAAACGCGACACCATTTTGAACGAGATTTGGAAGACAATTGTGGAAGTATGGGGATGAAAAACGAACGAGACGAGTGTCCAATCCCAATAGTCCTTTTCACTTCATTCGAGTACGTTAACCAGTGCGTGTTGTATGCCAGATGTTGAGCCAGACCACTGGACGAGCCAGTTCCTCGTGGGACATGGTGACTTCAATGCGTGGCTCCACTTCTTTTCTCTCAAAGACTCTCCATTATGCACGCCTTGCGCTTCCAGTGCGGAGGAAACGAGAAACCACCTGCTGCTCCATTGTAGTTTCTACAACAGTGAGCGATGGTTGTTGGAGGGCATACAAACTTAGCAGCATTGACTGCTACAAAGCAAGCCTATAACCATTTTGCAGAGTTCGGGAAGAAGGTGATGGCTAAGAAATGTGGTGATAGTTGATCTGTCCTTTTGAAACTTGCCACTCAAGTAAATAGTTAGATCAGGTGGGAAACCAGATTAAGAACTCCTCCCAGACGGTACTGGATTGCTCACATGGTCACCTCCACGTGGTAACATACGGGAGACTGGCTAACGACCAAATACCTGTCGTACCTCCGCAGGTCTGAGTTCGGTGGATGCTGCAGAGGCCTGCCTCTTGCATATTAGCGAAGCCCCAACTTCCACGACTGATATAACCCTCTTCGAGGGCAGGTATTTGGTCGTTGGCCAGTCTCCCGTGTGTTACTGCGCGGTGGTGACCACCTGAGGAATCCCGAACCGTCTGGGAGGAGTTATTAATCTGGTTTCCCACCTGATCTAACTATTTACTTGAGTGGCAAGTTTAGTCATCAAATAACTTAATAGACCTGTGTGTTGTATGTCATTGCTACGTAAATTGATTCCAAAATGGCTGCACCAAGTTCAAAGCAAAATGATGTGCTGGAAACTTCGAGGAGCTTCTTCAACAGTGAGCATCTGTGTGAACGCTCATTATCAGCTTACATCATATCTCATGATGATCAGCACTTTAGTGAATATCTTGCTGACGATTCTTCATCAGACATATTAATTACAGGATTACAGGATCTTCTTCCCAATCTACGATTGATTTCCTTGCACATTCACCAAATTGCAAAGAGGATTCCGTGGAAGTGTGGAGATGAAAAACGAACGAGACGAGTGTCCAATCCCGATAGCCCTTTTCACTTCATTCGAGTACGTTAACCATTGCTACATAATTGATACCAAAATGGCTGCATCAAGTACGAAGCGAAATGAAATGCTGGAAACTTTGAGGAGCTTCTTCAACAGTGAGCATCTATGTGAACGCTCATTATCAGCTTACATCATATCTCATGATGATCAGCACTTTAGTGAATATCTCGCTGACGATTCTTCATCAGACATATTAATTACAGGATTACAGGATCTTCTTCCCAATCTACGATTGATTTCCTTGCACATTCACCAAATTGCAAAGAGGACATGTCATGCGGTTTATGACGTAGCGCGCAATGTTTTGATTATTTTGTGAAAGGCCGGCGTAACCTTCTTCATCCTTGTCTGAATCACTAAAGCGGTTCATGATCCCACTTCTGATGTGAAGAACGGCTGAGAAAACACTAAACTCTCAATGAAAACATATATTGGGCCACGGAACTTCCTTTATCATCGCCGTCACTTGTTGTAACCCTAAAATAATGGCGCCGCTGATCTATGGCGCCCACGTACCACCCGAGTCAAAAATTACTACAGTGGTCAAAAGCGGAAATCCCGCCAACTTTCAAAATAGAGTGAACCGCAAAACGGCCTATTTCTGGTAAGCCCAAAGAAGGTAACTTCATAGTTATTTGTCCACGTATAAGTATTAACTATTCAAAAACAGCCTGAGAGTTTGGTGAAAACCGTCGAAGCCGTTTTGCCAAAAAGCGTTAAGAAACCTATTTTTGCTGCATAGGCTTATGTCTGCGTTTACCGTATTTTCCTGGAGATATGTACGGAGAAGAAAAGTTATGTACTAACCAGCAAAAAATAATTTGAAAGTTTAATCAAAACCGTTAGAGCCATTTTTGAGAAAAATTCGAAAAACCCTGGTTTTTGGTACCTTTTCATCCCCTACTCCCCCTTCCCATCGACCGAAATCGCCCATAACCTTATTTTGGTGTCTACAAAAAATAACAAACAAAACAAAAAGAGAACCAGCTCAATCGGTTCATCCGTTCTCCCGCAAATAAAACTACAGACTCATTACTCCCACAGCCTTACCCCGGTATCCCAAATGAAATTAGCACGTTGGACGTTTTCCTGAATTATTTTGGATGGGGTTTGAGTGATACTGATCGCGCAAGTAGCGGCATCGAGGCAAGTTTTACCCTTTCCCATACAAAAGCGTGCGAATTACCCCCAGTTAATTAAATTTTGACGTTGTGGCGAATTACATAAATATCTGGTGTGTAGCAACGCACTTTCCTCAACACCAATAAATTCGACGACTTGCTGCATATAAGGGCGTTATTTCTTCGTTCGATGCATTTCTACGGCAATGTTTCTGGAGAACAAAACGAAGGTACGAGTTATTTTGAGAGTAATCCGCGAGTTTGATCGAAATCGTTAAAGACGTTTTTGAGAAAATCGGAAAACCGATAAATTAATATTCAACTTTTTTCGCGTTATCGTGGCTTACATCTCGGTTCAACAAATAGATGCAGAAATAGTCACAGAGAACGAAATGCGGGGTATAGGTTGCTACAAGATAATCCGTAAGATTGATCAAAAACAAGCGAAGCGCTTACTATGGAAATGACGAAAATGTTGAAAAAAGCATTATTTGCGTCACATTTGGGTTGTTATCGCTGTTCAATGGACTGTCAGAGGAACACTTTACCACAAAGTGAAAAAAACCCTATTTTTGCTTTATAGGCCTAAATCTTTGTTTACCGTATTTTCATGGAGATATGTATGAAGAAGAAAAATTAGGTAGCAACCAGTAGAAGATAATTTGAATGTGTAATCAAAATCGTTATCGCGATTTTCGAGAAAAATGCGAAAACCCCTTGTTTTGGTACATTTTCGTCCTCCACCCCCCTTCCCTTATATTTAAGAAATCTTCAACAGCAAACAGCATCAGATTGTATTGTGAAAACCCCAAATTTTTCAACACTACTTAACCAGTTAAAGCGTTTAAAACCAATTTCAAAGATAGTTTGATTTTTACTTTCCTTGGCTCTACGAAGTAGAAAGGAAAGTAATGTTTTCGGCTGAAATTTTTTTTTTTGAGTTTTTTTCAGATCTTTACGTTTCAGACCCTCCTGAGTCCGAAAAACACTATTTGGGAAAATGGTCTGTGTGTCTGTGTGTGTGAACGATTTTTAGAGAAAACCATCGTGCCAAATCAGCTCAAACTTCATATCTCGCCCGCAGGTTACCATGGGACGCCAAAATAAGGGTATGAACAAAATCCATCGAAATTTAACTATAGTTATCATAATGATCAAAACACCAAATATTTTTTTAATCAAAAACGGCTCTAACGATTTTGATTAAATTTTTTATATTGGTAGCTCCCAATATGGCAACTATACCATAAAATTCCCATTCGTGGGAAAATGACGAGAGCAGCACAATAAATTACCAAAACTTTCGACGAAATCGACTTTAGCGCGGTTTTTAGAGAAAACAACCGTACCAAATCAGCTGAAACTTGATGTCTAGCCTACAGGTTACCATGGGACGCAAAAATGAGGGTATGGTCAAAATCCACCGAAAGTTAACTATAGTTATCATAGTGATCAAAACATCAAATTTTTTTTTTCTCAAAAACGGCTCAAACGATTTTGATTAAAATTTTTATATTGATAACTCTCAATAAGGCAACAATTCCATGAAATTCCCATTTGTGGAAAAATGACGAGAGCAGCACAATAAATTATCAAAATTTTCGACGAAAAGCATTTTTAGCGCAGTTTTTTCCTTATAAACTCCGCTGGAATTTTTGTAGAATGTTAAAAAAAATTGGTATTGTAGTCCAATCCAATACCTATAGGGTTAGTGTTCAAAAACGCTCATGAGATACATGGGGCTCACTCCAGAAATTCCTGAATTTCAACTACTGCCGTTTCGCTTACTGCCAGTTCTAAACGTTTTTACCCAATAACTCTGCAAAAATAATTACTATCCTTCCAAAAAATTTGTGTTTACAGCCTCATTAATTATCTGTGTACCAGTTGCTCAATAATAGTCCTGCAATGAGTACGAGCAGCACAATAAATTCCGGAACTGTAAGCGCTACCGCTTCCTGCTGCCGTAAAGTGTTGTTTGACCAAGTTCTAATTAACTGAGTGATAAATGAATTGATTAAATAGAATTAGCCATGTACAAAGTGAATTGTTGTAGAGCTAAGGAAAGTTGTGTGTTGCAACGCACCAGATATTTAAATATGGAGAAGATATTTAGGACCTTGTGGAAGCTATTTACGGACTAGTGTGGTTGTATATGCGCACAAATACTTATTTGCATGTAGGTTTTGCAGGCACCATGAAGCACAGTTATTTTGTTTTTTATAAGTCCCATGGTGTATTTTCATTATGTTAAATTTTTTAATTTGTCGAAGTAAGTTCACGTGCACGAGTACCTATTTATTTACGATGAGGATAAACCTGTAATGGCTCTTCCAGGGTCAAAGTAAGGGAGGGCTGTTTAGCCCTATTTGTACCCTGGCGATGAAATAAATTCAAATTCAATTCCCTATCGACTAAAATCTCCCACAAATCAAACTGCAGGCACACGCACGCGCGGAAATTAGGCTTTTCGGACTTAGTAAGCCTCAAAGCGTAAAGATCTGAAGAAAATCCATCGGTCGGGGTGCGAAACCTGAACACGAAGGAATGGGATGTGTGTGAAGAAGTGGTTGCAGTTAGCTCCGAGCAGAAAAAACGCTTTAAAAGTTCCTAATGGGAGAGTGTACTTGAGAAATGGACGACACTTCGAGGGGACTCAGGAAGAGATGTGCTGAGTTGCTGTCTCTGAGTGCCCTTTAATAGCAACCAGGCGGCAAATACGTTTTCCTCAGGGGTTTATCGTACCTCACAAACCTTAGAGTGCGGCACATACTCAGCTTCTTATGTTAAAAGGAAAGCTTTCATTAGGAAAGGGACGCCCTCGTAATAGGCTTGGTGCGTACTGACACAATGTGCCCTCGGGTGACACGCAGTTCCCCCATTGAAAGAACAGACGACGACTTGAGTGGTAAACAAATTCATTTCGGTTGGAATTACATCTTACGACTTATCGGACAACTGCCATTGGGTGTCTTACACGATTACAGTTCGGCAGCTCCGGTTGAGTTATCGCACGTTAACCGATTCACGTTTTTCCGGGTCTTCGTCACGAAATCAAGGCGTTTCTAAGCATTTTTGCGACTCGAGGGTCAAGGTCTGGTCGAAATCTCCGAATCGCAAAAACCTGCGGTGTACCGCAACGGTGCGTTGACCGTTGACTATACCGTTGACTCTAACCATCTTGGACATTGGGGGAAAAAAGGGGAAAAAGGAGGGTTTACATTTAAAAAAGCTCGAATGAGTGGGGGTAAATAACAAAATAACTGTTCCGTAACACTCATAAGAGAGATATCAGTCGAAAGTTGCGGGCGTACGGCAGGTTTTGGTCTTTGCCAGTCTCCCAGTGGAGAGTAGTTGCCCGTGTGTTACCGCGTGGAAGTATGCACACAGTAGGGCGGCAAGTTTCACTCTTCCCAGAAGCGTGCCCGTGCTACCAGGCCCGTCCGCGGGGTTGTGGATAGTAAAACGACCATAACACGGTACCTTGGTGTGTGTGTGTGTGCTCTGGCCAGCGTGCTGACTTGGTAAGCAGTTGCAAAGGGCACTTCCAATCTGGGGTGGAACAACATACGCCAAGGAGAGTTTGGTCCTCAGTATGTGGATGCTAGGCACTAGGGCGACCCCCCGTTTTATACGACATGCACGAGGTTATGCTGTGCTCTGCCTCAGTGGACCGTCTAATTCCCTTGCTTATAATAGAACCAAAAATTGCCACTACGGGGAAAACAAATTCAAAAAGCCAAGAAGACGAACTCACCTCAGGGATCGAACAGGACTCACCACTGCTCCACTTGCTCCACGGCCTGAAGGATTTCCACCAAACTCACATTACGTAAATAGTTAATACCTATATATTGTTCTCAATATTTGTTCTTCTGACAGTCCATTGAAAAGAGATAAAAATCGACGTGTCAAAAATAACTTTATTTAAACATTTTTGTAATTTACCGAGTAACTGCGATTTGATCAATCTTATGAGTGTCTTTTACCAACCTAAACCCACATTTCGTTCTCCGCAACCATCTCTGTATATTTTGAACGTAGATTTAAGCCATGGTAGCTCGGAAAACGAGATTTTTCGAATATTAATTAACTGTTTTTCCCCATTTCCTCAATAACGGCTTTAACGATTTCGATCAAACTTACGGGATACTCTCAGCTAACTAGTCCCTACATTTTGTTCTCCATAAGTATTCCTGTAGAAATGCTTTGAATGAAGATACAGGTGCGAACTATAAGAAATTTTATTTATTTTGTATTTATTCCATCATAAAGAGCAAAATAAATATGCACAACAATGAAATGAAATCGTCGTACAGTTATAGATGTATTGTGACATGGGAGACTGGAAAAATGACTATTTGTAAGGTTGAAAACCGCGCATAAGAGGATTTGACAAGTACATTGCTAAATAACTTCTGCTACTTGCCTACCTAGTCAAGAAAAGAAATAAATAATAATAGGTTATTGGGAAAACTATTATCGCTACATACTAACGTTTGATATGAGGTGTGTGGTAATTAACGACTTCCAATGAAGTTAGTACAAAACTTTTCTTCGCTATAAATATCTTCATGAAAACACGGTGAACGGAAATATAGGCCTAAAAAGCAAAAATTGTCTAAATTTGGGCTTTTTAACGCTTTTTGGCAAAATGGCTTCAACGATTTTAACCAAACTCACACTATGTTTTCAAATAGTTATTACCTATATATTGTTCTCAATAAATGTTCCTCGTATATTTCATTGAACAGAGATAAAAATGAAAATGTGTCGAAAATAATTGTTAAAAATTTTGTAATTCCCCGAGTAACGACGTCACTAGATTTGATCAATGTTATGGAGTGTCTTGTAGCCACCCATACCCACATTTTGTTCTACGTAATCAATTCTGTGTATATCTTTTGAACGGAGATATGAGGGATGATAGCTCGGAAAACGAGATTTTTCGAATATTAACTGGTTTTACAATTTTCTCATAAACAGCTCTAACGGTTTCGATCAAACTCACAGATTACTCTCAGCTAACTAGTACCTATATTTTGTTCTCTGTAAATGTTTCCGTAGAGAGGCGTTGAACGAAGATACAGCAGGTCGTCGAATTTGCGGTGGGGGCGAGGAAAGTTGAAGTTTCAGATAAATTTTAAAACAAACAATTTAGTCAACTTTTTCGTAATTTTACATTATGGTTAAGACAGATGCAGTATAAAGTGGTATACTCCACGTCTTAAGTGATGTAGATTACTATCCTCTGAGAGTCCCTACTTATAGTTACAATAATAATAAAGTAGTTCTCTCCCATTCGCTCAGTTGTTTATTTGCATTAATTTAGCACGTAAACTAAACACTGAAGAAAACTACTAAATCAACCGCGCACAGTTGTCCTCTGTGTTTGGTTGTGTGAAAGAAAATGATAATCTCGTACTGGGTGAAAAAAAAACCAGCAGGTACAGAATAAGCTCCGGTTAACGACCGCTATTCTGACCGCCAAATCATAGTCAGCACTCCGTAGCCACAATATCCGAACAAGCACTCTTATTACAGATTATAGGCTCCTAGAGAAGGCACCGACTTGATGAGACGATATGATACGATTCGTAGCGAAATCAATTAGTCACGCGCTGATAAGCGAATAAAATACTTCGAACCGCTGCTTCGGGCCGCTCGGTCAAACTAAGAACAAAATTTGCGAGTAAAATCGTCTGCGTTCGCTCAATCATAACCACGAAATCAGACCGCGAACGGAATTAAGTAAGCCCAAGGACGGCGAACCGCGTTTAAACCGATTGCCGGGCCGCCGTTCGGAAAATTATTCGTAATTTGTCGTGTAGTGTGGAATCAAAAGATTGTTATCGGTCGAAGAAAGTTTTAGCCTCGAGATATACTCGTCAATATAATGAGAAGAGACGCGGTGAAGTATAGCGTAAGAACAACTCTAATTGAACACTGAACACTTTCGGGAGGTGTATAAAAGGTTCAACGGTCTCTTGACAAAATAATACGTGGGTGCACTTTATATAGCGGCTTAGGCTAAATGGTTCGAGTGGTGTGATGGCCGTCATAAGCATCCCGCGCAACCGCTCATTGCCCCCAACCTCTTACAACTGCTGGTCGGGTACTTCAATGACAGGCTCGTTGCCACGTGGATGGTGGAGCAGCAGGCTCAGGTGGCGATGACAGCCAGGTGTCCTCAGGGTGCAGTACTGCCCACAATTTTGTGAGCAGTCCCGCTGAACATCCTTCTCCAACAGCTGCTACTTCAAATCCTGGGCTCAGGGGCCTCCCTACCCCTCCACCAAATGGGTAACGAGCCAGGGCAGTATTGGCCTACCAGCTCGTTGGTGAGAAGGGTGTGGGGGGGATAAAGGTCATTCAAGACCTGCCCTGGTCTGATGAGCACCAAGAGGTGTGTTCGGGATTGAGCATGGTCCCCCTAATGGGAGGGTTGATTGGCGTGGGTCGGTCACAGCAGGGGGAGACTATGTCTCCAGTTGGCGCCGCCTTGCTGCCCACACTTGGGCAAACATGGAGAACCTACGCCTGGCCAGTCCACAGGATGAGCGCGACTGCACACTCAGGGGGAGGGGGGATGCATGCCCTAGCTCGCATGTCATATTAGAGGGGGGAGGCAAAAAGTATGTGCGCTGTGTCCTCATTGTCCTTCCCCACCTCACAGGCAGAGGTCAAAAGTGCGGCGCTGAAGTAGAACAGGCGCCGGCTGAAGGCTCCATGCCTGCAGAATAGTTGGACCGCTGGAAAAGACGGCCCTACCCCTCTACTGTGTGGATTTCCACGGTGAAACATCTCAGCGTCATCTTCATGCCCAAAAGGTCGCCCAACTGAACCCCTTTCACTGCTCTGAGCCAAATACTCAGACCAACTGGGACAGGTCAGGTCCTCACATGGTCCCACAAGGTCGGGTCCTGGTGCGTCTTCTACCATGCCATTTTTCAGCCAATAGTGTTGTATGTTGCTGCAATGGTTTGGTGAATCTGGGCGATCGGGCAGGGGGCCTCCCAGCGCAATTGGCAGCAGGCGTGACCATTTGACCATTTTGCCGGCATACCAAAAGACCTTCTGCCTGGCAGACACCCAGGATCAACAGTGCCCGGACTCTACCTGAAGGGCTTCGTCGAAGGGACAACTCGTTCTCAATATTGACAGAGTTCTCAGCTATGGCTAGCGTACTGGGGACTGCTACTCGCCCTTACGCCATTCTCCTGTGTGAAGGAGTGGCATACCACTTTCCCTGCTGTTCAGGTGCGGGGCCTTCAACGCCTGCTTGCGCTTCTTCAAGCCCGGAACCTTCGACGACTACCCACGTGAAGAGGGCTTCAGCGAGGACGCGTTGAACGTCCTCTTTGCTTGCCCCCTCTACGAAAACGCACGATGACGCTCCACTCCAACAGGGCAGCCAACCGCCAGGACATCTCTGAGGACACGATCAGATTCCCCCCCTCCCTCGTGCAGGCACCATGGCCCCACACGTGCCGAGAGGTAGAGCGGTGCCCAATTCTGGCTTGTTACCTCATTAGTTTAGAGTTGTTCAGATTTAGAATGAGGGAAAATGGGCTCCTTATTTGTGGAAGAAGATACAAATAAGGATCGCACGAACGAGCGAGGAAACGCGTGAAACATGATTTAAACCCACGATTGTCTATAAAGCGGTAGTTCAGATTACAGAAAATTGCCCCCAGAAGCTGAAGGGTAATCGGTAACAACCTCCACCCTTCTTCATTCATTCTACCGTTTCTTTCCAAGAACCTTTTACTTTTCCTAGCTTTACGTTGTAGGAAGGAAAGGATACGTTGGGTATACAAAAATGTTGTTTACGTTTCAAGGGCTAGTCCGCAAAAAACCATTCGACAAAATGGTTTGTGTACGCCTGAACGCGATTGAAACAAGTCTATTTCCTTATCACAAATTCCAGGTGCGCCGCATCACACGACTTTCCTCTTCACGCCACTTCCCGCGCTTGCAGTTCCGAATTTTATTGTGCTGCTCGTACTCTCACCCTCACCAATATTGAGCAATTGCCAGTCAGAGAATCGATGAGGCTGTAGACGCGATTTTTTTAAAGGATAATAAACACTTTTTCAGAGTTACCGGGTAAACGCTTTCATTGTTGCTAGTAACTGGTTGCGCGTCGTAAAGCCTAGGAAAGTAAAAAACGATTGAAATGCTCTTTTACGAAGTTTAATAAAATGCAGGTCGGTTTCGGCGATTAAACCATCCTCGGTACAATTAGTTTCAGTTTGTTAATTGTACTGAGGGTGGTTTAATCGCCGAAAACCGTTCTACATTTTAATAAATTCAGTGGCAAAGATAATTTCTCAAGTTTCGTTACGTGGATGTGCGCAACATCATGCAGCACATTTATGTCTTCGTTGATGAGTGACATAAGCAGGGGAAACTCAGTAAATTCTGGAATTGTAGCAAGTTTGTACGAAGTGAGAAAAATGTAGACGTCGCATCAGATATTCTTTAACGCCGATCTGACCGAGTCCTCGAAGTGGCCCGCTCTCTCCGTCGGGCACTTGAGATCTCGACGCTCGTCAGCCGGGGAAATGAGCGTAAATGCTCGAGCATGCGAGCGAGTCGGCTGCAACTTTCAACATGACACTAACGCACACCTGAGATGTCATCTTTCAGCCAATTTATTTCGACGAGAAAACCCGCCAGCGTTGACGCGTTTTGTTGATTCCTCGTATTTATTCGCACTTTCGCTTCAAAATGAGCAGTTTACAATGCGCCGAGGTTGGAGGCTTATTAATTAATTGTCGGATGGATGTTGGAAGAAAACCCGAGCGAAGCCACGCTCTGACGAGTTTGATAAAACTTTCGAATTATTTTCAACTATTGAGTACCAGTAATGGAATGGTATTTGGGCCCAAGGCAAATAGGATGATGTATTCCACAAGGTCCTTAACCTGTACAGAAGATACCGATCTCGAGTCTCCCTCTTCAACTCTTGCCGTCCAAGGTTTCCAGGACCAGCTGGATGAGCTATATCTCTTTCCTTTCCTTTGACACTGCAGGTTCCAATCGTGCCCCTAACACTTCCCTTACCCTCACAGAATAGCAAGGGAAGTTGTGAAATTTGCCAACCAAAAGTAAAGTTCGAGTTTTCTTTACGTTTCAAGAGCTAAGTTTGAAAAGCATCATTTGATCAAATGATCTGTGCGTGAACACGATTGAGAATAAACGGTTGAATCAAGTGGACTCAAATTTGATGCTTAGGCAAAACGAGGCAGTTTGCCTCTGATTCGGCCCGGGACAACAAGCTAAGCAAAAGCTATAGAAATTAAACTATCAACATAATGGCTGATAGCTTATCAGTGCCTGGCGCTGTAGAACTACTGCACAACGTCAAAACTGTTAGAGTAAACCCCAATAGAGTTAATGTGCATTGGATTCCTGGGCATAAAGGGGTCACTGGAAATGACAGGGTTCGACTATTGGGCCATCTTCCACTGTGGGACTTCTCTGTCTCTAGTCAAGAGGGCTGGGAGAATATGCCAAGAGAATGCATAGACAGTCTGGAATGCTGGAGGAGTGAGGCACTGCAAACGCTTCGTCTCAGGGAAAACACACAAGATGCAGAGTCTGGATGGGAAGGCAGATTGTGGGGATCATCACTGGGCGCTGCAAAATAAACACATGTATATTATGGGAATAATCCACACTCCTTGGCGTAGGTCGTGTGGCACAAATGAGAAGACTTCCCACCACATCCTGGACATTTGAGATGCATTTCTGGTCATTGGTGCTGTTTCTCCTAGAGTGGACGTCACTGAAAACTCAGGCGTAGATCTGTGAGATAGTTGTAGAGCGTGGTGCTCATCTCAACTTTGGGGCAGTCAGAGAGGTATATATTTAGCCCTAAGCCGACAGGCGGGGGTTTTTTCCTTACTGCCTGAGGCCTGGGAATAGAATTAGCCTCTCCTGCTAACAAAAGGGTGCAGGGCAGTACTTATTTTCAGGGCGACGCGTTTTGCCGTGGATATTTCCCCACCACATCTCTTTCTGGTATCCTTACTCGCCGCCCTTCAGACCCGAGTCTCTCCACATTTAGCGCTCTACAGTTCAGTAGCTCTCCACTCTCATCTTAGCTCCAGTTCACATATCTAGAGACACCCCTTGTGTCGTGCGAGCCAACTCTATTGGCTTAACAATCACTACTCTTTCCACCTTTACATCAGAACTCTAACGTGTTAATCAAGTAACCGTTTAACAAAAGTGTATTTCTATCTCTCATATCATTCGTCAATCAACTCAAGTCTTTATTGCTCTTTCACCCACTTGCACCCAACAGGGACTCAAAAACGAGTGTATTAGCAAAATTGGTACAAAACTAACTACAGTAATCATAGTGATCGAAACACCAAATATTTTATCCACAAAAACGGCTCTAACGAATTTGATTAATGTTTTTTTTGTGAAATGCGCAAAATAACTTGAGAGTACTATAATATACTCATCCATGGGAAATAAATTCAGAAGAAAATCTGCTTTAGCGCTATGGTAAACTGACAGTTCTGTAATGGGGGAGGGTGGCTGGTCAGGGCATCGTAGGAGCCAACTCAAGCCTTGCCCAGCTGCTTGGAGGGTATGTGACAGTTCTGTCCAAAAATATATAGATATTCTCGGACAGCCAGGCTGCCTTAAAGACCATCTCAGCATACACGTTCAGATACAAGCAGTCTTCAGGGGCTCAAACGACTCTGTGCCCATAATAGGCTTTCTCTTATTTGGATACGGGCTCATAAAAGCAGGCTGCCTCGCGAAAATCCATTGAGCCTGAGCCACACATAGGGGCAACGGAAAATCACTTTACTCGGCACGTGAGGCAGTGGAAGACAAAGGTAAATCAAACCCATGCACGGCCAGCTGCAACTAAGGCAGGCCAAAAGGCCCATTGCACCTTCTTGTTCAAGGGCAAAGGCAATGCTTATACTCACCAGGCGGGAACTAAGAGTTTTAGCTCGCTTCCTCACTAGGCACTGTCCTCTTAGGTATCACCTCGACAAGATGGGCAAATCGGAGGCTGGCGCAGGGGATGAAGCAGCAGTGCACATCCCACGGGAGTTCCCTGTCCTAGCAGCTGGGCGCTTCAAACATTTCTCTCAGGGGTTCATTGAATTCCAAACCATAGTGGAACCGGCGAAAGACATACTCCGCTTCTTTAAACGGGCTGGTCTTTTATTAGGTGTGGGCCGCCGCCGCAATAGGCCTAAGGCGTGGTTGCAGTGACAAAGGGGCTGAGTCCTGTACGCCCTTGGGCAAAAGACTTACTAACTTGCTCCGACCTGTTTGGGTCTCGGAGGTATAACACTGCGTCTAGATGGATAACGGTGCAAATCACAGTAAATATAGTGAGTTGGACTGTAGCAGTTGAAGGAACTTGTGGGACAATACAGCGAAAGTTATCGTTTCTTTCCAGCCTGCACTCATTTACCACACTGCCTAGCATTGCCTACAGAATGTCATTATAGTCAGGTCATGTTGCATATCGTTTACTAGTATTTTTCGACGCTGATTCCAATAGGATGGGTCTCGAAAGTGTGAGAGTGTGTCAAGCTGTATATTCAGATTTCACTCAAGTATCTCATGTGTAGTTTACGCACACGAGCTGTCGTTTCGTGGATTGTTGATATATCCATGTTACATTCTTATTATTTTTCGACATTGGGTTGAGAGGATAGGTCCCAATCACGCTGAGCAAGAGAATGATAAACCGTCGTGCGTTTAATTCGCAGCGTTTTGTCAGACTCTTGAAGATCTGAAGGAAAAAGAAAATTGTCAGCCATTTATACAACTGTGCTTCCTGTTAACTTTTTTTTGACACAATCACTATACCGAAGCGAATAGCAAAAATGTATCTCGCCTTCAACAAACGTATTATAGAGTGAAGCGGATTTTTATCGAAAGTTTGGCAAGGTAACTCAAACCTTCGCGAATTCGAATGTGGCACAGCATGAATATGTAGCATGTCCAAGGATGAGCTCCTTTTTTTCTCTTTAATTCGCGACCTAGGAGAAGCGAACTGGCTTTCACTCCGGGTTTGAATCCCACAGCTTTTGTGGACAAGTGGGGCCCCGAACGCGGCAGTTGTTCCGACGGACAATGCACGACAGGGGAATTTCGTTTCCTCTCTGGAAAGAATCTCAATTGAGCCGTCAAACGGTTTGAAGTTTCACGTTATGCGACAACAAGTGGAAAAATGCGGTCGCTCGAAGGGGATTAGGAGGAAACAATGAATCGTAATCGTCGTACGACTTCAGCTGACCTCGACTGAATGATGTCGCCCCAGAAACGAACGCAACGCGTATTCGCAGCTCTGCGCACTTGTCGCATTGGCGAAGGTGCTAATTCTTGATTAATTACTCGAACCCTTGCAACTGCAGATGATGGCACGGTTGAAAATATCAGACCACGCGGTCTCTTTTCCTTGTTCAAAATTGCATTATTATTAATACATTGCACCAAGGATGCCACACGGTTTCGTTTTTCGACATAAGAAAGGCGTTTGATTCAGTGCTACGCAAATGATATAAATACGGGACAGGGGGGTTGCCATTCGAGGTGAGTAGATCTTATTTGTTGGCCCGCCTCCAGGTAACCAGAATTAATGGAGTTTTCAGCGATGAAGTATCATTAACCCGCGGAGTGCCTCAAGGAACTGTGTTAGTCCCTATTTTGTTTTTATTGCACATAAATGATTAAACTTAGATGTAGAATGCGAGGTGCTAGGCTCTGCTGATGGTAGAGCAGAGCTTACTGCATACGATGAATCATAATTTGTTCTTAATTAAGTGCTGGATGGATACAAATTCCCTGGCCTTAAAGTTGACAAGACGTCAATAATACTGTCTTGCCCGGGGTTTATTTCCATCAATAAGCGTGTTTTCAAAATCGATTTGCCGTTGTCTCATAAATGTAGGTGGTGGTTTGATGGACCAGGACAGCGAAGAAGATAGTGCGATTGCATCCGAGTAAACTGCAGCACAGGTCTTGCTTAGCTGTGGCGGGTTGTGTGCAAACAGCCTCTACTGCTGCGCTAGAGGTCCTGCTGGGTCTTGCACCTCACCACATACATGGTGAAAGAATTGACTACTTATGTTGGAACCGGGTCTTGTCAGGCTGGGAAAAAGAGCGCCGCAGCACCCGATGTTAAATAAGGTGCGTGCAGAGGGACTCAATACTGATGGAGTTTAACTTCAAGAATCCATGGAAGAACTATGTGAGAAGGGAGTTGTCCTTCTCTTGAGGCTGGGCACATGGCATATTACAGATGGATCAGTGAGGGGTGGCTTAGCAGGTGCAGGAGTTTATGGGCCAGGGATCCAGACAGCAATACCTCTGGATGCGCTAGCGACCGTTTTTCAAGCAGAGCTCTTCGCAGTGTGTACAGCACTTTCTGGGTAGGGGCCCGAAACGGAAAAGAATCAGGACAGTCAGGCTGCACTTAAAGCCCTGGCTTCCTATACCGTCACGTCAGGGCAGGTTTGACAATGCCTGACTGGCCTTAGGACTTTGGCAAAGGTAAACACGTCAACACTGTGTTGGGTGCCAGGTCATACAGGAATAGAAAGGGTAGAAGAGGTCAACAAATTGACGAGGAAAGGATCTCTGCTTCTTCCAATGAGACCTGAGCCCTTCGTAGGAACCACCAAGACCCACTTGATCAAGGAGGTTGGTAAGTGGGAGGAGAAGCGCAGCGCTGGCTATGTGCCAGGCCAAAGGCAGGCTCCAGGGAGCGAACGAGAGAGGTCATCAATCTGGAGAGAGATAGAATGGTATGTGGCCTGTTCTCAGGTCACTGTCCACTAAGGTACCACCTGGCCAAGATTGGTAAGTCAGAGGCACAGAATTGCAGGAGTCAGCTGAGCATGTACTGTATACGTGTGAGGGGCTGGTTGCAGCACGCCTAAGAGTGCTTGAGGTTCATCAGCTGAAACCAGAGGAGGTTGCCGGGAACCCCAAAGTTGTCTTGCGTTTTGTGCGAGAATCCTGGGCACGTATTGGGGACGCTGCGTCAGAGAACACCCACATTGAGCTGAGGGCGGCACTGGGATGACATGAGGGAGCTCATGGACGACCACGCAACAGGGCCAGTTGTGGACGCAGTGTGGGTTTTCCCAGAGCCATCAAGAAACAAACAACCCCCACGAGCCTATTTTACGTTGCCCGGGGGGGAGGGGGGAGAGGGTGTTTATTTACTAATAAAAATTCTGACATGGTCGTTCATGTTTTTGCTGTAATATGGTAGATTTAAAAGATGTTTGACTGGTCTATTATTATTCCAAAGACTCATCTTTCCACTTTTTCCAATAATTTACATTATGTTGCTTTATTCTATCTTGTTATTAGGCGATTGCCCGTACCATAAATAAATAAATAAATTCGTTCAAATTTAGCCTGGCGTTTAAGCGATAATTTACGCACAACCCGAGTCCAAGTAATCAATTAAAGCCGTTATAACTACAATTTTTAATATTGTTTCAGGCAAAAAACGGAGGAAACTCAAAAGTAACTACAAGAGCAAGAAGCTGATGCAACAACTCGCACCTCTGCTCTTGATTCCGTTGATGATTCAAGCGCAAATTATACCGTTAATGCTTTTCAAGCTCAAATTGATGGCGGTCAAGGCTCTGATGCTCGGTAAAGCGGCGTTGCTCATAATATTGTTCAACTTGGCGAGAAATTATTTTTACGGGGCTGACACGATGGAAGATCAGTACGAAGTAAGTATTACGAATAAGTGTAATCTTGTATGTTACAGCGTGTTTTTTGAAGACCTAAGAGGGGAGGGTCGGCTTCAAATGGATCTTGAACTTGTTCCTGTGTATTGAGAATCAACCAGAAACCGTTTAGCGCATTGCATCGGGTTGGCCCTTGCGCCCTTCCATGCTGGCAGCTCTTCTTACTTGTCCTCTCACCTTGCAGCGGTTCCGCCATTTTCGTACATCCTTCCATAATGAAGTTAACATACCTGTTAGGTGAGTTCGTCTCCTCTGGCTGGTGCTTTCGATGTAAAGACATCATCGTCGGGCCGTTAACTCTGCACTAAAGTCAGTTAGTAGGTCGTGGTCTTTATATAGGAAGAGAAAGGTTAACAGGATGGTGTAGCGTCACAGATGGAGTCATACACCTCTGGGGAAACCCGCTAGAAGTGAAGGGAGGCAAATGTAAGGTATATAAAAAATAGTTTGTTGATTGTCGGAACTAAGTCTTTTTTGTATAGGGTAGTCTGTAAATCCGACAGTTGGTTGTTTTCGTTTGTGTAGTGTTTTGAGTGGTGTAAATATGGTGTCGCCTCCCATACTGCACAGCGGTTTGGAGGGTTCAGGAGCGATCTTTTCTCTAGAGAGATAAGAGAGAATCGTCGATTTTGTGGCACTTCATCTTCTCAGATTGCTCGAACGGTGGACTACGCTGTTCTGAAACCATACTGACAGGTCCCCCCCACATCTAATGGCTCAAGACGACAATGAGCTTGGATCCTCTTCGCCTTTTAGAAGGTGGATCGGCCTTGCCCACTTCCCACACCTAGGAAAATTCTCTGCTATGACAAGTTCCAGATGAGTCTTGACAACTAGAGCCAATTGTCTTTCTGAACTCTTTCGCAGTAAACTGGAGTTTGACGAAAGCCACTAAATGCCCATTTCTGCCTTCACAATGAGGGAGAATAGGTCTGGCCTAGACCCCCCCCTCCCCCCTCTGACAGTGATTTTTCTTCTGTCTGTCCTCAGAAGAAGTTAATGCGTCCAGTTTGACTTCTGACGATTATTAGAAATGGTCATTCGTCCACATCTTGAGGGCTGGGCACGATTCCAGTGCCGTTTACGTTTATACAACACTTGTTTAGTGGACGGGATGTTGAAAGGACGCCAAATTACGTTACTTTATTGCAACCTCATTAGTCCTGTGTCTTGATGTGCTCTTCGAGGGTCCAGGAACAATCATTCAAGTTTTTCGTTATCAATAAACAGGCCTGTCTTCTCAATGTGCCTAAGCGCTCCACAGTGGCAACCGAAATAGGTCATCCTTGATCATATTGATAGCGCTGCTTTGGTGAAAATGGCCTTAAAACTTAAATGGTTTGGGTTTAAGAGTCGAATCCA
Organism: Pachypeltis micranthus; assembly: GCA_020466155.1. NCBI lineage: Eukaryota > Metazoa > Arthropoda > Insecta > Hemiptera > Miridae > Pachypeltis > Pachypeltis micranthus. The sequence continues at coordinate 11,389,385 of CM035780.1, read as the reverse complement.
CCTGCCCATCGCGCTTTTACTTCTCGGTCGACCCGTTTTACCAACAACCCATTGAACGAAACTTATTAATTTTTCAGCACGAGACGTTGGCCAGCAGTCATTACGGCTACACGGGCTCTCCGGAATACGGCGCTTGGATAAACAGGCGTCGAGACGACCCTGATGAGCTTGTACCGAACCACAATGGACCTTTCAGGGGATATCAACGAGCGGCGCCTTCGGGAGAAATCAACGGGCAGACCACGACGGCCGACCGCACCTTCGACGTCGTCGAAAACACGTGAAATTGTCGGCAGTAAAAAGTGGGACCTTCTTTTTTTGTTGAAGGCAGTTGAGAACCTAATGAATTGTTTCAGTGTTCAGCCGCTAAGACCGTGAAATGGGACGCCACTAGCGCATTGTTACTTTCTTTCAATAAAAGTGAAAGTGTTAGTTTTAAAAAAACCGGTGATAAAATCGCAACGGCGCTTGACACATATTGACGAGTGCTGATTCTCGATATTTCAATAATTATGCGAATCGCGACAAATTTACGCCTGGCAGGCTCTGGATTTACGTCCTTACTAACGTATTACTCATAAGATATATGGAACGGTACTAAAATATTGTTCTTGTATTGAAGACAGCAACCCAGCACATCTCTTCCTGGGTCCCCTCGAAATATCGTCCATTTCTCACGTAAACTCTCCCATTAGGAACTTTTAAAGCGTTTTTTCTGCTTGGAGCTAACTCCAAACACTTCTTCACGCACATCCCACACATTTTGAGGCCTACTGAGTCTAAAAAACCTCATTTCGGCGCGCGGTCCGTGTGTGCGTGTCTGTAGTTCGAATTGCGGGAGAACGGCTGAACCGATTGAGCTGGTTCTTTTGGTTTATTATTCATTCTGAATAATAACCCTATATTTCCGGTCACGAAAATTTTTTTACAACCCCCCCTCAAAATTTGATACTTTACGTTTCAAGACTTGGAGATTCCAAATTTGCAATGTCCGTCCGCCGTCCGCCATCCGGGTCGTTTTGTGCCTTTAATGTGGTCTGAAAAATTCGTTCTTTCCCACAAAAATCCGATTTGGTATTTAGTTGTGCCCGCCATCTCGGCAACCCGATAGGACGAAGCCTGTGGTTGTAATGGGCAAAAAACGGTTAACGGTTAACAAAACGCAGTACAATGCGGGAACTACAGCGGAAGTCAACGTTTCGTCGTTTGATCTCCCTCCCTCCCCGCTCGTCTCATTAAAAAACCACCCGCGCTCGCTCGCCTCCCAACGACGCCGCCACTCAACTCCCCTTTCGCCTCGCAACGGGTTCGCTTCGAGCGCCCCCATTCCAATTTCTCCGACGACGGGGCAAAATCATCAGACGTTTAGTTTCCGTAGTTCCATTGTAGCCAGGACATGTTTCGTATGGTTTACTAGTATTCGATGCTGAATCGAATGGGATGGGGGAGCACTAATACTAGGTCAAGCTGTTCATGAGAATAATAAACCATTGTGTAATAATTTGCAGGGTTTTTTTGTTTTGTTTGTTATTTTTTGTAGACCCCAAAATAAGGTTATGAACGATTTCGGCCGATGGGAAGGGGGAGCAAGGGACAAAAAGGTACCAAAAACCAGGGTTTTTCGCATTTTTCTCAAAAACGGCTCCAACGGTTTTGATTAAACTTTTAAATTATCTTTTGCTGGTTAGTACATAACTTTTCTTCTCCGTACATATCTCCATGAAAATACGGCAAACGGAGATATACGCCTATGAAGCAAAAATAGGTTTAGAACGCTTTTTACTTTCCGCTACCCGAAGGGAAAAAACCTAATTTCAGCGCGTGGTCCGCTATGTGTGTGTGTGTAGTTCGATTTGCGGGAGAACGGCTGAACTAATAGAGCTGGTTCTTTTTTCGTTTTGTTCGTTATTTTTTTTAGACTCCAAAATAAGGTTATGGACGATTTCGGCCGATGGGGAGGGGGACGGGGGACGAAAATGTACCAAAAACTAGGGGTTTTCGCATTTTTCTCGAAAACGGCTCTAACGATTTTGATTAACCTTTCGAATTATCTTCTACTGATTAATACCTAACTTTTCTTCTCCATACATATCTACATGAAAATACGGTGAACGGAGATATAGGCCTATGAAGCAAAAATAGGTGGTTTACGCTTTTTGGCAAAACGGCTTCAACGATTTTCACCAAACTTTCAAGATGTATTCTAATAGTTAATACCTACATATTGTTCTCAATAAATGTTCCTCTGACAGTCCATTGAACAGAGATAAAAATCAAAATGTGTCGAAAATAACGTTTTTTCGAACATTTCCGTAAATTCCAGGGTAACTTCTTCACCAAACGTGATAAATTCTAATGGAGTGTCTTTTATTTACCCATACCAACATTTCGTTCTTCATAACTATTTCTGTATATATATGTTGAACGGAGATATAAGCCAAGTTAACTCAGAAAAGGACATTTTTCGAATATTAATTTATTGGTTTTCCAATTTTCTCAAAAATGGATCTAACGATTTCGATCAAACTTTCGGAGTACTCTCAGTTAACTTGTCCCTACATTTTGTTCTCCATAAATGTTTCCGTAGAAATGCGTTGAACGAAGATATAGCGCCCGCATATGTAGGTGGTGTTCGAACTTGAAGGGGTGGCGGAAAGTTGTGTGTTGCTTCGCACCAGATATTTGGCAAAACGGCTTCAACGATTTTCACCAAACTCTCAGGCGTTTTTTGAATAGTTAATACTTATAAGTGGACAAATAACTATGAAGTTATCTTCTTTGGGCTTACCAGAAATTAATCGTCTTGCGGTTCACTCTATTTTGAAAGTTGGCGGTATTTCCGCTTTTGACCTCTGTAGTAATTTTTGACTCGGGTGGTACTTGGGCGCCATAGATCAGCGGCGCCATTATTCGAGGGTTACAACAAGTGACGGCGATGTTAAAGGAAGTTCCGTGGCCCAATATACGTTTTCATTGAGAGTTTAGTGTTTTCTCGGCTGTTCTTCACTTTAGAAGTGGGATCGTGAACCGTTTTAGTGATTCAGACAAGGATAAAGAAGGTTACGCCGGCCCTTCACAAAATAATCAAAACATTGCACACGTCATAAACCGCATGACATGTCCTCTTTGCAATTTGGTGAATGTGCAAGGAAATCAATCGTAGATTGGGAAGAAGATCCTGTAATTAATATGTCTGATGAAGAATCGTCAGCGAGATATTCGCTAAAATGCTGATCATCGTGAGATATGATGTAAGCTGATAATGAGTGTTCACGTAGATGCTCACTGTCGAAGAAGCTCCTCAAAGTTTCCAGCACGTCATTTCGCTTCGTACTTGATGCAGCCGTTTCGGTATCAATTTACGTAGCAATGGAGCGAATGAAGGAATGAAGCGAAAAGGGCTATCGGGATTGGACACTCGTTTCGTTCGTTTTTCATCCCCGTACTTCCACAATTGTCTTCGAAATCTCGTTTAAAATGGTGTCGTGGCGTTTATAAAGTGGAGTTATAAAGAACTGTCGTGGTTCAGGTGTTCTCTGCTGAAGTTCAAACTCGATAGGTGGAGGATCAGTATCCAATTCCTGTGCCATAAATGCTGGTTTCAATCGTCCTATCTCAACGGAAACTTCTTCGTTGTGACGTTGAACGCTGAAAGTTTTCCGAACCCTTTCGACGACTCTTAAATGGCCCGTCATAAGGGGGTTGTAAGGACTTTTTGACGCTGTCGTGCACGTTGAAAGTTGATGAGCAGGTTGTGCTTGTAGCTCTCTCATAATCTGTCGTAATTCATCAACAAAGACTTGCTGTGCTATCAATGAAGTCTCCTGGCAACCGAAGAACCGTTCCCACAAACCATTACAGTACGTCCCAGATCTTCGGCGGATGTTCGCATGCCCAACATGCGAACATGTTGGTAAAACGTCATCGTTCAGTTGCGGCCAGATTGCCAGACTTCAACTGTCTATGACAGCGCTTTATCATTCCGTTCGCTTTCGGATTGTACGCAGAAGTGAAAGTACGAAGAATTTGGGCAAGATCTGAGAGACATGGCCAGATCACGTCGGGGTCACCAAATTGTAGTGGATTGAAGCGTATTCTACGAATATAATTGTTAGTGTGAAGACTGTCGGGAGACAAATTATTAAGACGACGGAACGAAAAATGTCGTTTGTTAAACGAAGGAAGAAAACTTGTGAACATCAGCTCAATATCAATTAAACATGGAAAACGAATGTAGAAGCCACACAACTCTCTCAAAGGGGCCCAGGAACAGTCATTTTGATAAAGGGAACAGACCTGTGTCTCAAACTTCATACCTAACCCGCACAGTACCGTGGGACGCCAAAATTAGTCTACGAGCGAAACTCTAAATCAACTCTATCAAAACGCTAAATATTTTTTTTCTCAAAAACGGCCGCAGCTAGTTTAATTACATTTTTTGTGTATGCAGCCCCGAACAAAACGACAACACCGTAAAATTCTCATTTATGGGAAAATGACGAGAGCGGCGCAATAAATTACCACACATTTCGGCCGTAAATCGAATTTAGCGCAGTTTTCTCCTTATAAACTCCCCTCAAACGTTAGTATCTTCAGAAAAATTCAGGCGATAGTTCAATCTAGAGCGCATACGATGAGCCTTTTATAACGCTCATTCAATACGCGAGGGCTGCTCAATTAATTCCATAATTTCAACCACCGCAGGGTTCACTACCATTTCTAAAAGTTCTCACCCGATTAGTCCAAAACGGCGAACGCGATCTTTCTCAAAAATTTACATTGACGAGCCTCTTGAATCACCTGCGCACTGGTCGCTCAATAATTATCGTGGCGTAAGTACGAGCAACGCAATAAATTCCGGAACCTTAAACGCCACCAGTTTTCAAGTATCGATGATTTGAGTGGTTTCTGTTGTTAAAAAAATGCTGCCGAACGCGCGTGGGACCGAGGAAAGTTGTGTGATGCGTCGCGCAGGAAGTTTTTAAAACCATATATCGTTTACAGGATACTAGCGTTAGTATAATTATGGTTATTGGATGGATTAGATAATTCTAGAATTGAAACTGAGGTTTTGACTTTTGTAGCCCCCCTCACTATAATTCCGGGCGTTAAGATATTTATTTTAGTGTTTAAGTTTGTTGTAAATGACTGAAACAGTTTATTCATTATGCGACAGCGGTTATTTATTTTGTAAATAATACGAACGTACTTAATCTGCCGTATTAATTCACCTAACGTTCCTCATTGTTCGCCCAGGGACTTGGTCCAACAGTCGAGGGCCCATAACGGTGTTTGGCGATAAATTAGTTCTCTGCCGGAGTGTGGACTGAGCAAACGGCGGCTCGACATACGCTAGACTTAATAGTTGACGTCGGAAATTTGTGCGGTGGTCTCTCATCAATCAACGACGTCATCAAAAACTGAGTCAGCCGCAAATATATTATGCCAGTAATGTATATCTACCGAAACTACTTTCAGGGCAAGGGTGGAACAACAGGATGGAATTGTCAGAAAGAACTAGATAAAAAGAATAATGTTTTTTGTTTTTTTTAATTATGCCACGGCGCGGTTACGGCAGAAGTGCCAGTAGAGTGCAGCGGTTTTTTCCCACTTGCACTCAGTCCTTGTCAGTGATTGGCGTGCATCTTCCAGTGCAGTACACGTATTGAGATGGATGGACGTCATCTCTTCGTCGGAGTTGCAGAGGGGGCACAGTGGGTCATTTGCCAGCCCAATGCGGTGGAGATGTTTCCTCAGGTAATCGTGTCCAGTAGCAGCGCGAAAACATGCCACTGACACCCCCCTGGAAGCGCTTGTCGGGGCTCTCTGTTTCGGGTCATTAAGGATGCTCCACTGTTTGCCCTCAGAGGCTCGTCTTAAAGTTTCTTTGGCTGAGTCGGGACTTGAGCATTCTTTTCGAGGCAGTGTATGGTATTGCTGGGGTTGGCTGGTCCATCTTTGCTCCTTTTTTGGCCAACTCGTCAGCGCGCTCGTTTCCCTCTACTTCACAGTGGGAGGGTACCCATTGGAAGGCAACAACCTTTCCCTGTGTTAACCCGCACTGGACGAGTGATCGGCACATTAGAACATCCTCAGAGTCGGTATATGAACTGGAGGTCACTGCCAAGATCGCAGCCTGGGAGTCAACCAACATCACAATGTTTGCGGTCTCCAGGCCAGGGATCCTCTCCAATGCCAATCGAATAGCCCTTATCTCGCCATCAAAGTTGGTAGCGAGGCGTCCCACTGGGCAGCAGATCTGGAATCTCCTACAATATACCCCTGCTCCTGCATTATTATTCGCTCCCGCCGGTGATCCATCAGTGAATATTTGTAACCAGGTACAGGGCGGGAAGCGAGTGGCGATAGTTTCAAGAGCAAAGGCCCTCAGCTCTACAGGCAGGTACTCATCCTTGTTTCCTGGGTGCAGCAGGTCGAGGTAGTGTTCAGCAGTCATCATCGGTCGCAGACTGGCTGCACTGGGGAATGGTAGGCGAGAGACACCGTCCAAGTCCTCCTCTTCCTGAATTACCTCTGCTTTAGCTGTGAAAGTTTGCTGCGTGCTGAGCCTCTGATGCCTGGGCCTGTAAGTGGTCCAATAAGGGTCTACTCCTCGCTTGACTCTCTCCATCAGGGATAAGGCTAGCAGGTCTCTTCTTGTGCCCATAGGTTCGAGGCCAGTCTGGAGCTGCATGGCAGCTATGGGAGTGGAGCGGGGGCCTCCAGTGATCACTCGAAGAGCTTAATAAGAATAATGTGTCGAAAATAAGGTCTTTTTGAACGTTTTTGTCATTTCCATAGTAACTGCTTCATTAAATTTGATCAATCCTACGAAGTGTCTTTTAGTCACCCATACCCACGTTACGTTCTTTATAATTATTTCTGTATATATATGTTGAACAGAGATATAAGCCAAGTTAACTTAGAAAAGGAGATTTTTACTTTCCGCTACCCGAAGGGAAGGAAAGTATAGTAATCGGCCCCAAAAAAAAATTGCGTTTTCTTCAGATCTTTACGTTTTGAGGCCTACTGAGTCTAAAAAACCTAATTTCGGCGCGTGGTCCGTGTGTGTGTCTGTAGTTCGATTTGCGGGAGAACGGCTGATCCGATTGAGCTGGTTCTTTTTTTGTTTCGTTTGTTATTTTTTGTGGACACCAAAATGAGGTTATGGACGATTTCGGCCGATGGGAAGGGGGGATGGGGGACGAAAGTGTACCAAAAACCAGGGTGTTTCGAATTTTTCTCGAAAACAGCTCGCACGATTTTTATTAAACTTTCAAATTATCTTCTACTAATCAATATCTAACTTTTATTCTCCATACCTATCTCCATGAAAATACGGTGAACGGAGATATGGGCCACTGAAGCAAAAATAGGTTTTTTTACGATTTTTGGCATAACGGCTTCAGCGATTTTCACCAAACTCACAGGATGTTTTCAAATAGCTAATACCTACATATTCTTTTCGATAAATGTTCCTGTGACGGTCCATTGAACAGAGATAAAAATCAAAATGTGTCGAAAATAACATTTTTTCGAACATTTCCGTAAATTCCAGGGTAACTTTTTCACCATATGTGATAAATTCTAATGGAGTGTCTTTTAGTGACTCATACCAGCATTTCGTTCTCCATAATTATTTCTGTATGTATATGTTGAACGGAGATATAAGCCAAGTTAACTCAGAAAGGGAGATTTGTCGAATATTAATTTATCGGTATTCCGATTTTCTCAAAAACGGCTCTAACGATTTCGATCAAACTTACGGAGTACTCTCAGCTAACTAGTACGTACATTTTGTTCTCCATAAATGTTCCTGTAAAAATGCGTTGAACGAAGATATAGCGCCCGCATATGTAGCTGGTATTCGAACTTGAAGGGGTGGCGGAAAGTTGTGTGTTGCTACGCACCAGATATTTACTTTCCTTGGCACTACAAAGTAGAAAGGAAAGTTATGTAATCGGCTCAAAATTTTTTTTTTGAGTTTTCTTCAGATCTTTACGTTTCAGACCCCCCTGAGTCCGAAAAACACTATTTGAGAAAATGGTCTGTGTGTGTGAACGATTTTTAGAGAAAACCACCGTACCAAATCAGCTCAAACTTGATATCTCGCCCGCTGGTCACAATGGGACGCCAAACTAAGGGTATGAACAAAATCCACCGAAAGTTACCTATAGTTATCATAGTGATCAAAACACCAAATATTTTTTTCCTCAACAACGGCTCAAACGATTTTGATTAAATTTGTTATATTGATCGCTCCTAATATGTCAACTGTACCATAAAATTCCCATAGACGGGAAAATGAGGAGAGCAGCACAATAAATTACCAAAACTTTCGACGAAATTGAGTTTAGCGCGGTTTTTAGAGAAAACAACCGTATCAAATCAGCTGAAACTTGATGTCTAGCCTACAGGTTACCATGGGACGCAAAAATAAGGGTATGAGCAAAATCCACCGAAAGTTAACTATAGTCATCATAGTGATCAAAATACCAATTTTTTTTCTCAAAAACGGTTCTAACGATTTTGATTAAATTGTTTATATTGATAGCTCTCAATCAGGCAATGATACTATAAAATTCCCATTCGTGGGAAAATGACGAGAGCAGCACAATAAATTATCAAAATTTTCGACCAAAAGCGTTTTTTGCGCAGTTTTTTCCTCATAAACTCCGCTGGAATTCTTGTAGAATGTTAAAAAAAATCGGTATTGTTGTGCAATCCAATACCTATAGGGTGAGTGTTTAAAAACGCTCATGAGATACATGGGGCTCACTCCAGAAATTCCTGAATTTCGACTACTGCCGTTTTGCTTACTGCCAGTTCTAAACATTTTCACCCAATAACTCTGCAAAAGTAATTACTATCCTTCTTCAAAAAATTCACGTTTACAGGATCTTTAATTATTGGTGCACCAATTGCTCAATAATTGTCCGGGAATGAGTACGAGCAGCACAATAAATTCCAGAACATTAGGCGCTACCGCTTTCTGCTGCTGTGAAGTGTTGTTTGACCAAGTTCAAAGGAACTGAGTGATAAATGAATTGATTAAATAGAATTAGCCATGTACAAAGTGAATTGTTGTAGAGCTAAGGAAAGTTGTGTGTTGCAACGCACCGGATATTTCTTAGCTGCGCGTCTATTCGTTATCGCTTCACGGCGCTTACAGTTCCAGAATTTATTGTGCTCTTCGTACTCACGCCCTGAGCGATTGGTACGCGTAGAATTAATGAGGCTGTAAACACGATTTTTTGTGTGGAAAGGATAGTAATCACTTTTGCAGAGTTATCGGGTAAACACTTTCAGAAAGACGAGGTCTGTTGGAATTCCGTAATTTATGCGGTAGCTCCTACGTATCTTATGAGCGTTAATGAAGGTCATAAATAATGTCGGAGGTAGAAGGTGTTTGACGGTAATATACAACGAAACTGACTCTGAAGGGCTGAGATCGTCAGTAAACGAGGGAAGAGAGCTGTGTGATTGCTTCACAGTCGTGTAAAACGTTATCGATACAATTTTTAAGAGATCGAAAACCAAGTTGGACCGTTGATTGACAAAAAGTTGACATTAACAGCTCAGAAACTGATTTAACGCGTTCGACTTTTCGAAAGTTTTCGCGGGAAACGGCCCGATTTGGCCTCGCCCGCGCGATCTATCAGACGGCAAGTGAACTAAAGTAGTTTCCACGTTCGCCGCTTGGCTCCCAACGGAAACCTGTGTCGCTCGACGTCGAACAGTCAGAAGTTGGAAATTTCCGATTCGAACGACTTTTTCGCGATCTATCGGATGTTTAGCGAACTAAAATAGTGGAGAGCTCCTTGCCGTTCATGATCTCCTATTCCAATATCTTCCCCCGAACTGCTACTTCCGGTTCAGTTGAGTGTTCCTATTCGACGGCACGTTGTCGGCAGCTCGCGCTCTATCGGGCGTTGAGGAAACTAAAGGTAGTTCGGGCGTTTGCCGCTAGAATGCAGGCCCATATCGAAAACCTACCGGTCGGACGAAATCTTCGAAAATCGCGCAACTTTCCTCAATCCTGCTTTCCATTCAGCGGTTTATGTAGCTCTAGCCCCCAATCTAACTAGCTTTCCACTCCGTTCATGCAAATTTTGTAGAATTTAACATTGCTAGGTCCCAGTACACTAGAACTTGGTAAAACACCACATCACGGCGGCAGGACTTACTGCTCCGGAAATTATTGCGCTGCTCTCTTCATTTTCACACAAATGAATGTTTTATGGCTCTCATTGGGAGCAGTCGTTACAAAAAGTTTAATCAACATCGTTACACCCGTTTTCGAGAAAAAAAAAAAATAGTTGGCGTTTTGATCACTATGATAACTATAGTCATTTGTGGGCGACTGTCGCTAATACCATTATTTTGGCGTCCCGTGGGCTAGATATAAGTTCCCAACGGAAAACTGTGTCGCTCGACGTCGAACAGTCAGAAGTTGGAAATTTCCGATTCGAACGACTTTTTCGCGATCTATCGGATGTTTAGCGAACTACAATAGTTGAGAGCTCCTTGCCGTTTATGATCTCCTATTCCAATATCTTTCCCTGAACCGCTACTATTGCTCAATAATGGTCAAGGCGTGAGTACGAACAGCACAATAAATTCTTGAACTGTAGGTGTAGCAAGAACCGCATCTGCCCGCAGTTAGCAAAAACTATCATCCCATTAAAGGGAATCCTATTACTATTCTTCTTTCTACCTTTTACTAGCCGCAATATACTATACCTGGTTTCTGTTGATGGGGGGGTTGAAGTGGAATCATCAGCCTACGCTTGAGACAACTGAAATTGATTTGGGAGACGTCAAACAACCAAAACTTGCGTATGTGAGTCGGGAAGGAAAATAACTACAGGTTAAACTATTTAATTGTGGTATAGTTAGCGAGCGCAATCATAAAAGATATTCGATAACAAATAAAATAAAATAGCCTTCTAACCGCAAGATAAACCATTAAAAAAAATATTGCTCGGAGAAGGATTCGAACCCGCGAGTGGAAGGCGTAGCGTCGACTTGAGGATTGAGCTACTGACAAGTACAGGTGAGACCGCGTACTGCTCGTGTGGGTTCGTACTGGTGGTCGTTCTATCGTTGGTGTGGCTGTTCACATTTCCCGACGGGACCACACATAAGGTGGCAACTTAGGAAAGAAGGAAGCATTTTATTTTTAATTTCACAAATGCAACCAAATGTTTTGTTTATCCGTTTTTACTTTCCTTGGCTCAACGAAGTAGAAAGGAAAGTTACGTAATCGGCTGAAAAGAAAATTTTGAGTTTTCTTCAGATCTTTACGTTTCAGACCCCTCTGAGTCCGAAAAACACTATTTGAGAAAATGGTCTGTGTGTGTGAACGATTTTTAGAGAAAACTACCGTACCAAATCAGCTCAAACTTGATATCTCGCCCGCTGGTCACAACGGGACGCCAAAATGAGGGTATGAACAAAATCCATCGAAATTCAACTATAGTTATCATAGTGATCAAAACACCAAATTTTTTTTTTCTCAAAAACGGCTCTAACGATTTTGATTAAATTTTTTATATTGATAGCTCTTAATAAAATAATTATACCATAAAATTCCTATTCGGGGGAAAATGACGAGAGCAGCACAAAAAATTATCAAAATTTTCGACGAAAAGCGTTTTTAGCGCAGTTTTTTTCTTATAAACTCCGCTGGAATGTTGGTGGAATGTTAAAAAAAATTGGTATTGTAGTCCAATCCAATACATAACGGGTGAGTGTTTAAAAATGCTCATGAGATACATGGGGCTCACTCCAGAAATTCCTGAGTTTCAACTACCGCCGTTTCGCTTACTACCAGTTCTAACTGTTATTACCCAATAACTCTCTTAGTGCGATATCGCTTCGATATTAATCCCCCCCCCCGTAACACTATCAAAAAAGAGGACTGCACTACCTAACTACATAAGGACGAAAAATGAACATATTAGAAAACATGGAATTAAACACTACACAAACGAAAACAACCAACTGACGGATTTACTGATCACCTTTTACAAAATATCTGGTGCGTTGCAACACACAACTTTCCTTAGCTCTACAACAATTCACTTTGTACATGGCTAATTCTATTTAATCAATTCATTTATCACTCAGTTAATTTGAACTTCGTCAAACAACGCTTTACGGCAGCACGAAGCGGTAGCGCCTACAGTTCCAGATTTTATTGTGCGGCTCGTACTCATCCTAGGACCGTTATTGAGCAATTGGTACACAGATAATTAATGAGGCTCTAAACACTAATTTTTTGAAGAAGGATAGTAATTACTTTTGCAGAGTTATTGGGTAAAAACGTTTAGAACTGGTAGTGAGCACAACGGCGGTAGTTGAAATTCAGGAATTTCTGAAGTGAGCCCCATGTATCTCATGAACGTTTTTAAACACTCACCCTATAGATATTGGATTGGACTACAAATACCAATTTTTTTTAACATTCTACTAAAACTCCAGCGGAGTTTAAAAGGAAAAAACTGCGCTAAAAACGCTTTTGGTCGAAAATTTTGATATTTTATTGTGCTGCTCTCATCATTTTTCCACGAATGGGAGTTTTATGGTATAATTATTTTATTAAGAGCTATCTATATAAAAAATTTAATCAAAATCGTTAGAGCCGTTTTTGAGAAAAAAAATTTGGTGTTTTGATCACTATGATAACTATAGTTAACTTCCGGTGGATTTTATTCATACCCTTATTTTGGCGTCCCATGGTAACCTTCGGGCGAGATATCAAGTTTGAACTGATTTGATACGGTCGTTTTCTCTAAAAATCGTTCACAGACACACACACACACAGACCATTTTCCCAAATAGTGTTTTTCGGACTCAGGGGGGTCTGAAACGTAAAGATCTGAAGAAAACTCAAAATTTTCTTTTCAGCCGATTACATAACTTTCATTTCTACTTCGTAGAGCCAAGGAAAGTAAAAAAGACCTAGAATCGACATTCAACAGACTATTTAAGACATACATAACTGCCCTTACATTCTTTCCCTTCACTTCCAACGGATTTCCCCGGAGGTGCACGACCTCCTTCCTCCCCCACCCCACACCATCCCGTCAACCTTTCTCTACCTAGAAGAAGACCACGCCCAACTGACTTAAGCACTGATTTAACGGCCAGACGATATCTTTACGTCTAGATCTCACCAGCTAGAGGAGACAGACTCACCAAACAGGTACGTTAACTTTAGTAACTTTGATTGTCAAAGCTGCACATCGAGGAACGTTCATAAACGCACGACACATTTCAGCATTAGATTTATTTGATGGATTTAACCCTCTTCTGTTTCAACATTAAATATTTCTCCGCTTAACCATTAATATCCAAAAAAAGTTTCATTTTGTTTAACAACACTAAGCTAAAGAATCGCCAATAAATTAAGCCTATATTTTACACAAAAAAAAAGGTACACTTTACAAAAAACAAATTAAATTCTCATAAATACGCAACTAATTCTTACTTTTAAAGAGGAGAGAAAAAACTTTGGTATAACGTTGGGTGTTCATGTAAAAACTTACACATGAAATTGACTACAATTAAGTGCGTAAATATCTCGTTAACATGCATTAAAGATAATACTTTTTTTTCTTCAATTGAACATTCTCAAGTTTATAACTTAATTTTCTTCGATTTCTAAATAGAATTTTTTTTTCTAATTCCAACAAACTCGCTGACGGCTAAAAAATATTTTTATTCTCCGTACCATTATTGCTCCGTTTTAAGCACAACATCACAGACGGCTTCCTCCTAATTAATTCAACAATACCGGATCTAACGATTGTTTTTAAGTTCGCGTTCCTCTTTAAATGACAACGGAGGCGCTAGAGCGACAAAAAAATAAAAAATAAAAAAACGTCACTCGCTTTTGTTTTTCATCAATAACAAAAGTTAAATCGAGAGAGTGAGTATTTTTACACGATGGTAACGACGGTCAAAATTTGTACCTATCAACAATCGCTAAGCTCTTTTTTTTTTTAACTTCCCGCTTTCAACAAAATAAACCGTTTTGGTCGAGTATTTCTTGTAGAGGAAAAAAAAGTAAAAAGTTAGTACGAAATACTATGAGAGCGAGACGGTACTTCGTTCATTTTTTTCCTACTTCTAATTTTATTATTCCGCTAAGGAACGTGTAAAGCTTTATACACTGTATTAGAGACGCTAAATAACTATACAATTTTTTTTTTTTTGGCAATGAATAAAATTACATTGTCGTAGGTACGTTGTCTTTCATGGAATAGTCTTTGAGAAGTTCTCGGAGTCGCAAAATTTCTCGGCTAGCGGCCGCTAATTCGTTCTGAAGGCTCAGCTCTCGTTCTCTTAAGCGTTTTATTTCTCGTTGGCACGTCTAGAAGAAAAGAAGAAAAAAAATTATTAGGCGGTGGTTTATGGTGGGTGTTGAACAGCTTGATGGAGCGTGAGAGCTCAGAGAATCGTTCCGTTCGATTCAGCGTCGAAAAATATCAGTAAACCGCACCAGACATGACTATAACGGAACGACGAAAACCAAATATTCCAGGCGCTAGTAAGGGCTTGTGGGCATTTACGTTCTGATGTAGGGGGGTGGGGGGTGCGGAGGCAGTTCCGGCCTTTTGGCTCTAACCTGTCTCCGCCTCACCAGGCAAGAAGAAAAATGGAGGACTGGGACTACTTCCAGCGAACGCTCGACCAATGCGATATCTGCGCGACAGGCAGATCGGCGGATATTACTGCCTTTGCCCTAGCGTCGTGGAGAGGCATCCATCCACCTGGCGTGGAGCTAACCCTCGGTGCACCAGTTCGCGCCCCCGTAGTACCATTTCGAGAGAAATATCCCTAAAGGCTAGAATGGTCGCTTGTGTTTCGACTTACAGGTTCGGGGACCTCCGCTTTGGAGAGGCTTGGGCTTGCCCCACTTCGCCGGAGGACCCCAGGTCCCTCCCCAGGATCCCCGACGATGCATCTCACATCCTTTTTGAGTGCCCCCTCTATGCGGGCGCGTGAACCACGGCGCGAATGAATCCCTCCCGCTGGGAGTTCAGCAGCGCTTTTTTCCAGTAGGTCGGCCGGGGGATGATTCGCCACTTTTGCCCAGGCATGGGCGAGTAGGCGACGCCTGCTAGAATCGTGGTCTCCACCTGCGATGGCGGACCTTACCCCCTCCTATTAGCTCTCCTTGCCGCACAAGGTGCTACACTCTATCCAGAGCATAACTCCCAGCACTGGAATCTGCAGTTCTGCGTCCGCTAGGCCAGGGGGATTAACTAAATAACTTCTATAACCCGCTCCCCATCGCACCAGCGAGCCGATAGGTCAAAACTGGCCTGCCTTGTTAACCTGTTAGGTATGTAAGGGCCCTCCCCCAACCAGCACCTAGATGGGGAATCCGGGCCCCGCAAATGCCAGTTTTCCGTTCCCTTGGGGTTTTCGATTCCCTCTTAACCCCCAATCCCACCCTGCACGCGCTCCCGTTCAATCCACCTAGCACCTGTATAACTTACATTCATCCACAATAAAATGAAATCAAATGCAAAAATATCTCATGGCAACCAACTGAACCACGGGGCCCAAAGCAGTCCCAAGGGGGATTTACCCCCCCCCCCTCCAGGGGACAGCCAAGAAGGCACCCACCCTTGCCCAGCACACATACACACACACTCTACATCACCCAGTACCTGATATTCCTCCTCCGCTCCCCTACCTTATTTCCTAATCAGCCCTACCTACTCCTCCCGACACTCAACCCAACTCAAATCAACTCCCCACCCTGGCAGGGGAGTACTCAATATTCCTGCCTATAGGCAATTGGCACGACATGGCGAGCCGAGATAGTGGGTGGTTTTGATGAGACGGGAGGGGGGAGAACACAAATGACGAAACGATCACTTTCAATTAGTAAACTTTGGCTCACTATAATTACTGTAATTTGCCTATACGCAGTTATACGCGTCTGATACTCCTTCCATTCGACCCAGGATCTAAAAATACCTTGAAAACGATACCAAACACCGCGTATTTGCGATAAAACTTCCAAAAAAAATTTTTTTAAACTGTTTTTTGCCCATAACAGTCATGGGCTTCGTTCGATCGGATTGCCAAGCTGGCGGACACAACTAGATACCAAATGGGAGTTTGGTGCAAAAGAACCGGTTTTTTAGATCACGTTAAAGGCACAAAACGGGCCGGACGGCAGACAGACATTCCAGATTTGGAATACCGATGTCTTAGAACGTAAAGTATCAAAAGTTTGAGAGAGAGAGAGAGAGAGAGAGAGAGAGAGAGAGAGAGAGAGAGAGAGAGAGGGAGAGGGGGGGGTCAGAATGAATAATAAACCAAAATTTGACGACGAGAGAGCTGCATGAAAATGATAACTCGAGCCAAATTGGTACGAAAGTCAACGGTCCTCAAAAAGTTCTGCTCCTGTTTAACTAGGGTCGTTGTGTCAGTAACATGATGATGGTATTTCAACAAAGAACAACACGCTCTAAGTATTTTACCACGTTTGAGCCTCTTGTGTGGGTAATTCCATATACTCCGTCGTTTATCTGGCTTCTCACCACTAACTTTTGCCACCTCCTTACGCGAAGCCCTCGAACTCGTGCCGTTGAACGCTCTCTCCCTCAAACCCTCATTTTGACGCCTCACCAGCAGGTCACATAACTAATTTGAGCTGAATCAGTTCTTTCTAAATTGAGGTCGCCGACACACACAGAATTTTTCACTCGGAAGACTTCAAAACGTATAGATCTAAGCGAAGTGTCACATTTTTCACCAGTCGTAGGGCTCCACAAAAGTAACATTCACATAAATCCTCAAAATCAATAAATTGAATCATTTTCGAGACTAAAACTTACAACATTCTGCCGAAGGAGTTGCAATTTGTCGCATTTAAGACGGGTAATTTCCGCGGCGTGGTCTGCGGGTTCCATGCACAGCGAGCAAGTTTTATTTTCTGACGAAGACATGCTCTCGAGCCCTGTGTCGCTGTCGGCGCCGTTTTCAAGATCTACGCTGTTCAACGAAGAGCAGTCGCTCTCCGACACGCGGCTGAAACGAAAATCCTCCGTTATTGGCACGTTTTATGGATTTTACGATCGAGAACAAATTTGAAGCTCAACTACGAATCGCTCTAAGATAACCACATGGGCTGTCGACGATTATTTTACTTTTTTTTAAATATCATAATTAATTGCATATTGATAAATTATATTACGTTTGTTGGTAAAATAATTGTTACATTTTGTTATCAATAAATCTTTTGTTCTATAGAGGAAAGCAATTATCGTCCTAGTTCCATCCTTCGGGAAGTAAAAACCCTTTATGAGTATTTATATTTGGGTTCGTTCCCAGTAGTCAGATACAATGCCAAAGTAGAGAGTTAGTAGGAAGAGCGAAGTGGTGCAGTTGATGGAGGAATTTACCCCTGACCTTAATTACCAGGTCGTCCACGCATCCTATTACCTTGTAGCCTTCCTCCAGCAGCTCAAGAAAGGTATCAACCACCAGTAACCAGAGGAGCTAATCCATGCAGCATGCACTGATTACCCTACAGAGATGGTGTAATGGGCAAGGACTGTTTGTCAATTCAGACAAAACGAGCCTTGTCCGAATCATTAGAAGGCACAGTCTTGCACTGCGGGAACTCAGGCTGGGTGGTAAGGTGGTGAAGGTCCAGGATGAGATCAAGTACCTGGGAGTTTTCCTTGATGGGAAGCTCACTTGGGGGACACACGTGAAAAAAGCCTTACGGCATGCGGAACGGTGGGGAAGAGGGGGTGGGGGCCTGGGATAACCCAGTGGCTTTGCAGTTGTTAGGCTTTTAGTCACCTATGGAGCCCTGGTCTGGTGGACTAGGGTGGAAAATGAAACGGTGCAGATGCAGTTGAATAAACTGCAACGTAGGGCGTGTCTGGGCAGATTTAGCTCCACTCCACATACATGTTAAAAGGATGGCGTTCCTCCAGGTATGATGGAGTTGGGTCTGATCATGCGGGGGAGGAGGAAGTTCCTGCCACTTAATCCTTGACAAAGTGAAGGGGGAGGGGCTTGAACTGCACGTGGCAGACTCAATGCCCGCGAGGTTCAACTTCGTGGTACCCTTTAGGATACTCATTCATGAGCGATCCAGGTGGGAAGAGGGAGTTCCCTCGTTTGAAGCTGGGGCCCTAGTATACTAGACTGATTGCTCGGTGCAGGGTGGCCTAGCAGGGGCAGGTATCTTTGGGCCGAGAATTAGAGCACCGATTTCATTGGGGTTGCTGGCCTCAGAGTTCCAGGCAGAGGTGGCTGCAGTGACGGTCTACGTGCAGCAGCTGCTGCAGAGCGGACTGAAGCGGCAGAAGACCTACGTCATGGTGGACAGTCGGGCCACTCTCAAGGCCTTAGCCTCATACTGCCTTACATCGCAGCAGGTGTGGGAGTGTCTGACTGAACTGAAGGTCCTGGCCGAGGACAACAGTGTAATACTGTGTTGGGTACCAGGGCAGCAGGGTATAGAGGAAACTGAACGGACCAATGGGTTGGTGAAAAGGGATCAGCGCAGATCCCTGTTGGCCCCGAGGCCTTTGTTGGGACTACCAGGAGCTTACGTAGAGAGGTTGGCAAATGGGAGGATAGGTGCAGGGCTGCCTGGTCTTAGACAGTCAAAACTCTTCATCTGACTCTCCAGAGGGGGGGGGGGCAAGGAGGTGCTTGCACTGGGGAGGAAGGATATGAGGATCATCTGTGGCCTGTTTACAGGTTACTGTTTGCTTAGGTACCACCTTGCTTATATTGGCAAGTGTGAGGGACAGGTATGGAGGTTCTGCGAGGTGGGGCTACAGATGGCAGAGCATGTGTTGTGCATATGCGATGGACCTCGTGTGTTTGGCAAGCCCTTTCTTCACCCTAAAGAGGTGGAGAATGCAGAACTTGCGGATACATAACTAATGCTAGCCCGATTTCATTAACCGTTTGATTATCCTTTGAGTTAAATTCGGTCCTGTCAGCAAATTATAATTCTGTCGACGCCCAGGTGTCTGACTTGTTTTATACGATTGCCCTGGCGACTTGATTTCCAAATTTTTTTGTGATCCAAACCACAAATATTTTTTTTCTCAAAAACCGCTCTAACGATTTTGATTACATTTTTAATATTGGTAGCTCTTAACATGACAATTATACCATAAAATTCCCATTTGTGGGAAAATGACGAGGGCAGCACAATAAATTATCAAAATTTTCGACGAAATTGATTTTAGCGCGGTTTCTAGAGAAAACAACCGTACCAAATCGGTTGAAACCTGATGTCTAGCCTACAGGCTACCATGGGACGCAAAAATAAGGGTATGGGCAAAATCCACCGAAATTTAACTATAGTTATCATAGTGATCAAAACACCAAATTTTTTTTCTCAAAAACCGCTCTAACGATTTTGATTACATTTTTTATATAGATAGCTCTTAATAAGATAATTATACCATAAAATTCCCGGTTGTGGGAAAATGACGAGAGCAGCACAATAAATTATCAAAATTTTCGACGAAAAGCGTTTTTGCCGCGGGTTTTTCCTTTTAAACTCCGCTGGAATGCTACTAGAAAGTTCAAAAAATTCGTGTTGTAGTCCAATCCAATACCTATAGGGTGAGTGTTTAAAAACGTTCATGAGATACATGGGGCTCACTCCAGAAATTCCTGAATTTCGACTACCGCCGTTTCGCTTAATTCCAGTTCTAACAGTTAATACCCAATAACTCTGCGAAAGTGATTACTATCCTCCTTCAAAAAATTTTTGTTTACAGCCCCATTAATTTTCTGGGTACCATTTGCTCCATAATGGTCCTGGAATGAGTACGAGCAGCACAATAAATTCTTTAACTGTAATCGCTGCCGCTTCATGCTGCCGTAAAGCGTTGTTTGACCAAGTTCAAAGGGACTGAGTGATAAATGAATTGATTAAATAGAATTAGCCATGTACAAAGTGAATTGTTGTAGAGCTAAGGAAAGTTGTGTGTTGCAACGCACCAGATATATATATTTTTTTTCTCTCCTTTTCGTTCTTGTTCCTAGTCCATCCTGGAACCCTCGAGTGGTGGTTGAGCCTTCATCAGCCTATTTCTTACCGCCTCCTCCGGGTTCGTTATTGCATGTTAAATTTCAATATTATTTACTCCGGAGCAAACCGTTACATTTTTAAGGCCCCAAGGCGCGAGTATTAAAGATGATACCTGACGTAATATGTGTAACGGTGGAAATGCACACGCACAATAATTGGTAAAAGAATGACAATCACCTTGTGAGGCGTTGAGTGTGAATATCTGGGCTCGACACGGGTGAGGAAGGGGAGCTCTTCTTCCCAAAATTTCCCGAACGAGTGATGGTGTTGTTGCCACTCTGTAAAACAAATGCGTGCAATGAGACAACGGTTAAGAATCTACTACAAGAGAACGATTGGTACGTTAATTACAACTCAATAAGGCACAGGGGCGTCCTAGAACCCTCTCCCAAATGGCGCATAAATAAACTTATTAATAGGTATAAAATGTAACAATATTATTACGTCAGATGAACAAGGGGAAAAGCGAGGCGCATCTTTGTGAGGAGCTGAGCTACAGGCACGTTGAAACCATCTCCAAACCAGTAACCAGCGCTTTAATTTTCCTAATTTTCAAAAAACAGAGAGCAAAGACATCTGCTGAACATGAACAGGTTGCGCGCAAGAGGAAATTACTATGAAAAGTAAGAATGTTGAATAGCTTTTCTTGTGCTTTTAGAAGACAAGTTACTCAGGTATAAATAAATGAACGAAATGAAAACGTGATTGAAAAAAATTAATAAAATAGCGGAAATGCAGAGCCCCCAACAGACCTGATACTGAAGTAGTTGATTGGCTACATCCGCAAGGAATTTATCATTGATGCTGTCCTACCGAGGTGACAGCGTGAAGGTTGTGGATGCAGGTTTTGTCATTGGTAAATCCCATGCTGTATCTTGAGATCGAGTTACTTGGTGCCACCTCCTCAGCCGGAAGCCATGTGGACCTTGTGATTATCTTGGGGAAGTTGCCAAGGCTCCACTGAAGCCACAGTAAAAGCGGCGCCTCCTGCACTTGCTCCTGAAGCTGACCTATGGGTTGGTTTTTGGGAGGTTGACCGTCCGAAGGTTGATAAACCTCGATAGAATGGTGCCCTCTGCTGTTCGTGCTTGGCTAGTCCTCCCACATAGCGCCCCATGCTCCGGTTCGATCTGGGGGACTCGGTGTTCCATCTCTCTCTACCACTATTCTGTTCTTGCGCCGTAAGCGCCTGCTTGCTTTGTGGGCATCAGGCTGGGATGTTGCACGCGCTGTGGCTGGTCTAGGATTTGTCCATGTCGGGTCCCCTTTTCAAGGGTGTGGCCTTAAAAAGGGCCGACGAAGGTTTTGTAGGTTCTGTTTCTGCCGGTGGGCAAAGTGAGAGGCGAGGGACGAGTTCCTCAGGCGTTGAAGCACAGGTCAAAGGGCAAGCAGTAGCTCCTCACAGCGAGGGACCGGTTGAGTCGGGGCTCCTTCTCCTTCAGACGTGAGATGAGGGACTCGTCGTCTCCGCTGGCACTGCTGATGGTGGCTGCTTGTAGTCAGAAGAAGGAAAGAATGAATGAGGTTCGTTCTTGCAGGCAGGCCCTTATGTACGTTCTCATGGAGGGGGTAGTCGTAATGTTGTGCGTGCTCACTGATGTGCCTATTGTAACCTATTTGAGTCACTGAATCATGTGGTGCAGGTGTGTCCGCGTATTTATGAGGGCCGCATCAAGTGTCATGACGCAGTCTGCAGCAGGTTGCTCATGCATTCTCATTGGCCACGTACTATCCCCTCCGGAGTAGTCTGTGGCTCACAGCTAGCGCCCTCTGTCGGGGGTGTGGCCTCGCTTCACTGTTAGGCGTCTTTTGTCGGTAAAGGGTGGCCAGCCGCCACAGTCCAGAATCAGCTGCAGCGTGACATGGCAACGCCATCTGCCCCCAAGCCCTAAGACTTCAAAGTTTGTGGCTGCTCTGCACGGTTCGATTGATGGACGGGAACTCAGGCAGTGTCCTGACTCCCCTTACTCTTCTGCGTGGGTGGAGTGGGCTTCAGAAGGCAATCATGGGAAGGATTACTGGCACTTTCACGCTGTTCGTGTGGCATCACTGCCTAAAGCAATGAGGCGTACAACAGCCCAGGATCGTAATGTTGTGAATGCTCACTGATGTACCTATGGTAACCTGTTTGAGTCACTGAATCATGTGGTGAAGGTGTGTCCGCGTTTTTATGAAGGCCGCATCAAGTGTCATGACGCAGTCTGCAGCAGGTTGCTCATGCATTGTCATCTGATGGCTGGGAAGTGGAGAGAGAGTGGCACTACTGGGTTGTCTCTGGAGGACTGAGGCCTAACATCGTCGCCGTTGGTCCCGACCAGTCTGCAGTGGCTTGGCAAGCCTAGAAGCGCTAATACGACAGGACGGATCTTCGTACGGCATTGTTGGAAGCACGTGGAGTGGAGGCAGGTAACATCAAGGTTGCATCATTGACCGTGTCCTGGCAGGGTGTGTGGTGCAAGAGAAGTGCTGAGGACATGCGTCGGTTGGATGTTTCAGCAGGCGCTCTCTGAGGTATCACCACCTGCACATTGCCTGGGTCGTATCTAAACTGGTGGTAGTTCTATCGTGGAACATCCTCTCCTTCTTTTCTTCCCCCATCCCAATCCTTCTACCCCTAGAGCCGTAGGGTAGTCTGGCTGCCCTCCCCATTTCCTTACTTATTATTTATTTAGTTTTCCCTTTTTCCCGCTGTCTGAAGGACTTTGTCCTAAATAAATTCGAAGATCTCCAGACCTGCAGTTCAGGTTTACGACTACAATACACCGATTGGCATGGTAAAGTCTACATGTCTCTTATTATTACAAAAACGTCTCTACGCGAAATGAGTTAATTTTACATTATTCAAATTACCTGGCACGGATCGATGTCCGAGTGCCCGTTGGTGTTCTTCTTAATATTGTTGTTGTTGTTCTCTTGACTCCTCACTCGAGCGATCAACGCCTTCCGAACGGTGTCGATGAAGCGATTGCCGGAACCCGATTCCGATTTTGGGGTTTCGGGGAAGTCGGTAGGCGTTTCGGGGGGCGCCGAGTTGAAGAACTCTCGAGATTTTTCTCTCAGGTCGTTAACGAGAGATTCGAGCAAGCTGGAACGTGTTCGGAGCTGAAAACAATAAGCACACAGATATCAGGCGTGACGTATTTATGAACTTGGCAGGTTTTAGAAACCCGTAGTGCTTACAGATCAGGGGGCGTTACACCAAAAATGATAAGTTGGCTACGCAAGACCATTTCATATGCCTCCACTCTTTGGTGCAAGGCGACAAGCCGTCCAGCAGTTCAAGGAAAGTTCCTGAAGCTGCTGAGACCAGTTTGCTTAGCTACCACAGGAGCCGCGAATACTTCTGTTATAGGATCGATCGTTCGGGCGTCTCTCAATAAATAATCCTGCCTTTCCAACCATTATATTCCGTTCCGACCAATAGTAAAGCCCGAGTTCATCTCTCACTGTTCATCAGCAGCTATCTTCCTCTTCAAATTTAATCGGAGCTGCTTCAAGTGGCTCTGCCCGATAAACACAGCAGACAGCTCAATCTGATCGTGCCTGTAACACTTCTATTGAATATCTCACCTCTCCACAAACACATTCAAAGAACCGCATACCTGCCGGGGCAAAAGCTAGCCTCGATGGAACTGCGAAATAGAAGATGAAGCAGTCCTTGCTACTGACATTAAGCCCGTGGGAAAGAGGGACATTCCGTACTGAAGTGCGCTGCTATGGTACACTCACGGTTCTGTGATGGAAAGCCAAGGCTGGTCTGAGCATCGTAGGACTCAAGTTCAGCCTTCCCAAGCCGCCAGGAGAGTATGCCACAGTATATCATGCAAAGCTTCTAGCCACAATGCTCTGCGCGCAAGAAAACCTGGCAAAACTCAACGGTAAGCCAATGAGCCTTGAAGGCCATCTCTGCCCACGACTTCATATCCAGGCCGACGTGGGAATGTCTCCCGGCACCTAAACGACTCAATGCGAATAATAGGGCTTTCCCTTATCTGGATATCCACTCATAGGGGTCACCAAAAGCAAAGCGGAATTATTTTCAGCCGCTGCTTCTGAATCTCTGAATTCCCGGACCTATTCAGTTCGCTTCTGAACCCAAGGTTGCCTGCCTTCGATGATTATAGTTATCCGTACCTTTCCTCACCTCACTACCACTTGATCTGTGTGAGTTTTTTTCTGGACACTCTATTTCGAAAAATACGCTGACGCTTAGAATTTTTCTTTACTTCCGTCCACTGCACCAGCACGGCTGGCATTACGCTACACAGTTGGTTCGACTTGCTCATCTAGGCGGGATGGGGGCCACCCTATTCCTCTACACTGCTCTCGTCACTATCCGCAATAACAGTTCAACCGAAATGTCCATAAATAATCGGTGTTTTGGACCAGTGCGATAAGAGCAATCGTGAAGCACAGCATCAAAATGGGTCAGGGTGTCAGGGCAGATGGTTGATCCTAGGCATTTCTGTTGGAGAACAACCAGCCAATCCAGGGGGAAATAGGAGAGTGCGAGTTACGACGGCTACCTCATGTACAACTTCTTATTCTTTGGCTGGGTACCGCCCAAGGAACGGCGCTATCGAGAGGAAGGACCGTTCCTGAGCGTTAGCATTCTCCCCCTAGAGAGAAGGCTTCACTATCGTTTCTCCTCCTTGCCATTAACCATATCACCGGCACGAGAAGTGATAGTTAGAACTGAATTCGAGGTGGCGAGTCCCCCGAGAAAGCAGGTTCATCATTAGCTCCACAGTTTTTCTCTTTCCTAGTCTCCTAGCACCTTCTCTTACTTCTCTATCACCACCTCATCTCTTCGCACCTTTTTCTATTAATTATCGTTAATCCTCCGGCCCCTCAGTTTCGGCCACATCGGAGCATTACAGCTGCAGTGACTCTGCTCAGCCTGCAATGTCTCAGTGACAGACAATACAGGCTACATTTCAGCAGTTCCTGCCTCCTCTGAGCCCCTTATGAGTCAGAACAATAAACAAGCTAGAAGAGCGTTGGGACCTCATTCTCAACAGGCAGTCCAGGATCAAGGCTCCCTTAACCAGCACTATTCACAATTCAACACTGCGATGACACAATTTACTGCATTGAAGACTACAAAAAAGCAACAGCTTACAGAAATTTTCTTGACACACTCAATAAAACACACAAGCACAGTCAAATATAACGTATTCCCACACTAACCTCTAATTGCGCAAACTTTTTCGCTTTATAACAAGCAGACTCAGCAGCGATCAACTTTTCGAGTAAAAATTCCCTCAGTTCGGGCCCTTTGTTGAATATCGGAGGATTCGGTAGAGGAGGACCGAAGGCTGGAACGTCGTCCCTCGCTGTAACGCACACTTTGTACCTGAAATAGAACGAAAACATTAGGTTTCACTATTTGAGGAAAATCCTACGTTTGAAAACGCACTGGAGATTGTTACTCACCTTGTGTTCGGAGTGTTGGGCTCAATAGCCTGCACGACGATAAACGCGTGAAGAAAATGAGAGGCGACCATGTCTGGTGAGAAAGGGGTGTTCTTTTCTTGGAAAACAATGGCGACTATGTCATTCCCTGTGACAAAAGATTCCGTGTAAAATTAATTGTTCGGCGATCGTTTATACTTGTTAGAATAGTGAATTATTATTATTAACATTTTATGTCTTTACTTTGCTACATAAACTCGAAGAGTGTAATGGCCAAGCGTCACGAAATTTAACCTTGAGGCTGATTGGACAAGGCAACGTTTTAACCCGAGTTGCAACCACAGCCCCTGTGGCGTAATGCATAAGGCATTGGTCTCCTAAACCGGAGGTTGGGGGTTCGAGTCCCACCAGGGTTACGATTTTTTTTGTTGACATTTTATGTCTTTACTTTGCTACATAACTTTTAAAAACAATAAAAAACAAAAATAAAAGAGTTAAAATGTTCCTAGTGGTTGCGTACTTGTATGAAAGCTGTACCCACCGTTGTGTTTATATCAAATGATACCAATCTAGTGTTTGGTTGAAGCTGTACATTCATAGCTAGGTGCAGTTTTTTTTTCAAAAGCACGCACACAATGGCCATTTTCTCAGATGGTGTTTCTTTAACCCGAAAGAAATTCCGAAGAGAAATTTTAAATAAAATCAGCGTCCACTTATTTATCGATGTCTAGCCCTCCCCCCCCCCCAACACACAGTATCGGTGCATATGGTTGTTTCATGAGGATGCTTGGAGAACTATGACGCCACAAGGCTCACAACATTGAAAATCAGGTTGAATAAAGTGCTCTGCTCTGGTCAGTTGATAGATTGTCTGATAGTCCAGGCTTTTCTTCTGGCGGTATGACTCAAACTCCTCCAGACAGTTGGGACGAATTGGTTCAGTTATGTAAGCTCCTCAACATCCCTAACATTGGGAGGCGGTTTCTGAGCGCCGCGTTAACGCCACTAATTACGACAAAGGGGGAACGATAAAACTTCAATAACCACACTCACCTATGTGCCTCTTCCTTTGGAGTTGCTGAGGATCGTTGTCGGTAAACGGCAATAAAGTGGATACGTGGAATATCATTTCCGTTTCTTTGAAAACTTGGTATACGGCTTCTTCGCCCGTTTGACCGAATTGAGTGTCCAAACCCCCTCGGTACCTGCAAAAAATGGGTATATTTTAGCGATTGTGATTAAACTAAGATATTACAAAAACGGAGAATAGCTGTCTGTCTAGAGAGCAACGCGAAGACGTCACGAAAGAAGGCAGATAGTAATGTGAAAACGAGCAAAATCACAATTCATGATATAGATGGAAATGATCGCGCTACTTGAAATAATTTAACTCACGAGACGCGCTAAAACCGAGTTTCGTAGGAAATTTTGATAATTTATTGTGCTGCTCTCGTCATTTTCCCGCAAATACGAATTTTATGGAATAGTTGTCTTATTGGAAGTTATCAATATAAAAAATTTAACCAAAATCGTTACAGCCGTTTTTGAGAAAAAAAACTTTGGTGCTTTGATCACTATGATAACTATAGTTACCTTTCAGTGGATTGTGCTCATACCCTTATTTTGGCGTCCCATGGTAACCTACAGGCGAGATATAAAGTTTGAGCTGATTTGGTTCGGTCGTTTTCTCTAAAAACCACACTAAAATCGATTACGTCGACAATTTTGGTAATTTATTGTGCTGCTCTCGTCATTTTCCCGCAAATAGGAATTTTATGGAATAGTTGCCTTATTGGGAGTTATCAATATAACAAATTTAACCAAAATCGTCAGAGCCGTTTTTGAGAAAAAAAATATTTGGTGTTTTGATCACTATGATAACTATAGTTAACTTTCGGTGGATTGTGCTCATACCCTTATTTTGGCGTCCAATGGTAACGCGCGGGCCAGATATCTAGTTTGAGCTGATTTGGTTCGGTCGTTTTCTCTAAAAATCACACTTAAATCGATTACGTCGAAAATTTTGATAATTTATTGTGCTGCTCTCGTCATTTTCCCGCAAATAGGAATTTTATGGAATAGTTGTCTTATTGGGAGTTATCAATATAAAAAATTTAACCAAAATCGTTACAGCCGTTTTTGAGAAAAAAAATATTTGGTGCTTTGATCACTATGATAACTATAGTTAACTTTCGGTGGATTTTTCTCATACCCTGATTTTGGCGTTCCATAGTAACCTGTGGGCTGGATATCAAGTTTGAATGGATTTGGTACGGTGGTTCTCTCTGTACACAAGTAAATTGACGTAGAGCTGAGGAAACTTGTGTGTTGCAACGCACCAGATATTATACATTCACAACACTTTAAACCAGAAGACTTCACAATAAAACTCGAAAAAAACCGCTTTCCTTTGTTGCGCTAAGGTAAGGTTCGTAGTTCGTAATTGATAACGAAGCTCTCTCACCCTTTGTGAAATTTGAGATTGATGCGGTGACCGAGGCAGCCGAGGAATTCGTCGAAGGCGAAACTCGAGTAACGATTTCCGAAGAGTTCTTCTTCAGAAGTTTGACCGAATCTCTGGTAGAGAATGCCAAACTTGTACTGGGAGACTAGAACGTGCTCGTCGTAAGCGGCAATGAGATGGGATGCTCGAGGGCAGAGCACTGGTTCCAGAGAGTTGAGAGTCAGCTCTCTGTTTAACGCCTGAAGAAGACAAACGAACGTAAAATTTAACGATGTAACATTTATAAAAGAATTATTGAATAGTTCAATGTTACGTATTTATTTTCGAATAAGTCGCATTATAACTTTCACAGGGGCGTGTATGAGTTGGGAGAACGACGGGTAAACGATGTGGGGTCAAAAGGAATGGGGGCATTTTGGCGTGAGGCTGTCTGCACAAAGGTCTGGGATCTGGTTCGACCCCCGACCTGGTATCCTCTCTTCTCCAAACCCAGAGGAGATGAGGCAATGGGCACTAACGCCGCTGATCCCAAAGCTATCCCTGCGTTTGCCACGCAGGCGCTTCCAAGCGCTGCCATTCGTTGACCGATCGGCTAGACAAGCCCGTCTTGAAGAGAAGACCAGTGTGGTTTATCGAGTTAGAATATTTCAACCAAAATGGCGTATTGACGTCGCTGGAGTGGATGTTTTGACCCACCCTGCTGCTTCGGAAGAATGAACTTCTCAAAATGCACAAAGAAAAGGTGTTCTGAATTGAAGAATAGGTGCCATCAACAGGCAGACGCCACTGAGAGTTCTTCAGTCTGGAATGACATAGTACACAAGTCATGCAGACAGACAGGTAGACACTTAATGCGCCACTTTCACTCAAACGGAGTCTCCAAACTTGAAACGAAGGGCTTCAGGCAAAAGAAATCCGTGACGCTTTATTTTCATCAGAAAACGCTGGAACCAATTTGCAAACTAACTTGTAATGATTTCTTAATAAAAAATTGAGACTATTCGTTCTTCACGTTTCGTACGTACCACATCTTACCTACCCCTACTGTAAGAGAATACGCCAGAAGACTGCATAAGACGGATTGGAATGCTGCAGGAGTAAGACACTCCAAACGTTTTGTCTCAGAGCAATCAAGTGAGATAAAACACAACATTCTGAGGATGGACAGGAAGGACTGAAGACAGATTGTTGGGATCATAACTGGGCACTGCAGAATGAACAAACACGCGTATGTTATGGGCATAGTCGACACCCCTCGATGTAGGTGGAGTGGCACAGATGTGGAGACTCCCTACCATGTCCTGGACCAGTGCCGGAGACTTGAGAGGGAGCGACTTTTGGTCTTTGGAACCACTTCTCCCAGGATGGATACCAACGAAGACTCTTTCAGGAACTACCTGGCTTTCCTCAGGAGGCTAGGCATTGACCTGTAAGACAGTAGGACTGGCACAATAGGTCATCTGGCCGCGGTGCACATCCCAAATTGCGGGACAGTCAGAAGACTACTACTCCAAAAACTGTTAACTTTTTCTTTTTTTCAATAAACCGTTAACAGAAGGGCAGAAGTGTGTACAGGTTGTACACTGGGGCACTCATTTACCAACTCATGGGCTCGCTTGAGTCTGAGCTCGTCCGTCGCCAGCTGCAAAAGCTCCGGGACTTAGGTTCTCGTTATTTAAGATGCTCTTATTGATATAAGTTCGTAGGGCCACTAGGTCGGGATGCAGGTCCAACGAGAACCTGCAGGGCCAAATAGGGGAGTTTCCAGAAGCATGACACTTTCGAACATGCGCGCACACTACGTATGACGCTCAGATGGGACTATCTACAATGTGGAGGCGGTGCGTGCGACAATATCGATGAAGACTGCCTGGTAGTACTTGTGCCTGACATGAGGCAAGGCTTCCTGGGTGGACCCTGATAAGAACCTTATTATTTTATTTTTTTCTCCGAGGTGATACGGGACGAAGTCCCTTAGTCTGTGGCCCTATTCCTTCCTCAATAGACTACGTCCATACCTCCTCCCTTAGGAAGGAGAGGATGTCCTTTGCCACAAACTCCACTATAATTTGGGGTTCAATGAGCCTCTGAGAAAAATATTCAAAGCGTTTGGCCGCCAAGGCAGTGCACAATCTGCACTCCACGCCTCAGAGACGCCCATCTTGTTCGTTCGAGAGATTCTACTGCCGGCCTTTCGGTCCGAGTTATGCCAGCCCGAGAGCTCTTAACCCATCCCCACGTCGTAAACGAGGGAAAGCAACCCCTTGGCCTAACGGCTTCAGGAGCCTACCCTCCAGCACTTAGTGAACCAGACCAGCACAAGTCCTTCCTCATTCCGCCAATGGGGCCCCCCCTTCTTGGGGGGTGAGTGCTATGAGGCTAAGAGGTGTCAAAGGTAGGTGCAATACTGAGGGGGATATGGTACCCGTTGAAGTGACCCCCATCTTGTTGAGGTGATACCTGAGTGGGTAGTGTTTGGCGAAGAAGCTAATCAGAACTCTCAGATCCAGTCTGGAGAGTGTCAGCATTGCCTTCGCCCTTAGACAAGAAGGCGTAATGAGCCTTTTCGCCTGTCTTAGTCGTGGGTCGCGATGCCAATGGGCACTGCTTTCCTGTGTCTCCCATCGGACCACCAGACAATTCACTCCTACCAGGGATTCCGGGTCGATGGATAGGGATTCTGTACCCCTTTTTGCAAGGCAGTCAGCCTTTTCATTGCCCACATGCCCTTTATAAGCCGACACTCAGATAAGAGAGAGCCTTTTGTGGGCACCGAGTCGCTTGAGCGCTTGAAGACACTCCCATACCACCCTGGACCTGAAGGTGTAGGCTGCCTTTAAGGCCTGGCTGTCCGAGAATATGTAGCTCCGCTTGAACTAGAGTCCTTTGTCAGGATCTCGGATTTCCGCTGAAATATCGAAGCGTACTCTCCCAGCGGCTTAGCAAGACTGCAATTGACCCCAATACCCTGTCCAGCTCTGCCCCTCATTACAGAATCATCAGTATACCACTGCAGGGCGCCCGCCTCAGTCTGGAACGTCCCTCTCTCCCATCGTTCCCGTGAGTGGACGCTAACACTGAATGCCAACAGAAGCTTCTTCCGCTCTGGAATGACGTCAGTAGCAAGGACTGCTGCCTCTTCTAGCTTGAGCCTCAGAAGGGCCAGGTGAAATGGCCCCCCGAAGGGCAGAAGGGTAATGAGATTGCACTGCGCATCACCACGAGCTGGGTTTTGGCTGTAGCCCACTGGAGCCTTGATGACCCCACCAATCCAAAATTAGCTGAGCGACCTTCACTTAAACTGAACAGTACGTTTCCCCGTATTTCAAAAATAAGAAACTAGTTTTGACTACACTTCCGAAGACCTGGTCGATAAAAACACACCCCGAAACTAATCGTGAACAGTTCGATTCGTGCTGAAAGCTAAATGACCCTATTATTCAGAGGGGCGTACACCAAATCGACATCATTTTCTGGCGACAAATCCAATTTCAAGGCATTTTCGTAAATAATACGTAAAAAACGGAACATCCAAAGGCATCTTGAACTTTTTTTTCCGGAGCGCGGAATTGAATCGAGCAGTGGAAACGATCCGGTTCTCAACGACGTCGATGTTCAGACATGTGGAACGTCTCACATGATCTCAACGAGTTACCGAGGAAAAAAAAGAAGCGGTATAAAAGAAGAACGGACGGGGCCGGGGCCCCCGTTACTTCGCTTATGACAGCCGGCGAATTAAAAAGTTCGGTTTCCCACGTCGAAATATCGGACGGGGACGGGAGAGAGCGGACGAAAATAATACTGAACGAGCATAAGCTTCTTTTTAGATCCCTGAGGGACGTCAATATTACCGTCAGAAGTACCACAGAACTAACGCGGAAGAGTGGATTTCAAACCGCCTGTTTGTTTGGGGTAAGTGATCGCAGGAGCATTTATTCATTATAAAAAAACGAGCGAACTCAATTGAAACAAAAGTAATGGGAAGAGTTCCACATACTTAGGTCAAAAGATAATTAGGCAGTCCCGCGATAGGAAGGAAAAAAGAAAAGACGAAAAGAAAGCTAAAACGCATCAGAAATGTCTGATCTAAAAGTATTAAAAGAACCGGAGTTCAAATGGGCGTAGTTTTGAAGAAGGAAGTTAGCATCGCAGGGAATACGCTGCCGTGGACGGTGGTAGACGAAAACGATGGCGAGAACAGGAGCTTGGAACGCGTCCGCAAGGCGAAGTTGATTGTCGAATGAACAGACGGGCAATCGAGGACTCCATTGACCAGCTAAGTGCAGAAAAGAGACATCCTGCAGCAAATTTCGGTGTGGTAGAGTCGTGAGGCTACAGTCAATGTCTGACAGGAGACCAGACCACTGAAGCATACAGGAGGGTGATGGCGTCAACGTTGTTGAAGTCCCTTGTATGCGGCTTGAGGAAACCCAATGTGTGGCGCCGCAGATGGAGTCAATGTGCTCAATAATTGAAAGACGGGGGTCAAGAAGCACACCGAGGGCTGTGAATGACGTCTTCCGAACGAAGGAACTTCCGCCTAGAGACTAGTCAAAGACCAGAGGCAGCGCTGACCTTGAGAAGGCCATGAGTGGGACGCAAGCTGTAGGTACACCACCACTCCTCATGCCTAAACAGGCAGGCCTGATGGCAACCGAATGAACTCTCTAGTAAAACTTACAGTCATTGGCTAATGCGATCAGGGGCGACTGAAGGAATGCCGTTAATGAGCAGAAGGAAGAGGAGCGGTGCAATGTGCGTGCCATGAGAGACATCGAAGGAGGCAATAAATGGCAAAGACGCGGAGCCCCTCAACCTGACCATAAGCCGTCGATCACGACGATAGTCAGCAATGCGATGAGGTGCTCGTGAGAAACTCGATCTAAGGCCTTTGAAAAATCCGTCGAGATACTCTACCTGGCCACCTTCAAAAAGCGTCGATTGAACTCTTGGAAGACCAATTAATTGGTCACTGTTGATCTGCCCCTTTGAAAGCCATTGCTGTTCGGCAGCCTAAAAAGGGGAACAATGAATGGCCAGCCGGGCAACCACCGATTTCTCAAGGATCGTCGGGGCTGATGAGACGGAGCATATTGGTCGATAATGGCCCATCTGAGATCTGTCACCAGATACACGGGACTAACAAATGACGATTTTCATGAAGCTGGAAAAGTCTCTGAAGACAGTGAGATGTTGAAGAGGCTGGCGAGAGGGGACGCCATAGTCGCAGCACTTTGCCAACCTCCTCATTCCCTTCTATTCCTGTATTACCTGGCACCCAACACAGTATTAATGCGTTTTCCTACGCCAGGGTCTTCAGGCCAGTCTGGCATTCCCAAACGAGCCCCGACATGATGGTATAGGAAGCCAGGGCCTCAAGTGCAGCCTGACTGTCCAGTATAATGTAAGAGGTGCTGCACGTACACTGTCACTGCGAAGACCCTTGCTGGGAAAACTGTAGCCAGCGCACCCAATGGTATTGCTGTCTGGATCCCTGGCACAAACTCCAGCACCGACCACGCCACCTCTCACTGAACCGTCTACATAATTTACCACAGTCCCAGACTCAAGAGTAGGACCACCCCCTTCCCATCTGGATCTTCAATGGATTCGTACCCTGAAGGGGAGCTCGAGGTTACACTTCATCGGTACCGAGTCCCCGACATGCAAAGCAGGCCCCTCCAGATCAGATGGTTGCGGCGCCCTTCTTCACTGCCTGACAAGACCCAGTTCCAGCCCACGAGCCGCCTGTAAGAGTGCAAGACCCAGCAGGACCTCTAGCGCCGTTGTGGGGGCTATTTGTATACAACCCGTCACAGCCAAGCAGGCTCTGTGCTGCAATTTACTCAACAGTATTTGCACAATCTTCTTCCTGGCCCTGGTCCACCAAACCAGGGCACGGTAGGTAACCACAAGCCTAACGATCGCCCTGTACATCCTCGGCTGCAGTCCCCAGGCCTTAGTAACCATTTTCTGGATGGCCCACATCACGGATGACGCCCTTTGCGGATCACCCTTACAACATGCACAACACACAAGAAGAGAGCGTCAGCCAAACGTAATAATGTGCACTTTTTGCGCTTCTTCCCTCTTCCAGTTTGTATCCCTCGTCTAATATTGTGATTATATTTGGCCAGATCGAGTCATTAACTGCTGGTTGGCTCATATTTTGTTATACTGTCCAAAAATTGGTTTGTAATAAAGGGAAACGGATTTAAATACGTTTTTCGAAAGCACTAGTTTCATTTTTTATGAAAGTAACTAAAAAATATTTGTAGTTTAGAAATAGGCAGGTGAAGATGGACATTTGTGCACTTCACACGGCCCTCGTACGAACTCTTCAATTGCATTGAACACGTGCCTCTTCAGCGAGCAGATGCTCTCTTCACTAGGCCTCTTTTCAGAGAGGAAAAAAAAAAAAGCGAGGTAACGTAACGTGGGACTTCGGAAGACGATCACGTTGGTCCTCCTTCTCCGAGACCGGATCCAGTTTCGACCTCAGCGGCGAGCGGCGGATGTGTGACGGTGGTACGGTCTTGAGAACGGCGCGAGAGCTTGAGGTCTTTCGGATGGTTACGTGTCCCAGTCTCGAGCTACTTCATTCGACGATTTGAGAAGAGGGAGGAGAGAAGGAGGGCTTTGATCGGAGTACCCGCTCGAGATGATGAGAATTATAAGGGTTGGAAGACGCGTCTTTTGTGAATAGACAGAAGCAGTTCGGGCACCTAAGATAAGTTGTCTTTTCCGCCGCTGACGTCTTCAAGTGACCCCCCCCCCCTCACCTGCCACCGCCGTCAAGGTTGGCAGCAAACTGGATGTTATTTCGTCACGTCGGTAATCACTCAGAAGCTCGCGTCTCTAACGTATCCCTAGGAAGCACTCACGTCATCATCTTACGTCGATAAATATCTGGCAAACGTTGCGACGAATCACCCAACTTTCCTCAAACTCGCTAACATTCAGCGTTTGTTCATTGAGTAATAAGAACGAAGTTTGACGTTCTTAAATACTGCAAGAGCCTGGAATTTGTTAAGTTGCCCCTATTCATATCCTACATTGAGTAATCTATGAAGATGTCAATGTCTACAACGCAGTGAAAATAGTCAATGAGACGACAGTACTTTGAATGCTGCAGTTGCGCGTGTGGATTGTAATAATTTTATAACATCCGTCGAGCTCGTTGAAATACCAAAATAATTTTAGTTAGAAAGCTCGTGTAGTGTGAGCGAGGCTCCAGCCAACACCTCCGGTCCCTTAAAGGCACTGCTATAGCAAGATTTCTGCGGATCACACGACAGTTTCGACAGAAGCACTACGGGTGATTACTGGTCAGTTAGCGGTTGACTCGGCCATTGAGTACATGGTTGACAATTGGAAGACAAAACGGGAGCTTCCACCACTCTGGGCTGAACTCCAAGCAGATCTCTCCAGTGAAACGAAAACTTGGTTCCATTGGAGAAATGGAAAGCGTAGGAATCCTCGTCAAAGGGACAAAACACGTTTGAATATTTCTCCAAGGTCCATGAAGTCTTGAGAGAAGGGGGGTTGAGCTAGAACACTGGACGAGCCAGTTCCTGATGGGACATGGTGACTTCAATGCCCAGCGCCACTTCTTTTCTCCCACAGACTCTCCATTCTGCTCGTCTTGCGCCTCCAGTGCGGAGGGAACAAGAAACCTCGTGCTGCTCCAATATAGTTCCTACAACAAAGCGACGGCTGTTGAAAGAGCAGACAAACCTAGCAGCATTGACTGCTACAAACTTGCCACCCAAGTAAATAGTTAGATCAAGCGGGAAACCTTATTAAAAACTCCCCTGAGACATGCGGGATTCCCTAGGGGCATGGTATAACATGGGAAACCACTACCCACTGAGAGAATGGCAAAATGAATAAACCTGCCGTACCTCCAGAGGTCTGGGTTCGGTGGATGCTAAGCCAAACCTCAACCTCCACGACAGTTCGACTGATATACGCGACCAGATATTCAGAACACATTAAATCTCTTAATAGGAACAAAGAAGACTCAAATTGTGCCAACAACCTCAAGACAACTGGACACGAGCCTACCAAAATACAGGACTGCACTACCTCACTACATAAACAATACAAAGGACGAAAAATGAACATATGGAAATCATGGGGGGAAACATGGAAATCTATAAACAAGCAAACTTCAATGGACAGATCATAAATGAACTAATCAACACAAAATGTGACACCATATTCACACCACTTAGACAAAAACAATCACCTAACGGGTTTACAGACCACCCTATACAAAAAAGACTTAGAATCGACAATCAACAGAATATTTAAGACATACATACTGCCCTTACATTCTTTTCCTTCACTTCCAACGGATTTCCCCAGAGGTGTATGACCTCCCCCCCTCCCCACACAATCCGTTCACCTTTCTCTACCTAGAAGAAGATATCAGGGCACCCGCCAAGGCCGAGGGAACAATGACCGAAGTCGTGGCCATTCAGGCCCATTTCCCCAGAGTTTGTGGGAGTTGGCTTGGCTTCTTTGAAAGGGGTTTCGGAATCTACCAGTTCCCTCCACAAATTCTAGGATCTTTTTCCATTCCGTTCCTCTCGAGCTAATATTATTTAGTATTCTCTCCCCTAGTGTATTGAGTCTAGTACCAAACCATAACGGGCATTGTCTAAGAAAGAGATCTACCGTTTCTATTTCACCACACGGGCACCTAACGTTGATCCTGATTGATCCTGTTGAGAGTCTTACCCACCGCGTAGTGACCAGATAACATCCCAGTGATTCATCGTAGTCTTATCTTACTTAAGCTCAGTACCCAATTGGTTTGTTGCAGGTTATAACTAGTTATGCCCATAATTTTGGAATGTTGGTACCCTTCATGGTTGTTTATTTCGTCACTGACGTTACTCCACATTGTCTCATTTATTTTTGCTTTCAGTTGTTGCATTGTGATAGGGGAGAACGGTTCTGGTTCACAAATGTGTCCCCTGGCTTCCGCCTTGGCTAGTGCGTCCGCTCTCTCATTCCCCGCATATCCATTTTAGCGCATATCCATTTTAGCGTTATTGTGTTCCCTAGTTGATGGAGTTTCCCAACTTTGTGCTTTGTTTCTTCTATGAGGTAGCTCCGAACTATTGGGTTGCCCAGTGTTTTTACCACGGATTGGTTGTCAGTATAAATAGCTATGTTACGAGGGGGGTTTTGAGACGTTTGTGGGTCCGCTGACTCAGGCAAAAATTACGGCAATTGCGCCGGAGCTCCGATCCACAATCCTCGACTTCACATCAATTGTCTTAACCACTAGACCACGATTGCCCGGTGCCTTTAAAGGGAGTCAGGCGGTACAGCTATATTTGTATTTCTATTGTTACAAGTGTGCTAATATATGAGTTTGCCGCGATGAGTTCACTTTGGTACACTGAGGTGTTTGTACCTAATGAAAGTGATTCCTCCCATTCTAATGCAGGAATATATACTCCCATTTCTGCGTTGGCATTTGACTGTTTGGAGCCGTCAAATCCACCACCGATGGCCTCGTATCCCACCCTTGTCTTGAGGTTTCCCTGGAACTGATATGTCGCTGTTCTGGCATCCATTGCCATGCTTGCCTCTGGTACGCTACTTATAATGCTTGTGCAAATGGACCTGTGGCCGTGATTGTGTGAGTGATTCCAGTCGCTATTCTGAGTCTCAGTGTCCCTCTCATAGCCTCTTGTGTGATCTCCCATTTCAATGGTAACACTCCTGTCTGTACGGCCAATATAACATTGGGTGTACTGTGAAATGCCCCTGTCTCTACCTATAACAAAACCACGACCAACTAACTGACTTTAGTACTGACATAACGGAAAGATTGGAAGACCTGGATTTTGCCGACGACCTCTGCCTCCTGGCTCAGAGGTTTGGCGATCTGCAGGACAAGCTGGATGCTTTGAGCCGAAGCGCAAGCCGTGTTGGCCTTAAAATCAACCTAGACAAGACCAAAGAAATGAGAGTGAATAAGCGGTGCCGGGACCATCTTGTCCTGCAGAGCAGCACTGTGGAGGGGATTGACTCCTTTGCCTACCTGGGAAGCGTGGTCACGAAGGGGGGCGGATCATCGGAGGACGCTAAGAGCCGTACAAATGGGACTTTCGTTCAGCGCTATCCAGTCTGGAAGAGCAGGAGCCTATCCAGGAGCACGAAAATACGGCTCTTCAACACAAACGTGAAATCGGTCCTACTGTATGGCAGTGAAACATGGAAAGTCACAGAGAGCATCAGCGAACAGTGAATCAGTGAACAGGTGCCTACGAAGATTCGTGGGTATTTGGTGGCCAGAGCACATCTCAAATGAAGAACTATGGAGAGCCACTAACCAGCTTCCGATCCGCTTGCAAATTAGGAGGCGGAAATGGAGATGGGTAGGACACACCCTACGCAAACCCGACGATACTGTGGAGAAGGCGGCGCTACAGTGGAACCCCCAGGGAGAGGGGAGAAGAGGAAGACCCAGGGAGACGTGGCAGGTCTGCAGAGAGGGAGCTAGGCCAGGTCGGCAAAACATGGCAAGAAGCAAAGAGGATCGCCGCCAACTGGAACGAATGGATGACTCTCGTCGAAGCCCTATGCTCCAATAGGAGTTAATGGAAATAATAATAATAATAATAATAATAATAACGGCCAGACGATGATGTCTTTACATCGAAAGCGCCCTCCCACAGTGTCACACAAACTAGCAGTAAGGAAAAGACCTCGACCAACAGAAATGTCAGTGATGCAGAAAATGAGCAGTACAGGGGGAGGCAGCAGGAGTAGACTTTGGAGCCTGCAATTCGCGTAACCTACCACTCACGCGCGCCTGCACAATCCGGGCGCTTGTCTATTGACTCCGTCAAAACGCGATATTGTTCTTCCCTCCACCGCACTCTCCAAGAAAATGTGTCAAGGGAAGTAAATATGGCCGCTCTCGCGCGAAAATTGAGTGATTCCTTTCATACGCTTTTCTCGTTCTTAGGACAACATCAGTTACGAAACGTACGAAATGAAGCGTAAAAAAAACGGTTCTCCGTATTGAGAATTCCAAATAGAACTCAGAACCGTAACTGACGAAAGAATGAATAGCCAAGGTTGTTTCATTCGGCGTAGCATCCGCTTTGAAGTGGTTTGAATGGTATTGGATCTGTCAGTCTTCGATGTCCCAATGGACCTGGTCTTTCGATGAGGCGATTGGAAGTCTTTCGTTCATTTTGTCAACTTTTCTAACACTCGACGATTACTGATTCTGTTGAGGTGTTAATACAGCCTTCATTTAGGGCAAATTTCACCCAACCCTACGACCAAAAATTCTCAACAAGAGATATAACGCATTGTTCGGAATGTATTTTACGATGGTAACCAACAATCAACGGCCATATTTAGTAAAATATGGTACATTGATGCTTCGGCGGGAAGTAGGGAGCAGTTAGCTGCGGAACAGCTCTTCTGTCCCGTAAGGAACTGGCTCGTCCAGTGGTCTGGCCCAACCCGCTTGTCACGTGTCACGCCCCAACGGGATTTTTGGTCCAGTGGAGACTTCAACACGTGATGGTTTGATGATAATGCAGACATACCTTTTGTTCAATGGGTTGAAGCAAAAAATCACACTACAATACGAACTACAGAGCGAGTTTAGAGCACTTTTTTCATCATAAACTTATCACCGTTCTAACAAATGGTCGTCCGCAAACTGTCTACACTTACGGATGTTGAATAACTATCATAAGATGATCGAGAGTGACCTCAGCGTCAGGAAGTCAAACACGTGTTACGAGAGGGATTGATATTGAAAGCGATATCGCACTAAGAGAGTTGGGGAGCATGATATCAAGCTGAATGCAATTCGAACAGAGTTTTATTCTCAATTACATTCGGGGAAGTTTTACCACCACAAACTGGGAACTGGGTGGGAGCGAACGTGAGCGGCACAGCGACAAGGAAACCGGCTCAGTTACAACTGACGGCAGCGAAAGTTGGTTCTTTCGTGACATTGTGTGCGCGATGGAATAGCTACAGTAGATTTTACGTAGGTCCTCGATTGCTGTGGCCATTCAGCCATCTTTGAAGTCTTTCAGTACTGACTACTGCCCTCCTGGTGGATACAATAGTATTGTAAGTAGCTGTGCGAAAGAGAGACCCAAACAAGAAGGAAACGGCTTACGTGGGCCAATATAGCCAAAACCTTGACCTACGTCATTTTGTCAACACGGCTAATGCAAGAACTTAAGTTTGGCCCAGGTCTGATTGTTTCCTCCTCCTATGCGAGAGGCAATTTTCACCATGCTTCTTACAGCAATTATTATTATTATTATCATGTATTGTTACGGGTATAAATTAGTGGTAGTTGAGGAGTAAGTACGATGTCAACTGAATGCCATTGGAACACAGAGTTTTATTCTCAATTACATTCGGGGAAGTTTTACCACCACAAACTGGGAACTGAGTGGGAGCGAACGCAAGCGACACGGCAATGAGGGAACTGGCTCAGTTACAACTGACGGCAGCAAAGTCTCGAGTGAATCGGGACATTTGGTTCGTCCCGTTACACATGAAACAGTTTTTTGGTTCACTTTATTTTTCCTTAGTTTCCTCCCCATAATTTCACACTGATAACGTAAACCAAACCAAAAGAAGATCATTTCAATTGTTTATACGATGGTTTGGAAATTAAGGTCGCGGCATAAGTCGCAGCCGCCCAAAACCTTCCAGAACTGTAAGCGCTAACATTTTGTATTTAAAACGTGAAATTGAGTCAAAAATCGATCGAGTTGGTAGCTAAAGCCACTCGTTGAATGAGCGTGGGGCTGAAGAAAGTTGGGTCGTTATGGGCACGATAAGATCCTGAGGTGGCTTAGAAAGGAACGAGGATCAGCTCATCAAAGGTGGTTCTGGCTATTAAGGAACCAAAAGTGAAGACGCAGGCAACGAACAAAGTAGGAGGAGGAGGGACCTTCTGATCGCGACTGAAGGGGTTATGGCGAAGGTAACACCTGTTACGAAAACAGGTTGGAGGAAACACGCGTTAAGACCTGTGTTGGTTGGTCATGCAGGAACTGAAGGGGAACAAGGAGGCCGATAAACTGGCGAGAAAGGGATCTGCGCTTCCCCCGGTGGGACCTGAGCCCTTCTAAGGGACCACCAAGAGCCGCGACCTAATCAAGGAGATTGGTAAGCGGGAGGAGAAGTGCTGGGCTGCCCATTGGCGGGATGTACTTGGCCAAAGGCAGTCAAGGTTGTTTGTCAGACTCTCCAGGCAGCGAACGAAGGAGATCCTTAGTCTGGAGAAAGATAGAATCCATTTGTTCACAGGTCCACTAAGGTACCACCTGGCCAAGATTCTGCGAGGTGGAGCTGGAGACAACGGAGCATGTACTGTGTACGTGCGAGGTGTTGGCTGCAGCATGCCTCAGTGTGCTTGAGGTTCATCATCTGCAGCCACAGGAGGTTGCAGGGATGAACCTGAAGATTGTCTTGCATTCTGTGCGAGAATGCTGGGGACGTATTGTGGACGCTGCATCAGCTCTGTGCCACCAAGCAAATCGGGATATCTGTTATTTGCTGGCTTCCATCCATACAGACCTGCGGAGTATAGCTCAGTACTACAAGTGGCCTATCATGGCCTTACACCCAAATTGTATCCACTACATGCGCTTCACACCACACATATTTGATACGCTGCTCAAATTGATGAGCTACCATCGTGCGAGAAACAGGTCAAACAAAGTTGTTTTTTGAATGGTAACTACGGATAGAACAGGATGAACTCACCTTGACAATAGTAAGTGGTGGCGACGCAGTTGATTGTACCACGTGGTGAACAGTACCGCTTTTCAATCGGAGCAAAACTCGAGTTTGATCTTCGACGGCTTCGTACTTGACGGAAACTAGAACCGGACCGAGATTGTCGTCCCATCCCGTTAAATTGATGTGTTCCTGAAAAGACGTGAAATAAAGCGTACTATAACGACCGTCAAAACGGTAACAAAAGCAGAAGTAAATAATTGCCAATGTGATGTAGGTAAGTACTATGCATGAAGAAGTCATTCTCACACAGGTCAGTCAGAGCTGATTCTTACCAAGAGAACGTTAAAGCTGGTAACAATTAGCAAAATACCATGAAAAATACAGAAGTAAACGAGTACATATCGCGTCAGTGCGGTTAAACTGACTATTACGCTGCGACTTAATTAGGTATAACTCCCCTTCTTCCAAATCTAATGCCATGGTAACACCAACCTGGACTATTTAATTGCAAAATCACTACATCGTTGGTTATTAGTCCACGGTTCGCCTCCACACCACAATCGAAGGTATTGTCAGCAACGAAAGTACATCAAGGGCTGATCATTTCGAAAATAGGTGGCGCTGGTGGCTTTCACTTCAGGGGTGTACCGACGTTTTACAGATCCTCTTCCCTTAGATGTAATTATACGTACTTTTTTTTTTGAAACGGTGGATGCAGGCGATACCCTCACTGCAGCCACAAACAGGCCACATATGATCCTCATATCCTTCCTCCCCAGTGCAAGCACCTCCTTGGTCCTCCTTTTGGCGAGTCAGAAGAGTTTTGACAGTCTAAGGCCGGACAGCCCTGCACCTATCCTCTCATTTGCCAACCTCTGTACGTAGGTGGCTCCTGGTAGTCCCAATAAAGGGCTCAGGGCCAACAGGAATCTGCGCCGACCCCTTTTTTTCCCACCCATTGGCCCGTTCAGTTTCCTCTATACCCTGATGCTCCACCACCCAACTCAGCGTTACGCTTTTGTCCTCGGCCAGGGCCTTCAGTCCAGTCAGACACTCCCACACCTGCCACGATGTAAGACAGTATGAGGCTAAGGCCTTGAGAGCAGCCTGACTGTCTACCACGATGTAGATCCTCTGCCGCTTCAGTCCCCTCTGGAGCAGCCGCTGCACACAGGCTACAGACTGTCCCCGCAGCCACCTCTGCCTGGAACACTGTGGCCAGCAACCCCAATGGGA
Source organism: Pachypeltis micranthus (assembly GCA_020466155.1). Classification (NCBI taxonomy): domain Eukaryota; kingdom Metazoa; phylum Arthropoda; class Insecta; order Hemiptera; family Miridae; genus Pachypeltis; species Pachypeltis micranthus. Next base: position 11,346,408 of record CM035780.1, on the reverse strand, counting down.
TTGCAGCTCTAATTCTCGGCCAAAGATACCTGCTCCTGCAGCGAGCCATCAGTGTAATATACCAGGGCCCCAGCTTCAAACGAGGGAACTCCCCCTTCCTACCTGGATCGCTCATGAATGAGTAACCAAAAGGGTAACGCGAAGTTGAACCTCGCAGGCATTGAGTCTACCACATGCAGTTCGGGCCCCTCCACCATGTCAAGGATCAAGTGGCAGGAACTCCTCCTCCCCCGTATGATCAGACGCACAGCCTGGAGGAACGCCATTCTTTTAACATGTATGCAGAGTGGATCTAGCAAGACCTTCAGTGCTGCCGTAGGGCATGTTATCATACAGCATGTAATGGCCAGACACGCCCTATGTTGCAGTTGAATAAACTGCAACTGCACTGTTTTGTTTTCCACCCTAGTCCACCAGACCAAGGCTCCACAGGTGACTACAGGCCGAACAACCGCAGTGTACAGCCACTGGATCATCCCAGGCCTCAGCCCCCATGTCTTCCCCACCTTTCTCTGAGCTGCCCACATCACCACCGACGCCCGTTGTAAGGCTTTTTTCACGCGTGTGGCCCAAGTGATCTTCCCATCAAGGAAAACTCCCAGGTACTTGATCTCATCCTGGACCATCACCGCCTTACCACGCAGCCTGAGTTCCCGCAGTTCCTGGTGAATGGGACCAGGCTCGTTTTGTCTGGATTGACAAACAGTCCTTGCCCATTGCACCATCTCTGTAGGATATTCAGTGGTATACGTACATTATTTAACTATATTCACGACAACGCACATTTCTACTGTTTTTTGTTCATTTCCTACGATTTCAAATTTGATAATCCATCGAGCGCCTAGGGTTTCCCCCCAATCGTCGGCAAACCCCCGCCACTAACAAAATACATCTATCGCGTTCTTTTAGTTTGCCTCCCTTTCTGAAAAACCCCGATCTCTCTTCGCAGATTCTTCTGTCGTGGAATAAACATCTTCCCCAACCCGTCTCACGTACGCTACTCGACGTCGTGCACACTCAACATCTAGTGTGATTCTTCAAACGGTGCCGTTTATAGCGTCGGAGAGCATGAACCGATCACGCCAAATGTAACCTCAAGCCGTTTTGTTGATTTATTAGATAAAAGTAGTTTTCGAATAATTTAGTTCAACAACTTGACGTTTCTGGTGTTACTTTACTTTACCTATTGTAGGGCGTGATTGTGAGAGCGAATTAAAACCACGAAACGTCACCCTTGAACATGTGATTATTCGCTACACAACAATAAACGTATTTATTATACTACAAGTCATGACCAATGTAAGAGTGAGTAATTCAACAATGCACAATTAAATGAATAAAAGCGTAACCTTCTGGAAGGACCTTCCTAGGCACAAAAAGACAGTAAAGTGTGGAGGGTCAAAGGTGAGACAAGGTAGGCTTTGACAGCATTCCTGGAAAAACTGGTGGGGGGGGGGGACTAGGAAATAACTTGTTTTTTGGGGAAGTTCACTATGGTGCACCGCCTGGAAGCCCTCAAGTTGACGCGAATTTATACCGACAACTTCGACAAAAATTCCCTTTATGCAGAACGGGGCCATCTAACAGGCTGAATGTGAGCATCTGCCGCGATTTTAAAACGAGAGCGTAATCGGGACCACACGGAACATACGAGTGAGAAGCTGTCGCTTCGGCTGACACCGGGATTATCAACATCGTGACGCGACTCCTAACAACCTTTCACGCAGCGATTTTATCATTGTGAAATCGTAAAATGTTATCGCTCCCCGGGACGCGAGGTTGGTTGGAACGAATGGGCGATAAAAGTAAGTCACGTCGAGCTGGATGCCAAGACATGAGCCGAGATGGCGAAGCTGATTGTTAGAAGCGCCTTGACACTACCCGCTATCCAAATAATAACTCGAAAAAACGTCGAGACTTCTTCCTGTGTCTTCGCGGAGCTGACTTATTTATTTAGAAAATACGGGACGAACTCAATTACAAGAAAAAAGTAAACAGGTAGTACCTAAATGAATTATAAAAAAATAAGGAACATCCGACGATGACTAGAGTTATTGAGGGGTACCCAAGCAGAAGTGACGGAACAGTTGAGTTCTAATGGTTGAGATGGGCGAAGAATGTCGATGAAGGGAGGTGATGATGACAAGAAGGCGGCTGAGCGGGCGGTGATATAAGTAATTTGTGGAAGAAAATGGAACGGCAAAAGGCGTGACTGAGCGGGAAAAGAGGCGAGGTACGAGAAAGCCGCCCCGGGCAAGATCAGGGGCATCAATCCGACCTGACAGCAGACCATGAAGGAATGAAGTATCTGCACACAGGCGACGGTCACGCGGAGACATCAAGCTGAAGCGACGAGCGAATACTTCATACTCCAAATTCTCACGAAGAATGGACAGCTTATATGCCAGGAAGTGGAGGAAAGCCCTGAAGACGCGTTCAATCTCGTAATAAGGACACCAAATCATCGATGCGTACTCCAGAGCTGGCAGCGCGAGAGTCTTATAGGGTGTCACGAGGGCTGGTGCTTGGGAGAACTCTCTGGTATTGCGCTTCAGGAAGCCAAGTGTCTGCATTCCACGGGTCGCCACCTCAGTTATGTGGACAGAGAAGGAAAGCTGGGAATCTAAATGCACGCCAAGGTCCACAATATCAGTCCTACGGGGAATTGAATAGGGGTAGATGACTGGCGAGTGGGAACGACGGAAAGAAATGACTGCACATTTAGATGGGTTCAGGGCTAGTCCATTAACGTCACACCACTGTGAGAGGGCATCCAGGTTCTGTTGGAGGAGTGGCAGTGTGAGGAGTCATGGAAGGAGATGAAGAGCTTCAGGTCGTCAGCACGTATCAAAAACTTTGAACAGTTTGACTCTGCATAATGCATGAAAAAGCCAATAGCATTACTGAAGCTGACAACGGCATTTCCTTTTTCGGACTTCCCTTAATAGCCTGTTCTTACCACTCAGTTTACCTCCTCTCCAACTCAGAGCCCAAAAAACACACTTGCTCACCGTTCTCATTCTCCTCAACCAGTTCGCATATTCAGAGACCCCCTTGTTCGCGCTTAAATACTCACACAAACTCATATCCAAAGCGTTAATACAGTTCTCATTCACGCTCACCGCATTCAATAATTTATTTCATTTACTCTCACTCAAGCTACCCCACTCATGCGCCTGACAGTAAGTTTTCTTGATCGGGCTATCTTAAAAACCTCAAGTCAGAAAATACAGTACGTCACTTTCTTCGTTAGTTACCTCTAATCTCTAAATATATCTTTACTGTTATGATTAGTGGTAATTTAAAAGAGATAAATGACGACTGACGTTTTTATACAACGTTAAATACATGTGATTTAAAAGACGACAAGGAAAGGAAAAGATCAGGTGGTTACTAGATAGATACAGGATGACTTGATCGTAAATAATATTATTTTAACTTAATTGAACTGGCATTACTATATTAATAATTAATTAGATAATGTAGAATAAATTAAATATGATTAAATTATTATTTATATTCAACATCGAAGGTGGATGCCAGAGGCACTTGCCATTGTGGCCAGTTTTCCCTTGACGGTGCTTGGTAGCTTGTAATGGTTTGCAGCGGACTGCCGAAGGCGGCAACAGTGTTCGCCACCCGTGCAGTTCGCCGCTGTTTATATAAGCAGTGGAGCCACGTTTTGAGATCAGAACGAGGCAAATCTGAGATTGTCTGTATTCACGGAAGTCTCTACTGGGTATCAAAGACTATAAATATAATAAATTATTCACCCAGAGATATACATAATTATAAATACGCTATTTCATTATACACAGGACACAACGTGCATTTCTGTTTGTTTTCTTCTCTTATACTAATCCGTAAGATCATGTAACCCCCTGGCTCTCCCAGTCATCGGAAAACCCCAACCCCTAACAAAATATATCTATCGTGTTCTTTTAGTTTGCCTCCCTTTTTGGAAAATCCCAGTTAACCCCTTTGGAGATGAACACTCATCCTCAAACCGTCTCATGTTCGCAAGGAGCTCTTTCCTCTTCCTCATACAAGCCATTCCTTTCCCTACTTACGTCGCGTACACATAACACCTCGTACAATTGTTCAAATGCTGCGATTTATAGCGAATAAATTAGAATATAAATGTCCGTTGGAGTTACGATTAAGTTTTTTGTACGACGTATTTTCCTACGGACGTGACAATACCAAATCGTCATCTGCGGGGAAAATGACGAGAGCAGCGCAATCAATTATCAAACATTTCGAAGAAGAGTTTAGCGCAGTTTATTGCTCATAAATCCCGCTGATCGTTCAACAATCAACAATATCGTTCAACAAGTTATTACACGATAACTTAACACAAACGAACATTCAATGAAATTCATACTATCGTCGTTTATTTGGCTAATTTTGTTTTTTCCCCTATAATTTCACAACTATAACCACGAACGTCGCTGATAAAATGATCTAGGCAGCCTCGTATATTACCTACGCAACGGCCACTGCAGTTCGTGCCATGAATAGCGGCGACTCAATAAATTCCTAACCTTGGGCGTTAGAGGTTTTTACGTAGATCCGGTCAAAGTTCTACCGAATTCATTTAGACTGTATGGAAAGTAGATTTGATTCGTCGCTAGAAAGATAAAAATCGTTGAGCGTCGCAAGGTACTATTTCCAAAGCAGACAGATAAGGTTTACGTCAACTCCTATCTACGATAGACAATCACAAATGAGGAGGATGTGTAAGAAAACATTTCCTCGACTCTCCCGTGTGCTCTCTCGCCGTTAGGATCTCCTAATTGTGGGAGAATTTCACGAAAGGAAACATTATCAAAAGGCGTAATCGTTTCCCACCACTGTAATGAACACCTTGAAGACAAGCAGAAGAGGGAACTGTTCATCGGCCAGGTCGGTGAGCGAGGTCAACATCCTTCGCTGCAGCCTTTAACGGAGCTAAGAAAACCGCGAGAAAAGCGGAAAGAAAACTATGGCGACACAACGCGAACGCTTAACGATATCTTGAGGAAAGGATAGCGGGCTTCATTTGGTGCCCATTAGGCGATAATGGTATTCGAGGACTGCATTAAAAAATAAACCGCGAGCGAGCGAAACACGAAAAATATTGGAAGGTAAATTTCTAGGCTTGGAAATGTGTTGTTACGACGCCTCTAGGGTTCGACACCCAATAAAATGTTCACTTCAGACGTTGAAAAGAATAATTGTGCATTCCGGAAGTTGTTCTTTCCCTCGCCACCAAACTGCCTCCATGCTGCAAACAGTACGCTCAACACACTTCTGTCCACTTTGGGGACATTACCCTCAAACAAGCGTCGTGTATGGAAACATCGATCTGTTTGACCTGTCGCGCAATAACAGAGCATTCGACAATAATTTTCGCAAGGTATTGTTGAGCAGATACCTTTGATGACCAAAGAGGATTATTATTATTACGTATTGTATCGTCACTGTCGCAATTATTAAGGATTGAAGCAGGAATATTAGGCGAACTCGAGATTCTCTCTGCGAACTAACTTTCATCATTTTTTCAGTGGAGCGTGGACGCGTTTTTGTGTACTCGCCCTTCTCACCGTTCTGTTTTCAACCAAATCGGTATGCTTGGAAGATTTTTAATTGGTAATTTATATCGTATGACTGCAGTCTCCGTGTGTACTTGTCGTTTGGCAGGCCGAAATAGCTGGGTTTTCGACCTCCGGAATATCCGCACTCCACCTAACATTACTCTCAGCCCTTTTGTTTGTGCTTGTGGAAAGCCCAGCTCCTCAGTTATTTCCAATAGATCTCACAGATAGAGATGACAACGGATCTCCCCTGTCCTGGACTTTCCCACCCCTCAATTTTAGATTCCTCTTCACAACAGACAGCTTCTTCCAAGTCAGTCATCCTTCAGCTCTCGCGATACAGTTGTCATTCAGTTCTCCCAACGGTTCGTCTCTCAGCTCGCGCTACTCCCAACTCAACACTATCTCTCTCTCTGTCCCTCTCTCTCCACATAGTATCTCACAACCAGTTGCACATGTATTGAAAGTCCCTTGTGGACTTTTATATACTCATACTCAAGTGGATGAGTCAAGTGTACTACAGTCCTCACATTCTCAGGTTCAAGCTCCCCCATTCGTGCACCCGACACTTGTGTTTTCACTGTTGGAGTCAACGTAATTTCTTTTGTTTGTACTTGTGGAAAACCCAGCTCCTCAGTTATTTCAAACAGATCTCTTAGATAAAGATGACAACGGATCTCCCCTGTCCTGGACTTTCCCATCTATCTTTCCTAACCCACAATTTTAGATTCCTCTTCACAACAGACAGCTTCTTCCAAGTCAGTCATCCTTCAGCTCTCTCAATACAGTTGTCATTCAGTTCTCCCAACGATTCGTCTCTCAGCTCGCGCTACTCCCAACTCAACTGTATCTCTCTCTCACTCTCTCTCTCGCTCACTCTGTCCCTCTCCCTCCACATAGTATCTCACAACCAGTGTCACATGTATTGAAAGTCCCTTGTGGGCTTTTACATACTCATACTCAACCGGATGAGTCAACTATACTACAGTCCTCACATTCTCAGGTTCAAGCTCCCCCATTCGTGCACACGACCCTTATGTTTTCAGTGTTAGAGTGAACATAATTTATTTTTAGCGTGACTGTAATAATGAATGAATGATCTTAATGTGACGGAGAGAGTTTTCAAGTAAAAACATTAAAACCAACTAAGACAATTATGTTGTTTGGTAGCCTTTATATATTGTTGGTATGTTAACACCACGAGGAATTATTGCTTTTAAGTTCCACGGGAAACAGTAGAGAGGGCTGCATGGCCCTAATTTTCCCTGGGTCATAAACAAACCTCAATCTCTCTCTTTCTCACACTCTCACTTTCTGTCTGTCTGTCTGTCTGTCTCTCTCTCTCTCTCCTTCTCTCTCTCTCGAGATTGATTTGCCTCAGTATGTAAGGGTCAGGTTGGTCCAAACACTAGATGTTCTTTTGACTGCGCCCACACAGCTGGCCTTCTGCGACTTGAACAGCGTGGGATGTGTTTTTGACCTCGAAGTTCCCGCACCTGCCTTAACAGGACTCCCTGGCCTTCAACGGCAGAGTCATTGTTTTCCCAAAGGCCTTCGTCGTCAATTGTTGCCTACATAAATTCCACCTCCGCGGTTATTTCCAATGGCAACGGATTTCCCCTGAACCGGTCTTTCCAACTTTCTGTTCCTACTCCTCATTTTCAGACAGCTCCTCTCAAACTCATTCTCCTACGAAGTCATCTCCAGTTTTCGTAACACAGTCATTCAACACCTTTCGCAATTCTCCCAACGGACAGTTGTTTCCCCTCTCATCAACATCTAATTCGGATTTCTCCTTCCTTCCCTGTACAACCAGTTTCACGCCTTCAGAGCCCCCCTTGTTCGCGCTTATATACTCAACTCATATCCCGTTTAAGTCACCTCTTCTTGCACATCCAAGTCTCCAAATCTTGTGATATACCACCTCGTCAAATTATAAGTTCGTGCTCAACTAAAATCCATCTCCAAGAGTCATTCAAGTCTATCCTGGTCGAAACAGGATGCCAAAAAGAGGGCATAACGCCGCAGTGCGGTCAGAAAATAGGCTGAGACTGGACCAGCGCGTCAAGCCGTCTCCAGGCTACGCTTTTTGAAGCATTAAAATTTCGAATGCCCGCATGCCTGTATTGGTCAGTTCAATTTTCGCTACAACCTTCGCAATGTCCTTACTCCTTCGGTTGATTAAATGAACTCAGCTAGTCGTCTTTTCAAAGGATACGATGGTCCTTATCATCCCCTACTGAATAGCGAAATTAGATACAAAATACAACTTTGAATCAGAGCTGAAAATGAACGTTCGCGGGGAGTTTTCATATTGTCGAGTGTTTCGGCAAACGATACTCTCAAGCGACACTGGAATGTCCATTTCGTGGCGGTATCGATATGCTTTTATAGAATTGAAATTAATGAAAGAGGTTATACAGGATGAACGACACGTTAATCGATACTCCATCGAGTGATGGCGTTATTTTGGGAACGCCCGGTGTGAGATGTTTTATCAACCTTATATCGTCCACGATACCGAGTGCCCTATGAAAAGTGATATCGCAACGTCCAACTGGTTGGCAAGCAATAAGAAAGAGAGCCGGAGAGGATAAAACTGGGGTGGAGCGTTTCGTCCCAGTGTTGTAACTCGGTCTCTCCTTTATGGCGAAGCATTCAGATGTGTCACGACTTGAGGAGAGCTTTTCGCCTTCGTTCGAACTAGTCGTGCATTGAGCAAGAGCACGCTCCCTCTGTTTCGGGGTGGAGGGGGGCCCCCCTTTAGGATGGATCATGATTTGAATGAGTCGAATAATGTAACCTTGCAGCCGAAAAATTAATGTCGAAAAAGGGCCCCGGCGAAGAACGTTTTGACCGTTTGTCGATGTCGAATCGGCGGTAAGGGGGGTTGAGGTAACTCTGAGAACGGTCGAGAGATTCAAAGGGTGAATTGCTCGTCGAATGTAAATGTGAACGTCTTTGTAAGAAATTACGCCACGCGAACTCTGAGAATTAATTTCTGTGAACTACAACAATATGAGAATTTTCATACACACAAAAAGCTATACTAATAGCGTCAAAAAAAGAACGCCTACTATCTTTAAACTTTTGCAACCAACATCCGTTTCACGTCATTCCCTACAAAATCCTCGATTTTGGATACATGCAGAGAAAGCGGCCGAATTAAGGTGGCCTGAAGGTCGCCATGGAACGGCAAAATAATACTATGAGGAAAATCGACCCAAAACTATAGTTATTATGGCGATTAAAACAATAAATTTTGTACAGATAGCTCCAAATAACACGACAGTACTGTCAAATTCGCATCCGCGGGAAAACTACTAGAGCAGCGCAAGAAATTCTCCAAAAAAAATCTAGTGTAGCGAAGCTTTTATTTCTGCGTAAATCCCACTCATAAAATAGTAGCACTGCCAAGAGATAGCCCAATGAAGTGTATCTATTCCAAGGGCGCTTGATTACACGTGATTACGATTGTTCAGTGCAGGCCGAATTAGTTGGGTCTCGTAACCCATAATCCTGTTTCAAGCCTTCCTCGAACATCAAGTTACCGATATTTGTGACGCTCAAGCCCTTTGCCTGTAGGTGCCTCTCAGTTATTCCGAAACGGCCGGTTTTCCCCTTTTTTTAGACTTTCCAAAATATCCTCTTCTCCCTTCCCACCACTCAATTTATGTTCTCCCCACAACACACAGCTCTTTCACGTCTCACTCGTCTCTCAATTCTAGCTATAGACTCACCTTTAGCTCTCGTCCTACTCACTCACTCGCCACCAGTTTACGGATTCAGAGCCCCCTTGTTCGAATACTCACACTCAGAATGATGTCGCTGTTCCGTCTAAGTGTAGTACAGTCCTTACTCATGCTCACCATGTGATAATCAACCCAAACTATAGTTATTACGGCGATTAAAACGCCAAATTTTTTTTCTCAACGATGGCTGTCACGATTTTGATTGGATTTTTTGTATGGATAACTCTAAATAACATGACAGTACTGTAAAATTTTCATCCGTGGGAAAATTACTAGAGCAGCGCAAGAAATTATCAAAAAATCTAGCTTTTTATTTTCGTAAATCCTACTCATAAAATAGTAGCATTTTGCAACAAAAATTTGGTGTGGTTCCATGAATGCTCATAACATGTGTTCAGCGCAGGCCGAATCAGTTGGGTCTTGAGCTCGTCACTCTGTTTCCCCGAGCATTGAGTTATCTATATTTTTGACACTTCAAACGTTTTGTCTGCAGGTGCAGGAAGTCCAGCCTGCTCCTCAGTTATTCCAAAGCGGCTGGTTTTCCCCTTTTTCTAGACTTTCCAAAATATCCTCTTCTCCCTTACACCCCCTTCTCCCGCCCCTCAATTTATTTTCTCTCCACAACACACATCAATTTCAAGTCTCACTCGTCCCTCGGTTCTAGCTATAGACTCATCTTTAGCTCTCGACCTACTCACTCTCTCGCCACCAGTGCACGTATTCAGAGCCCTCTTGGTTCAAATACTCACACTCAAACTGATATCGCTATTCTGTCTAAGTGCCGTCACTCATTTCTGAACTCAAGCTCCCTTTTTCGTGCGCTGAACATCATGATAAGGAGCAACTCTAAAAATTCCAGAATTAAAACCACCGTCGTTTCACTCGCAACAGTTCGTACTCGATTATTCCAAAATGGTGAACGCAACCCTTGTCAAAAAAAAAAAACATCGTGTACGGCTGTCTCGTGAATCTCCCGAGCACTGATTGCTCAATAATGATCGTGACACGAGTAGGAGCGGCACAATAAATTCCGGAACCTTAAACGTCACCTGTTCATACGTAGAACTTTGTTGTAATTCCAATGAAAAACACATTTGCTTGGTAGCTAAAGTCAGGAGAATCGCTGAATGCGCCTGAGGCCAAGGAAAGTTGTGCGATGCGTCGTGCCGAATATTACAGGGTTTTTCTTGCAACGCCATTATACCAAAAAGTGAGCCTTTCCAATAAAATGGATTACACGACGACCATCACTTACGCCAAAATTTCATGAGCTAACCTAAGTGAAAGCCCGGAATCGCAGTTTGTTTTGGCAGAGCGATGAAAATCGGTTAACCTACGTGGACTGTCTTATGGATTGCTTGAAGTCCGAACTTCTTCTTAGGCCTTCTAGATTGAGTAACTTAAATAAAAAACTGAAGGACCATTTCATCAAATTAGGTACCTAGTTCTTTACTGTGTTCATCCGGGCCTGTTCTTTTCATGTAAATCTTTTTTAGTTTATTTTTCTGAGCTAAGCTTTTACTATATACATCTGGCATGTGCATACACGTACGAAGTAGATGCCTTTTACACTGGTTCAAGATATTTGTCTGTACTCCAGCAACAATATTAATTTAACAAGCATTTTCTTAAGTGACCAAGAGGTATAACCCATCTCCTTGCCACGCGCTATGCCCACGTAGGGGATTACTTTCTGCATTCTAGTTGAGTTTAATTTTATTTTATCTTTTGTTCTTTTTTCATGTTTTACTTCTTTTTATTGCCTTTGTACTTATGGAAGAAATAAAGAAATTAAAAAAAAAATTAAATAAATAAATAAAAAATGTTGTGATGCTCCGCAACAGCCGCCGCACCAGCTCGGGTAGATCGGGAGATCGGCTCGATAGCGGAAATACTGCGGATGGGCGTTCTTCCAAAAGGCCGTTACAACACGAACACAGGGGCAATCATAAGTGGGACATTGCAGCAAGAGTGAAGTCGCAATCGTGGGACTAAAGCCTTTCGAGGATTCGGAACCGCAGAAAGGGAAACGACCAAAATAAGCTGGAAGACGTTTCTATTAGAGAATTTCGTTTAGATTTGCACGGAATGCCCCGCGACAGCAAAACGAAGGCAAGGTAAGAAATTATTTAACAATTGAACAATTATTTCACATGGACAAACGAATCGAACCTTTTTATTCCAATCTGGTGCGTTGCAACTCACAACTTTCCTTAGCTCTACGTCAATTCACTTTTTACACAGTTTTTTCTACTTACTCATTTCATTTGAATTTGGTCAAACAACACTTCACGGCAGCATTAAGCGGCAGCGCTTTCAGTTCCGGAATTAATTGTGCTGCTCGGACTCATTCGCGGACCATTATCATTGGCAAGCAATTGGTACACAGATAATTAATGAGGCAGTAAACACGATTTTTTTTGAAGAGGATAGTAATCACTTTTGCAGAGTTATTGGGTAACAACTTCTAAAACTGGTAGTAAGCGAAACGGCGGTAGTTGAACTTCCGGAATTTCTTGAGTGACCCCCGTACATAGGTATTGGATTGGAATACTACACCAATTTGTTTCAACATTCTAGTGTCATTTCAGCGGGGTTTATAAGAAAAACGCGCTAAAATCGAAACATTTGGTAATTTATTGTGCTGCTCTCGTCATTTTCCCCCGGATGGGAATTTTAATGTATGATTGCCTCATTACGAGGTATCAATGTAAAAAATTTAATCAAAATCGTTAGAGCCGTTTTTGAGAAAAAAAATATTTGGTGTTTTGCTCACTATGATAACTATAGTTAACTTTCGGTGGATTCTGCCCATACCCTCATTTTTGCGTCCCATAGTTACCTCCGGGCTAGATATCAAGTTAGAGCTGATTTGGTTCGGTCGTTTTCTCTAAAAACCACTTTAAAATCGATTACGTCGAAAATTTTAGTAATATATTGTGCTGCTCTCGTCATTTTTCCGCAAATGGGAATTTTATGGAATAGTTGCCTTATTGGGAGTTATCAATGTAAAAAATTTAATCGAAATCGTTAGAGCCGTTTTTGAGAAAAAAATATTTGGTGTTTTGATCACTATGATAACTATAGTTAACTTTCGGTGAATTTCGCTCATGCCCATATTTTGGCGTCCCATAGTTACCTCCGGGCTAGATATCAAGTTAGAGCTGATTTGGTACGGTCGTTTTCTCTAAAAATCGTTCAAAGACACACATGCACACACACCAGTTCCCCAAATAGGGTTTTTACGGACTCAGTAGGGTCTGAAACGTGAAGATGTGAAGAGAACTGATTTTTTTTCTTCAGCCCATTATGTAACTTTCGTTTCTACTTTGTTAAGCCAAGGAAAGTAAAAAGGGAATAACAAAAAAAAAAAATTTAGAATCGCCAAAAAGACGAATTTTTTTGGCAGGTTGTGGAATACGCGGGTTGAAGGCACCCTGCGAATTCAATAAAATCGTTAAAGCCACTTTTTCACACGAAAAAGAAGAATTTTCCTCCGCTCCAAAAGTCCCCGTTCACAGCTATTTACAGGGAAGCAAAGTATGTTAAGTAGGAGATAATTAAAAAATATAATCAAAATCGTTAGACGAATGCGATCTGTCCGAAGGTTTTTCGCACATTATGTTCTTATTTCGACGTTCGACCACAGAAGATTCGTTTAACGAAACTCCCGCGCGCCTAAACTATAACAAGATTTCAAAATTTCGATAAACCTCAGTCCGCGGGCATCCTATATACTTCCTGAACTCCCAGACAACTCGTCGGAGCCCAATTAAACGCATTACTATCCGATCGAATAAAAGTTACAAAACAAACCTGTCCGAGAAAGTGATGCCTGTACGACTTGGGTTGATGGTCCGAGGAAGGTGGTAAGCTTGGGCCGCCTTCGCCGCAATCAGCCCAATAACCGCCTCCGGGGGGCAAAATGACCGTCGGATACGGTCCAGGGCCTTCCAAAGTTTTTTCCAACAGCCGCTTTCCGCTTTCGTAACTCGGGTCTCGCCGTTCTTCCATCATACCTCCCCTGCATGACTGCAACAATAAAAAAATTAGAAAACGTAAGAGACGTAGATATAGAATAAAACTAAACCAACACTGCATTGATACTTGAAAGAAAACGCATTGCCAAGAGTTGCGGATGGTAGAATACCAACAAAACGAACGAAAACGGCAATAAAAAATATCTGGTGCGTAGCAACACACAACTTTCCGCGACACGCTGTAAGTTCAAACACCACCTACATATGCGGGCGATATATCTCCGTTTTCATATATACAGAAATACGAGGCATGTTTTTCAAGTAAGTACCGTTTTGAGATTCCGCCGCCGCAGCGCGCTGGTTACCTACATCTATTGTCTACTCACTGACGCCATTACAGTCTGATTCTTCATTGTAAACGTTGTTTACTGAGTGTTTAAGATGCTTCCGACAATCGTGAGTCCCGCTGATTGTGAAGTACGGGCTGTTATACGATTTCTTAGCGCTAAAGGCGTGAAACCGATCGATATTCATCGTGAGATCTGTGAAGTTTGCGGATAAAACATTATGATGGAATGGTAAGGAAATGGGTGAGAGCATTTAAAGTGGCCGCACAAATGTGCATGTTGGGCGTCCTTCGGTTAATGAAGATTTGGTGCAGAAAGTGAACGAAAAGGTGAGAGAAAACAGACGCTTTACAATTTCATCATTGTCCGACTGCTTTCCTCAATATTCTCGTAGTGTTTTGTATCGCATTGTGACCGAGAACTTGAATGACCGGAAATTGCGTTCACGTTGGGTTCCAAAAATGATGACGGATTTGCACAAAACCCAACGTTTAGGCAGTGCGTTGACTTTCCTTGAGCGGTACCACAAAGAAGGTGACGATTTTTTAGACCAAGTTGTTACTGGTGACGAAACACGGGTGGCCTACTTCACACCAGAATCGAAACAACAATCCATGGAATGGCGACATTCATCATCACCCAAAAGAGTTTACTCTGCCCGCATTTAATGCTTAAAATATAATTTCCACGCCGTAACTTCCAGCATTCATCTCTGTCATTACCTATACTTCAAGGGAGTTCTGACCAAAAGATCGACGTACCTTTGAAGCTTCTTTCAATCGACGTGTCAAACATTTTGATCAAACCGCTTGGGGCACTTAAAACTTTAGTTCAGATTGTCTTAAAAAATGACGTTAATTGGGCGCTTTCGATTAGTACCTACATTTTTCCGTAAGAGAGCCATAAACTGAGATAGAGCGCGTGAATACGTGAAGGGAGCGAGGAATGTTGTGAAATGCGTCACGTCAAATTTTTTTTGTGACCGCGAGAGCGTAAATAAATGCACGATCCGCGCTGTTTTGGTGCCACTGACGACTGTTGAGCGCGAAGTATCTATTTACGAAACATCAATTTTAGAAACTTTCCAAAGAGCGAAGAATGCGGTAATACCCCCCCCCCCTCACCATAGTAGCAGTCAATTAACGGGAGCACCCGTTTGGATTGGTGAACCAACGGTTTTGTTGCTAATGGATGATATCACACACTTAAGAGAGAATTATAGCTCGACTGGTAGCAACTAAAGTCAAGTAAAGCCCAAGGCCGCGGAATTCTAAGCTTCATTTATTCGTCGAACGGCGGTTAACTTTCAGTGGAATCTTTGACGAGACAACGATATTTAGAAAATATACAGCTGAAGTATCTCACGCAGGACTGGGGACATTTTTTTGGGGACGTAGGAGGGAGAATTTCTGCGTATTGAGAACCAACCTGGAATAGTTTAGTATGCGGATACTACACCACTTTTAACGAATTGGCTGACTAACAGATCGTCTCTTATTTTTACCCTTTTTCTTTTTCAAACCCTACGAAACAGACAGCCTATCATCCAAAGCAACACCTCACACTGCTCAGATCGACAAGGCAAACATCTTCGCCGAGTCCCTCAAGGAACAGTGCTCCCTCTTCCCCTCCCACGAAGACCACACCAGTTTCCACGCCGGGGTCAACTGATTAGTACACAGCTTCCCTCAAGGACACCTCGCCGCCTTCAGACAACCACCCTGAAGGAAATCAGGAAATCAAGGTCTCAACAACAACAAGGCCCCTGGGAGGGATGGCTTCTCTAATGGAGCCCTAAAGACGCTCCCCGCACACAGTTGCCATCTGTATAATAGTCAATGAATCTATGCGCCCCGATACTTCCCTTTACAGCATGGAAAGAGGCCACAATCATCTGCATCCCCAAAGCAGGAAAGCCTCTCAACAAAGCTGCTAGCAAGATCGCTGAGGCCTCCTTCTCAACGAGTTCATCTACGCCAACAAGGACTCCCCGACTTCCAACACAACTTTAGAAACTGCCACCAGCTCCTCAGGGTGACCAAATACATTGCTGAGAACCCGGCGGCTCACTCCAACCCGTCGATCAGCTGCCTTACACAGTACACCCCCAATGGCTCGGACGTTGTAAGGAGGCCCTGCTCCCTCATCCCACGCTACATTGCGCATGAGTCCCCCAGCATCAGCAGGCCAGCCTCCTGTTCTTCTGGTTTAGAACCTCCAGTTCTAGTGTATTTACCTAACAACGTACCGCACTTTTTTACCTTCTCTCGGCGATCATTCCGCGAAGTTTTCAGAACATTTTTGCATCACTTAACGCGTTTTGACAGATTTGGTATCACAACCGGGTTCGTCGCCCTCTTCGAATACAAACAGCACACCCAGTGAGATGTTGCTAGAGTATCAACCCGCCTCTCTGGAGCCGTAATGTGAAGATTTGGAGAATGCAGGTCGATGGTTAGTCTGCATTTGCATCAGGTTGCCCGTCGCGCCTCTGTGCGATGGCAGCACTTGTTTCTAGTCCTATTCACCCTCACGAGAATCTTGGAGGGCGTCGCGATTCCCATAAATCCTCCCTTTCAGGAGCGGTGTTTACTCCCTGACTCATTCTTCATCCCTGGGAGATAGTGGCCATAGGGCAAGCTCCATTCTCTTGTGGGTGGACGCTGACTACCGCCAGTTTTCATTGGAATTGGTGTAGGAGAGTGCCAAAGCGTCTTCCATCGTGTGCCGCCATCCTGCCCACCTTTGGCACGAGAAGATAGCATGAAGGGCATCATACACCATTGCCCTGCGGTACAGGCAGTTTAGGCTTGCAGGCTTACCAATGCAGCTACTCCCTGAATACTCCACGCCCTGAGAGGAACTAGGTAAGGTCGAAATCCACCTCATTCGATGGACATTCCAGTTTTGTGCCTGACCTATGGACCAAGTGCTGGAATCAGCTGCCTAGTCCACCTTCTGGGCTGTGGAATATTTTCGCCACCTCCGCGAAAACCGTTAACAGCACTGTTTCTTTTCTTCAGATAGCCATACTCCAGTTGGGTACAGCTATTTCCACTTGGCTGCCAGAAGGTGGATTGGGACCTTACAGTCAGTGTATCAGTCCCCGTAGAAGTAGCGACAACGCTCATAAGCACCCCGTGGTCCCCTCATATTAGCCACCAGACGGGAAAGAGCCGTTGTTGCTGTAGAAGCTTTATCTGCTACTTGCCGGATGTGGAACCCAAACGACCTTTTGGCGTCGACCATCAGGTTCAACTATCTGACTGCTTTCCATGTTTGTAGCTCGTGATCGTCACCAGGACTATCTCCGGATACAGCAGGGCGAGGGACAGACAATGAGCTCCCATCCACTCCCTCACCTGTCGCATTACTCGTTTCCACTTTATTTGGACAAAGGAATAGCAGCCAATTAAGTTGGGTCATTGGTCAGGAAGACATAGCCAGCAATCTTCATGTAAGCCTAGACTCGCCGCGATTCCCCATAATAGCGTTTTTCTTTAGTCGAGTCAGTTCTAGAAGCAACAACAATTCGAGCGCAGCTGCGCACACAACGTTTTCTTATCCACAGTTAAAAGCGGTGGGCATTGTACAACATTGTACCACCCAACTTCCCAAAATCAAGATCCCTGCGAACTAGGTCGTCCTCCCGAGTGTTCCTTCGCTCGAAGAAAAGTTGATTTTATCTCCCGGTGAGAACGTTCTCACGTGCCGCAACGAGCAAACTCTGAGATGACGGATTATGATGGGGGGGAGGGTGTACGACGAAATCCGGCTTCCCTGAAGTGTTGTTGGAACGGAATTGGGAAGCTATATTTCGTAAACGATACTTTGGAAACACGCTTAGGTGAAGCTGCCGCGGAGGCTATGAGAGTTTGTCGAGCGAGGCCCTAAAATGACGAATCCGCCTGTGAACCGTGTTTTGCCCAAGAAAATAAGGCTTTTAATCATTTTCCGACGCGGCAGAGTCACACAAAGTAAGGAGGGATGTTATTTTATCGGCCGAACGAAATTCTCTTCGCACCTTCGCGTTTCAAAAAGCCCCTCAATAACGAAAAACGCCATTTGAGAAAATTGCCTGCCTGCTGTCGCCATTGTAAGAAAACGGCAGAACGTCCAACATGCCAGAACAAGGGTTTGAATGAGATCAGTTCAAAACTAACTATAGTTATCACAGTGTGTTGGGTGCACCAGAGGGCGAAAGTTGAAGATTAAAAATAATTAATAAAAGAAACTAGGTGAGCGTGAGGAGGACTGTATTAAATTCAATGAGGTGAGTAGAGTTTGTGTACAAAATGGCACCACAAGGGGACGACCCAAATGCGTGAACTGGCGAGGGAAACTGTATAGGGAGGAGATAGCGAACTGCGCCCATACGACATATCCCACTTCTGACGCCTATTGTAAAAGAATTGACACCAAGTCAGGCGATTCGCCAATATTTTAGATCGTTAACAGTTACAACAAATCCAAATTAACAACCAGACCTGTGACTCTTCTTAATACACTTTCCCTGGAAGTATTACAGATAGTTAAGAAGCCACAGCTGGAGTGACAAGTTTCAACTGCGGGTCCCCGACATCACCATATACCGATAAGATAGTAACAGCAACATCCCCGACGATGTGACAGAGCCGACGTCACCTGCTCCCGAGTCCAACGAACCTCACCAATTCCAGCTGCCTACTCGTTCGAGTTGACTTCAAAAACCAACTCCGAGGTTGCCGGTATCATGCCCCCCCCCCCCGACGGACTGTGCAATCGGCAGATGCCGGCTGGAGACCTCTCAACCATGTGCCGGCCACAGATGGAGCAAACGTCTCGGGGTCTGCGTCAAATGGAACGACGAAGTCAGTTTTCGGTCATGCAGCGTTGCAAACAGACGAGACTATTTTTACTCCCTTCGGGCGAGGAATGGCAAGAGTACCAGCGAAGTTGGGAATGAATTGCGTTGAATACACTCCATTCTGCATTTTTAGGCATCTAGGCAAAATTGGACTAAGTTCGTAGGAGTAAAGTAATTTTTTTTTCTCCTTCCGAGCGACTGGCCAACCAGCCAGTAATCACTTATTGGGGATATTGCGTTTCCTATTGATCATCCTGTATCAATTACCAACGCGATACCGTCAGCTCGTCGGCTTTTAACGACGACCTCACCTGTTCGTTACAGCACGCGAACCACTCCCTGTATTACCCTTCCACTTTCATTAGATCGAAAATAGTATTTGCAATTTCAGGTTGATCAAGCACGCTACCCCGTCGTCGATCAGAATTTTTCGTCGATCAGAATTTTTCGTCGACCGAAGGTCAATAATTCTTCGTTCCGGGCTAATATTTTATGGAAAAGGGACCAATTTTGCTTCTTTTTTTTTTTTTGAAAAACTGGTCGAGACTAGGGATTTTCTGAGTGTTGTTTGGTTTTGTTCCAAAGGGATTAGGATTAGCTTCGAGGTTGAGCCACACCTGGAGAGTTGAAGCGTTGTGAGCGTAGTTCCGAAAGGAAATGGGGTTTCGATGACTAAAAGACACTTACCGCATGAATATGACATTCACATTGCTACATGGTACATTTTCGTGGTTAATTTTAATTTTGTGTAAATTGTGTCAACCTTGATATTTCTCACATTCGTCAGAAACAGAGTATTTTGTAGTGTTGCACACTATCTCGCTTATTAGTATTTTCACCGAACGTACCACCTTAATAAAGTTACGCACAGAAACGTAAGTGGTTGATAAGACAGCCAAACTGTGTTTTGGGAGGGAAATTACTGTTTTGAAATTGTCGGGTAAAAACTACGGGAAATGGTACTGGTTGGGCTACTGTAAGAATTGTCCCGTTAAGAGGGGCTGAGTCCACTGTGCCGCTCTAATGGTGAGAAAATATAACGAACACTCGTGAGCAGACGGTCGAGCACAGTGTCAGGATGCCATGGTGGTGGGTGACGGGCCTCACTCATACCAGGGAGGCAGCTGCGGGCCATACGACTCCGCCAGAGCTGCAGGGCCAATGGCATTTCGCTGTGGCACACATTGAGTTGGGGGGCCTGCTTAGTCCCAGCTGTCGCCGGTACCCATTGCCTCACCCCCCTGGGTTTGGCGGAGGGGGGTGCCTGGTCGGGGATCGAACCAGAGTCCGCTGGTTCTATTCCCGCCTGGCTCGGAAGGCCTCGCGCCCCAACACGCTTGGCCACCGCACCCCCTGCTGATGTGCCTTCTGCAGGCTCAATGGGATGGCGCGTCACCTTCAACGCCATCTGTGAGAGCCTGTCTGGACTTGACCTGGTGGCACCCCACCTTCCCACTAACCCCGCTCCTCAACAGGCATGGGGTGTTGGATGCGAGGCTGCAGTTTTGCAACCAATCCCTTTGGGCGTCCCTCACGTCTTATTCGCCTGCCCTGTCTACATCAAACTCCGCCCCCCGAGCACGGCTCCCAGGGAGTGACGATGCCGCATCCCTTTTCACCAACCTGACCAACCAAGATCAGCCATTCCCCGCTTGTCCGCTTTTACTCAAGCTTGGGCTAACTGGCGCAAAGATCGGAGGCAAGGGAGCCACAGCCCAAACCCGCGCAATAAATAGCTACCGCAGACTACCCAGGGTGTGCTTCCATCCATGAGGCATAGCACCGTGCAGGTTGAGACTGCAGATGCAAAACACCCCCCCCCCCCGACCAATGAGACGGTAGGCCAGTAATGGCCTGGCCCTGCACGCCCAATAGGTAATTGTTTCTTGCAAAATGTGAAGAAGTGAACTTGAGGGAATGCAAAAATTAGCGGGGAAACCGTAGAAGACTGTGATGTTCGTAGTTACACAGACTGATAGAGGAACACGTGAAAACACTTGAGATTACGGTGAAGAAAATTCAGAATGACTGGGGGAATGCAGACGCGACACGTTGCACTGTGTGGATACACAAGGTTAAATTCAGAAGAGAGCCAGGTTAGTCGGACTGACATAGCGCACGGGGAACGAGAGGGCTCTTGAAACAAGAATGAATAAGTCCATACATACCTGAAGTATGTCACAGGGAAATCCCCGCGTTTCTGGGACCGCGTGGGGCAAAACCCCGGATCACTGACCGAAGTTTTCAGGGTTTTAACCCAGAACAGTAATAATTTAAAAAATTAGGGTAAAACTTAAAATTTTCCTTAATTTTCCCCCAAATTGATCACTTTACGTGTGAACCCATCTAAAATGATAACAGCCACACCAGGTACTACAAAAAACGCCAGTAATTTGAATTCCAGAATTGCCATGGTACTTTTAACTACTTTTTGTGAAAAAGCTTTCCGAGGGATTTATGAAGAGAAAACTGTGCTAAAATACATGAGCATGTATTGATATTTTACTGCGCTGCTCTCATCATTTTCCGACGAATGACAATTTTATGGTAGTGCAGTGCCATTTGAAACTGTCAATACCAAAAATTTAATCGAAATTATTTTTGAGAAAAAAATATTTGGTGCTGCGATTAATATATTGCGATAGCTTGTCTTGGACCGATTTTGTTCATACCCTTGTTTTAGCGTGCTCATGTTATTCTGCAGGTCAACTATCAAACTGTTATTCCTTCACCCTTACCCGAAAACAGTTTCGAAATTCGTGTGTCGAGTGGCGGCTAAAGTAGTGCAAAATGGTTTTAAAAAAAGCGATACGTTCGACTTAATGAAATGAACCTGCAAAGAAGTATTATACTTCAGGGCGAAGTTGTCAAGAGGGATCGGCTCCACTCGAGTCCTGAACAGGACGGGTATGACTCACCAGGTGACTTCACGTCTATTTAGAAGCCCTCCCATAAACTTGAGCCTATCTCCGGGTGAAACGATCAGTTATCACGTTACTGTACCTGTACGTATCTTACGACGTTTCCTCAAAGCTCGCACAAAATTCTCCCTCTCAGCGTCAATTATCCGTGTCAAACGACAAGACGGTTGGAACTCTGTGGAGAGAACTATTGGCAGCACTATTCATCATTGGCGTTCAATTTCAGCTCGAAATGGCGTTGTAGCAGTGCGGGCACTTCTGCGCCACATCTATTACTCTTTGGGTAGCGGAATGTAAATTTGTTAGAATTTGAGCACTTGCCCATAATGGGAAGTCGTTTCAGGCCTTCTCCAAACGAGTCAACCCTTCCTGACCTGAAAGCCTTTTGTTTGTAGCCGCGGGAAAATGCTGTCAGCCCAAGCTGATGCCCGGTTTTCCTCTTTGGGCTTTCCAAAATATCCACTTCCCACCCCTCAATTCACTTCCCCAGCTCTCTTTCCAACAGTCAGTCGTCTTCCAGTTCTTGCGACCGACATGTCTGTTTCCTTATTTGATGACTGTACCTAAACCTTCGACGAGGGTTATATCAGTCATAGAAGTTACGGTTTCGCTAATATGCAAGAGGCCGGCCCCTGCAGCATCCACCGAACTCAGACCTGTGGAGGTACGGCAGGTCTCCCGGTAGAGAGCTGCTGCCTGTGTGTGACCGCGCGGAGGTGACTACCTGAGGAATCCCGTACCATCTGGGAGGAGTTCATAATCTGGTTTCCCACCTGATCTAACTGTGTACTTGAGTGGCAAGTTTCAAAAGGACAGATCAACTATGACCACGTTTCTTAGCCATCGCCTTCTTTGCAAATTCTGCAAAATGGCTAAAGGCTAGCTTTGTAGCAATCAAAGCTGCTAAGTTCGTTTGTCCTCCCAACAACCGTCGCTCACTGAGCACATGGTTTCTTGTTTCCTCCGCACTGGAGGCACAAGACGTGCATAATGGAGAGTTTTTCTGAGAAAAGAAGTGGAGCCGTGCATTGAAGTCACCATGTCCCGTGAGGAACTGGCTTGTCCAGTGGTCTGGCTCAACCCATTTTCTTGAAAGACGTTCACGGATGTTGGGGAAGAACTCATACGTATCACGTCCCTTTGACGAGGATTCCCATCTTGCTTGCCATTTCTCTAGAGCCCATTCGTCGATGGCGGCAAGTTTCTATTCTGTGGTGAGTTCCGCACGGAGTTCAGCCCAAAGCGGGGGAAGCTCCTGTTTCACTCTCCACTTGTCAACCGTGCACTCAATGGCCAGGTCAACTAGTAACTGACCAGTGATCACCTGGAGTGCTTCTGTTGATGCAGTCTTATATATAGGCCTTGGTGATCCACAGGAGCTCTCTGAGATTGGGCCAATACTCTCTTTTGATTGACTGTAAGTTTGCTACCCCAGACAACGGGGCAGTAGCCAATCACGCCTAGATAGATGGCCTTATACATGAGGATAGTGTCCTGGTAACAAACACCCCAAGTGGCCTTAGTAATTGCACGCAGTGAGGCAAACCTTGCAATGGTAGTGCCTTTAAGGGACTGGAGATGTTGGTTGAAGCCCCACCTCTCACCGATATTCACTCCTAAATACTTGACGTGCTTTTCAAGAAGGAGCCTGTGGCCGCCAAAGCGTATTGAGGGTGGATTATTCACTTTCCCTTTCAAGAGGATTAGCTGGGTTTTTTCCTCAGCCACCTGCATCTTGACATGCTCGCACCATTGGGTTTTTTCTTGCGACCTACACTCATCTATCAATTCTCGTGCAACTCTACTGACTCTCACCACCAGTTCATGTATTCAGACAACCCAGTGATTGTGTAATCAAAGCTCTATCGTGTTTAGCAAGTGTATCAATACAGTTCGTTAAATTCGTGAGTATATTTCTCTCCCTTTTCGTTCACCCAACAACATTAGTCCACTGACTCCTCGACGTGGCTTCAAATCACGGCTAGTCTAACAACGTTTCACAGTTATCTCGGTTAGCGTGGTGGGAACGAAATAGGTCAGCATTGATCAGACATATCAAGATGCCGTTTTGGTGAAAATTGCCCTTAAACCCTCCTGTTCAGTAACTGAACGTTGACTGCCATGTTTGACAAAACCGGCACTCGTACGATTGCGCTTTAAAAGCTCGAGATACAGTACGAAATGTCCTGGAAATCCGAGTCGTTCGCGCGCGTCAGCGTTAAAAAATAAATTTCTACGCCCGAAGAGCAGCTTCCCTCGGGGAAACCGTTTCCATTTCGAGAGTATTCCGTATAAGTTCAAAACCGAGAGAACAGGGCGAGAAAGCTCGAGGGACGGGTCCCGCCGGGAGTTTACCAGCCGGAAATTCATTAGCACGTGAAAAGTCACCGGAGTGGGACGGATAACTTCCTGCCGCCGTCAGGAGTCGGATAGGAGTTTCCCGGCGGAGAGCCTCGAATAGTTCCATTGTTGAATTTAGAAAACTAAACCGCAGCTCGGGGTCAAGAGTGAACTGATGTTTGGGTTGACTGCCAGTGAAAGGGGGCCCAGGCCAATTCGACCAAAACCCCGACACGTTTTTTGTTTCTTCACAGACTTTGGATCGATAGTCGTAATGACTGTTCATGAACACTCAGTCGTTGCGGATCGATAGTCATCATCGTTGACCCATAATTGCTCTTATTTGAACAGCGGGGCAGTTAGTCAAAGAAATATCTGGAGCAACACTTTCCATAGCTCCAATCCGTTTTTCACTCTTGGTAGAACTGAACGTTCTTGAATTGATTAGGCCATCCCTATGTATGCTGCGACCTGAGGCCACACGAGACAGAGTCCCTTTGTCACAGCAACCATGCATGGGCTTGTTGTAACGCCATCCCTTACTTAATAGAAGACGAACATACCATCCCTCGTCAGGAACCTGAGTATGTCCTTTGCAGCAGATTCCGCTATGATTTGGGGTTCGCTGAGCACCTGGGAGAAGTATTCGAAGCGCCTGGCTGCCAAGGCAGGGCTACGGCATAAGATGTGCTACGTCGTTTCGTCCTCCTCACTGCGAACTGCCTCTGAAATGCCCATCTTGTTGAGGTGACATCTAAGTGGGCAGTGTCCAGTGAGGACTCTTAGATCCTGTGTGGAGAATGTCAGCATTGCCTCCGCCCTTGAACGAGAAGGCATAATGAGACATTTCGCCTGTCTTAGTCGTGGGTGGCGATGCCAATGGGCGCCTGTGTCTCCCATCGATCGAACGAACTACCTGGCGATTCAGCTCTGGCCCAATGAGTGGGGATTCTGTACCCCTTTTCGCAAGGCAGTCTGCATTTTCATTGCCCCCGTGTCCCCTATGAGCCGATACCCAGATAAGGGAAAGCCAATTATGGGCACTAAGTAGTTAGACCGCTTGAAGACACTTCCATGTCAGCATGGATCTGAAGGTGTAGGCTGCAATAGCCTTTAAGGCGGCCAGACTGGCCGAGACTATGTAGATCCACTTGCCCTTGAGCCCTTTGTTCAGGATCTCTGCTGTGCAGATCTTTATGGCTAGAATTTCCGCTTGATATGTCGTGGCATACTCTCCAAGCCGCTTGACAACACTGAAATTGGTTCCTACAATGTCCACTCCAGCTCTGCCCCCCTTCACAGAACCGTCAATGTACCATAGCAATACGCCCACTTCAGTCTGGAACGACCCTCTCTCCCACCGTTCCTGTGAGTGAACGCTGACGCCGAATGACAACTGGAAGTTCTTCCACTCCGGCATAATGTCAGTAGCAAGAACTGCTGCCTCTTATAGTTTGAACTGCCTAATCGTTCCTTGGGGGCTCGCCTTAGCTGTGGCAGAAGCAGTACCTGTCAGCAAAAGCCACACCCTCCCAGCTGTGCAGTCCTTCGAATGTATATATGTGTTCAAAAGGACTTCTATTGCAGCAGTGTGGCAAGTATCCATTGCCTTTGTAATAGCAAAGCAACCCTGTCGCTGCAGTTTCTGGAGCTTCCCCTGAACTAGTCACCTTCCACCTCACGTGAAGACATACATGACAACGGGTCTTATTATTCCCTCGTAAGCCCCCTCCATTACTGACCCCATAGTTTGCTACACAACCTGTAGCATGCCCACAGAGCTGTGGTTGCTTTGTGCAGAGCATATCTCACAAGAGAGTTCCGTGTGAGTTGTTTATCTAGTATCACCCCCAGGTACTTTACCTCTGCCATCAACTGGAGTCTTGCTCCTTGCGTAATGGGTGGTTCTATTTCCAGGTTCCATCGTTTAGTAAACGAGACTGCGGTGGTTTTGGATGGATTAATATAATGTCCTTCCTTGTAGCATTCCATCTTTGGCCATAATAAGCATGGGGTTCCTTGGGTGGACATTGCAGTTTTGGAACTCCCATGCCTTGAAATGTAATACGCCAAATATTGTTGTAAACAGGTAGTTATATGCGAAAAATGGTTTAAAAATTAACGAAAACACAATTTCGGCAGTTTTATCGCAATTAGACCGTGTTGGGTATCATTTTCTAGGTATATTTAGATGCTACGTCGAATGGAACGAGTACCAGAGGTGCACGACTGCGTCTAGACCGAAAACAGTGTTTCACAGAAATTATAGTGAGGCAAAGTCTAATTATTGAAAGAACTCGATGAGACATTACAGCGAAAGAAACTTTGCACTCTCGTGTCAGTCCAACCACCTGTTGGCTCGACATGCCAATCGCCTACAGGCGCCCACAGGGGTCGGAATGTGTAATTGTTCATCGTTTCGTAGTAGTCAAGTCATGTTTCATATCATTTACTAGTATTTTTCGATGCTGAATGGAACGGGATGGGTCTCGGAGGTGTGAGAATACGTCAAGCTGTGCTAGAGAATAATAAACCGTTGTCATAATTGGCAGCGTTTGTCCTTCTAACATACTGCTGTACAGGCGCATGACGATTTCGACAAGAAAACATTCCACAAGCGACATAAGAGAAAAACTCAATTGCCTATACTGCGTAGTTTGAAATTTATTTCACGCTCTGTGGGAGCTCTCGCGTATGCCAAAGCACAAAATTCACCTAAATATTGAAGTGGCTCTGAGAAATATCCTTTCTAGACATAGTTCTCGGCGTAGTACGAGCATCAGTTCGAGAGAAGCCGAACTACTATTAAAGCCGAGTTCCTTCTCGTAACCGAACGGTAGACAAAGAGAATACACGATACATATTATAAGTTCGGGTAAGCGCTAGACCAACGGACCGGTAAATTATACGCTCTAATGAAGGTTGAAGGCGGTTTTGCATTCTCTCGAGGACAGTTAACCGTTACCCGGAGGGGTTTTGGAAGACCTCCGGGTGTAGAATGATACGTACTTCCGAACGGCAATTTCCAACAGTATCCTCAGTTGTACCTTTGAAAATGAGTCGTACTCGTTTTATTTCACTTAGCCCCCCCCCCTCCACCACAATCACGCTCGGGCGTTATGAAATAAACAGCGGACGAGAGAAGAGTTTCCCGAATGAGAATCCCGAACGTCCTTCATACCCAACAACCTCGAATTGAGCAAGAATAATAAAAAGCCGAGAAACGAGAATTATTTGTCCCCAAAACGGGCTTAATTTTCGTCGGAAGAGAAAGCTAATGACAAGGCCCGTTGTCGACAGACAAATGTCAAGTTAAAACGTAATGAAGCGAAATTATTCGCGGGAAAACAGGCCTCGGAGAGGGGGCCTCCTTTCCCTGGGAATGTTCAACTGTTACGAGGTTAAATCGTATTTTCAAAACAACCTACCGCGGGACGGAAACTGCAAGAATGGGAAAACTGGATTGTAAGGAATTAAGCGCTACGGGAACAATGAAGCGTTTTAAGTTTTATTGGGATGTGAGGAAACTCAAAAGTTCCCAACGACATCACCCTCCAGCGACTGCTTGTTAACAAGATTTTCTGAACGACGACGCGCCACTAAATAAATTTTCTCAAAGTTGTCAGTCCCCTAAAGAGTTTTTTTCTACGTTTTCATTGAAATATGACGCTTTTTCCACTTAGTTCATTTGAACTCGGTCAAACATCACTTCACGGCGGCAGAAAGCGGTAGTGCTCAATGCACCTCAATTTATTGTGCTGCTCGTAATCATTCCCGCACCATTATTGACCAATTAGTACACAGAGAATTAATTAGGCTGTGAACACGATTTTTTTGAAGAGGATAGTAATCACTTTTGCAGAGTTATTGGGTAAAAACGTTTAGAACTGGTAGTAAGCGAAACAGAGGTACTATTCCGGAATTTCTGGAGTGACTCCCGTACATGTTATGAGGGTTTTTGAAAGCACACCCAAGAGGTATTGGATTGGACTACTACAATATATTTTTTGACCATTGTAGTAACATATCAACGGAGTTTATAAGGAAAAAACCGCGCTAAAATCGCGCTTGGTAATTTATTGTGCTGCTCTCGTCACATTCCCACGAATAGGAATTTTATGGTATAGTTGACTTATTGGGAGCTATCAATTTAGAAAAATTAAATTAAAAACGTTAAAGCTGTTTTTGAGAAAAACAAATTTGGTGTGTTGATCACTATGATAACTATAGTCAACTTTCCGTGAATTTTGGAAAATAAAGGAAAAAAAACTAAACTTACCACTCGAGTGCAGAGACAGGGTGAGCTTCGAGCTACGAAAAAATTAAGCAAGGAAGGGAAAGGAGAGAGAAAAGAATGAGAGGAGTTTTGCAGTTCTATACTGATGCAAGGGCGACCACGAACTCAATTTCAAATTTATCAAATCGGAGATGTTGGACAGGGTCGAAACGGACACGGGCGCGTTTTCAGAGAAACTACTTCCGGGTGGTTTCGAAAGAGCAGCAGGTTAACCTCCGCGAATACGGAGCTATTAACAATTAACAGGCAGAGGCCATCTTCGGATGTCATTGCAAGTAGTCTTTAGAAGGGCAAGCCCGCGAGACGCTAATGTCGCGCGAACATTTTCCCCCATCTTGGAACGACTGGCCTGACTTCCAGCAGCATGAATGGCCACTGGAAACGCCCTACTCATCTTCCTATGTGTAACAATGAACAATCAACAACAACAACAACAATCGTAACAATAAACTGATTGGGGATAAGCTACTGCGCGGGAAGCACGCATAGCTTCACCACTGGGTGTGTCAGTAGGCTACGCCCAACCCGAACTTGGGCGACTCGTGAGACAACATCTTTGCCGGGAAGCACTTGTTCCACTATGGCGAGAGGCCATTTGAGGGGTGGAGCGTTCTCTCGCTTTATGGCGACTACACGGCCAACAGCAATAGCAGGTATATCCTGACCCCACTTAGCACGCTACTGGTGTGTGCGCAAGTATTCTTGGCTCCAACGCTGCCAATAGTGCTGCACAAGCCAATTAACCCTTTCCAGGTGTTCCAGTCGTTACTTTTAAAACAACTCTGATTTGGAAGCCGCACTTCAGAAATTTTATAAAACATGGAAAAATAGCGAAAAGATTAATTGAGAAACATTCAGGCACGAAACAAGAAACCACATACTGTCTGTTGTAGTTCCAATGAGAGGCAGTTGTTCGAAGAGCAGCCAAACCTACCTCCATTGAATGCTACTGAGCAAGCTTACAACCGTTTTGCCCAGTTTGTGCAAATAATCGTGGTCACAGTCGATCTATCACTTCGAAACTTGACACCCAAATGGTACGGGATTCTCCTGAGTCATACTCCCCTATAGTGGCGCACGGGAAACGGTTTTCCATCGGGAGACTGACAAAATGACAACCTGCTGTACTCACACAGGGTCTAGGTTCGATGGATGCTGACTAGTGGCCGGCCTTGAGCATGATAGCGAAACCACAACCTCCGTGATAGTCGACTGATATACACCTCCGTTCAAAACATAATGGCCGCTCAATCCATGGCCGCAGTTCTTTGTTGAGCACCTAAAAGCTTTGTCTCAAGTATTAAAGCAATTGAGTTAGATCCGCCCGTAGAAAAATTGCTAAAGTTAACGTATGTGTTAGGCGAGCCCCTCTCCTCTGGCTAGTGAGCTACTGTGGGCGAGCGCTTTCGATGTAAAGACAATAATTAAGTCAACTTACTGGCCATCGATGCCTTTACATCGAAAGCGCTCGCCCATAGTATCTTACCAGCCAGAAGAGACGGACTCGCCTAGCAGGTACGGTACTTTTAGCTTTGTCCCAACGTTCGCAAACGCACGTCTTCATGAGAAGGGACGGTGGTATTCACCTCTTCTTCAGAACTTCTCTTTTATTTTTGTTAAAGGCAACACTCAACACTCCTCAGAACGGAAATCCCGAAGATTATCGCAAATACTTTGACAGGCATTGTGCGTGACCTAGTTCCTGAAACAAGAGGAATTTTTTCTAAGGCCGGTCTTAAACTGTGATCGCCCTAGACAGCGAGACTTCTGAGCAAACAAATACTAAGCACCAAGAGAGCCACAATCTAAATTATCGACGCTAGTAAATAAAATAGCGTCCTCCTCCACTTGCAGAGTGTTTCCACATCGCATAATTACAACATAACGCTCCAAACGAGAAAACTCAACGCCAATTTCCGAACTCCCACTCTCACGTTCATCTAGAAAGTGAAATTGTTATTCCAACAAGCAGAAGGAACTAAATGCCACGACTCAAGAGGAGGGAGTCGTTCGAGTTTACTCACCTTGACCTACAACACCCTCCTTCGACTTTCAAGAACGTAAATGGCAGCCCATCCTGACCAAGTAGATTCAACTTACGCCCCTCAATAGGTTAACTTGACGATTACCGACACCCGAGAGCTGTATTGAAAAACGAGACTGAAACGTGGAAAAACGCGATAACCCGCATTTCCGCGAAACGTGCTGTCGTTTGATAAATGATCTTTGCCAACGAGGGAGCGAATAAAAAGCCAGATTTGACGTTTGTTGACAAGACCTGGGTCAGACTTGTAAAATTTCACGCTTACTCCCGTCAGGAGGGACAATGGGGCAGATTGCGCAGAAGAATAATGAGAAAAATAAAACAAAATTGAGCGAGTTATTGCAGCTAAGCAACGAAGATTGCTTGGCAACTGGAGCAAAGGACGACGAACCCGTTATATTTAGATTTAACGCCATTGTTAAAGAGTTCAGGGGATCCCTGGAGGAGAACGAGATTAGGAAACAGTCACTTGATAGGCGTTGTAATTACTAAACCGTTTGTGGGAAGAGGAAGACCTTCGTAGGCTCTCGAGTGGGGAGGGCTGGGGGAGGTCTGCACTTGGAATCCAGGATTACTTCACCGACTCTTTCATTATTCTTCATCCAAGACACTCGAGAGACGAAGTGGGGGAACTCCTTGCTACGAACGAGCTTAAAATTTAAATTAAAACTCATCGCGCAACGCGCGCAGAACCTCCGTTCAGCAAGAGAGGCACAATTAGACAATTATTTGCTTATTCATCGAAATTTTATTAATTGAAAAATAATAGAAAGCATTCCCCATGCGAGCCAAAGCGCAGTTTATAATCTTTTCGAACTAATGTAATAATAACTAATATTTTCTGCTGTGAGAGTTTTTAAAGCGGCAATGAAACAACGCAAACACTCGGATTGAAATTTAAAAACGCTCGCTAATCAAGCACGATACGTTGATAGGCAGCAGATTTGTGCTCAGAAATAAGCATTATCCCGACGGCACTGTCAGTAGGCGAAAGTCTCGGTTCGTGCATCAGTCTCCTCAATAGCGATCCTGAAATTTTCGAAACTGGGCGGCAGACTGTACAGCATCAAGATTGCGAGTAGGCTTGGATCGACGTTCACGTCCATGGCAGCCAACTTGTCGACACAGTCAAAATAGTTGCTCAGACGTTCGCGTACGTCGTCACCTTCGCTCATCTTTTGAAAGAGTTAGACTCTTCAGCAACGTGGCCTTACGAGCTGGCCCTTTCGACTGGAACGTTTCTTCGAGTTTCAGCCAAATCTCGCGCGATGTTCTGCAGTTTTTGATCAATTTCAGTTGAGTGGGGCCGATTGACAGGATCAGGTCAGACATGGCCTTTTCATCCTTGGTTACCCAATCTGCAATATCGGCTTGACGGTGGCGCCACTGACAATATATAAAATTTAATCAAGCGTCGTTTTTCACCAAAATGGCGCGCATTTGCATTTTCCAGGTGTCATAATTTTTACGCCCCAATGCCTCAATGCGTACCATACCACTTGAACTCATTATTTTTATTTTCAATCACGAGTTATCGTCCGAAACACCGATGACTCGAAGCACCAATCGTGTCGCGCATTATAGTACGGAACACAGACGATTTTTCACTTAGTTACGCCGCGTGTTATTATCCGAAACACTCACGAATTGGCTTCTCACTTTTCGATGAGTTCACACACGATTTCCCAGAAAGACACGCTTTTTGTCGTTGGAATGATTTTTGAGAACAAATGGCGCTGGCGCATTCGCGTTCTTTCTCGTGTCGACCCGATCTCACGATTTTCGCTTTCAACTGCGTTAACTTGCGTTATATGCCTGGGCCCATAACCTGTTAGAGTTTTTAAAGCGGCAATGAAACAACGCAAACACTCGGATTGAAATTTAAAAACGCTCGTTTACCAAAACACGGGAACAAAAGCAAAAATTGCCTGAAGGGCGATGCCAAAAAAAAAAAAAAATGAACAGACAAAATGGCGTCGGTCATATGGTTCCAAGATGGTGGGCGTACGTCGGCAAGACCCAATGTAGCCAACATCTGCAGTAAAAGCCTATCTGAATATAGTGAAAATGATGGAGTGTCTTCTAGTAACCTATACCCCCATTTAGTCTCCGTGAATTATTCCAGTAACCGCCAGTTGAACTTGGATGTTGGCCAAAGTATCTCAGAAAATGAGATTTGGTACGAATCCATGGAAGATCCAGGGGGTCTCTCTCTCTCTTGGTATATTATACAAACGGATTGGTGAGGGGTGGCCTAGCAGGTGCAAGAGTTTATGGGCCGGGGATCCGGACAATGACTGGGTGGGCTGGCTACAGTTTTTCTAAGCAGAGCGGTGCGCGCAGGTGTAGGATATACATAATGTCGAACAGTCAGGCTGCACTTAAGGCCCTGGCTTCCTATTCCGTCGCGTCGGGGCTGGTTTGGGAATGCCTGACTGGCCTGGAGACCTTGGTAAAGGAAAACACAGGTTGGGTGCCAGGTCATACAGGAATAGAAGGGAACGAGGAGGTCGACAAACTGGCGAGAAAAGGATCTACGCTTCTCCCGGTGAGACCTGAGCCCTTCGTAAGGACCCCCAAGAGCCATTTGATCATGGAAGTTGGTAAGTGGGAGGAGAAGCGCAGGGCTGCCTATTGGCAGAATGTGCCTGGTCAAAGGCAGTCAAGGGTGTTTATCCAACTCTCCTGGGAGAGAACAAGAGATTGTTTGATTGACCAGGGGAAATTAGGGCTACAGAGCCCTCTCTACCATTTCCCCTGGAACCCAAATACAAGCAATTCCTCGTAGCGTTAAACACTGACATGTATACAGGCTACCATACAACGTAACTCTCTAGTTGGTATGTTTTTCCCCCCTGTGCGCAAGAACTACCAATAATCCTATTTATCATTTAACACAGTCACACCAAAATAAATTACACTCACACTGACACTCCAATAGTCTCTATCAAGGGCCCGAGGTCACAGGACCTGTAGATTCGCAAGGGTAGAGATAATCTCAGTCTGGCGATAGATAATGTACAAATGGTATACGTCCCGTTCACAGGTTCACTAAGGCGTCACCTGAGCATGATTGGTAGGTCAGAGGTACACAATTTCAGATTCAGCAGGGTGGAGCTGGAGTCAGCGGAGCATATACTGTGTACGCGTGAGGGGCTGGCTGCAGTGCGCCTCAGAGTGCTTGAAGTTCGTCAGCTGGAGCCAGAGAAGGTTGCAGGGATGGACTTCAAGGCTGTCTTGCGTTGTGCGCGAGAATGGTGAGAGCGTCGCATCAGAGAATACCAGCTCCACTGGATGGCTCATGTACTCCCACACAATAGGCCCAGTTGTCACCTCCACCCCCACCACCAATCAGGTACCCCAGTTTTCCCTCGGTGCTGGGAGGTTTTTTTGTAGTAAATTTTACGCCTTATCTATAAAATGGACGAAATAAATTCATTCCTTCATTAAAAATGCAACCTTCGAAGCGTGATATGTGAACAATTTCATTTTGCTAAAGTACGATGCATCGACAGATTAGTCAATTGAAATACTTTCGAACGCTGAAAAGAATTAAAAGTTCGAATTAAGTCGAACCAAAACTCATACTACACTGGCTGGATGTATGAAAGCACAATGGCGGGGCTGCAAGAATCAAGTCTTCCCACGAATCACACTCACCGGCCGTATAGTCGGCAAAGAGACGCTAATTAGCATAACTGGTCTACGAAAATCAACGAAAAATAGCGCGAGACCCTCCAAGACTGTTCAAACTCTTCACATATTTTATATTAACTCATTTCGAACAATGCGTACACGCGGCTTCCGTAAAAAAACCCGGTTCACTTAATTACTAATTGTTCCAAGTTTCATCCCGTAACATTAATCTTCATTATCAATCCTCTCGACACTCAAACTCGCGCCAAAACTGTGAAAGTTTAGAGAAAGTTAGCTTTTCTTTTAATCGGGTCAAAGTGTTTGAAGTAATTCCCGGTAGATCCTCGAATGGGGGAAAAAAAGTGTGGCTTTCAAGAAGTGGGAAGTTCTACTAGATACGGGTTTAGCTCCGAGCACCCACTCGACAGTTTTGCGCTATAGTAGAGTAGGCAGTAATTTTTATGCATATGACGTATTGTCGAGTTAAGCACCAACTCCCGCTTTTAGACGACAAAGGAGACAGGGCTGGATCTGCATTGCTAATCTTAGAGACTGCAAATGGATGATGTCAGACAACCTGAGCTGAGGGGGGTCTAATAATCGAAAAAAATAAGGAGAAAACCGTAACAATAAGGAGGAAACGCCTTATTTTGCGGGTTTCGTATTATTTATGAATGCAGACAAACAATACATGAGTTATGTTGTCAGGAGTGTTGACTTAAGAAGTTAAAAATATCTGGCACAACGCACCACACACAACTTCCCTCTCCTCGATAAGCTAAGACGATGCTTTTGGCAGCCCACGACGCTGTGCTGGTCAACAACAACGAGCGTGAAGGAGAAGACGGTAACCGCAGGAGGAGGCTACAATCGCATCAGGGAAGATCGAAAGGCTGATACGGGGCGTGAAAATGTGTCTTTTCATCTTCACATTTTTCCAATTCACTCATTTGAACGAGATTTTTGCTACTTTCCATCCTCTAACTCCGCACGCCTTTCTCGTCATTAAAAAACAAATGGCCCTCCATCTACAGTACTAAGAATCCATGCTGTACCCATCAAGAGAAGAACCCCTTGGGAGGCGGCAAGATGAGTGGGACGCAGCCCAAAAGGTGCGGTGGACAAGGCGCCAGATTCCAGCACTTGGTCCATGGCTCGGGCGAGGTGAATTTCTACCTTACTCAGTTCCTGACAGGACGTGGTGCATTTACGGCTGACTTGCACCAAAATGGATAGCTTGTGAGCCCAAATTGGGATGGTGGAAATGGTGGATGGTGCTTCTCATGCCACGTTCTCGTGCCTAAGGTGGGCAGGCTGGCGGCACACAGTGGAAGACACAGTACGTCAACTCACGCCAGAGGCATTCGTAGGAAAACTGGAGGTGCGTTGCTCAATTTGCCAGGGCAGTGCTCAACCAGAAGAGGATGGAGCTTGCTCATCCAGGGCCAGTACTTCATAGCGATGAAAACAAGGAGAAAACGACTGCTCCTGAACCTCCCAAACTGCAGGCCAAGAAATGGGAGGATGTATGGGAATGGCGGTGCGCTGCAAGATTCTCGTGAGGGTGAAGAGGACAAGAAAGAAGAGCTGCCATCGTAGAGAGGCGTGAGGGCCAGCTGATGCAATGTGCTAAACAGATCTGGGTCGGTGCTCAATACACGTTGTATGGGGCCACTACGTCTAGACCGTCCCTCCAACGTCCCCCTCACCACAAGGAGTCCTCTGAAGATAACCTGTCAGTCCCCTGAATGAAATGTAACTCCCTGCAACACCATCATGCCTTCACGAGCCATACTCCTGTAATAGGAGACCAATGGTGACCAAACCTCGAGGAGGCAACTGACCTAAAGCATAACAACACCCAGCAAGGTTACACTCAACAAAGCTCAGCATGGAAGATTGTGCTGCCGTTTCAACACCCTTGGAACCTAGTCTAGATCTCTATGAGGGAAGTTCTAAGCAAACTGCCATATAGAGAAGCTATCGAAGGCCAGGATTACGTCATGTTTGTCGTTCCGTTGTAGCCAGGTCATGTTTCGTATCGTTTACTGGTATTTTTCGATGCTCAATCCAATGAGATGGGTCTCGGAGGTGTGAGACTACGTCAAGTTGTGCGAGAGAGTAATAAACCGTCGCGTAATAATTTGCAGCGAATACAAGTTAACTGTTGACGTTCATATAATTGATTCTTCCTGTTTTTGTTGCATAAAAAAACAGTTTTCACCAGTGTATCAGTCGTTCACCAAACCATCACCACAATCCCCCCGATGAAAATTCAAAACGCCCCTTTAATCGATAAACAGCGAACAAAACACGCGTCGAACGAGAGAGTCATAACTGTTTCGCAGCACTGACGTTTCACCGAGTGAAGATCGACACGGAGAGCACAAAAGCACCTCCAATAAAGCTAATGAACGCCGTTACAATCGCGGGAATGGAAATAGTAACAGGCGATGGGAGAAAGTATCAATAAAGTCCTCAAACGAGATGGGGGACCCGGGAGAGTTGCCCAGGTTTGATCGAAGGAAAACTATTTCGCTCGAGAGCGGAGACTACAGAACGCGGTTGGCACAAGGGCCGTGTAATTGCCAGCCGTCGGTGGAAGGATTGGAAAAACGAGTCATGAACGTGGATTTCCTTAGAGGTTGCCCTTCGACTCCAACGAGTGCACCTATATTGTTTCATCTCTATGAAACGCGAACAGCTTCGTGTTTCACAATACGACGTTCGGGTTTCTTCCGAGTCAGCAGATTTGTCCGCTGTACGCTACTTGTACATGGAAATGAATTACTAATTAGCCATTGAAAATTGAGGCTTGGCATTTTGCTCGAAAATTGCTCCGGAATAAACTTTCCACGCGTCTACTCATAATAATATGTACAAACGCTTTAGTTCCCTTCAAGAAGATTCTTTATCGCGTATTGTGTTTTAGGTAACGTACGTATTTCCGACGAACGTATAAAAAACACATGTTTAGACGATAGGCGACCGTAGAGGGTCATTTCGCGTTCACAAAGAAGTCGTCAGAAAGCGACCATACGCTCAGCTGGCTTCGTTAAGTGGCTCATAACTATTACGGCACTTGGGATAACTAGCTAACTTTCTGCATCAAATACCGCGTTATCGTCGAGCGACGACGAATAGCCGCATAACGTCCTGTTGGTTGTTCCCTGGATAATTTCAACCGGCGAAACGAAGTGAAAAATCGTCTATCACTTCTTTTAGTTATGCCGGTTATTTTAGGCTGGTAAATACAACAGGACGATGTGGCAGCGCTTGAGCTAACAGCAATAATACTGAAGAAGACTGTTGTTTGTGGTGACGCGAAATTAAGGTAACAAGACAAACAGCTAGAAAGGTTAGATTCCACGAATACGAAACCGTTAACAATGGCCTGTCTTCCGGATGTTGTTACAATTAGACAAGCCCGCGAAACGAGATTTTTCCCCCACCCGGAAAGGACTGGCCAGTAGCGTGGATGGCCACCGAAAATGCTCTAGCGGCTACTTATCCTCCTATATACACCAATGAACGTAACAAGAAGGTGGTTAAGGATAAGTTATCGCATGGGAAGCACGCATAGTTTCATCACTGGAGGAGTTAGAAAACTATATCCTACCCTAACTTGCGAACTTGCTTGGTGACTTGCGAAACACTATATTTTCTGGGAAGACCTTGTTCCACAATGACCAGGGGTGTTGTCGCGCTTTAGGGCTACTACTTGCTCGACAGCAACAGTAGGAACATCCTGACCCCACTTAGTACGCTGCTGGAGTGTGCGTATTGTTGGCTCCAACGTTGTCAATAGTGCAGCACAAGCCAATTACTGCTTTCAAGAGATTCAACAAGTTCGCAAGGATTTCACACAGGGCCTCAGCAGAGAGGTGATCCAGGGTAGAGCCAAAGGTCTAAAACAATGCAGAAGGAGTAGTAGGATCTTCACTACGTACTTGTGTGAGGGATATAGACCCTATCGCCGTCGGCTCTCCTTTCTTGGCGTAAAAGAGCGAGCAATTATATTTGCGAGGCTTGAACTCCTTTTAGCTCATTCTGCTGCTTCACATGCGCTGCGACGTATCAATCAAGCCTCTCCCCAGATCAGAATTTCCTCAGCCAGAAATCAGCTCATCAGATCAGAAAAATCAGCCAGAATTTTCAAGTTCAGTGTTTTCCTCCCTCGCGTGAATATTGTTGGGTAAAGATGAGCGAACCCCTGTTTATTAACCCCCTTGCCCTGATATTGCCCTTCATAATAATCCGAGCAATTAGGTAACTTCAAGTTTGATTTGTTTATTTTATTTCTATATATTCGATTAAATTATTATTTATTCATTTGGTATCTGAGGTGAGTTTAGTGAGTTCTTGTCTATAAAGTGTACAATACCACTGGATACGTCACAAGTGGGGTGGTTCTGGGGAGAGGGCGAGTTCGGCTTTCCAAGAGGCATCCTGTGAAGACGTACTGATTGACCCTCTCCTTTATCAGTGAGAGCTCAAGTTCAATGTTTTCTTTCATCTCGCTTGAGTATTGTTGGATAAAGGTGAGCGAGCAAATTCCTGTTCATTAACCCCTTCTCCCGTTATTGTCTTTATTCAAGAATCTTAGAGCCGAGCAATTAGGTTCTTTGGTTGAATATTGAAAAGATTCAATCTTTTCGATTAAATTTAAAGTGAGTCTCGGTACGTTCTTAATTTCATTCCCTTATTTTCACCGCAATAAGAGTTATTGGTTCATTTATGATCAGAGGTGAGATTTAAGGGTTTGTCTGATTAATTATATTGGGCCCAAACACGAACTACAAGAGTAGAAAACCCTTAACATGAGGTGACGGATTCACAGACCACCCTATACAAAAAAGACTTAGAATCGACCACTGACAACCTTTCACCTCTAGTGGGTTTCCCCAGAGGTACATGACCTCCTCCCCCCTCACCAATGCTCCACTATCCCGTACCTTTCTCTTTGTATATAAAGACCACAACCAACTGACTGACTCCAGTATTGACTTAACGGCCAGACGATGATTGCCTCTAAGACATTAAGAACAGGAGAAATCTTTTTTTTTTTTCTTTAAATTTCCAGCTAATTACAACTTTCCTTCCTGCCCCATAGGGCTAAGTAACAACGTACAGGCACATTGGGGTTCTTCGATTAAGGAGACTTCAAAACTCAACGAAATTCGTTTTTCTTCCCCAAAATCCCGCTTCTAGGTATTTTTAGCAGCTACGTGAAATGGAACAAGTCTCAGAGGCGTATGACTCTTGACTGAAAACAGTGAAATGAATGCGTGCCAAAGTCTGCTAATTGAAAGTATTGGACGATACAGCAAACGTGATCGTTTCATCGTTTGCACTCTCTCCCGTCTCAGGCCAACCAACAGTCAGTTCAACTCGTAACGTCGTGCCAATTGCGTATACATCATTTTAGTCGTTCCGTAGTAGTCAGGTCATGTTTGGTGTCGTTTACTAGTATTTTTCGATGCTGAATCGATTAGGATGGGCGTCGGAGGTGTGAGACGTCAAGCTGCGCAAGAGAATAATAAACCGTAGTGTCATAATTTGTAACGATAGCGAATAATTTTAACTGTCCCCACCTCCTAGTGATCGCCTGCAAATCCATTGTTGCCGTATGTACCAAGGACACGTGACTTAATTGAAAACGCCCGGTAAAATTGAAT
Source organism: Pachypeltis micranthus (assembly GCA_020466155.1). Lineage (NCBI taxonomy): Eukaryota > Metazoa > Arthropoda > Insecta > Hemiptera > Miridae > Pachypeltis > Pachypeltis micranthus. Next base: position 11,306,991 of record CM035780.1, on the reverse strand, counting down.
AGAGAAGTGGCGGGTCAGGTCAGGCAGAACACAGGAGCTAACTGCGTTGAAGCATTTCAGAGCAGCACAACACGGAGGGGGTTTCAATGTTGGTGGCCGAGGTAGGTACCGCAACGTGCCGTACTGCATTCATTCCGGGACAAAAGAGCTTAGTTAGGCGGAAAAATGGTACAGAAAAAAAGTTGGGGAGGGGGGTTTGCCGTTCGCTCGAAAATGGAACAACGGCCCCCGGATGAACGAGTGAATGTAATTGAGAAGAGGCACTCGAGAGAGAAAAAGAGAGGAGATAGGCGTCTTCAGGCGTTGCGGTTCTTTTGGGAGCCAAAAGGAGAACGGCCGTTGCCTGTCTTGTCCCCGGCTGTCACCGCGTCTTGGCTTCTTATAGACGACTCGAAGAGAAACCTCTTTTCTCGGTCGAGACGAGATTTCCCTCGCCCGTTCTACCCGTATCATATGTGCTGTCGTATAAAATGCGAAAGTCGGTTTGCCCCGGGGGGACAACGAAACTGAACTATTAACGTAAGTTTCCCCTTTTTTCAACGTTACAACATTTATCTCACATTTTCCCTTTGTTTACATCTCCACTCTACGGAAAATAGCGAGCTGAGTCTTCTTTCTTAATCTTACTCTCCCTCCCCCTCACCCACAAAAATCTGCAAACTTGACGACTAGGGAAAGAGTAGCTAAGACGTTCAAGGTGCGCTGAAACACACACTCCTCAGCTCTCAACAATTTGCACCACTCAACCAACTAATCCAATTCCAGAGATTTTTGACATTTTTTTTGCTGGTCTTCGTTCAACCAAAATGCAAACATGGGTGTTACGACAGCTCTATATGAATTTGAGTGGGGTTGAACCCAAAAAGAAGGGAAGGATTATTCTACTCCAATTCCGTGGGTACAGTGGGAAGGATAAAAAGCGGGGCGAGAGGAATTTCCGCGGTACAATGTCCACCAGCTGAGATGCGAACAGAGCATAATGCGGATGGTGATGCGATGAACGCTTGCTGATGCACTGAGTTCGGTGGATGCTGCAGTGGCCAGTCCTTTTGCATATTAGCGAAACCGTGCACCAACCAGCTTCGAAGGTTTAAGAACAGTCATCTAATGAGAGACCTGAAGCACCAAGCCGTCTCATCAGTACATCAGGACGCGGTGACTCCAAGAACAACCCTGTTTTTCTCTGCCTCCGCTCTATAAGCTGCTGACATTGCAATAAGTCCAACCGTATTTCCTCACAGATACTTCCTGGGCATCCAGGGAGCAGTTATTTGGGAACATAGAAGCTTCAACCCCTGCTGAGACGGGCATCACGGTGCTTGACGCGCCCTCAATCGAGATCTCACCTGCACCTCAGATCTGCTCCTCTCAGCAAGTAAACTATATCTATTTGGCTTCAACTTCTGGTCTGGGGGAATCCAAAACATTTTAGATACTCCCTTACAACTCTGCTGACCGAACAAACCAATGAATTGTCAACCCTTCTCACATCTCATAACGGCATAATCCCCACCCTAGCCCACACACCCAGAAGACAATGTGCGCCGGTGTAGATTAAATTACAGACGTTCTCGACTTTGTGAATGTATCGTAGTGCTTCTGGTTGTACATTCTCGTCATTCCGCGCTCTTGCGCATTTCAATTCACTAACAGATTGCTACTTCCTCCACAAAACTTGAACCACATTTGAAAATTTGCAGTCAACTTCTTGAATGTGACCCCATAGCTTGAACACACAGGTTTTGAACGTTTCACTATTCTCAAGTGCTATAGTGCACAGGGGCGATGGGTACATGCCCTACTGCTGCAATGGAAGTCCTTCTGAACATCTCACCTCTACATATACACATTCAGAGGACCGCTTACCTGGGAGCGACAAGGCTTTTGCAGACAGGTAACATTTCCTCCAAAGCTAAGGCGAGCCTCCACGAAATAACCAATAACTAGACAGTTTAAGATAGAAGAGGCAGCAGTCCTTGCTACTGACGTCATGGCAGAGCAGAAGAATTTTCGGCTGCCCTTCAGCGTCAGCGTCCACTCACGGGAACGGTGGGAGAAGGCGACATTCCGGACCAAGGTGGGCGCGCTGCAGTGGTATACCGATGGTTCAGTTAAGGAAGGCCTAGCAGGACTGGGCATTGTAGGGCCCAACTACAGTCTTGCAAAGCCGCTGGGGGAGTACGCCATGATATTCCAAGCGGCAATGCTAGCCATAAAGATCTGTGCAGAAGTGATCCTGAACAAAGGGCTCAAAGGTAAGCGGATCTACATTTTCTCAGACAGCCGGCCTGGCTTAAAGGCCATCGCAGCCTATAGTTTTAGGTCTAAGCTGGCATGGGAATGCCTCCATGCGCTCAAGCAGCTCGGCGCCCGCTCTCCCTCATTTGGGTGCCGGCTCATAGGGGGCATGAGGGCAATGAAAAGGCTGACTGCCTCGCGAAAAGGGATACAGAATCCCTACCCATCGGGCCTGAGCCACACGTGTGTCTGACGAAAAGTCACCTGAACCGTCTGGTTGCTCGATGGGAGATACAGGAAAATGGCGCCCATTGGCATCGCCAGCCACGACTACGACAGGCGAAAAGGCTTGTCACGCCTTCCTGTCAAAGGGCGAAGGCGATGCTGACACTCTCTAGACAAGATCCGAGAGTACTGATAAGCTTCCTCACCGGGCACTGCCCACTCAGATATCACCTCAACAAGATGGGCATCTCAGAGGCGGTGGAATGCAGACTCTGCGGCGAGGAGGATGAGACAGCAGAGCATATCCTATGTGAATGCCCTGCTTTGGCAGCAAAACGCTTTGAATACTTCAGTCAGGGGACCACTGAACCCCAAACCGTAGCGGACTCTGCGGTGAAGGACATACTTGGCTTCCTAAGGGGGGCGGGTATGTACGACGCCTTGTACTAAGAAAGGGCCAGCGTCACAATAGGCCCATATGCGGCCACAGTGACAAAGGGACTTGTCCCACACGCCCTCGGGTTAAAAAAAAGAAAAAAAAGTGCCATAGTGAGGGGTTTCTTTCAAGTAAAACGCGATGGTACCACTAGAATTAGGCCATTTTTACGTTTTCGTAACTGCATTTGTTTTGACCAGGGTAGACTTGAAAGAACCACACGAACGGCCTTTAATGCAGCATGAACTTGTGCTTTGAAGAGTTGGGTAATCACAACTAGACTAGAGCACATACAGATACAAAGAAGAAGTAGCTAAAATAGGGTAACAGTTTGTAATACTCAAGCGCGAACAAGGGGGCTCGGAAGGCGTGAACTGGTCGCACGAGGAAGGAAAGAGGAGTGCGAATTAGTAGCCAGAGGGATGTGAAACGAGTGTCATTCGCAAGAGCTGATAGATTACTCAGTTTGGGAAGAGCTGTGTTCTGGAGTGGAATGTAAATTGACAGGTGGGGAAAGAATATGTAATGAATGACAATGTCACCCATTAGGAGTGCGTCACATTTGGAATCTGCCGCGTGATCGAAGAGCCAACACGATAATCGAAGTGGACCGCAGTCGCGGGGACAGATGAAAGATATGCTATCATAGTGCACCGCCGTTGTCTAATTGAAGTGACATTAAGTTAACTCTACAATTGAACAATACCGGAATAGGATCTTTAAATGTAGTTTTATAATATCTCTCCGATCTCCGTCAATGGAATAAGGATGATCTATTGATACCATTGGTGGCTTTGGAGGATCACGATCAACGAAAAAGTATTTGCATCTACTGGTTGATCACTTCACGAGGTATGCCTATATTCTCACGTCAAAAATTCAAACCACAGGTGACTTTATAAAACTGATCGATAAAGTGGCACAAAACAGCGAAATAGATATCCTACTGACGGATCAATACCCAGGTATAAATTCCAAAGAATTCAAAAATTATCTACACACTAAAAACATAAGTCTAATTTTCACTGCTGTCGATACACCATCTTCAAACGGTTTAAATGAGAGGCTAAACCAAACTTTAGTCAACAAGATACGATGTGAAATTAATGGGAATAAAACGAAACAAGCTTGGACCACTATAGCGCAAAGGTGTGTGGATAAATATAATGCAACTGAGCACACAGTCACAACATTTTCACCAAAATACCTATTGGAAGGTGACATGGAAAATATTCTACCTCCAGAACTTCAGACAACATGCACATTAGAAGACCTGAAAAGAGATAGAACGAAGGATCTAGCGAACACAATAAAGTCACACGAACACAATAAACAACTATTCGACCTACATAGAAAGGCATGTAAACTAGAAGTGGGAGACAGAGTCTACGTGGAAAACGGGAATAAGCTAAACAGAAAAATAAATGGATGAATTAAGGATTGGTCCATACAAAATTATAAAGAAGGTTTCAAATTCTATCTATGAAGTAGACACTGGACACAAGAAACCAGAATCAAACCTATTTCACGTCACTAAACTACACCCGCTGCTTACCTGTAATTGAAAAATTTCTGCATTTCAACTTGAAATTTTTTTGCCTTGAGGGGGAGATGTAATGAATGACAATGTCACCCATTAGGAGTGCGTCACATTTGGAATCTGCCGCGTGATCGAAGAGCCAACTCGATAATCGAAGTGGACCGCAGTCGCGGGGACAGATGAAAGATATGCTATCATAGTGCACTGCGTTGTCTAATTGAAGTGACATTAAGTTAACTCTACAATTGAACAATACCGGAATAGGATCTTTAAATGTAGTTTCTCGTTATTTCAGGTGAGATAATCTTTATATTCTATACAATACCCCCCCCCCGCCTTTTGACGAATCGTTTGTAAAATAAAAGCTCGTTATTTCAGAGAAACGCATCTACATCCTTATTCCATTGACGGAGATCGGAGAGATATTATAAATATTTTGGAAAGTCCCGAAAAAGGGGAAATCCGTTGTCACTTGGAAATAATTGAAGAGCTGGACTTTCCCACCGCTACAAACAGAAGGTTTTTCGGTCAGGTGAACTCAAGGCTTGGGGAAGGCCCGATACAATGAGTCCCATTAGGGTCAAATGCAGACGTTTCGATCTCATAATACCCAACTAATTCAGCCTGCGCCACCGTAGATTGATTGCACTATGGATTAAGAGTAAACGGCACATTCAGACAATTCCCTTTAAAAGATGACCCAGGAAAAATTTGTTTACGAGAAAGGCAGCACGACTGGAACATATTTCACAATTTATTCTTGAAAGCTCTTTTCTGGTATTTAAAACCGTAAGGAAGAAACCATTATTAGAATTACGAACTCAAAAGATGATTGAGCCGGTGTTCATTAAGAACCCAAATGGGTTTTCAACGGGTATTACCATTTTGAAAACAACATGCAAATAATAAAGACGTCAGCAGTGGAAAGGCACTTCCAAATGAAGTAACGCTCATTACTACTCATCCGACTTGATTGTGTCGGGGCACAAGAACGAGTAGTCGGAAAGAAAGCTCAAAACGTGAATACGAACAGTACGAAACGAGAACAGCAAGACATTTTCACGACATATAGGCGTAACTGCAGTGTCAAAATCAACATTTGCGAAGCGCGAATTGTGAATGAACACAACCTGCTTTTATAATGAACGCGAGACTGGCGAGGAGACATTTCTTCAAGTCGAACTCCAGCTTTCTCAATTGTTTCCTCACTTAAGGAGGATCGGCCGGATCTCACCTCAGGATCTGAAACGAGAGGAAGCGGGGAATCGGCGGATGTGGCGAACAGCTGGCTGGCTGACGGAGGTCTTCCTTTCAAAAAGGAAGGAACTGCAGATGTTGAAGCCTTGTTCTTTTTTTTATTTCACTCTCTTGTTCTACGGTTTTGACTCATCAAACCGAAAGCCACGAAAAGGTTTCTTCGACTAAACGACTTTTTCCGTAAATTCTCCGGCTTATTTCAACATAGACACCGCCCGGCGTCAACTGCACAACGCCCAATTGAAAACGATCTGAGATGAACAACCGCAAAACGTTCTTTTATCGTATAAATTCGACGATACCGTACGCGTAAGGGCTCAAAGTTCACGGAAATGCCCGCCGAGAACAAAATGTAGGTAGTAATTAGTTGAAAATACCCTGTGAGTTTGAACCAAATCGCGCAAGACAATGTTACTGACATTTTCTAACGTATTTTGGCTCATCTCCGTTCAACTGATAGTCACACAGTCGCGCGAACCGAAGTTTAAGGGTCGAGACAAGTGTTTTCGATTTATTTAGGAGAAAAATACGAAAACCCCTCGTTTTTAGTAACTTCGGTCTGGCTGTTTTAGCAAAAACCATAAAAATACGCGAGCTGAATCGGTTTAGCCGTTCTACCGCAGATATGACTATAGATACACATAGACAAAGTACCGAAATAAGGAGGTTTTCCGCATATTTATTAAAATATCCGTATATTCTCTAAATTACGCAGTTGACAATTGATTCGGCAGTGACTAACTATAGCTGGACGTAGACGACAAAGCACACCAACCAATAGCGGAAGCAAACTAGCGTTCCACGTCATTGAAACCGAAAAGGAAGGCACATTAATCAATGGACCGTGGCACGAAGGCTATTGACATTGACGGCCGAGATTGAAAAAACGAAACCTCTAATATTGCCTAGTTGAAACGCCACCATTTGCCACTTTGAAATGTCCTTTTGTAAACACTTCAGAGATGACAAAATAATGAAATCGCGGAGTTATCGACTGGTGAAAGAGTGAAGTTCGACACGTTCTCATTCCCGTGAAATAAACGTTTTCTTCGCCAACTTTAATTGCCCATTAATAAACTCATTCGTCTCGTCACAAGGAGCGCACATTTACTTTCTGCTCTAAAGCGAGAAATGTCTCAAATGTCGTTGATCTACACGAGCGAGGGTTGAATAAATTGAGGTTTTCAAAGGGGGTTTAGAGAATATTTGAAAAAAATTTCCTTAGAATAAGTTAGCCGGTTTTCACGGCTTTTGCTACTAATTCAATTTATTGTTCACTTGGTAAAAAGTCGCTTTCACGGCGGCAGAAAGCGGTAGCGCTGAACAGTTGCAGAATTTATTGCGCTCCTCGTAATCATTCTCAGGCCATTATTGAGCGATTTGTACACAGAGAATTGATGATTCTGTAGACAGGAATTTTTTAGACGGATATTTATCACTTTTTCAGAGTTATCCGGCAAAAACGTCTAGAATTTCTGGAGCAGTCCCTACACACCTTATGTGAGTTATTAAACGCTCATCGTATAGGTAATTGAGAAGTAGCATACTACTGAAGAGATCTATGAAGATTCTACTACTTTCTGAGCGCAGTTTATAAGGAAAAAAAACTAAGCTTAAATGGAATTTCATCGAAATGTGTGGTAATTTATTGTGCTGCTCTCGTCATCTTCCCACAGATGGGAATTGCATGGTATTGTCGCCTCATCATGAGTTGTATACGCAAAAAATGTAATCAAAATGGAGCCGTAATTGAGAAAAAACCCCTGCAAATTATTACACAACGGTTTATTATTCTCATGAACAGCTTGACCTAGTATTACTGCTCCCAGACCCATCCCATTCGATTCAGCGTCGAAAAATACCAGTAAACCATACGAAACATGACCTGGCTACAATGGAACTACGGAAACTAAATATTCCTTCAGTGCCAGGCGCCCGAAAACGTCTGTAGGCATTTATGATCCGATGGAGGGGTGTGTGGAGGAAGTGGCCCTAACCTTCCTCCGCCCTGTCGAGCAAAAAGAGTCGGGGCAATTGGGACGGGGACTTCAGTATGAATAATAAACCAAAAAATTGGTGTTTTAATTACTATCACAAGTGTAGTTAGGTTTGGGCGGATTTAGCTCATGACCTTATTTTGACGTTCCATGGTGACCTACGAGCTGGATATCAAGTTTGAGGTTACATGGTTCAGCAGTTTTCTCTCAATCACGTTCGGGAGAAAGGAGAAACTAAATGAATAATAAGTAAGGAAATGGGCAGGGTGCCCAGACTACCCTACACCGGCTCTAGGGATAGAAGGATTGGGACAGGGAAGCAAAGAAGGATAAGAGGATGTCCCAGGATAGAGGGACCACTGTGTGATACCGCAGGGAACGCCTGCTAACTCACACAGCCGACGCATCTCCTCAGCACTTCTGTTGTACCACACACCACGCCACGACATGGTCAATGCTGCAACCCTGATGTTACCTACCTCCACTCGACGAGCTTCCTACAACGCCATACGAAAATCCGTCCTGTCGTATTTGCGCTTCTGGGCTTGCCAAGTCAGCGCAAGATCCCGGCTGCCAGATACTACCCGGATATCCAGAAGCACGGCAGACTGGTCTGGACCAACAGCGACGATGAAAGGCAACATTCCTTCCTCAGAGACAACCTGACAGTGCCGCTCTCTCTCCACTTCACTGCTCTCAGATGACCATGCACCAGCAACCTGCTTGCAGACTGCGTCATGACGCATGACACGGCCCCCTGTGAGTATGCGGACACACCTGCACGACATGATTCAGCGACTTAAATAGATTGCCACAGGCATGCCAGAGAGCATGCACAACATGACGATCCCGGCCTTTTGTACACCTCATCGCTGTAGGTAGTGACGCCACACGAATGGTGTGAAAGAGCCAGTAATCCTTCCCAAGATTGCCCTCTGAAGCCCACTCTACACACTCAGAACAGCAGGGGGCATCAGGACACTGCCTGAGCTCCCTTCCATGCAGAGCAGCCCCAAACTCATGATAGATGACCCAGGGATCCACCTAGCCGAGCAAAAGTTCCCAATATCGTGCAATTTATATTCCGCAGTATCGAATGGATCGTGGGTGAATAACTTCTTATTTGAAACGTCAAGAAGCGGTTTGTGTTGAAGTGGCGACTAAGTGGACTGTATAATGTGTGTGCAGTGGACTACAGAGCAGCTCAATTCGTTTACACTTACTGTTTCGCTGTTCCTCGTTGCTTCGTCAAACACCACAAAGATTCTGACCGTATTGCGGCAGTCTGCGCAACTAATGTCGTTTACGGCAAATCGATTAAAGAAAGCCAATGCACGTTTTCTTACAATGGGGAGAGCACAAATTTAAAAAGCGACAATATCTTGCGAGCGCGAGCGAAACAACAACGGATAAAGAGAAGGTTACGTAGGGTTATCCTCTCGGGAGCACCGTTGATTGATCGATTCAAACAGCGGAAACAAATCGATTACCGTCATTTAGGGAAATTTTCTCAACTTCGATCTTCACCGCCTCAACTACGACGTATTTGAGGGGGGTTTGTACATATTCAATGCTTTTAATGATGTTTGAACGCCCTCCAATTGAATGAAAAGGGTTGTGAGAAAACCAACCAACGGTCGGTCGTTAGACGTTAATTATTATTCAGTCAACCCACGCGTCATCCATTCTTGGACACCTTTATTAACCATTGGGACTATCGACTACGATGTTTACTTTCCTGAGTCCTGCGAAGTAAAAAGGAAGGTAAATGGCTGAATGTTTGAGATCTCTTCAGATCTTTACGTTTCGGACTCTACTGAGTGGACTATAAGAGCATTTAAAGCCGCGGAATGGGCGTTTTCCGGAAATGCTGCGAGCTCTCAAAACGACTTCTTTCTTTTAGCCTGTTTATTTCGTCATAATCAATAAACGGTTAATCTAAAACTCTCACTTGTCGCGGCTTTCGGAGAGCAAATGAATGATGTCACTGACGACGAAAATAGCTTCGAATTGAAAACAAAACAGCGTTGACTCCATTAAATGCTCTCCGTGTCGCTGGAGCTGGTCCAGGCCCAGCGGTGAATAGGGAGAGAGGCTTCCCAAAATCCACCGGCTTGCTTATTAATAGAAGCGGAAATAACGCTCCCGAGCTTTTCTGTGGGCTTCGAACTCGGGAGAGTTGAATGAATAGGGGGGACCACCTGGTGATAAGATGGAACCTGACGATGGGTAGAAAATAAGAAAAAGGCGGTAAATGAAGAGAGATCCGCTTTATAGATGTCATTTTTGACGAGTAACAAATGGGAGAGAAAATACTCGAGTCATTATCCTTCGATCAGGTCTCTTGAAGCTTCGTGAATTTGAGCTTGGCATCTACGCCTTCTATTTCAACGTCACTCGAAATTCCCGAGTACCTTGACGCGACGTGAACACGAAGAAGCGCAAACATGCGCCCTATGCTGCTTCTAATTAATTAACATCTAAAATTGGCCGCAAAAGCGGCAACCTTTTCAACGCGTCACCACTTTTTTCATCGACATTTTTTGTTTCCTAGTATTGATTTTGAAGCGAAAAAGGCGTTTTTGAGCAATTTCCAGTAATGGTTGTAGGGGGATCAATAAATTATTGTGCGTTCTTGCAACCTTAAGACACGCCACTTGCTTCTTTACAGTTGAACCAAGGATGACATGAAGAGCTGAGAAGTGAGGGGGCGAGGGTGAGAGTGAGTTCAATATACGATAAAATATGTTACACATATACACGAAAAATGTTGAAAAACATCAACAGGCCTGTTGGGTTATATCAGGCAACTGACATGGAGACTGCGGTTTTGCTATCATGCAAGAGCCCGTCTCACTATCCACCGAACCCACACCAGCGGAGGTACGGCAGGTTGGTCATTTTGCCAGCCTCTCAGTGGAGAGCTGTTACCCGTGTGTTACTGTGCAGTGGTATGGTCCCTGAGGAATCGCTAATCTGGTTTCCTATCAGATCTAATCGTTCACTTGGGTGGCAAGTTTGAACAAGGATAGATCAACTGTGACCAAATTTCTTTGCCACGCTCGACCTTCGCAAACTGGGCGAAATGGATATAGGCTTCCTTAGTAGCAGTCAATGCTGGTAGGTTGGGCTGCTCTTGCAACAGTCGTCGCTCACTTTTGTACGAACTACAGTGGAGAAGCACGTGGTTTCTTGTTTCCACACTGGAGGCGCACGGAAAACAAAGATGGAGAATCTTTGAGAGAAAAGAAGTGAAGCCACGCAGCGGAGTCGCCATGTCCTGTAAGGAACTGGCTCTTCCAGTGTTCCCACTTTATCTCAAGACGTTCACGGATGTTGGGGAAGAGCTCATACGTGTCACGTCCCTTTGACCAGGGTTCCCATCTCGATTGCCATTTCTCTAATAGGCCATTCGTCGATGGCAGCTCCTGTTTCGCTCTCCACGTGTCCACCAGGCTCTCAACAGCCGAGTCAACTGGTAACTGACCAGTGATCACCTCGAGTGCTTCAGTCTTATACGCCTTGGATCCACAGGAGCGCAGCTTTCTGGGATTGGGCCAATACATTCTTTAGATTGATTGTGAGTTTGCTACCCCTGACGACAGAGCAGTAGCCACTCGCGCCTAGATAGATGGCCTTGTACATAAGGATATCGGCACAGTAACACACTCCCCAAGTGGTCTCACAAAGTGCTCGCCATGAGGCAAACCTTGCAATGAGAAGCCTTTGAGGGGTGTTGGCTGAAACCCCCACTTCTTCCGCCCATTCATTTCTTGGTACCTGACTTGCTCTCAAGAAGTAGCCTGTGACCGTCAAAGGATATTGTGGCTTGGCTCAACGTGGTCACGACAGGTGACAACTGGCAAATTATGAAATGTAAAAACACTCAAAAGAACTCGACCAAAACCCTCAAACCCATTAAAAACTAACGAGCCCACTGCCAAAAAATCAGGCAGACAAATACTGTAGATATTATTATTACAACGACAGCCTATTGAATCAAACCAATGGAGAACGCATGGTCCACGCCATTGGACATTGATTCCTCACAGAAAAAACTACTCACGCAAACTCCCAGGCAGCGCAGTGGTGATGACCGTGTACATACCTGAAAAACGAAACATGAAAAAATAAGAATAACATAATGAGCGCTTGAAAAAGGAATTACTACTAATGGCGCATTATTTAATGTGGTTGTACAACTAATACAATTTATCAGTTCATGAACTCAAAGGGAAACAGGTGCACAACAAAAACCGCTGCAAATTGTTGCGCAATGGTTATTTATTCGATTGTCACACACTTCTGAGACCCATCCTATTCGATTCAGCATCGAAAAATACCAGTAAACGACACCAAACATGACCTGATTACAACGAAACCACGAAAATTGGCTCAGCGTTGTGAGAAATGAGCGCAGGCTGGGGAAGAATGATAACTTTCGCTATATATCCCACGCATTTCCACATTTACGGGGAAAAAAATTTATGTGTTGACTATTTGACGAAATACGAGTTCGATATAAATCGTTAGAACCGTTTTTACAAAAAGTTTAAAAAACAACGTCTTGCAAGGATGGACCTAGGTCGTGGAGACACTGCAAGATGTGCAAACAAGTTTTTGTTATGGGCATAGTTGACACCCTTCGGTGCAGGTGGTGTGGCACAGATGAGGAGACTCCCAACCAAGTCCTGTCGCAGTGCTGGAGCCTTGACGGGTGGCGATTTCCCGTCTTCGGTACTACTTCTTCCAAGGTGGACATCAAAGAGGACTCTGGAAGGAAATACCTGGCATTCCTTAGGAGGCTGGGCATAGACCTGGGAGGCATTAGCACAGGCACAATATGCTGCGGTGCTCATCCCAGTTACGGTACAGTCAGAGAGCTAACTATGATCAATTTAACTCCCAACAAGTGTGCTTACTTTTCATATTGACTGTTCTGAACCTTCAGACTGGATTAAAGAAATTGGGTTGTGTCCGCCAGTAGGCAAATACTAAAGTTAACGTACCTGTTAGGTGAGTCCGTCTCCTCTGGCTTGTGAGTTACTGTGGGCAAGCGCTTTCGATGTAAAGACATCATCGTCTGGCCGTTTAGTCAGTACTGGAGTCAGTCAGTTGGTCGTGGTCTTTATATACAAAGAGAAAGGTGAAGGGAGTGATGGAGTGTTGGGGAAGGGGCGGGGAGAGGTCTTGTTGGTCAGTCTTGTTAGTAGTACCTTAGCCGGACTGGCTGTGTTAGGTATTAAAGAAATTGGGTTGTGTCCGCCAGTAGGCAAATACTAAAGTTAACGTACCTGTTAGGTGAGTCCGTCTCCTCTGGCTTGTGAGTTACTGTGGGCAAGCGCTTTCGATGTAAAGACATCATCGTCTGGCCGTTTAGTCAGTACTGGAGTCAGTCAGTTGGTCGTGGTCTTTATATACAAAGAGAAAGGTGAAGGGAGTGATGGAGCGTTGGTGAAGGGCGAGGGTCTTGTTGGTCAGTCTTGTTAGTCAGTCCTTAGACTGGCTGTAGTATTAAAGTTAGTATAAAAGTTAACGTGTTAGGTGAGTCCGTCTCCTCTGGCTTGTGAGTTACTGTGGGCAAGCGCTTTCGATGTAAAGACATCATCGTCTGGCCGTTTAGTCAGTACTGGAGTCAGTCAGTTGGTCGTGGTCTTTATATACAAAGAGAAAGGTGAAGGGAGTGATGGAGCGTTGGGGAAGGGGCAGAGAGGTCTTGTTGGTCAGTCTTGTTAGTAGTACCTTAGCCGGACTGGCTGTGTTAGGTATTAAAGAAATTGGGTTGTGTCCGCCAGTAGGCAAATACTAAAGTTAACGTACCTGTTAGGTGAGTCCGTCTCCTCTGGCTTGTGAGTTACTGTGGGCAAGCGCTTTCGATGTAAAGACATCATCGTCTGGCCGTTTAGTCAGTACTGGAGTCAGTCAGTTGGTCGTGGTCTTTATATACAAAGAGAAAGGTGAAGGGAGTGACGGACCGCCCCTTCCCCAACGCTCCATCACTTCCTTCACCTTTCTCTTTGTATATAAAGACCACGACCAACTGACTGACTCCAGTACTGACTAAACGGCCAGACGATGATGTCTTTACATCGAAAGCGCTTGCCCACAGTAACTCACAAGCCAGAGGAGACGGACTCACCTAACAGGTACGTTAACTTCAGACTGGAATCTCGCGATCCATTAAGAGGGTTATCAGCCAGATTTGTCTTCGTTTACCCACAAAAGTTTTCCTACGTCACGCAGACCAACTACCAAACTCGTCCGCAGTTTTCGCTAAATGGCGTTCCCAGCATCACACACACATTGACATAAACTCTGCCTTTTTTCGTCCATTCCTTAACTTTCCACTCCACTTTCGTAAAACTGACGCATGTGAAAGCGTGCGCATTATTTAAAAAAATAATTGGAGACGTTCTAAAAAACGAAAAAAAAAAAAAAACAGTATCGTCCCAGAAAAGATGTTAAATCACCCTGTCGTCTAAACTATATATTAGTAGCCGTAACATGCTGCTGAGAAGTCGCAGTACCGCCCATAGGGGCGTGAGAGCGATGAAGAAGCTGTCGTCCGAAAGAGCGTCCTTTTTTAGACCAATTTCTCGTAGCGCGCAGCTTCCATCACTTTCTCTCTTCTAGTTCTCTTTAAAGCCCCTAGTCCCTACTCCGCAGGTCGAAGTTATTCACTTAACGAACGTCGCACGAAACGCGTAATAAAATGAGCCGTTAACCGCTTCGTAAATATCTTAATCGTCCGATTCGAGAATATAACTCGAGCGACGCGCGGGACTCAACTTTCCTCAGCTTCTAAGTACATTCTCCAGATTTCTATCGCTCTGCCACTCGTTGTGCATAAAAACGGTTAAAATATTCGGGTGCTATATCTCTGTTCAACGCATTTCTACAGAAATATTTATTGAGAACAAAATGTAGGGACTAGTTAGCTGAGAGTACTCCGTAAGTTTGATCGAAATCGTTCGGAGCCGTTTATGAGAAAATTGGAATACCGATAAATTAATATTCGACAAATCTCCTTTTCTGAGTTAACTTGGCTTATATCTCCGTTCAACATATATACAGAAATAATTATAAAGAACGAAATGTTGGTATGTGTGACTAAAAGACACCCCATTAGGATTTATCACATCTGGTGAAGTAGTTACCCTGGAATTTACGGAAATGTTCGACAAAACGTTATTTTCGACACATTTTGATTTTTATCTCTGTTCAATGGACTGTCAGAGGAACATTTATTGAGCACAATATATAGGTATTAACTATTCGAAAACATCTTGAAAGTTTGGTGATAATCGTCGAGCCATTTTGCCAAAAAGCGTAAAAAAACCTATTTTTGCTTCATAGGTCTATATCTCCGTTCACCGTATTTTCATGGAGATATGTATGGAGAAGAAAAGTTCGGTATTGATTAGGAGAAGATAATTTGAAAGTTTAATCAAAATCGTTAGAGCCGTTTTTGAGAAAAATGCGAAAACCCCTAGTGTTTGGTACAGTTTTGTCCCCCACTCCCCTTTCCCATCGGTCGAAATCGTCCATAACCTTATTTTGGCGTCTACAAAAAATAACAAACAAAACAAAAAAAAGAACCAGCTCAATCGGATTAGCCGTTCTCCCGCAAATCGAACTACAGACACACACACACGGACCACGCGCCGAAATAAGGTTTTTTAGACTCAGTAGGCCTCAAAACGTGAAGATCTGACGAAAATCCAAATTTTTTTTTGACACGATTACTATACTTTTTTCCCCCTTTGGAAGGAGCGGAAAGTAAAAACTGCGCTAATATCGATTTTCGTCGAAGTATTTGGTAATTTATTGTGCTACCCTCGTCATTTTCCCACGAATGAAGATTTCGTGGTAGAATTGCGTCATTTCGAGTTGTCCACACAACGAATTTAATCAAAATCGTCGAAGCCGTTTTGAAGAAAAAAAAAGTGTTTTGATCACTATATATAGTTAGTTTCGAACCGATTTTGTCAATAACCTTATTTTGGCGTCCCATATTATTATCCAAGCTGAACATCAAATTTGAGCTGATTTATTTTCAATCGTCGACACGCACTTTGAATGTACAGATCGGACGATAACTTGTGATACGTGTACATAATACTTTTCCCTGTCGGTTACACACCTTTCTGTAATACTTCGTGGAGTAGTGTCAATTGCTAAGTTAAACTCGAATAATTTTACAAGGTAAGTTTCGAAGGTTACGTACCAGTGTATTTGTAGTAATACAGAGAATAAATTAAGGGCTAGGGAAGCGAGGGCTAGTCACAAGTCCCCCACCCCAACGCCTCTTCTAACCTTAAAGTTTGTCGCAATGCGATCTCCTTTTTTTTCGCCGTTAAAGACGCAGTACCAAGATTTTTTGTTGTTAATCAGGCGTGAAAAATATGGGAGGAAATAACAATGGAGGCGTGTCGAGAAAAAAAAAGCGCAAAAGGAACAAGCACCAGGTTTTAGGAGGAGAAAGGAGAATGTCTCTTGAAATGTGGAACGGCATGACTCCATCCCACGTCCGAGGCGCGCGAGAGAGAAACTCGACCTACAAACCTTGAATGGCTTTTGCCAAGAGGAGAAGGACTGACTGTAGAGAGCGGATTTTGTTAGGATGGGGGAAAAAAAAGAATCGGGTTCGCTTTAAGCTCCTTCCTGAGGGGAAGGAATAGGGATGAGGGGGGGGGGAGAAAAACTTCGATGTCAAAAGACGATTTACCGTTTTGTGAAAGCATTACTTCATTAAAAGCCGCTTTTCAAGAAGTTTAAAAAATCACGAGTAAGCCGCCGCCGAGGGGCCGCACAATAAGAGCCACTGTAATTTAAAATGATAACTTTTAACTCGAGAATTTCTCGGAAAAATATCCGGGGACCTTTTCATTTGTTGAAACCACTTAACTACTTTTAGATCGGTGAAAAAGTAACGTCCGGCTTCAAACCCAAGTTTCAGCTTCGTCCGGTATATCGTCATACGCGCGTGCGCGCTCCCCACGTCACTTCGAAACGGTTCAAAATTCAATTGAATTTAGTCATAGGGGGACTTTTAGGCGACACAATTTCTAAAGAGTATTTCGTGAGGAATATTTCCACGAGTTGGTTAAGCTCCTTATTTCACTATGTTATCCAAATATCTGGAGAGTTGCAACACACAACTTTACTTAGCTCTACCTAAATTCACTTTCCACGTGGCTTTGTCTACTTAATCAATTTATTTACCACTCAATTCATTTGAAACTGGTCAAACAACACTTTAAGCAGCAGAAAGCGGGCAGTTCCGGAATTTATTGTGCTGCTCGTACTCATTGCAGGTCCATTATTGAGCAACTGGTACACAGATAATTAACGAGGCTGTAAACACAAATTTTTTGAAAAAGGAT
This sequence comes from Pachypeltis micranthus, assembly GCA_020466155.1. Taxonomy (NCBI): domain Eukaryota; kingdom Metazoa; phylum Arthropoda; class Insecta; order Hemiptera; family Miridae; genus Pachypeltis; species Pachypeltis micranthus. Next base: position 11,289,912 of record CM035780.1, on the reverse strand, counting down.
AGTAATTACTTTGGCAGAGTTATTGGGTAAAAACGTTTAGAACTGGTAGTAAGCGAAACGGCAGTAGTTGAAATTCAGGAATTTCTGGAGTAAGCCTCATATATCTCATGAGCGTTTTTAAACACCCACTCTTTATGTATTGGATTGGACTACAATACCAACTTTTGGAAAACATTCTACTAACATTCCAGCGGAGTTTATAGGAAAAAAACTGCGCTAAAAACGCTTTTCGTCGATAATTTTGGTAATTTATTGTGCTGCTCTCGTCATTTCCCCACAAATGGAGGTTTTATGTAACAGTTGCCTTATTGGAAGCTATCAATATAAAAAATGCAATCAAAATCAGTTGGAGCCGTTTTTGAGGAAAAAAATATTTGGTGTTTTGATCACTATGATAACTATAGTTAACTTTCGGTGGATTTTGTTCATACCCTTATTTTGGCGTTCCTTGGTAACCTGTAGGCTAGACATCAAGTTTCAGCTGATTTGAATAGGTCGTTTTCTCTAAAAACCACTCTAAACTCGAGTACGTCGATAATTTTGGTAATTTATTGTGCTGCTCTCGTCACTTTCCCACGAATCAGAATTTTATGGTATAGTTGCCATATTGGGAGCTATCAATATAAAAAATTTAATCAAACTCGTTAGAGCCATTTTTGAGATAAAAAATATTTGGTGTTTTGATCACTATGATAACTATGGTCAACTTTCGGTGGATTTTGTTCATACCCTTATTTTGGCGTCCCATGGTAACCTGCAGGCGAGATATCAAGTTTGAGCTGATTTTATACGGTCGTTTTCTCTAAAAGTCGTTCACACACAGACCATTTTCCCAAATAGTGTTTTTCGTACTCAGGAGGGCCTGAAACGTTAAGATCTGAAGAAAACTCAAAAAAAAGTTTTCAGCCGATTACATAACTTTCCTTTCTACTTTGTAGAGCCAAGGAAAGTAAAAAGCTCTTCACAGAGATATTTATACGAAATTAAAGTACGAAAAAAAATCTACAGAAAGGCGGGGGAAGCTGCGTGGATCAAAATAAATTAGTAATTTACGGAAGTTCAACAGAAATGATGCAGCATGAAGAAAAGCGGTTTTTAGACTGCCTTCCAGGCGCTATTGTGAATAAATACCTTAGCACCTACCGAACGATAGAACGTCCCTTCAACGCGTAAAGCCGTCAGCAAGTAAACGAATTTTAGAGCGAAATGCGCGAGTTTTGCGGCTCAAGGCCGACGAAACGTGTAGTTCGATTGACGGAGAACGCCGAATATACGGAAAGGAAAATAAATTCACTGAGACAGCAAACGGACGTGCGGCAAAAAGGCGTTTGAACTTAAAATAACTTCGCGTCTCAACTCCGACGTCTTCCTCGCAAAATTTCCACGAGCTTTCTTAATTCTCTCGGTTTTCCGCGAAGGTAACGTTTTTATAAACAAGTTGTTTCCGTTCGAAAAGTCGTTTTCCTCACAACAACACGAGGCACTTCCCGCAGCGAATGACGTTATTGAGAAAATCCGACTGACTAAACGAAATATCAACTGCGACGCATCACACAACATTCCCCAGCTCTACTAATTCACTGGTTTTTGTGGCTTTCGTCACTAATTCAATTTTTGTTCGCTCAAATCACTTAAACTTGGTAAAACATCATTTTTACGGTGGCGGAAAGCGGTAGTTACTGGCTACTGGCGGTACTACCGGCCTACAGAACAACCTCCCACCAGGCATTGACATTACTGGCAGGTACCCCTCCAATGGATCTCCTCCCAGACTTAGCCGTAATCGAGTCACACATTCGTGAAAGGAAACTCCCGCAATACACAGGAGCCTACCAACACCTGCTCCCAGAGCTACTTAGTCTAGAAACGTCACAGCAGCAACTCAAGAAAGCCCAGGATCGGGCGATAGACCTGTGGCAAAGGCAGTGGGACGAGGATAACACGGCTAGGCCACATTCACTCGATACTGCCGTCGGTTTGACAAAGACTAGAGATGGGCACCCAACTGCCCCAGGCACAGCCGACGCATCTCCTCAGCACTTCTCTTGCATCGCACACTGCGCCCAGACGCTGCCACTGCTGCAACCCTGATATTACCTGCCACCACTCCATGAGCTTCTGACACCGCGATATGAAGCTCCGTCCTTCCTTGGCTTGCCTTTTAGTACCTGGACATCCAGGATCACTGCAGACTGGTTGGGACATTCAGCGACAATGTCAGGCCTCAGTCCTTCTCCAGAGACCACCTGGTACTGCCGCTCTCTCCACTTCCCAGCACTCATTTGACAATGCACCAGTATCCTGCTTGCAGACTGTGTCATGATGCTTGACGTGGCACCAGAAGCACATAATTATCAAACTGGTTACCACAGGCACACACAGCTAGCCTTGGGCCCCTTGTACACCTCATTGCTGTAGGCACCGACGCCACGAACAGCTAGTAATCCCTTCCTCTGTGAAGCCCATGCAGAAGAGGAGGGGGAGTTTAAGCACTGCCTGAGTTCCCATCCATCGAGCGAACCTTGCAGAACAGCCGCGAACTCCGAAGGCTTTCTGGGCCTAGGGGTGTTGATGGAGACGGATGGAAAAACAAAATTGTGGTAGAGAGAGATGGAACACCGAGTCCCCCAGATCGAACCAGAGCGCGAATGCTCACACCTGGGACGCTAGGTGACAGGCCTAGCCAAGCCTGCACAGTAGAGCGCAACATTCTATCCAGACTTGTTAGTCTTCGGACGCTCAACATCCCAAAAACCAGCCCGAGGGTCATCTTTGGGAGCAACTACGCCTAAAGGAACCGCAGCTTTTCCTGTGGCTTCAACGGAGCCTCGGTAACTTTCCGAAGATTATCACCAAGGTTCACACACCGCTCGTTCAAATGACGCGTTTTAGATTCAACATTCCTCAAAACGTAAAGATCTGAAGAAAGCTCAACTTTTGTTGACTGTATAACGGTCGTAGCACATGTAGGAGCATCACAATCAATTCCACAACCATCAACGCCTTCCGCTGTCATATGGAACGTTGTGTGGTTCTGTGTGTTGCGCACCAGATATTTTCGACCTGACACTCGGACCAAATTTAATGAGATTTAATTGACACGATTAAGAGAAAATGTTCAACGCCCCTTCGAGAAAATTACGAAAATTTAAAAAACCTCGTTGGTACATTTAGTTATCTCTGTTTAGCAGACTGTGAGAGAAATATGTATGGGGAACAATTTATAGGTACGTACTAGATAAACATATCCTGTGAGCTTGACAGAAATCGTTAAAGCCGTTTTTCCAAAAACTTGAAAAAACCAAATTTTGCAAAGGGATATTGATGGAGAACAAAAGAAAGTTACACATTAATAGAAAATAATTTTAAATTTCAATGAGAATTTTGGCACTCCCCCTCATTAAATAGAAGAAGAATCTCCCATAACCTCATTTTAGCGCCTTCGAAAAAACCACTCTAATTCGCGACGAAAAAAATGTTCATCTCGCGATCAACGAAAGGCGGAGTTCTCTCATTTTAGGGCGTTATATATCGTTCCCACGGACAGTTAAAAGAATTCGGCTCCAGACGAACGAATCCGCCCCATTAAGACCAATTACGCGGAAGGAAGATGACTGGAGAGCCACAACGTGTCCATCCCCTAACCCGTATTTCATAAAGAGGTCAGTAGCCTGTTCTCCTGTTAACTAATTGTTTAGATAACTAGTATATTTACTGGAACTGCTATTATTTCATTAGAAAGTTCGTCGGTTGGATCGTGAGTCAAGATTAAATGGAAAGATAAGATACAGTTTGTTGTAACAGTCGCAATTGTAGAGGGGAAACACGCGTTGAACTTCCGAATATGTTCAAAATTCTACGTATTTTTAATGGTGACGGGTTTCAAAGGTGTGGGAGGGCGTCCAGATGAAAAACAGTGAAATCGCAGTATATATAGTGAATAAACTATATACGAGTGCATGCGGAAAATGTAATCCAAATCGTTAGAGCAGTTTATGTGAAAAAATGTTTAAGCGTTTTGATAGCTATAATAACCGTAGCTATTTTGCCCATAACGTTATTTTGGCGATTTGCAAGCTAAATTTGACATTTTACAGTGACAAACATTTTTTTAAAATCGATGTTTTTTTCGGTTAAATGCATCGAATTGTTGTATCGATGTAATACCAATGTGTCAAAAAATACAACGATGTTTCCTATACATCGATTGTTTTTGGTTTATTATTCATTCTGATGTTTTCAGTCACGAAAAATTTTTTACAACTCCCTCTCAAAATTTGATACTTAACGTTTCAAGACATGGAGATTCCAAATTTGGCCGTCCTGGCTGTTTTGTGCCTTTAACGTGGTCTAAAAAATTCGTTCTTTCGCACAAAAATCCCATTTGGTATCTAGTTGTGCCCGCCATCTCGGCGATCCGGGGCAATGGGACGAAGCCCATGGTTGTTATGGGCAAAAAATGGTTAAAAAAAAATTAACGAAACGCAGTATAACGGGGGAACTACAGCGGAAGTCAACGTTTCGTCGTTAGTACTCCCTCCCTCCCTACCACCCGTCATATCAAACTCAATCACCCGCCTGCTCGACTCGCTGGAAGCCCCCGCCCCAATTTCCCCGACTCTTTTTGCCCGACGGGGCGCCAAGGCCACTTCTTCTGAACACCCCTCCATCGGATCATAAATGCCTACAGACGTTTACGGGCGCCTGGCGCCGGTGGAATATTCAGTTCCCGTAGTTCCACTGAAGCCAGGTCATGTTTTGTATGGTTTACTAGTATTCGATGCTGAATTGAATGGGATGGGTCTCGGAGCAGTACTATTAGGTCAAGCTGTTCATGAGAATAATAAACCATTGTGTAATAATTTGCAGGGTTTTTATAAGTTAAATATGTATGTGGTTTAGAAATACAAAGCAAGCATCTTTTAAAATAACTTTATTACCCTTACATTTATTTTTAATACTAACAGTGTAACACTGGCCAAAGTAATTGAAGAAAAAATTCAATGTCTAACTACTGTAGTGCAACGTACTGCCGCTACATGGTGGATATGACCTGCACTTGCCCCAGCTGCCAGACATATTCCTAGTGGTCCTGCCAGCATACTGCATTACCTCACAAGAGGCATTGTATATTCTCACAGTCGTGGGGCAGTCGCACATCATGCAGGACTCGCTCTACGACTACAGAGGCTCTCTGCATGCTCTTATTTCTGGGTCGTTCAAAACAGGACTGAAGCTCTTCAGACACTGCATATTCGATGACTACCCATGCGGGGAGGGGGTTGTGGAATGTTCTCTTCAGTTGCCGAATCTACAATGACGTTCACACCCAGGCTTGGCTCCCAGGGAAGGATGTAACTGAATCCCTGCTATCCAATAGGTGAGCCTCCTTTGCTCAAGCCTGTCGCGAAAGGTTGGAGTCGAGGGAGCCCCAGCCACCCCACTAATACATTTGTATATATACCGATAATTTTTATCTGTACTTTGTAAAAACCAAATTTTCCCCAATCTTTTACCATTTAATGTATTCCTTTGTTGAGTATTACCTGCGCCGCTCATGAAAACAGTCTCTCTGATGGTACTGATGTCCTCACCATTGTTAATACTTAAAGGCAATTTTATGCAACGTTGGAAACTGCATTTTGTAATCCTTCCAAATTTATTGACATTTTATGTCTTTACTTTGCTACATAAACTCGAAAATGTGAGAAGCATCACGAAATTTTTTAACCCAAGTTGCAAGCACATCCCCTGTGGCCTAATGGAGAAGGCATTGGTCTCCTGAACTGGAGGTTGTGGGTTCGAGTCCCACCAGAGTTACGATTATTTGTTTGACATTTTATGTCTTTACTTTGCTACATAAACTCGAAAATGTAACGCGGGATATGTAACGGAGAAGCGTCACGAAATTTGTGTTGGGTTAAGCGCATGGTAACGTCTGTTACAAAATCTAACGCTTGGTAACATCACACGTTTTAATAAACTCAGTGACTAAGTGATGATGTCAATTGCAATTGACGCGGCCATTATATTGAAACCATCAGCGAGCACAATCTAACGAAGTTATCATTGCATAAAAAAACAAAACAAATATAAAAGAGTTAAAATGTTCCTAGTGGTTGCGTACTTGTACGAAAGCTGTACCCATTATAAACGGTTTGTTGGTACTACTAACAACCCCTCAGTTCTTGTAAACTTGATAATGATATTAATATTACAAATAACGTGTTGTTCAGTTTAACACTTTGATTTATAAATATTATTGCTAACACGACGCAGCTAATTTTAAAATGAATTCTGAATCAAGCTGAGTAGGTATCTAATAAATACAAAAATTAAAATGCTTTTTGAAGCCAGAGACTACAACTGTAAGTAAGAGAGAGACGGCGGGTCAATTCAGTCGGCCATTTGCATTTATATTTTTCATGGGTTGGTTGCACTGACCTCTATAATATTGGCGGCCTTTTCAAGCAGTGATACCACTTTTTGACCACTTGCGAGTGCTAAATAATGTAATTGAAAAAGACAAAAAAATATTTAGTTATTAACTGTAGAGTGATAGGGGGGTTGGTTAGATTGTTTGCCTTTTCGATGCTTCGAAAAAAACATCGATGTATACTCAATGTTTAAAACTTAACAATACATCGGTTTGATTTGATGCATCGTTACTATACATCGAGTATTTTTAAAACATCGATGTATATCGTCCACTCTTAATATTTTATCAGCCCTTTTCTGTCAATCGCGTTCACACAGACCGCGGTGCAGATTTTAAGTGGGTATTGTCTCAATCTTGCGTTAAAGGGAGAGTCAGATTTCGACGGTCGGCATTAGAACGAGGTCCTTGAGTCAAGCTCGGCCTTGTCAGCTCCTTGGAGAACGCCGATGGTAGGGGAGTGAGTCCTCGGAAGCTTGAGGGCACCTTCTTTCATGTTCACTTCAATTCTCAACGTCCTGCTCGTTGAGTTATCGTATTATCGGAAGCAACTGCTCACGAATTATTGTCCACTGTCGTGAATCGCAGGTGCCAATCGAGATAATTGGGCCGTCATTACGATTTGAAGTACAAAAAAAAACCCTGAGTCGCGACCGAAAAGAGAGGTCGTAACTATTACTTTCGTGTTAACGAGGCTGGAAATATCAATAATAACTTCTCGTCTTGGGAGTAGTAATCAAGGTTGGTAGATGCCTCCGACTTAGCGGGGGGGGGGGGGGAGATCATTACAGGACAGTCGAAAGGAGAGTACTGGCCCAATAACAGAGAGCTGCGGTCCTGTCGATGACCAACGTGGTTTGGCCAATGAGTGGTTTCCTCTGCTCTGGGCAAAAATCCACTGACGAAACCTTGCCATGCCAAATGAATAGGCATGCAAGATGGCTATACATGTCGAAGGGGCGCGACAGGTATGCGTTTTATCCCAACATCTGTGAACGTCTTTGGAGAGGCTGCATTAAGCGAGACCACTGGACGAGCCACCTCCTTACAGGGCATGGCGACCTCTATGAGCGGCTCCGCTTCTTTTCTCTCAATAATTCTCCATCCTGCACGCCTTGTGCACCTCCAGTGCGAAGGAAACAAGTAATCACGTGCTGCTCCAATGTAGTTCCTACAAAAGTGAGCGAAGTTGTTGGAAGAGCAGACAAACATGCGAGCATTAACTGCCACTAAAGAAGTCTATAGCCATTTCGTCCAGTTTGCGTAGAAGGCCATGGCAAGGAAAGGTCGTCACAGTTGATCTCCTTTGAAACTTGCCACCCAAGTAAGTAGATTAGGTTGGAAACCAGGGTCATACACCTCCACGTTGTAACACATGGGCAACAGCTTTCCACTGGCAAAATGACAACCTGCCGTACCTCCAGAGGCCTCGTTTCGATGGATGCTGAGCGAGTGCCCAGCCTTTAGCACGGTAGCGAAACACACTCTCTTATGAGTGTTGAGAAGCATTCACTTTTGATAAGGAAACATACATGCATGCAGCTCTGCTGGACATCTTCTTAGGCCTATCATCTCACCACATACGTGTGTACAGGGCTCATGACTTTCGAGCAACACTTATGCTGTAACTGGGCCCAGTCAGGGGTAAGAGACACGTGACACAATATGAAGTGCTTAAGGTATGGGGGGGGGGGCTCCACATGTCAGGGGCTCAGTGAGGTTGAAGTGTAACTAGTAATGGTAGATCCAGACGGAAATGGATGGCCCATGCTTGAGGGTAACGCCTAAGAAGTGTGACAAGGCCTAGCTGATAGATGATAAGGAAACATACCTATCACTATTCTTAGATCTTATTTTCCCTTTGAAGGGTATAACCTTCATTCTTCATCACTGGCAGCTCTCCTGGGCCAGGCCGTATTGGCAGGATGACGGCGCAATAGGCTTTCCGAGACCCACATTGCGAGGGCCATTTTTCATTCCAATTTTCACGAGCCCTCCGTAATTGTTCTAATCTCTCCCATTTTCAGCCAGGTAATGATTTCAGTGCCCCCCCCCCCTGAATATTGTTGGATAAAGAGAAGCAAATCCCTGTTTATTAACCCCTTGTCCCGTTGTTGTCTTTATTCATGATCCGAGCAACTACGTTACTTTGATTTAATATTGAAAAGGAGTTAATTCATTCATTTCATTTCTACCTTTCAGATTGAATTCAAAGTGGGTCTCATTACGTTCTTAATGCAATTACCTTATTACCTACCCAAGAAGGGTTATTTTGTTTATTTGTGATTTAAAGTGAGTTGTTTCAACTTATCATCATTTACAACCCCATCTTGCATTCGTTCCTTTTTTTTACTTTGGTTCAATTTCTCTTCTTTTCACCAACAAGACAACCCTGCGCCATCATCCGACGTCAGAATCGATTATAGCCCATTATCTTATCACCTTCTATCATTTTGTTTTTTCTATCATCATCGATTGAACATCTCAACATCAATCACCTTTTTGGTTTATTATTCATTATGAATTTCGGTCAGAAAAAATCTTTTACTACCCCCCGTCAAAATTTGATACTTTACGTTTTATATGGGGATTCCAAATCTGCACTGTCCGTCCGCCGTTTTGTGCCTTTAACGTGGTCTAAAAAATATCCGTTTCTTTCGCACGAAAATCCCATTTGGTATCTAGTTGTGCCCGCCATCCCGGTAATCCGATCGACGAACCCCATGGTTGTTATGGACAAAAAAAACGGTTAAAAAAAAATTAAAAAACGCAGTATAATCGCAAATACGCCGCGTTTCGTATCGTTTTCAAGGTATTTTTACATCCTCGGTCGAATGGAATGAGTATCAGACGTGTACACCTGCGTGTAGGGAAATTACAGTAATTATTAGAGTCAACTAATTGAACGAATTTGCGGGAAATACAGCAGAAGTCAACGTTTCGTCGTTAGTACTCCCTCCCGTCTCATCAAAACCACCAGCCCACTCACCTCGTAACGTTGTGTCAATTGCCGAGGGTTCGCTAGAAGTCTCCGTCCCTATTTCTCCGACTCTTTTGGCCCGACAGGGCGGAGGAAGGTTAGAGCCGATGAGGCCGGCACTTCATCGCACACCCCTACATCGGATCATAAATGCCTACAGACGTTTACGGGCGCCTGGCACTGGGGGAATATTTAGTTTCTGTAGTTCCATTGTAGTCAGGTCATGTTTCGTATCAGACGTGTACAACTGCGTATAGCGAAATTACAGTAATTATAGTGAGCCAAAGTCTACTAATTGAAAGAACTCGCGGGAACTACAGCGGAAGTCAATGCTTCGTCGTTGGTACTACCATGTCATGTTTTGTATCGTTTACTAGTATTTTTCGATGCTGAATCGAATGGAATGGGTCTCGGAACAGTAATACTAGGTCACCCTGTTCATGAGAATAATAAACCGTTGTTTAATAATATGCAGGGTTTTACTTCATCATCTTTTCTCACTGGTACATCCCGGTATTTCTGGTGTATGTGATTAAAATCAAAGTAAACATTCGTATTGGCATGAGTTTTAAATTATTCATTGGCATGACTACGTAGACATCAGCGACCAGAAGAACAGAAGTTAACGTTTTATTTTCAATTTATCCTCTTATCAATCAACGACCTCGAATTGGTCACGACACGAGTTTTGAGATTTTTCTCTGATTTATTACGAGTATATCGGGCAAGAACTTCCACTACACACCCCCCTAAATACATCACAACTCGTTGTATCGTTTTGCGAAAGACGAATTGTTTCACGAGCGATTATTATTAATAACGTTCAAAATATTCCACTCCTATTATATTATTTTTGAAGCGCGTTCAACAATTTTATGGAAATTAAAATAACGAATACGAGTGATATATTTAAAGCAGATCGTCGTAATGAAAAGAGCGAACGATTCCGTACTCCTCCGGCATACTCCGAGCGAATGGGATATTAATGTAATATACATGAGAGGGGGACGGCGGGCGAGAATCATCAGTTAATAATGTTCTGGCTGTTGGATTAATTAGTAGGAAGAGCCGTAGCGCGGTAGAATTAATTAGTTGACACTAAGGAGGTTTGTTACACGCGCTACTTGACATTACTCTCACGTTGTTGTTATTTACCGACGTTAATATTCACATTCGACGTAAACTGAGAGGACGTTTTTCGTCAAGCCCGCATAAATTGTCTCAAATCTGCCACTTTACGAAATTTCGACGAATGGACAGCGCATTTGGTGGTTCGTGGTGACAAATTATGAATTGGGGGAGGAGGAGGGCAGAAATGTCTTGTCTTCGGGAACAGTCAATGTATTGAGGGAGTACTGAAACCAAACAATTTACCTACTGGTGGAGTTTAACCCAATCGCTTCAGTACATCACATTTATCCCCCCAGCCCAAATTCGATAAAGCGCCGCATCGTCCTTATTTCGTCGTTCAATAAAGTCAAACGCATCCAACACGAGCACAACTCCAATTCTTCTCAGTCGGCACAATCTGAGGACAACCTTCCCTAATCTTTTGCTCACCTCATCATTCGTCGAGTCATTGAGCCGCTCAGCTCAACCTTGACGTATCTGGGTGAGTATCCTGAAATATTTAGCGGTGGCAAAAAAAAAACCTTTCCGTCAAGGTCGTTGCCACGCGATCGAACGGAAGCAGAAGCGGCCGCTGGCTGTCGCCAATTAAACGACGTTTGTACGGAACGAGTTAAGTGAGTTCGACGACAAATAAGGTAAATTGATCGGGGTCAGTAGGGAGAGAAACGAGTACGTTTTTAGGTGAATTGTCGCGGAGAGCGATCTGATGAAAACGTCAGAGGGAAAGGAACGCCCCTGAGTTTAGATCTAATGATCCTCGTTTAAAACGGCAATTTTCATTCCTGTTCGCGCCGTGTAAGACTCTGGAGTGTAGCGCGAAATGAAGGGTCTTCTACAAGAAGTTATTACGTGCCGAGTAATTGTTTCCTCTACAATTCTCCCCAAAACTATAAATCGTGCTGCACTGATCCATAAAAATACTTTTTGAAAGTAGCTTTCATGATTAACTTCCTCTCAAAGTAATAAGTCCTAATACCATGTGCGACCTATTATCAACAAACTAATCTGTTTTTCACTGAGTTTTGGAAGTATTTGACATTTTAGCGTGAAACAGGAGTGACCGCGTGACAAAAATCGACATATCGTTAACATCATTTATAAACCATCCCAGTAGACCAATGAAATGAACATAGAAACCGATGGCAAGGCGTGATTGGGGTGGAAAATATCTGTTGAGTAGCGACACATAACGTTCCCCCGTAAAATCGACGACCTGCTACGTGTACGGGCGCTGTATCTTCGTTCAACGCAGTTCTACGGAAACAATTATACATAACAAAACGTAGGTACTAGTTAGGAGAGTGTACTCCGTAAGTTTGATCGAAATCATACGAGCCGTTTTTGAGGAAAATCGAAAAAACGATAATATTCGACAAATCTGCTTTTCACGAGCTATCATGGCTTATATCTCCGTTCAACAAATAGATACAGGAATAATTGTTGACAACAAAATGTGGGTATGGATTGCTAGAAGACGCTCTGTAAGATTGATCAAATCTGGTGAAATACCTAGAAAGATACTATAGATATGATGACAATTGTTGGGGACGAATGTGGGAGCGTGAAACTGAGAGACAAATCGAGCGTGAGTGAGGATTGTATTATACTTAACAGAATAGTGTTATCAGTTTGAGTATGAGTATATAACGTAAACAAGGGGCTCTAAATACAAGTGGACTGGTTGAGGGACACTAAGTGGAGGAACGAAGAGAGAGAGAGCGAGTTGAGTTACGAGTAGCGCGAGCTGACAGACGAATCGTTGGGAGAACTGGGAGCCCAGATTGTCGTTCGCGAATGCTGATTAATTACTAATTATTGGGGGGAACTGGGAGACGACAGACTTTTGCGAGAACTCATAGGAGAACGAATTTAGGAGGAGAGGAATGTAAATTGAAGGGAGGGGAAAAGGATATTTTGGAAAGTCCAGAAAAGGGGGAAATTTGTTGTCACTTGGAAAACACTGAGGGAGCTGGGCTCCGAACCAAAGGTTTGAAAGGGTTGACATAGAAAGGTGTTAGGGCCAGTGAGTACCGTTAAGTGTGGATGTACAGAGGTAAAAAACCCATCTAATTCGGCTTGTGCCGAACAAAGCCAAATTAGGTTTTTTTCACCCTTTGGCAAAAATGCTCTCACGATTTTCACCAAACTCCTAAGATGTCTTTACGTTATCAATATCTATATATTGTTCTCAAAGATAACATTTTTTTGAACATTCATTGGGTTTTTGACTCCCACAAATGAGATCACTGGCCCTAACAGAAAGTGCCCTCTTGGTCGTACTAGTGGTAAGTCCCACTCCTTCACATTCTTCTGGACTTCCTCAAATATCCTTTTTCCACCCCTCAATTTTTAGATTCCTCTTCACAAAATACAGTCATCCTTCAGCACTCGAAGGCAGCAGTCATTTCCTAGTTCTCCCAACTCATTGGTCTTTCATGCCTCGCACTCACAATTCAACTCTCTCTCTCTCTCTCCCAACTTAGTTTCCCAAGCCACCAGTTCACGTGTATTAAGAGTCCCTTTGTGCGCGTTTATATACTCACAAATCTGATATCGCTATTCTGTCAAGGGTAATACGGTCCTCACTCACCACGTCCATTTATTTCTCAGTTTCAACCTCGCCCATTCGGGCGCCCAACAGGCTTATACCTCCGTTCACCTAATTTTCGTGGAGATAATTATAGAGAAGAAATTTTAGGTATTAACTAGTGAAAAATAATTTGAAAACTTAATCGAAATCGTTCATGCCGCGTTCGAAAAAAAATGCGGAAACCCCTAGTTATTTGTACATTTTGGCCCCCCACCTCATTTTCGATGGAACTCGCCCATAACCTTATTTTCGCGTCATCAAAAAATGACGAATAAAACTAAAAAAAAAGAACTAGCTTGAGCGGTTCAGTCGTACTTCCGCAAATCGAACTACATACACGGACCAGCAGTCCTAAAAAAATAACCCTGCAAATTATTACACAACGGTTTATTATTCTCATGAACAGCTTGACCAAGTATTAGTGCTCCCCCATCCCATTCGATTCAGCATTGAATACTAGTAAACCATACGAAACATGTCCTGGCTACGATGGAACTACGGAAACAAAACGTCTGATGATTTTGCCTGTCGGGCGCTTCGAGCGAACCCGTTGCGAGGCGAAAGGGGAGTTGAGCCGCCCGCCCTGCAGCGTTGCCGCCGTTTTTTATTGAGACGGGCGGGAGGGAGGGAGTTCAAATGACGAAACGTTGACTTCCGCTGTACCTCCCGCATTGTACTGCGTTTCGTTAATTTTTAACCGTTTTTGGCCCATTACAACCACGGCCTTCGTCCGATCGGGTTGCCGAGATGGCGGCCACAACTAGATACCAAATCGGATTTTTGTGCGAAAGAACGAATTTTTTAGACCACGTTAAAGGCACAAAACGGCCCGGACGGCGGACGGACATTGCAAATTTGGAATCTCCAAGTCTTGAAACGGAAAGTATCAAATTTTGAGGGGGGGGTTGTAAAAAAGTTTTCGTGACCGAAAACATAGGGTTATTATTCAGAATGAATAATAAACCAAAAACTTTCCTCGCTCTTTGGGCATCGGAAAGTAAAAATTGATTTGAAAATATATTGATGAAAAATGATAATTACGATTTATACGGTTATTTCCCCCGTATCGACAATGAAAGAACGTAGTTTACTCAAAAGCACGACATAAATACAGTTTACACGTTTATTTCAAATTGTGTTTACTTCAAGATCTTTTACTTTATTCCAAGTCTCATATAAAACGCTGTGCTGCAGATAGTCCAAGTTCGATGACGATGCAAGTTGAGCGGGAGAAGGCTCATGTTATGCAATGGCTCCTAGGAAACCAGAATTTTTGACCTTTTTGTCACTAATTCTGACCTAACCTTTGGAACAACTCAACGAGCTTAATTTCAGTTTAATTCCAACCAAATTTTTCACATGACCAAGCACAAGAATTTCCGTATTTCGTCACGGGAAGATCATAATTCACGTTTTATTGTTCTTCGTATTTTGTTCAATCCTAACGGAGTTAGACGGAAAGTTACGTAATAGGCTGAAAAACGAAAATTACAAATTTTTCTTCAGTTCTTTACGCATCGAGGGTATGAAGTCCGAAAAACGCCGCTTGGGAGAACCGGGCTGCGCGTGTCTGTCAACGGGCATTGAGAGAAAACGGTTGAAATTTGAAGCCTGAAGCTCGCCAAAATAAGACTATTAGCAAAAGTAACTACAGTTTTAGCTTTATCGTCGATTTTAAGGCGGTTTTAGATGCTGGTCGAATGGAGGTTTACGGGTTCGGCTAAATCGAAAATAGTGAAATCGAACGAAGTCCATGGTTGTTATGGTCAACAAAACGCAATTTTGGCAGTTTTCTAGCTATTTTTAGATGCTAGGTCGAATGGAACACTTCTCCGAGGTTTACGGTTGCGTAGAAAATAGTGAAATCGCAGTAATTATAGTGAGACGCCTGGAATGTTTAATTTTCGTCGTTTCGTAATAATTTGGTATCGTTTACTAGTATTTTTCGATGCTGAAACAAATGGTAGGGGGTCTCGGTGGTGTGAGACTAGTTACTTTCCGCTACCCAAAGGGAAAGGAAAGTATAGTAATCGTGTCAAAAAAATTTGGGTTTTCTCGATAACGGCTATAATGATTTTGATTAAACTTTCAAATTATCTTCTACTAATCACCTAACTTTTCTTCTTTATACATATCTCCATGAAAATACGGTGAACGGATATATAGGTGAAGCAAAAAGAGGTTTTTTACGCTTTTTGGCAAAACGGCTTCAGCGATTTTCACCAAACTCACAGGATGTTTTCAAATGTTAATACCTACATATTGTTCTCAATGAATGTTCCTCTGACCGTCCATGGAACAGGGATAAAAATCAAAATGGGTCGAAAATAACGTTTTTTCGAACATTTCCGTAAATTACAGGGCAACTACTTCGGCAGATGTGATAAATCTTATGGAGTGTCTTCTAGCATTCAAGACCCACATTTTGTTCCCCGCTGTTATCTCTGTATGTATCTGTTGAACGGAGATATAAGCCAAGTTAACTCAGAAAAGGAGATTTGTCGAATATTAATTGATCGTTATTCCAATTTTCTCAATAACAGCTCTAACGATTTCGATCAAACTTACGGAGTACTCTCAGCTAACTAGTTCCTACATTATGTTCTCGATAAATATTTCTGTAGAAATGCGTTGAACGAAGATATAGCACCCGAATATGTAGCTGGTGTTCGAACTTACAGGGGTTGCGGAAAGTTGGGCATTGCTACCCACCGCTTTTTAAAAAAAAAAAATCCCGTTCAGGAAAATAAGGGCGGGGTAGGCCAATAGATCACCTGGATACATAAGACAAAACGAATGGTCGACTGAGGTCGTGAAATAAGTAGGAGCGTTCAATAACTTCTGGAAACTTAAGCGTCACGTAGAACGTTGAGTTATTTTATTATTCAGCTAGAGCGACCGCTGAATTTGGTTGAGGAAAGTTGTGAGATGCGTCTCGCTGGATATCACGTCATGCTATTGCATCATATTTTGAAACATCTCAGCTATTAAACATTTCCGAGCATACTACGCAGTAGCCTGAGGCAGCTACTATTACGTCATGTTGATGAGTCATGCCCTTGAACGATCATGTGACCACTCTAGCGTCCCACGAGGAAGATGTCACGTCTGCCCCTCTTATACCGCAAGTTTATAGCATCCAATGCAATACGCTACCTAGGAGTGATGTTCGACGGGAAATTGAATTTCTGGACCCACATACGAACAGTTGCAGACAAGGCGGCAGTCGTTGTGGGGAGACTGAGCCGGCTTATGTCTAACATAGGTGGCCCATCCCCTAGGAAGCGTAAACTGCTGATGAGAGCAGCAGAGGCCATAATGCTGTATGGTGCGGAAATATGGGCAACCTCATTTCGATGCCAAAAACATAGAGCCAGAATCGAAGGAGTGCAGAGAAGAGGGGCTCTCAGAATCTGCAGTGCATACCGCACAGTATCGACACTGGCAGCCCAGCTCATTGCGGGGGTTCTCCCATTTGACATGCTGGCACAAGAGGGGCAATGGGTCTATCGAAGAAAGGGGGAAGAGACACCGTTGATGATCGTCAAGAAGGAGGAAAGAGAGGTCACTCTCAGACAGTCACAGCGCAGTTGGGACGCGGAGAGTCGGGGACAGTGGACCGCCCGCCTCGTACGGAGCGTTGAAACATGGACGACAAGGAGGCATGGAGAGGTAGGTTACTACCTGACCTAGTTTCTCACCAGGCATGGGTATTTCTGGGCCTAACTTAAAAAAGTGGGAAAGTCAGCAGACTCCATATGTCTTTACTGCCGGATGGAAGATGGAGATGTTCACCACACCTTTTTTGTGTGCCCCCACTGGGACGAAGAGAGGAGACGGTTGGCTGACAAGCTTGGAGGACTGTCCGCAGAGACAATTGTCAATGTTATGATGAAAAGCAGAGAAAATTGGCAATGAGAGGAGAATGGGAAGGACCCTAGAAATGATAAAGCTGTAGAGCCATGACCACACGACTGACCCGAAGTAATACAGAAAGTAGTTCCGGGGCAGTCGTTCTAGAAGAAAGGGAGGTTTTTTAGACGGTAGGGTCTGGGTTATCCCTCCCTAGTCCTACTCCGTCATATCCTGTCGGTCTTTGCAGGAATCCATAAAGGATTTTTCCGCCCTTGTAAAAAAAAAACCCCCCAAGTTTACGTTATGTTACAATGCTGCGTTGTTAGCCTATTGGATAGAACGTCCAACTATAATATGAAAGGTACTGAGTTCGATCCCAGGGAGGGAACGTTTTTTAAAAAGTGACGCCATCCAAACGCTCTGGAGTTTTATTAGAAGGGGGGGGGGGACTCCTACTATAGTACACTAACCAGGAGGCTCCTGGGAGGAGGCTGGATGGAAAGGGAAATGGTAAGTACTGTAAGGAGGATTGGAGGGGGTGTACAAATGACGTTTGGTGGAAAATGGGTGGAGTGGTGGGCAACTTTTGGAAATTCGTACTGGAGTTGGGGGTAAAAAAAGTCCCACAGTATGATTGGTTAATAATTATGGTGGTGGGGTAAGGGGCGGGGTGGTGGAAATAACGTACTACAACATGATTGGTCGAGGGGCGTGGCCAATAACCTCGTGCGAGGCGTGGTTTTCTTCCCCCACTCCACATTGAGCCAAAAACACCTAGTTCCGGGTTCGCTCCCCCATTTCTCACCTACTATCAACGAATTTGAACAGTTAAGGAGGAGCAGATGAAGTATATGGTGCATGATGGTGGCATCATATGGGAGTTTCAATTTACGGAGAATATCGAATTGTGTTGAGTAATACGATGGCGTATTCAAGGGACATTGGAAATGGGCGATGGGCTCTCAAATTGTCATTCGAAGCGTAGCAAATTCGATTTATCACCATCCGTACTAACCAGACATAAAAATGATTTGCCAGACTGCCGAGGATATTTCCATCGTGTATGGGGGGGGGGGGGGGAAAGCACCATCCGATTCCTCTTTTTTTTCTCTCAGCGGAGCGTTTGATTTGGGTCCAGGACTCGAAAAGCATTTTTTATTCGAGCACGTTCGTCTCCAATTTTCCAACGCTCACAATTCGTGGCCAATTACAAGCGATGAATCGCTTCGGCCCGGACTGACTGAGAGGAAAAAAAAGGGGGCAGGGATCTCGCCAAGCGAGCAACTTCAACAGCAGACGCAGCCCCAGCGTGCCGCATTCAAACGACTGTTAAGGCCGAAAATAGGAAACATATTCTTCCTCTCTTGCGGTCAAAGTTATTTACCGACTCACGACAATGAACGCAGTCGAAAGGTCCCCCCAAACTTTCTAACGCCTCTCCCTTATTTTCACAACAGATTTTGAGAACGAAGGATTCCTCGCCCCTTGGAGAGGAGAAGCCCTCGTTCTTCCTACGCAAAACCCTGCGCTTTCTCCTATAACTTCCCACTCGGACGAAATCCAGTCGATAATCACTTCTGAGACCTGCCTATTTTTTTTACTGCAACATTATCTTTTATAAATACAAATGTACCTTAATGGCGTGATGGAACGCACTGTTTTTTCTAAAACTAAATTAGCACTAACTTGCTATCTAGCACACAGGTTACTATGAGACCCCAAAATGAGGGTGTGAGCAAAAATCATATTGATCAGAACCCTAATTATTTTTTTCTCAAAATCTGCTTTAACAATTTTGGATTTTAATGCATCGTATGGACAGCTCCAAGTGACGTAGCAATACCGTGAAATTAACATCCGTAGCAAAATGACGAGAGCAGCACAATAAATTGCCGAACGCTTCGACGAAAATCGATTTGAAAGCAGTTTTTCCTTATAATCTCCACTCAAACGTTACCAGAATCTTTCGAAAAAATATCTGGTGCGTTGCAACACACAACTTTCCTTAGCTCTACGACAATTCACATTGTACACGTCTTTTTCTACTTAATCAATTCATTTGAACTTGGTCAAACAACATTTCACAGCAGCAGAAAGCGGCAGCGCTTACAGTTCCGGAATTTATTGTGCTGCTCGTACTCATTCCAGGGCCATTATTGAGCAATTGGTAGACAGATAATTAATGAGGCTGTAAACCGGAATTTTTTGAAGAAGGATAGTAATTACTTTGGCAGAGTTATTGGGTAAAAACATTTAGAACTCATGGTGAGCGTAACGGCGGTAGTTGAAACTCAGGAATTCCTGGAGTAAGCACCATGTATCTCATGAGCGTTTTTAAAACTCGCCCTTTAGGTATTGGATTGGACTACCATACCAACAACCGCACTAAAAACGCTTTTCGTCGAAAATTTTGATAATTTATTGTGCTGCTCTCGTCATTTTACCACCGATGGGAATTTAATGGTATAGTCGCTATATTGGGAGCTATCAATATAAAAAATGTAATCAAAATCGCCAAAGCCGTTTTTGAGAAAAAAAATATTTGGTGTTTTGATCACTATGATAACTATAGTTAACTTTCGGTGGATTTTGTTCATACTCTTATTTTCGTGTCCCATGGTAACCTGCGGGCTAGATATCAAGTTTGAGCTGATTTAGTACGGTCGTTTTTTCTAAATAGTGTTTTTCGGACTCAGGAGGGTCTGAAATGTTAAGATCTGAAAAAAACTCAAAATTGTTTTCTTCAGCCGATTACATAACTTTCCTTTCTACTTTGTAGAACCAAGGAAAGTACAAATCGAGGTGGCAGTAGAATAAAATGCCTATATGACGAGTCTTTAATAACGTTCGTAAGATGGATACGAATTACTCCAAAAATTACGGTATTCCAAGCACTGCCGTTTCAAAAAATTCGTACTCGACTATTCCGAAACGGCAAACACAATCCTTATAAAAAAAATCAAAAAGTCGCGTAGACAGTCTTACAATTGACTGCTGGAACTGATGGATCATATTCCAGACGTAAGTCGGGTAACAATGGATCAGAGCTCCTCGCAATCCCTGTAATTTTTGCCTGAGTCAGCCGCCCTTGAAACATCTCCAAAACCCACTTCATAACAATCGGCGCAGTTAGTAGGACCGCCAGAGAGAAAAAATACTACGATCGAGAGGAGCTCCGATCCATTGTTGCCCGACTTTTGACGGGATTATGAACCATCGTCTTTAATTACTAGACTACGATCGCGAGGGTGCCTTTAATAAGAGTCAGTCAGTGCGTGTATGGGTCCGAGGGAATTTACACGATTTTTTGTTTAAATGATAAAGCATGACAAAAATTTAATAAAAATTGAATTCGTCGTAGATTAATTTTATTCATTACTTTACAAGATTGTTGATGTAGAATGGGGAGATATGAATACCTTTAACGCGCGTTAATTATTAAGAAGTTAAAGGGTGCTATAGTACAAGATGAAAAGAATACACCGATTTCAATGACGCATTGCAGAAGGAAAACGCGATGTTAGTCTAGTGAAAGAGAAAGCAGCGCGTTGATTAATACGCCGCATCGCGTTCATTTACGGCGACGATATATTCAAATAGATTCCGAGCAACATCCTCCCAATTCCTTCCGCGAGATAATCCTCGTATCGTCCCAATTCCCTCTTCGTTCGTTCGGACGTCCAACACGCACGTTCCTTCTGTTCAACCACCTGAAGATAGCTAATTGCACGCCGGAATGGCGTCGTTGTAAGTATAATAGGAGGAACGGCTCGCGCGGACGAAGGTTTCACTTCAAAATATGGACGAACGGTTCTGACGAGAGTGTAGCGCCGTTTCTACTGTGAGAATAAATGTCAGCACACTATTTCGAGTGGTTAATGTTGGGCCTTCGCCACCGACCTAATTCCTTAACGCCCCCTTACATCTCAATGGAGACGACTGTTTGTGGACAATTACCCGTAATTATTACGCTGTACCGTAAATAACTGTATATTTGAATATCCGACCTTTCCTCAGATTCAGCAATTTTTTTCACTCAAGCAACTAACGTTAAACGTTCACCATAGAAACTCCTGACGATTAAGATTCCGAAATTTATTGAGCGCTGCTAACTATTCTACAACCAACATCGAGTAATTAGTGCACCGTGCGACTGGCAACTCGAATTTTAACAAGCATCAGGTCACTATTCTGGAATTATTGGAAAATTGTGAGTACCAAGTGAAACGGCCTTGTTTTGAATTACAAAATTTATGGGGTTGCTCGTAATTATCCTACGTACGTCCTTAAACTCTTATCGTGCGGATAATTAATTATATTACCATCCTGATTTTTCTCACAACGGTAGTACCATATCAGAGGTATTTCTGAGGAAAAAACTGCTCCGAAATTGTCTCGGTTTTCTTCGAAATTTATGATAATTTATTGTGCTGCTCTCGTGATTTTTCGACCAACTAAAATGTATTATCGTTGTGTCCTCAGAAACAGTTTGTACAAAAAAAAGTTAGTTTAGAGCCATTTTTGAGAAAAATATTTTGTGTTTTGATCACCGCTGCAACTATAGTTAATTTTGGATCAATTTCACTCATTTCCTCAGTTTGATGTCCATAGTTGGGCCACGGCATGAGTGAGGAAGCTTGAGTTGAGGTTAAAGAAATAAATGAACACTTCGTATGATATAATAGCGATATGAGTCTGAGAGAAAATTTCGCGACACAAAGGGGTCTCTGAATAGGTGAACTGGTTGAAGGGAATGAGAGTGGATGAGCGAGTGAGTAGCCAGAGAGCTGTGAGACTGTGTGTTTGGGGTTGGATCGAGGGATGAGCCGAGAGTTGGAGAGGAGGTAAACCAAGTGGTGGGAAGTGGATCATTCAGAAAGTCGACCAGGATAGACTTGAATGAATCTTGGAGACGGGTTTTAGTTGAGCACGAACTTGTAATCGAAGAGTTGGTATATCACAAGATTTGAAGATTGAGATGTACAAAGAAGAGGCGACTTGAACAGGATATGATTTGAGTATATAAGCGAGTTCAAAGGGGGGAGCTCTGAAGGCGTGAAACTGGTTGTATGGGGAAAAAAGGAGAAATCCGGATTAGACAATGATGAGAGGTGAAATAAGGTTCATTGGTAGAATTGGGGGACGACTGTATCGAGAGGTGTTAGATGACTGTGTTGGGAGAACTGGAGACGACCAAATTTCGCGAGACTTTGTAGGAGAATGAGTTTGGGAGGAGCTGTCTGCCGTGGAGAGGAATGTGAAAAGGAGGGGAGGAAATGATGTTTCAGAATGTCTCCAACGGAAGGGGTGGAATTTCCATAGGTAACAATAAGGGGTTGAGGAAGAAGGTCTTTAGGGAAAACAATGACATTGGCGTACCATTAAGGGCCAGGGAGTCCCATTAGGGCAGGTGCAGGAATTCCAAGCTCAAAAAACCTACACTGATTTGGTGGAAATGACCTAAATGGGCAGCCTGTACTTACTCACAGCTACAGACGAAAGGCTTCAGTTCAGAATGAGCTAGTCTCGATTTTCGGGGAAGGCCCGAAACTTCCCGATAGGGGCAAGTGCGGAACTTTTCTGTAAAGGAGGTGTTACAGTAAATGACAAAGCACTTGTATGTACAATTGTGACTATAACGAAGTGTAACGTTGAGTTTACAATCGTAACGCTGTGAACAAACGGTGATAGCTGCGCGGTGGATTGACGTCGTAAATTGAAAGGCGTGGGACCTGGTATGTTAGGCAATTGACGGCTGTCTGAAGAATAAATTTGTCCCTCCGAATGGATGTTGGTTCCTCTCAGCTGTCCGCGCCGTGCGTCTACGTTCGTTCCTCTAAATGACTAATTCTCGAAGAACAATGGACGAGGGTACGGGGGGGGGAGAGAGAAAGAGAGAGATAGAATGAGTGAAAGAGTTGCCGGGTCGTGGATGAAGGAAACGACAGAAGAGCGTGGGAGGCGGTTGAGTTTTAGCGGAGGCGTAAACTAAGAGACCCGGCGGATGGCGGGGCCACAGGATTTCGAAGATAATGAGAGACCACCGGCTCAGGCTCAGCCAACCATCTTGACGACGAGACGAAACGCATCCTAAGGTGGCTCCGCTTCCCCTTTGTGCTCTGCACGGGAACATCCCTGAAGGGGAAACTCACACGTCTGATACATGGAGAAGACTGCTCTTTCAGCGACGAGGGCATATTCATCAATAACTCATAGGATGAGTTTTTAATCATTTCTTCCACAATGAAGCGACTGTTATTTACATATATAAAACAGAGACAGCATGGAAACATGGATGAGAGCAGTAAAACTGTTAACAGATGTGCCAATCAGCTTTTAACACGATACCAAGCTTTGAACAAGGTTTTGTTTTCCTGCTTTGTCCTTCGTGTTAACGCTAAAGTTGCAGGTCTCTTTCCTTATCGGAACGACTGTTCCGTAACACTCATGAGAGAGTCATATCAGTCCTCTCGCTCAGCATCGACTGAACCCAGGCCTGTGCACTTAGCCAGTTTCCTAGTGGAGAGCTTTTGCCCATGTGTCACCATGCGGAGGTATGACCCTGGGGAGAATCTCTACCATCTGGGAAGAGTTCTTAATCTGATTTCACACCTGATCTAAACATTTACTTGGGAGGCAGGTTTCGAAACGAGGGATAAACTGTGGCCACGTTTTCGTCATAATCTTCTTCCCAAACTGGTTATAAGATTGCTTAGTAGCAGTCAAAGCTGGAAGGTTTGGCTGCTCTACCAACAACCGTCGCTCACTGGCATGTGGTTTCTTGTGTCCTTCGCGCTGGAGGCGCATCCATCGCGATGGAGTCTTCAAGGAGGAAAGAAGTGAAGCCGCTCTGTAAGGAACTGGCTCGTCCAGTGGGCTAGCTTCACCCACTTAGGCACCAGGCAGGGCATTCACGAATGTTGGGAACAAACCGAAGTCAGTCTCCATTCCCATGTCGCTTGCCATTTATCTAAGGTACATTATGTCTATCCAGAAGGAGTACGGCCTAGAGTGCAAGGCTGTTCACTCTTCACTTGTCAACCATGCACGCAATGACCAAGTCAGCGGGCTAGTAATCATCACTTGGAACGCTGTTTGGCAGACCATTGTGATCCACGGGTTCGTAGCTCTCTGAGATTGGCTCAGTGCTCTCCTTCGATGGACTATGAGTTTGCTCCCCCAGATAACAGAGCACTGGACAATCTCGCCTGTTCGAGGTTGGTTTTTTGTGGGGCAGCGTTGTTTTGATCAGTGTCTGATCCTGTTCTCCTCTCCTGCCTTACCACCCATCCTTAATTCTGCCCGAACTTCTCCCGTGTTCACTAGAACTCTGATTGTCTGTCGGAAAACCCTACCCTGCCCTGTGTACCGGTTTGGAAATCTGTGTCGTGCTGCCTCCAATTAACCACTACAACGTGGCTCGTCATCAACATCCGCTGGAAGAGGAAGACAGCGAGCTGGGAGGCCCTCTGTCAAACGAGTCGCCGCCATCGGAAAAAGGTAGGACCTTCATTCCTTACACTCACCGATAACCACCATACTCTTTTTTGAGTACGATATTAGAGCCCTCGACGCTCCAAACTGCGCGACAACTTTTGACATTACTGGTGTAAGAACAATTTGTAACTATTGCCGTACTTGCAACTTGTCTGTTTCGAGAACGCAGAACTGAGTGCGTCGTACTAGCTTCACGAAGACATATCTGGATCTTGTAATAATTGGCGCCCTCGTATTCAATGCGCGTAATGTGGACGTGCCTGTTAACAGAAATGATGGGCGCCCCGAGGTTCACGTATATGTCTAGAGGTGCCACGATTGGGCGTTTTCCCCATCTGGAGGGTAGGAAATTACGTTTGCTTCTTAGATAGACGTTCCAGGAACATCTTGTACGTTATCAGGGTCGAACTGAACGGTATTTAGGCGCAATGCGTCACCCTCTAAAAAAAGTCAACAAATAATTTTTGTGAGTTTGTAAATCCCCGCGCCTCATCAACATTAGAATTGAACGAGGCCGAAAAAGAAGAGAATTGAGGTCCTCCAGTAACAAGCAAATCTTGCGATGGACTGGAGATGATGGCTGAAGCGCCACATCTCAACACACGCCCAAATACTTGGCTCGCCTCTCGAGAGGAATCCTGTTGCCACCAAAACGTATCGACTGTTGACTACTTAATTTTTCGCTCAAGAGCTCGAATTATTTCCTCAATCACTTGTAGCTTGAACTGTAGAGTGACTTTTCGGAGCGTTTGATGAGTTATTGCCTCGATTTGGCGAGCCGACTGTACACCGATCAGCACAATCAGTCTCCACGAGGCTCCTGAGAAGGCATTCCAAAAAGCTGGTTCGAGAATCGAGCCCTGTGGACACCCCATGCGGACATATCTCCGTTCGATCGAGGACAGCACAATAAATTATCAAATATTTCGTCAAACGTCGATTTTGCACAGCTTTCCACCAAGTAAATTCCGTTTGTATGAGATAATACTCTCACGCAAATCGTGCTGGCAATCCGCAACTTTTGAAACGGCCGTATGGTAATTAGGAACAACAATTGCCGTTCCACTGACCCTTTTCAGCGCTTACTGTACCGCTCCACAACAATAAACGCGAACCTTCGAATTTCCCAGGAGATATATTGGTTCCCAATTTTCACTTTCCGCTACCCCAAAGGGAAAGGAAAGAATAGTAATCGTGTAAAAAAAAAAAAAATTGGGTTTTCTTCAGCTCTTTACGTTTTGAGGACTACTGAGTCTAAAAAACCTAATTTCGGCGCGTGGTCCGCGTGTGTGTCTGTAGTTCGCTTTGCGGGAGAACGGCTGATCCGATTGAGCTGGTTCTTTTTTTGTTTTGTTCGTTATCTTTTGTAGACATCAAAATAAGGTGATGGGCGATTTCGGTCGATGGGAAGGGAGGGCCATGAAAATACGGTGAACGGAGATGTATGAAGCAAAAATTGGTTTTTTACGCTTTTTGGCAAAACGGCTTCAACGATTATCACCAAACTCACAGGATGTGTTCAAATAGTTAATACCTACATATTGTTCTCGATAAATGTTCCTCTGGCAGTCCATTGAACAGAGATAAAAATCAAAATGTGTCAAAAATAACGTTTTTTCGAACATTTCCGTAAATTCTGGGGTAACTGCTTCACCAGATGTGATAAATCTTATGGAGTCTTCTAGCATGCTAAACCTACATTTTGTTCTCCGCAACTATGTCTGTATCCAGTTGTTGAACGGAGATATAAGCCAAGTTAACTTAGAAAAGGAGATTTGTCGAATATTAATTTATCGGTATTCCAATTTTCTCAAAAACGGCTCTAACGATTTCGATCAAACTTACGGAGTACTCTCAGCTAAGTAGTCCCTGTATTTTGTTCTCCATGAATGTTCCTGTAAAAATGCGTTGAACGAAGATATAGCGCCCGCATATGTAGGTGGTGTTCGAACTTAAAGGGATTGCGGAAAGTTGTGTGTTGCTGCGCACCGCTCGTTTATCAGTGCAACAACAATTATTTTAAGATCATTTAGTTGGCAACCAAAACCAGCCTTAATTGAGAGAACTGTGCATTGAACATAGCCCCAAACAAAACGCAAAAAACCTTCGTGTGATTACAGGACTTTTTTTTTATATTCAAACTCTGTTCTTCGGTGGTCGGATTTCTCTCGCCTTCGAGATCGCTGTTGCAAAATCACAAGAGTGGAAAGATCTAGAAGGAAAAAAAAAAACCTTCGGCAACACCGAGTCACTGAACGGTTACTTTGCGGGTTCGACGGAGTACCGCAGAGAATCGGCCTCTACGCAAGAATACTCACGAGAGGGGAAAAACCTCCCTCTGGTTGAAGCTCACAGATCGGAACAAATCGACGGTGGAAACAGAATCACCGTTGAAATAAGCGGTTCGTCAGATGTGGCTAACGTTTGGTTGTCGCAATCAGGTACGACAAAAGAAGAGAGACTTTGTCAGCGTCCGACGGGACAAAAACGGCCATAGACTTCATTCCTTGATATAGTTACACATTTCAAGAGCAAGGTTGATGAGCTGCTCCCATAAAGTGGACAACCAGTCTATGTGACAAGACGACTGGGACGTAGCTCAGGGGAGGTGGAGCAGGGAGCTGATCCAGTGAGAGTGATTTTTACTTTACCCAGTACATGAAGCATTTAGGGCGTTCCCGAGCCGAATTGAAATAGCTGGAAGCCTAAACTGCACTGTAGGGCAATGGCGAACGACGCTTCTCAAGCAACCTTCTCGTTCCAAAGAAGAGCAGGCTGACGGCGCACTGTGGAGGATGCAGTCTCACACAATAGATTCGTCTGCGCCGTTGGATTCCGATGATAACTGAAGGTGTATTGCTCAATTTGCCCGGACAGCGCTCAACTAGAAGAGGATTGAGCTTATCCTTTACCAGCAACGATGGCATGAGTCTCTGCATGAAAACCCTTTGGAATGGGGCCCAGGGCAATGTACGCGCCACTGCTCTAAGAGCCAGTTATCCTCAGCCCAAAACCTGCACACTCCGAGGTTTAAGATTCACTTGGGTAGATGTTGATACCTTTAAGAGACTGAAATCGACGACTTTCGCTGTTCCGCAGGCTTCCTTTTGGTCGCACTTTGTTTTTACTGATGAACTCGAACCTGAGCACGTCAGTGATCATGCAGAGGTCCGCAATATAGCCAGCTTCCCATTACTAGCATGTGTCACCTTAGCTAGTTACTACGCCACCTTCATAGCCTCTGCCACACGAATATATCAAGGGGACACTCAAACTGTTAGGCGCGGTTTTCATCACTTACGCAATTATTAGGCACCCTAGCAGGTGTACTTTGACTAGGCTGTTCCAGTTCCCACTGATGGCAGCTCTCTAATCTACACATGAGATGACATGGCCTTTACGCCCCCAGTTCTCCCCACATTCTTTAACACATTCACAGAGCTTAATGAAAGCGACGAAATGTTGTCTAGCCTACTTTCTGTTCACAACGATCTTGGATCGACAAAACATTATTCAAATGGTAGAGCGCAGCACATTGTGAGGACAAGGTCACACCCAATCAACTAGCAGAAATAAAATCGACGACCTGTTTACGTGTATGGGCGCTGTATCTTCTCCATTTCTCCCAATAACGACTGCATCCACACACAAGGCACTTTTCTCAAATGATGTTTTTCAGCCTCTTAAGCTATGAAAAGACTATTTTTGCTTTCCTTGGCTCTACAAAGTAGAAAGGAAAGTTATGTAATCGGCTGGAAAAAAAATTTTGAGTTTACTTCAGATCTTTACGTTTCAGACCCTCCTGAGTCCGAGAAACACTATTTGGGACAATAGTCTATGTGTGTCTGTGAACGATTTTTAGAGAAAACGACCGTACCAAATCAGCTCAAACTTGATATCTCGCCTGTAGGTTACCATAGGACGCCAAAATAAGGGTATGAACAAAACCCACCGCAAGTTAACTATAGTTATCGTAGTGATCAAAACACCAAATATTTTTTTTCTCAAAAAGCGGTTGTAACGATTTTGATTAAATGTTTTATATTAGTAGCTCCCATTATGGCAACTTTACCCTAAAATTCCCATTCATGGGACAATGACGAGAGCAGCACAATAAATTATCAAAACTTTCGACGATATCGAATTTAGCGCAGTTTTTAGAGAAAACCACCGTACCAAATCAGCTGAAACTTGATGTCTAGCCTACAGGTCATCATGGGACGCAAAAATAAGGGTATGGGCAAAATCCGCCGAAAGTTAACTATAGTTATCATAGTGATCAAAACACCAAATATTTTTTTTCTCAAAAACGGCTCTAACGATTTTGATTACATTTTTTATATTGATAGCTCTCAATCAGAAACTTATACAATAAAATTCTTATTTGTGGGAAAATGACAAGAGCAGCACAATAAATTATCAAAATTTTCGACGAAAAGCGTTTTTAGCGCGGGTTTTTCCTTATAGACTCCACTGGAATTTTCGTAGAATGTTAAAAAAAAATTGGTATTGTAGTCCAATCCAATACCTACAGGGTCAGTGCTTAAAAACGCCCATGAGATACATGGAGCTCACTGAAGACATTCCCGAATTTCAACTACCGCCGTTTCTCTTACTACCAGTTCTAACAGTTATTACCCAATAACTCTACAAAAGTAATTACTATACTTCTTCAAAAAATTCTTGTTTACAGCCCCATTAATTCTCTGTGTACCAATTGCACAATAATAGTCCTGGAATGAGTACGAGCAGCACAATAAAATCTGGAACTGTAAGCGCTACCGCTTGCTGCTGCCGTAAAGCGTTGTTTGACCAAGTTCAAATTAACTGAGTGATAAATGAATTGATTAAATAGAATTAGCCATGTACAAAGTGAATTGACGTAGGGCTAGGGAAAGTTGTGTGTCGCAACGCACCAGATATTTTTTTTAGTTTCCTTTTGTGCTCCTGCTATAATTTATTTACTTTTTCAAAATGTTATACTTCGTAGAGCTAAAGAATGAACAAAAAAGAACAGCCAAGTTGCCAGGGTGCCCAGTGTCCATTGCTTGAATAAAAGACAACTGGTATGGATAATTTTGCGCCAATCCACCTCATGGAGATAAATACCAACAAAAGGTAACACAGTTGAGGAGAAAAAAACATGAGAAAGCCCCCGACAGTGCCGCATAATAGGAGCCTCTCCTTAGTAATCGTCAAGGTTTTTCGCTTTCGACAGGCCACCAAAGAATGCTGCACTACTCCACATTTCCGGAACACATTCAGATGGCATTCGATGACTCCCCCCACTAACACACCATATTCCTGGATTTTATGCCACGACCCGAGTAAAATACAGATTCGAGTTTATACTGAAATTGAACGGTTTGCTGCTTGAACTAGAATGAAGCTCCAATAGGAAATCAAAGAATGCAAGAAGAAAATAATCATTCATAACGCAACTTGCAAAAGGTTGCGAGCAGTAGTTTAATAAGTCAATAATAACGAACTAACTAAACTCGTTCTACTGTATATACACAATTCAAAGCATTTCAAAAAAAACTAGTTAAACAATTCAGCCAATGATTACTGCAGGCCGTTGACCAATGTAACCAGAAACTAACCAGAATTTATTGTACTGTTCGTACTCATTCCATGACCACTATTGAGCAACTGGTACACAGATAATTATTGAGGTTGTAAACACGAATTTTTTGAAGAAGGATAGTAATTACTTTTGCAGTTATTGGGTAACAACGTTTAAAACTGGTAGTAAGCGAAACGGCAGTAGTTGAAATTCAGGAATTTCTCGAGTGACCCCCTTATATCTTACGAGCGTTTTTAAACGCTCACCCTATAGGTATTGGATTGGACTACTACATACTTCTTTTTTTTTACCATTCTAGTAACATTTCAGCGGAGTTTATAAGGAAAAAACCGCGCTAAAAACGCTTTTCGTCGAAAGTTTTGGTAATTTATTGTCCTGTTCTGGTCAGTTTCCCACAGATGGGAATTTTATGGTATGATTGCCTTATTTAGAGCTATCAATATAAAAAATTTAATCAAAATCGTTGGAGCCGTTTTTGAGAAAAAAAATATTTGGCGTTTTGATCACTATGATAACTATAGTTAAATTTCGGTGGATTTTCTTCATACCCTTATTTTGGCGTCCCATGGTAACCTGCGTGCGAGATATCAAGTTTGACCTGATTTGTTACTGTGGTTTTCTCTAAAAATCGTTCGCACATACACACACACAGACCATTCTACTACAAATCGAACTGCAGACAGACACACACGGGCCTAGCGCGGACATTAGGTTTTTTCGGATTCCGTAAGCCTCAAAACGTTAAAATGTGAAGAAAATCCACCTTTAAGTTTATACAATCACAATACTTTCCTTACTGTTCAGGTAGCGGGAAGTAACAATTAATGTACAGGAACACAACCGAAATTCGGAATTTTTGATGTGGAAACCTCAAAGCGCATAATCTTATGGAAATTCATTTTTTGCGGAGAATACAACAACCTCATCAACTCACAGTACTAAGTAGAACAATTAAGAAAGGCTACAAATCGGTTTCTTGACTTAAATAACCACCGCAGAAGTAAACAAGTTGTCATGTTGACGAAGTACCCCCCCGTGACGAAGGTCACCGAAAATTATTTGTAGCCCCATAATCCGCGTAGAAAGCTGCTCCTTGGTTTTCCCGAGACATCCCTCGACAAACTGTTCTGATCGTCGAACTGTCAATAACGACCAGTCGAGGTGCCCTTATAGAGGATTCCCAGGCTCGTTTAAAAATCGTCTCGGCCTCCTTAATGATTTCCATCAAAGGGAGGTATTAAAACCTAAACAGAGCCTTTTTGCTCACCTCCCTCCGCAGTAACGACTAAACACTTTCAAAAGGCAGGTAAAACTGGCGTTTGTCCAGCCGTACCTGGGAAGTTTCATCGGGAGCAGGGCGATCCGAAAGCTCCGCTTTCGTAAAACTGGGTCATCGCTCTCCGTTTGAAGAACGGCTTCCTCGCCACAACTAACGACTGCGTCAACTGGCGTACGGATCCTAATTAAACCGAAATGCAAGGGTTGGGCGAGACCTAGGCAAAGCCTCCAGGGCTAGCTGGACGAGGAATATCTCACTGTCCGTCTGTTGGGCCCGAAAAAGCATTCGGAACGGAAGAACTCGCTAATAAGGATGGAATATTACTAAAGTTAATGTACCTGTTAACTGAGTCCGTCTCCTCTGGCTGGTGAGATACTGTGGGCGAGCGCTTTCGATGTAAAGACATCGTATAGGTCAACTTAACAGCCAGACGATGATGTCTTTACATCGAAAGCGCTCGCCCTCAGTAACTCACCAGCCAGAGGAGACGAACTCACCTAACAGGTACGTTAACTTTAGTAATTTGCCTACTGGCGGACCTAACCCAATTGCTTTAATACCTGAGGATGGAATATATTGCACGGTTATTGTTTCCGCTTTTCAATTTTATATCCGCGTGTAACCTCTCGCGCTACGAAAATGATTTCCTTCTTTTTAAAATTGTACTCTTTTTTGGTCTAAGAAAACGTGCGTTGCTTTTCTCGTACTTGTCGTAAGCTGCTACAGTCACTACATACAGTCCATTTACTCACCGTTTGAACGGGGGGAACGTCAATTTTTTACGCGAATCATAAGTTATTCACCCACAGTTTCAGCTATTGTACCTCGGCTTAAATCTTCGTTTAACGCATGGTTACAGGAAGAGTTGCAGAACAAAATGTGGGTGCATGTCGCTGGAAAATCCCACCGCCTTGTTGATCGAATTCAGTTACGCGTTTATTGTGGAAATTTCGATAAGGTTGAAAAAAGACAGTCTTTGACACATTTTGGTTTTTATCCCCGACAGCGGACTGTCAGAAGATCATTTAAGGAAGACAGTTTACAGGTATTAACTAGTTGAAGACATTCTGCGCGTATGATGGCAATCGTTGTCGCCATTTTTCCAAAAGGTAAACAAAAAACTTTCCCTCGTAGCGATTTTAGCGCAATTGTTTCCTTATAAACTTCGCTCGTCTTTACAAAAATCTATGTGGTGATCCAATTCAGTACCTACCGCCGCTGGTTTTTGTACTCCCATTTATAAAAGCGTTTACCGGACAACTCTGGAAAAGTGATTATTACCCTTCTTTTTAAAAAATCGGGTCTACAGCCTCATCAATTTTCTGTGTACCAATTGCTGGATAATGGTCTGGGAATGAGTACGAAGAGCGCAATAAATTCTAGAACGGTAAGCGCTACATGGGCTAAGTGTAATTGAGCGTTGAAAATTTTGGCAGTTGGGGAGAGTGCCTAGCCCTGCGGCCTCTACCTCTCTCCTGCCAAGCTCTACAAAAAGGTTAGGGAAATTCCCACAGCCACGCCTACAGCCCCCGTGGTACCCATTTTATTTGGCTGCAATTTGAGCATCCTCCAAACCTGAATGGGTAGCAGGCCCTGGTGCCAGGATACTCAAGAGGCGTTCTACCAGTACCTACGCTTTATCTCTGTGACTAATTCACTTTTCCATTCATTTACTGCACCGAGGGCGTGATGGGCCAGACCAACTCTAGCCTACCGGCTCGTTCAAGTTCTGCCTTTAGCTATCAGAAATTCCAGGGGTTGTCACCCTACAGGCGCCAAGGCCATGTTTCAGTCTTAGCCTACGCTCATTGCATATTGCGGAGTTATTGCGTCCGCTGGGACTCCCACGCCTCCAGGTGCACATGCCTTGCGAGAAAGACGTCAAGCGCCATACAGCAAACTTGATACGAGCGACTCGGCCGAATCCCTCCCAGGGAGACGAGCACGTGTGAGCGCATCATCGCGAACGCTACAACTGTAAAGGGCGTGGAGGGGCGTCCTTCGCAATGAAAGGATCCGTGCCCAGAAAGGGGTTGAGTGAGAGGGAAGGCCCGGGAGACGCGCCCGTCCCAGCATGCCCGCCAGATATGCGCTATCCAATCGTGCGCCGTCTTGAGCTTACCCTCCATTGTCTTGTGCTTGTGCGGCTGGGGAGCTTTACTTCGCAGTTAGTGAGCAAGTCCAACTTGACGCGTGAGCGCAGGACTCGTGGGAGGAGTACCAGCTAGTATATACAAGGCGTGATGGGAGGTAGTGCGATACGTTGTTAGGACGCCTCACTGCAGGATTCTCCCCAGCAGTAAGCGCCTAGGTATTACCAAATTTAAATGGCGTGAAAAATACATTGAATTAGCCATGAAAACCAGTGAATTCATGTTCAGCTAAGGAAATTTGTGCACCTACTTTTTTGCGAAATTGTAGGGAAAACGCTATGTACAAAGGCTTTGAAATGCACCAGAATTCCTTGGGATGCTACCGATTATTCAATAACCGTTGTTGGACTAGCATTGTGTAGGTAAATAACCGAACTTCTACATTGAGTTCTTTCAGAACGCGACCATGTCACACGAGCGTGATTTATAAGAAGGACACATTTATACTGACATTATCGCGAATTTATTGTGCCGCTTTCGTCATTTTCCTCGACGATGAAAATTTCGCATTACCGTTCCGTTATCAGGAGGTGCCTACACAACAAATGACACCGTTGAAGCCGTTTTTTGAAGAAAATAAAAGTTTTGGTGTGTCGATCATTATGATTATATAAATAATCCACGAGGAAAGTTTCCATAGTTCACAGGGTTTTCTTAACATGTGGTACAAATTACATTCAACGTTGCCTGTCGAAGGGGTCACACAACTGATATTCGAATAACGGGGGGATACAATGAATAATAAACGCCCTTGATGCAGTTATTTTTCGATTCTCGACTGCTTACTATACCGAAGGTCGACTTCAGATTAGATTCAATGAAACCTATAACACGCTGCTCTCGAGGAAGTCCTCCAAAATATGATAACAGGTCGACAGGTCGAGGTCAGGTATGATTAGGTCCTCGTAATTATTTTGTTAACCCTGGCGTGCACGTGTATAAGTAGTTGGAAGTTCTATGAATGTCAGCGTGATTACTGATGAAAGCGGGGGTTATTTTTTGAAAAATTAATTTTGTAGGATGTACGATGTCGAAGGTTAGCAAGTTGATTGTTGAGTGCACGAAAGGGGGAGCTTGAAACTGAGAAATAAATGAATGTGGTGAGCGTGAGTGAGGACTGTTTACACTGGACAGAATAGCGATGTCAGATTGAGTGTGAGTATATAAACGCGCACAAGGGACTCTCAATACATGTAAAACTGGTTGTGAGATGTAGAGGAAGAGGGACAGAAAGAGTTGAGTTGGGAGTAGCGCGAGCTGAGAGAATTGGGAGACGACTGTATCGTGCGAGCTTAAGGGTGACTGACATGGAAGGAGCTGTCTGTAGTGAAGAGGAATCTAAAATTGTGGGGTGGGAAAAGATAAATGGGAAAGACAAGGATAGGGGGAAATCTGTTGTCAATTGGAAATAACTGAAGAGGTGGACTTTCCACAGGTAACAAAAAGGCTTGAGGACGAAGGCGTTTAGGGAAACAATGACTGACCAACTTTTTGGAGGTCAAAGACCCAGCCAATTCGAACTTCCGAACAAAGATAATTCTGATAATTATCCCACAGTTAATTCAATCTGTACAGGTTATTAGGCGCTAAAGACAGCCAGGAATAGCATTTTTGTCTCTCCTCCGGGTTAAAAAAACATCACAGGCCTGTGTCCAGATTTTGCCAGTCTCCTCGTGAAGACTGCGCCATTTAGGAGTTCATAATACAGTTTCCGGCCTGGGCAGGGTGGCAAAAGTCTAAGGAGCAGTTCAACTGTGGCCATGTTTCTTCGACCTTCTTCCCACATTGGGCGAAACAGTTAGAGGCTTGCTTTGTAGCAGTCAATGCTGGTAGGATTGTCTGCTCTTCCGGCAACCATTGCTCCCTTTTGTAGGAACTATAGTGGAGCGGTTTATTGTTTCCTCTGCACTGGAGGGTCCTCTGCACTCATCCTGTGGTCTGGCTCAACCCACTTTCTCCCAAGGCAGTCAAGGATGTTGGGAAAAAACTCGTACATCCGACGTCCCTTTGGCGAGGGTTCCCATCTCTAATGCTCATTCATCGATGGCGGCAATTTTTCATTCAGTGGACGGAGTGCAGGAAGCCCCCGTTTCACTCTCCACACCAAGTCAACCTGTAACTGACCAGTGAGCTGACGGGACGGAGTGCAAATAATAAAACAATTACTCTCATTGTCCCGTCTCTTTCAATTAGTAGACTTTGGCACGCTTTTATTTCACTGTTTTCGGTCTAGAAACAGTCATACACCTCATACAAGACTGAGAGTTTTGAGGAGGGCTTGTAGATAAATTGTACTGACCGAAAACATAGCCGTATTATTCAGGATGAATCATAAACCAAAATCTCGGAGGTATAAACCTAATAAGCGAAAAGAATCTGTCATCAAATCATCAAAATGTGAGATTAGGATCAAACTAACCAACTAACTAATTTTGTTTTCCATTAACGTTTCTGTTGAAGTTAGTTGACAGAGAGTACAGCCGATACATTCTTATAGGCCTTGGTGATCCACAACAGAGCAACTCCCTCAGATTGGGCTGATACTCTCTTTTGATTGACTGAGTTTGCTACTCCAGACGACAGGGCAGTAGCCAATCACCCCTAGATACATGGCCTCGTACATAAGGATCCTGTCACGGTAACACACTCCCCAAGTGGCCTTGATATTTGCTCCTAGTGAGACAAACCTCGCAATAATAGTGCCTTTGAGGGACTGGAGGCGTTGGCTGAAACCCCACCTCCCTTGACTTCCTTCCTGTGGCCGCCAAAGCGTATCGTCGGACGACTACTTTTCCCTTTAAGAGGATTAACTAGTTTTTTTTTTCCTCAGCCACCTGCAGCAGGTGACAGCTCGGAGCACACGGTGGTTTTGCCTCGACTTGACGGATTAATTTTTTTAAAAACGCCAGCAAGTGATCGAACAGAAAGAACCGTCTAAACCATTCTACATCGGTCTGCCGGTTGACTTGGGCATCAATCGGCAGAATGTAAGCACGCGATGAATAAATATGACGAAAACCCATTTGGCTCAGCAATATCCGAAATTGGGGTCTCTCGACCGCTTCAGTTCCCCCCCCCCCCTTCCATGGGGGGTTTTCTCTTCTGTTGGAACCAAACTACGCTCGGGACGGAATTCGCTTACCTTTTAAAACATTCCAGCCGCCAACAGAAGGGACCTTCGTTTGAATTCATAGAGACGAAATACGACAAAACACAAGAGGGAAGGATCGACGAGGAGCATTATAATTCTAAAAGGTTACAGTTAGGTTACACGACGAACTTCCACTTTTTATTCGCACGCTACACTACTTCATTTGAAGGGTACAGGGAAAAAACCATCTTTTTCATTTTTTTTCGAAAAATATCATTGGATTCAGAATGAGCAGATCTTTGTAATGGTAGATCGAAACAGGCGAAAAACCACCTTCGTCAGAGAGTAAAGCCGCCTGTAAGTTTCAATGTGCAGGGGAAAAACCATCTATGTCAACCGGTACTGGGAAAGAACCATTTTTACTTTCCGCTACCCGAAGGAAAGGAAAGTATAGTAATCGGCCCCAAAAAAAATTTGAGTTTTCTTCAGATCTTTACGTTTCAGACCCTACTGAGTACAAAAAACCTAATTTCGGTGCGTGGTCCGTGTGTGTGTGTCTGTAGTTCGATTTGCGGGAGAACGGCGGATCCGATTGAACTAGTTCTTTTTTGTTTTGTTCGTTATTTTTTGTAGACACCAAAATAAGGTTATGGACGATTTCGGCCGATGGGAAGGGGGGAGGGACGAAAATGTACTAAAAACTAGGGTTTTTCGCATTTTTCTCGAAAATGGCTCTAACGATTTTGATTAAACTTTCGAATTATCTTCTACTGATTAATACCTAACTTTTCTTCTCTATACATATCTCCATGAAAATACGGTGAACGGAGATATGGGCCCCTGAAGCAAAAATAGGTTTTTTACGCTTTTTGGCAAAACAGCTTCAGCGATTTCCACCAAACTCACAGAATGTTTTCAAATAGTTGATACCTACATATTCGATTCAATAAATGTTCCTCTGACAGTCCATTGAACAGAGATAAAAATCAAAATGTGTCGAAAATAACGTTTTTTCGAACATTTCCGTAAATTCCAGGGTAACTTCTTCACCAGATGTGATAAATCCTAATGGAGTGTCTTTAAGTCACCCATAGCCACATTTCGTTCTCTATAATTATTTCTGTATATATATGTTGAACGAAGATATAAGCCAAGTTAACTCAGAAAAGGAGATTTGTCGAATATTAATTTATCGGTATTCCAATTTTCTCAAAAACGGCTCTAACGATTTCGATCAAACTTACGGAGTACTCTCAGCTAACTAGTCCCTACATTTTGTTCTCTATGAATGTTCCTGTAAAAATGCGTTGAACGAAGATATAGCGCCCGCCTATGTAGATGGTGTTCGAAATTACGGGGGTGGCGGAAAGGTGTGTGTTGCTACGCACCAGATATTTCTTAGAGTTATTGTTTCTTCGTTTCACTGTGAAGGTGACAACCGTCCCAGCTCAAAAAAGAAGAGGAAAACAGGGCGAATCAGTGACGTGAGTAAAAAACTAAAGATTTCTACCCACGAAATGGGTGAGCCTTGTAATTGTTTCCGGCTCAAGTGTTTTGATGTTAAAATATCTGGTGCGTAGCAACACACAACTTTCCGCCACCCCTTTAAGTTCGAACACCACCTACATAGACGGGTGCTATATCTTCGTTCAACGCATTTTTACAGGAACATTTATAGAGAACAAAATGTAGGGACTAGTTAGCTGAGAGTACTCCGAAAGTTTGATCGAAATCGTTAGAGCCGTTTTTGAGAAAATTGAAATACCGATCAATTAATGTTCGACGAATCTCCTTTTCTCAGTTAACTTGGCTTATATCTCCGTTCAACATATATATACAGAAATAATTATGGGGAACGAAATGTTGGTATGGGTAACCAAAAGACATTCCATTAGGATTTATCACATCTGGTGAAAAAGTTACCCTGGAATTTACGAAAATGTTCGAAAAAACGTTATTTTTGACACATTTTAATTTTTATCTCTGTTCAATGAACCGTCACAAGAACATTTATTGAGAACAATATGTAGCTATTAACTATTTGAAAACATCCTGTGAGTTTGGTGGAAATCGCTGAAGCCGTTTTGCCAAAAAGCGTGAAAAACCTATTTTTGCTTCAGGGGCCCTTATCTCCGTTCACCGTATTTTCATGAAGATATGTATAGAGAAGAAAAGTTAGGTATTGATTAGGAGAAGATAATTTGAAAGTTTAATCAAAATCGTTAGAGCCGTTTTCGAGAAAATGCGAAAAACCCTAGTTTTTGGTACATTTTTGTCCACCACCCCCCCTTCCCATCGGCCGAAATCGTCCATAACCTTATTTTGGTGTCTACAAAAAATAACGAACAAAACAAAAAAAGAACCAGCTCAATCGGATCAGCCGTTCTCCCGCAAATCGAACTACAGACACACACACATACACACACACATACACACACACACACATACACACGGACCACGCGCCGAAATTAGGTTTTTTAGACTCAGTAGGGTCTGAAATGTAAAGATCTGAAGAAAACCCAAATTTTTTTTTTGGGCCGATTACTATACTTTCCTTCCCTTCGGGTAGCGGAAAGTAAAATCAGTCGGAAACGAATGAAATCCCGCGTTATTTCAATTCTCTTGCATCACATGATGAACAGAACAGTTATCTAGCTGGATTGATAACTCTCCTTCCAGCTGAGAATAGATCACGTTCTTCTGATCAAGCAAAGTGGTATCGTGATGCAAGTTTTACGTACAGAGTACGAGTTTTGGCCGAAAAGGAGCCAGTAACTGGGGCTCCTGGATCACTGGAACAGGATTCTGATAAGACCAGAGATATCCCAGTGTGCTAAGGCTTTTTGTGCTATCCACGGTGTAACTTTGAACTAACTTGCTTACATTAAAAATAGCTTGAAATTAACTGGAGCTTTCCGTCGTGATAAAAGAGGGAAACATTCTTCCCTTCATCGAAACCTTGACTATTCAACCTAAAGAATTTCGAGAAATGGTGGCCAACTCTAAGACTAAGCCATCCCCTTTCGATGTTGTGAATGTTAAAAAGGAACTGGTTTTTGATTGGAAAACCTTCCTGGATGACAATTACTACGTAAAGATGTGCCCTTTCAAGATCCAAGAACTGAAGGAAGTGCAAGTCAAATTGAGAGCAGGCTTCTTTACCATCGATCTACATACAACGGCCAAGTTGTCAGCAGCGTTACTGGCAAACCATTGGGAACCGATTCGAATTTGTGACCAGGGGAATTCCATTTACCCTGCCTTTCTTACAAAGGTGATTCGCAATAATTATTATTTCGAACTTGCTTAAATTCCTCAAATTGCCTTACCTACCTTCTTATTTCAGTATGCTATTGTCAAAAATGGTTATTTGAATACTTTAACGGGTTCACTTCCAATCTCCAAGGCCAAATACAAAGACATAGCCTTCTAAAGTTCTGCGGACCAAAGACAGTGATATTTTTGAGAAAACTACTGCACGAATAATAAATTCTTTTGTAAGTAAATAAACATGGTTAAAGGAATCTAAACAAAAATGCATGCGACTTAGCGAGTAGTACCAACCACTAATAAAGATGGTTCTGTCTGTTTCAGATGACATAAATGGTTTTTTCACTGTCCCGATCGAGTTTTCCTCATGTAAACTCAATTTTGTACCAATAAAAATATAATTAAAAATTTGAAATTTCGTTAACTTACTCCTTACATCTCAACCGTCATTTTATCATAACATAGTTGGTGATTTGGCATAGTTTAAAATGTTTTATTTGGTTTTGAACTTTAAAACCCGTTTTTCTTGAAATCAAAAAATTGTGACAAAGATGGCTTTTTCCCTGTACCCTTCATTTATTAGCGACGCGTCACACAACTTTCCTCATCCCGACATGTTACCTACGTCCACTTTTATTTCAAACTCAGAACAAAACATCGAAGTTCGGGAATTTATCGTGTTGCCGCTACTTACGCCACGGCCCCCGCTCAAAAGCCGACGTGTAGGTAATTTGTGGGACTGTCGACCCGATTTTTGTGGAAAGGCTCGCGTTTATTGTATGTGTGCGTAGCGACACACAACTTTCCGCAACCCCCGTAAATTCCGACGACTTGCTACATATAAGGGCGCTATATCTTCGTTCAACGTACCATCTTCACGCACATTTATGGAGAACAAAATGTATAGAAAACAAAATCCACCGAAAGTTGACTATAGTTATCATAGTGATGAAAACACCAAATATTTTTTTTCTCAAAAATGGCTGTAACGATTTTGATTAAATTTATTATACTGGTAGCTCTAAATAAGGCAATTACACCATAAAATTCCCATTCGTGGGAAAATGACGAGAGCAGCACAATAAATTACCAAAACTTTCGACGAATTCGATTTTTGCGCGGTTTTTAGGGAAAACAACCGTACCAAATCAGCTGAAACTTGATGTCTAGCCTACAGGTTACCATGAGACGCAAATATAAGGGTATGGGTGAAATCCACCGAAAGTTAACTATAGTTATCATAGTGATCAAAACACCAAATTTTGTTTCTCAAAAACGGCTCTAACGACTTTGATTAAATGTTCTATATAGATAGCTCTCAATAAGGCAATTATACAATAAAATTCGAATTAGTGGGAAAATGACGAGAGCAGCACAATAAATTATCAAAATTTTCGACGAAATCAGCGCGGTTTTTTCCTTACAAACTCCGCTGGAATTTCTGTAGAATGTTAAAAAAAATTGGTATTGTAGTCCAATCCAATACCTAAAGTGTGAGTGTTTAAAAACGTTCATGAGATACATGGGGCTCACTTCAGAAATTCCTGAATGGCAACTACCGCCGTTTCGCTTACTACCAGTTCTAAACGTATTTACCCAATAACTCTGCAAAAGTAATTACTATCCTTCTCCAAAAAATTTGTGTTTACAGCCTCATTAATTATCTGTGTACCAATTGCTCAATAATGGTCCTGGAATG
Organism: Pachypeltis micranthus; assembly: GCA_020466155.1. Classification (NCBI taxonomy): domain Eukaryota; kingdom Metazoa; phylum Arthropoda; class Insecta; order Hemiptera; family Miridae; genus Pachypeltis; species Pachypeltis micranthus. The sequence continues at coordinate 11,248,344 of CM035780.1, read as the reverse complement.
AGTACGAGCAGCACAATAAATTCCGGAACTGTAAGCGCTACCTCTCTCTGCTGCTGTGAAGTGTTGTTTGACGAAGTTCAAACGAACTGAGCGGTAAATGAGTTGATTAAGTAGACAAAGCCACATAGAAAGTGAATGGGCGTTGAGCTAAGGAAAGTTGTGTGTTGCAACGCACCAGATATTTTTGTGTGTAATTGACCATATTTTGTCAATACGTGAGCTAACAGCAACTCAACGACCTCATTCGATAAAATAAAATATCATTTTTGAGAACAGTCTTTTTGACTGCCATAATGACGATTCTTCGGCCGAAATAAAAAAGTATCCTCATTTCGACGCCATCGATTTCAGTGAGAGCGACTAGAAGGACATTCACATGCAAACTAGTCGAAATTTAAAGAGAAATCAATGGAGACAGAGGAGACAGGCCCCGGCACACACCTGCACATTACGCCAAGCACCTGGGGGGAGCGGCATGGATCCCGCGGAAACGGTAACAATGGCAACGCCTGGCGTCAACAAGGAGGACTCGAATAAAAAAAAGTGAGGTTGGTGAACTTGAGGAGGTTTTGTCGATGTGAGCGGGAGTCGTTTGAGAGGAAATTGAAGAAAATAAATATATGGCGCGCGAAGCGCTTTCGTACATTCGTCAAAATACGATCGTTTCGATGATACGTTTCACGTACGGCTTCAACGCATATTCAGTACAAAACCTAGGCACTACAACCAATTTTTAATGTTTTATCGCTTATATCTCCGTTCGACCGATGGTCATTGAAGTAGCTGTAAGCAACGATACGTACGTGCAAGTCACTAACAATACACCCAGTCAAAGTATTCATTCGGTTGAGCATTTACATAGGAAAATTTGTAAACGTTCAAAAATGCGTTTTTTTGGGAACATTTTGATTTCTATCTCAATTCGACGGACAGCCGGAGCAACATTTATGGAGAACAATATGGACCTGTTGACCATTCGGAGTGAAACCCTTTAAATTTGATCTAAATCGTCGAAGCAATTTTTGCAATGCGCTAAAACAAAATTTTTTCCGGTGTAAATTTCAGAGATATTTATCGGAAACCGAAGTTACGTGTAGATTAGTATTTAGAGGTGTTTTCGAGAATTATTAATCCTACATCGGGCAGCTGGAATTGGCTCGTAAACCTTTAGGAGTATCGAAAAAAAAAAAAAACGAGCATGAGAAACTCGGAAATCGGTCTTCAAACACCACAGTTCGGAAGGTAACTCTTTTTTTTTACGACCGATCGGAATACTTTCTTTACTCTGTGGGTCGCTGGCGGTAAGTAGGCCATGCAGATTAGCCGGATCCTCCGAGCTCAAGAGCGTACTTAAAAGGAGGGGTTTAACACAGTTGAAGGGGTTCACTGTACCTGGTGGTAATTGACTGTCTGCAGATTCGTAGGTACCGACGATTGAGCAGCTTCTTGAGACGATTTCCTCCACTTCAATACCCCCATAACGGAATTGACCCAACTGTCACTGTCGCACTCCCTCATCTACATATAAAACCGACGATTTGAATTATGAACTATATTCGGAAACGACAACCCGTAACGATAAACAACCGTTCGTACGACGAGAGTAAAAAGCGGTCGAAATGTCAGAAAATGAAAAAAACAAGGTAAACGGTTAGAAGAAATGAACGCCGGAACGGGGCGATAACACGCTCGGCCCGAAGTAAGAAGCCAGACTGACTGTGTAGAGGGCACCAACTCCCTCCCCACCAAAGAGGAGTTCGCGGTTCTCCCAACCGCCATTCCACAAGGTAAACTACGGAGAGAGAGAGGGACAACTTTCCATACGACCGGCACCGTCAGAGGCAGGACCGGGATCAGGATCGAGGCCCTAGGCCTGTGCCGCATTTCAAACGTCCTAGCTTCGAAATTTCCGTCAACGAGGACGAAATAACTGCGAAAACGAAGGCGGACCTCGAAAAAAAAAATACTCCCACTGAGAGTTGGACGACAACATTTTGCAGGAACGAACTCACGGTCGTGGAGCACCATTTACTGACCAAGGTCCTTCAACGTTATCTCCTCCTATTTGCATTCATGAGCCACAACTCAACCTGAGTCTCTACCATCCCATATCGGAAATTTCACAACAACTTCTTCGACGAATTGATCATTTTCAGTTTTTATCGACTTGATAACTATTGCAACCTACTTTACGCGGTAATCAAACGAAAACGCTGAATTATTACACGAAGGTTTATTATTTCGATCCCTCACACCTCTAAGACCCATATGAGTCGATTAAGCGTCGAAAAATACCAGTAAACGATACGTAACATGACCTAACTACAACGGAAGGACTAAAATTAAGTACGGGCTATTGGCACGACGTGGCCAGTTGAGCTGGCGGGTGGTTGGACTGAGGCGGGAAGGAGTGCAAACGATGAAACAATTTCTTTCACACTGGCTCACTATAACTACTGTGATTTCACCGTTATCGCTCTAGATGCAGTCGCACACCTCTGAGACACGCTCCATTCGACCTAGCATCTAAAAATACCTAGTAAATGATACCAAACACGGCGTAATTGCGATATACCTGCCAAAATTGAGTTTTCGTTAATTTTTTAGTCATTTTTCGTACATAACTACCTGTTTATCACCATATTTGACATACTACATTTCAAGGCATGGGGAGTCCTTGAATATCCGCCCATTGAACCCCATGCTTGTTATGGCCAAAAACGACTTGCGACAAGGAAGGATTTATATTAATCCATCCAAGACCACCATGGTCTCGTTTACTAAACGAAGGTACATAGAAATAGTGCCACCCATTATGCAAGAAGCGAGACATCAGATGATGGCAGAGGTAATGGACCTGGGGGTTATACTAGATAAACAACTCACATGGAACTCGCACGTGAGATATGCGCTGCACAAAGCAACCACAGCTCTGTGGGCATGTTGAAGGCTGTGCAGCAAGTTACGGGGCACTACTCCAAGAGTGATAGAGGGGTTCTACAAGGGGATAAGACCCCATGTCACGTATGCCTCTACTGTATGGTGGAAGGCGACTAGTAGTCTGGCAGTTCAGGGGATTGCGATATTTTTAGCCCATAACAACTGTAGGGCGCACGAGAGGGGGAGCTTAAGAACGGAGTTTGTAAATAAAAGGGAACTTGGCGAGCGTGAGTGAGGACTGTGCCGATCTACAACAAAATAACGATATGAGGTTGAGTATATAAGCGAGGAAACAAGGGGGCTCTGAATGTGGGTGAACTGGTTGTGCAGGAAACTTGAGCGGAGAGGGAGAGAGACAATGAGTAGAGCTGTGACTGGCCCGAGGGTTGATAGTTGATAGAGGAACGTCTGTAGTAAGCACTGGGAGATGAGTCTATCAGGGAAGAGCTGTGTGAGTTTGAGAAGGAGGTAAATCAAGGGGAGGGAAGACCATTTTGAAAGTCAGTAGCCAGACTTTCCCGCAGCAAACATGAAAAACTGTCAAACAGAAATGCCTGAGCTCAAGATCCCAAACAACAACCATGGGCTTCGTCCGATCGGATGGTGGAGCAGGCGAGCACAACTAGATAGCAAGTGCGATTTTTGTGAGAAAGAACGAGTTGTTGAGTAACGAAGTCTCCTTGATTGGAGAACCCTAATGCATCTGTGTGCTGTTACTTTATTTATCCCTGCGGGCTTTTGAAAAAAGAAGATTTCTCATGCTCTTAATGCCTTAGAGGCATCAACAGTCCGAATACACCACTAGAGCGAACTGTCAGTGTATCTGAGGTCGTTTTGCTTTATTATTCATTCACAATAATTCACCCGTTGTCAATAGTCAAGAGGGAAGGGAAAGAACATGCCACGACTGACGGAACGCAGCTGGCATTCCAGAAGCTTCATCTCCGGGCGAACGCTACATAGCCTTCGATGATGGAAAAGGACTAAAAGGCAGTGAGCATCATGGCACACTGCAAAATGAACAAACACGTGTTATGCCTATAAGTGACCTCACCTTGGAGCACGTACTGTTGTACACTCCATACTGAAAAGACACCCTACCATGTCCTCTTGCAGGAAATACCCAGCATTCCTTAGGAAGCTACGCATGGACCTGTGGGACATTCTGAATGATACACCTGTCTTCAGTCAGGAGCATTTTTTTTTTTTTTTACAACCCCCCTTCCACCTAATCAAAGGTGGACACTACGTTTCAAGGGATGGTATTGCAAATACGTCAGTCATGTTTCGTATCGTTTACTGGTATTTTTCGATGCTGAATCAAATGGGATGGGTCACGTAGGTATGAAACTACGTTGAGCTGTGAAAGAAAGTAATAAACAGTTGTGCAATAATTTGAAGCGTTTTCTGAAGACCCTAGTGGCATTTAAGCGGGTTTTATAAGGTCTTCCTATGGAATGCCAGGGATTTCTTGCAGTACACCTGTACGTGCACTGAGAGGGTGTCACTTATACGCATAATACGTTCTTTTTGCAGTGTCCCTCGATGATTCTTTCCTTCCTCTCCATCTTTAAAAGGCTATGTCTTATCTCGCGTGTTGGCCCTGAGATGAAGCGCTTGGAAAGCTTCACTCCCGCTGCATTCCAGTTAGTCCTGGCACGTTCCCTCAATTTCCTCTAGACTAATGACGCATTTCCCGATGATGGCCGTATAAGTACAGTAGACGAATCGAGTTTTGCCTGTGTTTGGCTTTTGGTTATGGTAGGGGCAACTGAACGTAACCTGGATAATTTTATGTTTAAACCGCGGACATTTTGATATAACGCCGTGATATTTAATCGTTTTTTGAGGATTGAGACGGACGAGAAAAGTGCTGGAGGGCCTGCTGTTCCCAGCCGCTGTTACGGCGAAAGAGTCTTTGCAGTCAGAGGGAAGAAATAGGGATGACCTGAATTGCTGGATGACGACGATAAGAGATGATTTTCTGGTAAGGTCCTGTCCAACTCGTGCCTGAACGCCATCGTATCAGCGATCATGTTGAGCTATGCAAAGGATTCAGTTGTCCTATGGCCTACCCTATGGCACCTCAGTTAGTTAATTTGTCAAGAGCCACACGTCAAGCCAAAACATTTCCCCAGCGGTACAGGTGCGTGCGGTTTTCACTACCCCAGCATTTACTCCTCAACTAGTCGTAGGAACCGCAAACTCCGATTTCTCACTTGCGAGCTCCACCTTTACAACCCACGAACCGTCGTTTCTCGTCCAATTTGTCTTCCGAGGCGGTGTCCGTTCTTTTTTTTCGCCATTTTTTTTTCTCCTCCCTTTGCCAACGATTCACGACGGCACTTCGAGCAAAAACGAAGTGGAAAGAACAGGGCTTGAAGCCACCTTCAATCATCTTGTCGTCTTCGTCGTCGTCCACGTGCTCGTAATTGATAGGTGGGTCGAAAACATCGATTTGAACCTTTGGAACAAGATCTCGAGATTCGTCGTAAACCCCTCAACACTCCGAAGTATGCTGGAGGCTAAAGTCGGGAGAGATGGGGCCGCAAATTACGTAATTATTGCGGAACTGTCTCTTGATTGTTTTCCTTCCAACCGCTCCCTTCGGCTCAGTCTTTCTCGCCAATACGAAACGACTTGAGTTTCAAAACGAAACAGCGTTCGCTGCTTTTTGTCGAAATATCTGGTGCGCGGCGACACACAACTTTCCGCAACCCCCCCGTAAATTCGACGACCTGCTACATATTCGGGAGCTTTGGGCCGTATTCAGAGACTCTATCTCAGCTAAGAGAAGCTTAATCTTCAGAATAAATTTGACAAGTTTGAGCCGATTTGGTTCAGCCGTTTTCTCTCAATCGCGTACTTAGACACAAACATACAAACCTTTTTCCCAAATAGTGTTTTTCGGGCTCAGAAGAGAACCTAATTTTTTTAAATACGTTAATTCGAACTATTCCATTTCTTCGACTGACATTTTTCATTCTGTTTCATAACGCTACCCAGACCTGTTGGCAGCTTCATAGATTACCTATACACAGGTTATTCAATTAATTTTAGGGATTTATGATTACCAGGTGTTACACACAACCTGTTTTACCTCATTCGTCTCGATTGAAATGAAAATTGGCGCTTCTACCTCTCGCACATTCTGATAAATTATACTCATTCGATTGGGAGGGATGCGCAAACAGGTCTTACGTTCGTCGTTTTAAATATCTGGTGCGTTGCCACCCACAACTTTCCTTAGCTCTACGTCAATTCACTTTGTAAATGGCTAATTCTATTTAATCAATTCATTTATCATTCAGTTCATAAGAACTTCGTCAAACAACACTTCACAGCAGCAGAAAGAGGTAGCGCTTACAGTTCCGGAATTTATTGTGCTCCTCGTACTCATTCCAGGACCATTATTGAGCAATTGGTACACAGATAATTAATGAGGCTGTAAACATAAATTTTTTGGAGGAGGATAGTGATTACTTGTGCAGAGTTATTGGGTAAAAACGTTTAGAACTGGTAGTAAGCGAAACGGCGGTAGTTGAAATTCAGGAATTTCTGGAGTGAGCCCCATGTATCTCATGAGGGTTTTTAAACACTCACCCTTTAGGTATTGGATTGGACTACAATACCAATTTTATTTAACATTCTACAGAAATTCCAGCGGAGTTAATAACGAAAAAACTGCGCAAAAAACGCTTTTGGTTGAAAATTTTAATAATTTATTGTGCTGCTCTCGTCATTTTCCCACGGATGGCAGTTTTATGGTATGATTGCCTCATTGAGAGCTATCAATATAAAAAATTTAATCAAAATCGTTACAGCCGTTTTTGAGAAACAAAATTTGGTGTTTTGATCACTATGATAACTATAGTTAACTTTATGTGGATTTTGTTCATACCCTTATTTTTGCGTCCCACAGTAACCTGCGGGATAGATATCAAGTTTGAGCTGATTTGATACGGTGGTTTTCTCTAAAAACCACTCTTGAATCGATTACGTCGAAAGTTTTGGTAATTTATTGTGCTGCTCTCGTCATTTTCCCATATATGGGAATTTTATGGTATAGTTGCCTTATTGAGAGCTATGAATATGAAAAAATTAATCAAAATTTTTAGAGCCCTTTTTGAGAAAAAAAATATTTGGTGTTTTGATCACTATGATAACTATTGTTAACTTTCGGTGGATTGAGTTCATACCCTTATTTTGGCGTCCCATGGTAACCTGAGGGCGAAGTATCAAGTTTGAGCTGATTTGGTACGGAGGTTTTCTCTAAAAATCGTTCACAGACACACAGACCATTTTCCCAAATAGTGTTTTTCGGACTCAGGAGGGTCTGAAACGTAAAGATCTGAAGAAAACTCAAATTTTTTTTTTTCAGCCGATTACATAACTTTCCTTGATACTTTGTAGACCCAAGGAAAGTAAAAACCACACTAAAATCGATTTCGTCCAAAATTTTCGTAATTTTTTGTGCTGCTCTCGTCATTTTCCCACGAATGGGAATTTCATGGTCCAATTGTCGTATTACGAGCTATCAATGTAACCAATTTAATCAAAAATTGTGAGAGCCATTTTTGAGAAAAAAATATTTTGTGTTTTGATCACTATGATAACTATAGTTAATTTTCAGCGGGATTTTGCTCATACCCTTATTTTGGCATCCCGCAGTAACCTGCGGGATAGATATCAAGTTTGAGCTGATTTGGTACGGTCGTTTTCTCTGAAATTCGTTCACAGACACACAGACCATTTTTCCAAATAGTGTTTTTCGGTCTGAAACGTAAAACTCCAAATGTTTTTCTTCAGCCTATTACATAACTTTCCTTACTACTTTGCAAAGCTAAGGAAAGTAAAAATGACCAGTTGTCGCTAACGACGAATCGAAACCTCCGGGTTCGCCGATAATATTGAAACAGCGTATCATTTCCACGTTGACCTTGTTCGTCAATTTCCACACTTTTACTTCTGGAATCGAGTCACTCGATATTCGTCTTTATAACGGGATATTGATATCATGTCACTCGACTTTTCATTTCGCTTCGGCGGCCTCAATCGATTAGCCCGACGAATTGTGACGTAATATTACCTTTTTTTAACGCTGCGGCCTATTTAGTATTTCTTAAGCCTAAGAAGTAAAAAAAAAAAACTGCTCAAACGCAAAACGGATTCAAAATCTTTGGAGCTGGTTTTGAGGGGAGGAAACAAAATGGGGCGTTGGCGGGGTACGCAGCATTCCCAGAGGCCGACCTCAAGAAATTTTAAAGAATTATTTAAGGTAACTGCCACCCAACCTTAAATCTATCTTAAGGGCCTAGTCGTTTCTTACCTTTTTCTATTATAAATTTCAAGTCACAATTCACAGTTTTTTATGTGACTCGAAATCAATTATATAGGAGTTTCTCATTAATATTTGAAAAAAAAAAATTTTTTTAATAAAATTAAAAATCTCATTTTAAAAATTTGAAGTAAGTTTTATGAAAATTAGTCGAAAGAAACTGTTGTACATACGATCACTCCAATGATAGCGAATGGTGATTCTAACGATAACAGAGGATTGCGCATTTCTGTATTGGCCTAAGCGTTAGTGGCTCTGCGTCTTTATGCAACAGGAATCCTTGCGTTTGAATGTAAGAAATCCTCTATCGTCATGTTTGAATTAATACATTTTAACATATAGACGCAATAGGAAGTATGCAGACGAGAAACCATCGTATCAAATCAGCTAAAACTTGATATCTCGCCCGCGGGTCACCATGGGACGCGGAAATAAGGGTTTGAACAAAATCCACCGAAAGTTAACTATAGTTATCATAGTGATCAAAACACCAAATATTTTTTTTCTCAAAAACGGCTCTAACGATTTTGATTAAATTGTTTACATTGATAGCTCTCAATAAGGCAATTATACCATAGAATTCCCATTAGTGGGAAAATGACGAGAGCAGCACAATAAATTACCAAAACTTTCGACGAAATCGATTTTAGCGCAGTTTTTAGAGAAAACCACCGTACCAAATCAGCTGAAACTTGATTTCTAGCCTACAGGTTACCATGGGACGCAATAATGAGGGTATGGGCAAAATCCACCGAAAGTTAACTATAGTCATCATAGTGATCAAAACACCAAATTTTTTTCTGAAAAACGGCTCTAACGATTTTAATTACATTTTTTATATTGATAGCTCTCAATAAGGCAACGATACTATAAAATTCTCATTAGTGGGAAAATGACGAGAGCAGCACAATAAATTATAACACATATATAAGCACAACAAAATTTTCGACCAAAAGCGTTTTTCGCGCAGTTTTTTCCTTATAAACTCCGTTGGAATTCGTGTAGAATGTTTAAAAAAAAGGTATTGTAGTCCAATCCAATACCTAAAGGGTGAGTGTTTAAAGACGCTCATGAGATACATGGGGCTCACTCCAGAAATTCCTGAATTTCAACTATTGCCGTTTCCCTTACTACCAGTTCTGACAGTTATTTTAAAATAACTCTGCAAAAGTGATTACTATCCTTTTTTTACAAAATCGTGTTTACAGCCTCATTAATTATCTGTGTTCCAATCGCTCAATAATGGTCCTGCAATGAGTACGAGCAGCACAATAAATTCCGGAACTGTAAGCGCTGCTTTCTGCTGCCGTAAAGCGTGGTTTGACCAAGTTCAAATTAACTGAGTGATAAATGGAGTGATTAAATAGAATTAGCCATGTACATAGTGAATTGACGTAGAGCTAAGGAAAGTTGTGTGTTGCAACGCACCAGATATTTTAGACTCAATAGGCCTCAAAACGTAATGATCTGAAGAAAACCCAAATTTTTTTTTGACCCGATTACTATACTTTCCTTCCCTTCGGGTAGCAGAAAGTAAAAAATGGGAGTTTGGGACTATTGTGAATCGAGATGGTGTTCTCCAGTACACTGTGAGTGTCAATTGTTCCTTGGTGAGACGACACGTGAACCAATTACAAAATGTTGGGCAAGAATTAAACCTTCATCACGTACAGATGATCAACAGCACACTGCACACGTCGCAAATCTATGGTGAAAGAGTCATTTCCCACTCCTTTGTTGCCACCCAAGCAGCTACCATCAACAACCCCACGACAATCTCTGAGAAGAACATCTATCCCAATTGAGGGATCTTCAGAAGTAACTCCGCAACTTCATGTTGCTCCATTGCCACCCACCAACACTGTTTCAGCAGTGGCTCCAATCCTTGCTCCTCAACCACATGTCCGCAGAAGCAATAGAGTTCCGAAACCTGTCAAGAGGCTGAATTTATGAATTGCCTAAAGGACCCAACAAGATCCTATTAATCTCGTCATTAAGTTAAATTAAATTTTAAAACCCCAGCGGGGAACAGATATATTGTATTCTATCGTTTATTGTACCGTGAGGTTGGGAGCACTGGCTTATCATATAGAGTTGATTTTGATATGAACGAGTGGCGTTTTTCAACGTAAACTAAACCTTATTTTGATTGGTAAAAGTACATTGAAGTTTAAGATGCGTTTGTGAATACGAAATCACTCTTTGTACCAATTGCTCAATAAAGGCACGGCAGGCATGAGTACGAGCAGCTAGTTGTGTGATGCGGTGCGCTACGAATTATGTTAAGAAATGGTAGTAATGAAATCAGACGTTGTTCATTCCGTTCATAACGTCGCTCCACGTACAAACAGATCGAGCTCGAGAATATGCAATTTATTATGCTGCTCCTACTAGCGCCGCGATCAGTGTAAGCGAGGTTCATGAGTGTGTTAACCGGACTTTTTTAGTTGTGGTTACTTTTTGGGATCATCTGGTAAGAACTGTCACGACTGAGGCAGAGTTCTTCAGAATCAGAGGCTTAACCCTCGACTCAGGAGGCCCTCCGCTCTTTCAAGGTTGACTCTCGACACGTTGACGTAGCCGCGACCTAGCGGGCGTTCGAGGAACTCGTTGACTCCTTCGTTCTCCGCTAGATGGCAGCTAAAGCGCCTTTCAACGCAAGAAACTCGTTTTGACACACGGAAAACGTCAACAGCTCATCATTACCTTCTTTACGGTCCACCAAACCCCGTTTCTAGTTAATTATTTCGACTTAACGATTGCTTTAAACGACTCGAAGGGCGATAAAATGTTATTAACTTCGCACGACCCTAAGTGGTAGGATTTCGTGATTAATCGCAGATACATCGACGACCACAAAAACAATAAAATAAATATCTGGTGCGTCGCAACACTCAACTTTCCTTAGCTCTACGTCAATGCACTTTCTACATGGCTTTGTCTACTTAATCAATTCATTTATCACTCAGTTCATTTGAACTTGGTCAAACAACACTTCACAGCAGCTAGAAGCGGTAGCTCCTACAGTTCCGGAATTTATTGTGCTGCTCGTACTCATTGCAGGACCACTATTGAGCAATCGGTACACCGCGAATTCATGAGGCTGTAAACATGATTTTTTTAGAAGAGGATAATACCAATTTTTTTCCAGTTATCGGCAAAAAACTTTTACACCTGGTAGCAAGCGAAACGGCGGTAGTTGAAATTCAGGAATTTCTGGAGTGAGCCCCATGTACCTTATGAACGTTTTTAAACACTCGCCCTTTACGTATTGGATTGGACTACAACACCAATTTTTTTCAACATTTTACTAACATTCCAGCGGAGTTTACAAGGAAAAAACCGCGCTAAAACCTCTTTTCGTCGAAAATTTTGATAACTTATTGTGCTGCTCTCGTCATTTTCCCACAAATGGGAATTTTATGGTATAATTATCTTATTAAGAACTACCAATATTAAAAATTTAATCAAAATCGTTAAAGCCGTTTTTGAGAAAAAAAATATTTTGTGTTTTGATCGCTACGATAACTATAGTTACCTTTCGGTGGATTTCGCTCATACCCTTACTTTTCCGTTCCATGGCAAGCTGTTGGCTAGACATAAAGTTTCAGCTGATTTGAATAGGTCGTTTTCTCTTTAAAAAAACCGCGCTAAAATCGATTTGGTCGAACATTTTCGTAATTTATTGTGCTGCTCTCGTCATTTTCCCACAAATAAGAATTTCATGGTATACTTGGCTTATTTAGAGCTATCAATATAAAAAATGTAATCAAAATCGTTGCAGCTATTTTTGAGAAAAAAAAATTGGTGTTTTGATCACTATGATAACTATAGTTAACTTTCGGTGGATTTTGCTCATACCCTTATTTTGGCGTCCCACGGTAACCTGCGGGATACATATCAAGTTTGAGCTGATTTGGTTCGGTCGTTTCCTCTACATATCGATCACAGACACACAGACCATTTTTCCAAATAGTGTTTTTCGGCAGTAAGGTTTGAAACGTAAAGATCTGAAGGAAACTTGAAATTTTGTTTTTCGGCTAATTACATAACTTTCCTTTAAGCTTTGTAGAGCCTAAGATAGTAAAAATATCACTCACCTCTCAGAGTTACGTACCCAAATTGTTGGGGATAAGCACATGCAGGACAAGTCAGAAATGAAACCGACACTCACACAACACTTCGCAAGCCTTTCTCTCTGAATTGATGAATCAATCTGTCGAATATCGCAGCACAAATAAACGCGAAGAGGGCCAGTCCCCACTAAAACAGGAGATGCCGGACAGACGGGCACGAAATCAAATGGAACGGAAAGAAATGGTTACCGTCGCGGTGGGGGTAACTCGACAACCGAAGGACGATAATTCGGCTAAAACGGATAATTGACGAAGTGTGGGATTCCATAGTTCAACGGTTAGTTGAGGATTTCATTCGTATTTTGAAGAATACTACCGCTAGACAGTTGCCAGTGATAAAAGTTGTAACTAGCACCAGTATCAGCGACGCTAGGATTTCGCGGTTAGTCGCAGATACTTTTTGGTCGAGAAACCAACGTCGTGTGCTAGATGGAATACGTTCGACATAATGTACATTCCTCAAAGCAATAACTACTCACGTAAATCCCGGGCAGTACGAAGAGATCGTGTACGTACCTGAAAACCAAAACGTCAAGAAATGAAAATAATATGATGAACATTGAAAAAGAAATTGCTACTATGGCGTATTATTTAATGCGGTTTGAACGACAAATACAATTTATCATTTCATGAACGCAAAAGGGAAAATAAGTGGAACGTAGCAACAAACGACATTCCGCAACCCCCGTGAATTCAACGGCCTACCGTACATACGGGCGCTGCATCTGTGTTACTAGTTAGATGAGAGAACTCCATAAGTTTGGTGGAAATCGTTACATCCGTTTTTATGAAAATTGGAAAAACGATAATTTAATATTCGGCAAATCTCGTTTTCTGAACTATCACGGCGTAAATCTCCGTTCAATCGATAGATACAGAAATAATCACGGGGAACAAAATGTGGGTAAGGGTGGCTAGAAGATATGGCGCCCAGACTCCCCTACGCTGGCTCCTTAGGATTGAATGGCACGAGAAAGGAAAGAGGGATAAGAGGATGTTCCACGATAGAACGACCACCAGTTCAGACGCGACCCGAGGAACATGCAGATGGTGATACCTCACAGAACGCTTGCTTGACACACCCAGCCGACCCATCTCGTCATAGACCTCGAGCCAGCTAAAAATATCTGGTGCGTTGCAACACACAACTTTCCTTAGCTCTACAACAATTCACTTTGTACATGGCTAATTCTACTTACTCAATTCATTGATCACTCAGTTCCTTTGAACTTGGTCAAACAACACTTCACAGCAGCCCTAAGCGGCAGCGATTACAGTTAAAGAATTTATTGTGCTGCTCGTACTCATTCCAGGACCATTATTGAGCAAATGGTACCCAGAAAAGTAATGAGGCTGTAAACACGAATTTTATGAAGTGGATAGTAATCACTTTCGCAGAGTTATTGGGTAATAACTGTTAGAACTGGTAGTAAGCGAAACGGGCGTAGTTGAAATTCAGGAATTTCTGGAGGAGCCCCATCTATCTCATGAGCGTTTTTAAACACCCACCCTTTAGGTATTGGATTGGACTACAATACGAATTTTTTTTAAGCATTCTACTAACATTCCAGCGGACTTTATAAGGAAAAAACTGCGCTAAAAACGCTTTTGGTCGAAAATTTTGATAATTTATTGTGCTGCTCTCGTCATTTTCCCACAAATGGGAATTATATGGTATCATTGCCTTATTGAGAGCTATCAATTTAAGAAATTTAATCAAAATCGTTAGAGCGGTTTTTGAGAAAAAAAATATTTGGTGTTTTGATCACTATGATAACTATAGTTAACTTTCGGTGGATTTTGTTCAAACCCTTATTTTGGCGTCCCATGGTAACCTGCGGGCGAGATATCAAGTTTGAGCTGATTTGGTACGGTGGTTTTCTCTAAAAATCGTTCACAGACACACATACACACAGACCATTTTCCCAAATAGTGTTTTTCGGACTCAGGAGGGTCTGAAACGTAAAGATCTGAAGAAAACTCAAAATTTTTTTTCCAGCCGATTACATAACTTTCCTTTCTACTTCGTAGAACAAGGAAAGTAAAAAAAGTAAACGGTGGACAACTTTGAAGCATATAAGGCGAAAGAGCTCACAGCCTTGGTGCTTGAAAATCCGTTTGCCGGTACTTTCCACCGGGTGTGCGGTGGCAGACGTGGATTTTCTATACCCACGTGGTTTGTACGAACTCTTGGACGATTTTCAGCTCTCCAGAAGTACTTGCAATTTTCACGAAGTTATGAGTTCAGCGGAGAACTCTTTCGCCTTATGCGCTGGAAAATTGTTCGATATTTTTTAGGAGCTGGCTCCTGGACTAAAAGGTGCGCTTTGCCGTTCGTGCTTGGCTAGGCCTCCCACGCACATTCACGCTGGGGGACTCAGTGTTCCATCTTTCTCTACCACTAGTCCGTGCTTTGCGGGCATACCGCTGGGATATCGCACGCGGTGTGGGTGGTCTTGGATTCGCCCAGAATCAGCAGCGGTGGCGTGACATGGCGACTTAATCTGCCCCCGAGCCCACCCAGTAAGCCTTCACAGTTTGCGGCTGCTCTGCATGGTTCGGTTGACAGACAGGAGCTCAGGCAGTGTCCTGACTCCCCCTACTCTTCTGCCTGGGTAGAGTGGGCTTCAGAGGGCATTCTTGGGAAGGATTATCGGCACTTCATGCTATTCGTGTGGCGTTACTGCCTACAGCGATGAATTGTTGTTGTGAATCCTCGCTGTCTTGCCTGTGGTAACCTATTTGAGTCACTGAATCATGCGGTGCAGGTGTGTCCGTGTACTCATGTAGGTCGCGTCAAGCGTCATAACGCGACCTCCGAGCAGGTTGCTGGTGCATCATCATCTGAGGGCTGGGAAGTGGAGAAAGAGCGGCACTAGCTGGTTGTCTCTGGAGAAGGACTGAGGCCTGACATCGTCGCCATTAGTCCGGACCAATCTGCAGTGATTCTGGATGTCTAGGTAGTTTCTGACAGTCGGGATCTTGCTCTAACTTGACAAACCAACCAGCCCAAATACGACAGGACGGATCTTCGAATGGCCGTGTCAGAAGCTCACGGAATTGAGGCAGGTAACATCAGGATTGCAGCATTGACCGTGTCCTGGCGTGGTGTGTGGTGCAAGAGAAGTGCTGAGGAAATACGTCTGCTGGGTGTTTCAGCTGTGTATTGCCCGGGTCGCATCTAACCTGGCCGTCATTCTATCGTGAAATGACGGTCAGTTCACCTACCCTTCTTTCCTTTTCCTCCCCAATCCGTCTATCCCTAGAGCCGGCGTAGGGTAGTCTGAGCACCCTCCCCATTTCCTTACTTAATATTTATTTAGTTTCTCCTTTTTGGGTGCCACCGTCCATTTACAGTGAGCTTAAAAAAATACATTAAGGTAAACCAACTTATTACAGAAATGAAGCCATCAGTGAAGGAACACTCTGAGGGATCACCTCATTTAAACATTTATCTGAGCAGTTACTGCCTTTAGGCGAAAATTGAGGAATTCGACGTGTTGGCCGTCAGTTAGATCAAAAGTGAAGGACTGACGGGATTCGCTCAGACGAGTTGTGAAAGCCGAACCACCCTTTCGAGCCCTATAGTCCTTCTCGTATTCCCTAATTCTTTCCATAAATTCCCACCCTGTTTTACCCACACCACTCTAACCTTGTTAAGAACACTTTAAATTATACATGCCGCTTCTATCCTCGTGAAGTATCACACACACGACCCGCCCAACGAACAAAACGCCACTGGTTTGAATTCCTGAATTTACCTAGTCGCTCCTTATTATCTTACGACCATTGCTGAGCCTTCGTAATGTACGTAGCATATTGGACAACTAGCACGATTTTTGTGTACTACCTTCAAACATGTTCATCGCAATTTTCGAACTCTCTCCTGACGACGGGGAACGACGAAATCGTTGTTGGCCAGCCGCACAGAAGGCACGTTTACTGCAGATAATTTTAAACATCTGTCGAGCGATAATTTGCAGCCTTTCGCCGCAACTGAAGCCTTTACTGCACGTAACAGTAAACTCCTTTGACCGCCAGAGATTTTTTTTTTTAAATTTTCATTGCTTCAAAAATTACGATGATCGACGTTTCTAATAAATCGCCCGTTATATCTTCACCGATTAACGAAACGGGAAAAAGGGAAACGGCCCGTCGCGTTTAACCGGACGCCACATTTCCCTGTAGGTCGACGACGCCACAATTAACCGAAAACGCTCATCCTCAAATTCCCAAACTCGACGCGCTTAATTTAAAATATACCAGGTGTGGCGACGCCTCACTAAACTCAGAAATTCTTAAGAGCTCCATAAAACGGCTGAACGAAACCAGCTCAAAATTGATATTTAGCCCGCAGGTTACCGTGACGCCAAAATAAAAGTATGAGCAAAATCCACCCAAAGCTAACTTCACTTATCACTAATTTTTACTTTCCACTACCCCAAAGAAAGGAAAGTATAGTAATCGTGTCAAAAAAGTTGGGTTTTTTTCAGATCTTTACGTTTTGAGGCCTACTGAGTGTGTGTGTCTGTAGTTCGATTTGCGGGAGAACGGCTTATCCCGTTGAGCTGGTTCTTTTCTCGTTTTGTTCGTTATTTTTGTAGACACTAAAATAAGGTTATGGACGATTTCGGCCGATAGGAAGGCGGGACGGGGGACGAAAATGTACCAAAAACTAGGGTTTTTCGCATTTTACTCGAAAACGGCTTCACGATTTTGATTAAACTTTCAAATTATCTTCTACTGATCAATACCTAACGTTTCTTTTCTACACATATCTCCATGAAAATACGGTGAACGGAGATATAGGCCCCTGAAGCAAAAATAGGTTTTTTACGCTTTTCGGCAAAACGGCTTGAACGATTATCACCAATCTTTCAAGATGTTTTCGAATAGTTAATACCTATATATTGTTCTGAATAAATGTTCCTCTGACAGTTCATTGAACCGAGATAAAAATGAAAACGTGTCGAAAATAACGTTTTTTCGAAAACATTTCCGTATATTCTGGAGTAACTGCTTCACCAGATGTGATCAATCTTACAGAGTGTCTTTTAGTCACCCATACTCACATTTCGTTCTCTATAATTATTTCTGTATATATATGTTGAACGGAGATATAAGCCAAATTAACTCAGAAAAGGAGATTTGTCGATTATTAATTTATCGGTATTCCAATTTTCTCAAAAACGGCTCCGACGATTTCGATCTAACTTCCGGAGTACTCTCAGCTAACTAGTGCCTACATTTTGTTCTCCATAAATGTTCCTGTAAAAATGCGTTGAACTAAGATATAGCGCCCGCATATGTAGCTGGTGTTCGAACTTACGGGGGTGTGGCGGAAAGTTGTGTGTTGCTACGCACCGCTCGTTTGAAGGCATGTCTGATGGAAAAAATGACGATATTTCTAGACAGGCGCTAAACGCACTAGATTGATGTCAGAATCGCAACTGAGGATGGTAACACTTCCTTGAGATGTTGTCTTTGAAGATAGAAAGAAGGCCGAGTTCAAAGTTCATTGTTATTCCGTAGAAGTTGAAACAAGTCGGATGATCCCCTTGGGAACCAATGGGAACTCCGGGCAAAAATGGGTTAAACTATTAATAGCGTACAACTTTAATTTGTACGAACAGCATCATTTATTTTGTTTTAGCCGCTTTTGACAAAAAAAGTCGTGTTTTGATCACGACGATAACTATAGTTCGTTTTGCGCCGATTTTTCTCGCAACCTCATTTTTTGCGTTTCGCGTATTAAATTTGATTGGATTAGGTCGTGTCGTTTTGTCATATTATCCATACGGTGTTTTTTGGACTTGAAAAGAAATGTTTTGAAGACAATGCGAATAAATTTTGTTTAATCCTATTTCATACATTTCCTTCGTACACCGTAGGTCTAAGGGAAAGTAAACTCTACTTTCTCCACCACGATTTCGATATTCCCAACTTTATCCATGTATTCCACATTAGAGTGAATTTAAACTGAGTTTTTCATTGGAAGGCACCTGCTATTTCGTCATATCTTTTTCCCATATTTCAGTTTATGGGAGTTTACACGAGTTTCATCATTTTTGCCGACCCCGAAAACCTGCCATCCCGCTCAAATGCACATTTTTCTCGTTCGGTAGGTAATAAATAACCAGCTCAGATGGAAATTTCGAGCCATTAACTAAAAACTGGCGGAAAGATGTGTGTTGCTACGCACCGCTCGTTTTCTCTCAAAAACGGCAATAACGTTTTTGGTTAAATTTTTCATACGGACAGCACAACTCGACAATACCATGTAAATCTCATAAATAGGAAAATGACGAGGCAGCACCCGACAATTCGATAAAAATCTATTTTATCGTAGTTATTTCCTCGTTACCTCCGCTCAGAAAGTCGATTCTTCAGTAAAACGTGGTACTACCGTTGGGTGCATATACGATGAATGTTTAATAACGCTCATAAGGTGAATAGGGACTTTCGAGGGTTATCGAGTAAACACTTTTAAGAACGGCAGCATGTGAAACGGCGGTAGTTGAAATTCCGGAATTTCTGGAGTAGCCCCTGTAAACCTTATAAGCGTTATTAAATACTTATCGTGTAGATACTCAATTGGACTACCACCTCTATTTATATGAAGATGCTAATAACATTTCAGTGGAGATCACAAGAAAAAAACTGCGCCAAAATTTTCGTCGAAATGTTTGGTAATTTATTGTGCTGCTCTCGTCATTTTTCAACTGACCAGAATTTTAACGTATTGTCGCGTCATATAAAGGTACACGTACGAAAAATTTAATCAAAATCGTTATCGCCATTTTTGAGAAAAAAAATATTTAGCGTTTTCATCACTATGATAACTATACTTAGTTCTGAGCGGATTTGGCTCATACCCATATTTTGGCGTCCCATGGTAACCTGCGGGCTAGATATCAAATTTGTGCCGATTTGGTTCAGCCCTCTCACGACTGCGTTCTCAGACGCAAACACACACACAAATCATTTTCCCAATTAGCGTTTTTCGTACTAGAAAATCCTTAAAACGTTAAGACCCGAACTCAATTTTTTTCCCAGCCTATTAAATAACTTACGGTTTATATTTCGCCGAACAAAGGAAAATAATAATTTAGTCACTTAAGATTCCGGAATTTATCGAGAGGCTCCTGATCATCTTACGACGGCCGTTAAACATTCCTCGTATAGGTAGCTCGATGGACTATCAAGTTGATTCTTGCGAGAGCCCTGGTTGTATTTACACGTAGTTAGTGAGCTACGATTCAAGAACTGCACTAAAATCAATTTTCGTTGACATTTTTGACGATCCATCGTGCTGCTCTCGTCATTTTCCAAAAAAATGTTACAAGCACAAAATTTGTCATTTTTTTGGCCGATTACATAACTCATTTTCGTAGTTCTTAGGCTGAATACCTGCCGACTGATAAGTTTTCGAAATTACGGTTAACAAATGAATATTTTTCATTAGCCTAACGGCCCACGTGTAGGTTAGGGCATATGTTTAGTTAAGATTTGTAGTTTATCGCCTTATCGCAGCAAAGCGAGTTTTGTATTAATGCTGTCGTGCGTATGAGGCAAGTATCGCCGTGCACAATGTTTAAGGTTCATGGAAGGGGTGATGAGGATGCGGGGGGGGGGGAGCGGGGAAATAAAGATAGTGACAACAAACAACCGAATCAGTAGTCCTGCTAGGTTGTTCGTGACTAGTCAAAACGATTCTAGGGACGGTATGACGCGCTACACGCTCAAATTGAGCTGACAGGCTGCAACGAACTCACTCACCTCTCAAATCTCCAAGGCTTTCGAACCAACCGTCTGCCAATCGCGACGAGGCGACCCGATCATTTTCGGATCAATCGCATCCCTCAAAATCGTAGACAAAATAGGAACGACGTTGCGACGAACTGACAAAACAAAGAGGAAACGAAGCGAGCGTTGAGGCAGTTTCGAAGCCTGTTATCTCGTTATCAGAGGAACGGCTCGACGTAAAACTTGGGGAGTCGCACAGAGATTGCTAACGGGTGAGAGGGGGAACGGGGCATAAAAGAAAGAAAAAAAAACAATAATAAAGTGCGCGTGCGCGGCGCGGCCAGAGCGCAGGGTTGGGCCGTCTCTCTCTCTCGCCCCGTTTGGGTTAAACGCCTTGGAACCCGAGCGAATGCCTCGTCCCACATCTTCCTGGTTCGGACGACCTTCTTCCGCGCGGCAATTACCAGAAAATCGGGAGGACGGAAACCGGGACAAGGCGGAGCCGCTACTAACAGCAGGTTTGAAATTCGACGCGTTCCCCCGAAGGGGGGAATTATTTCGGTCAAATGTGCACCAAGTTCGGAAGTTTTTTTCGAAGAGTTTAAGACAACGACTAAGTACTAATTTCGTAACTACTCACTCCACTGGGCATCGAATATGAATGAGCCGCCACGATATGTCAGTTGCATCGACGTGCAAGAGCCAAGAGCTTCCGATCACATGACACAGACACCTCTGAGAGTCAATGGCTCATCCCTCACATAAATAATTCAAGTAAACTCCGCACACTCGGGCTATTTTCCACTTTTTATTAACAAGCTGAAAGAATAAGGCGAGTTTTATCAAAATATAACAAGAATTCAATTTCTGGGATGTTTCGGCCACTAAGTCCGTTCGACGTGTGATTAGAGAAATTATGGGAAGACCAATGTCATAATTAGCCTCCTGATCGTCAAAATAAGGGTAAATGCCAAATCAGACCGAAATGAACTATAATTGTCACAGTAATCCTACCAAATATTTTACTTTGGAAACTTGCGTACTCAGATGTCCTGCTGGGCCTGCTCTGCATGTCAGGGACTCGAAATAGACGGAGTTTACACAGAAATCCATAGAAGATCCAGATGGGAAGGGGGTGGTCTCTCTCTTGAGACTGGTGCAATGGTTTATTAAACCGAAGGATCAGTGAGGGGTGGCCTAGCGGGTGCATGAGTTTATGGGGATACCACTTGGTGCGCTGGCAACAGTTTTCCAAACAGGGCTCTTCACTGTGACTGCGAGCGTGCAGTATCTCTTGCGTAGGGGCCTGAAGCGGAAAAGAATATACACTATGTCGGACAGTCAGGCTGCACTTAAGGCCCTGGGTTCCTGTATCATCACGTCGAGGCTGGTTTGGGAATTCCTGACTGGCCTGGAGACCTTGGCAAAGGAAAGCGCATTAACACGCGCTCATGGGCGCCAGGTCATACAGGAATAGAAGGGAACGAGGAGGTCGACAAGCTGGCGAGGAAAGGATCTGCGCTTCTACCGGTGGGACCAAGAGCCACTTGATCAAGGAGACTGGTAAGTGGGAGAAGTGCACGGCTGTCTATTGGCGGGATGCGCCTGGCCATAGGCAGTCAATGCTGTTAATAAGACTCTCCAGGGAGCGAACGACAGAGATCCTTAGCCTGGAGAGATAGTTTTTTTTTTCCTCAGATCATGGCCCTCCTGCACCACCCCCAGGCCCTACGGCACTGGTCTCACGTGGTGCGACGTCACCTACACGCCCCCATCACCCCCGCACAAAGCAGAGGATATCCGCAAGTTCTGCATTCGCCACCTATTCTGTCTGAAGAAAGGGCCTCTCAAACACACGACGGCGCGATGCCACGAGTCCATCGCATATGCACAGCACATGCTCTGCCGTCTCTAGCCCTATCTCGCAGAACCTGCATACCTGTACCTCGCACTTGCCAATATTTGCAAGGTGGTAGCTCAGCGGACAGTGACCTGTGAACAGGACATATATGATCCTCATATCCTTCCTACCCAGTGCAAGCACCTCCATGGACCCCCCTCTGGAGAGCCTGATGAAGAGTTTTGACAGTCTAAGGCCAGGCAGCCCTGCACCTATCCTCCCATTTGCCAACCTCTCCACGTAGGTGGCTCGTAGAGAGATAGTATACCTGGTATGTGGCCAGTTCACAAGTCACTGTCCACTAAGGTACCACCTGGGCCATATTGGTACGTCAGAGGTACAGAATTGCAGATTCTGCGACGAGGAGTAGGAGTCAGCGAAGCACGTACCGTGTACGAGTGAGTGGCTGGCTGCAGTGCGCCTCAGAGTGCTTGGTGTTCCTCAGCTACGACCAAAGGAGGTTGCAGGGATAGACCTCAAGTTTGTCTTGCGTTTTGTGCGAGAATGGTGGGGACCCTGCACCAGAGCACACCAGCTCCATGGGAGCTGGGGGTGGAACTGGGAGGACATGAGGGGGCTCAAGCTCGCCTACACAATTGGCCCAGTCGTGGCCGCAGTGGTGGTTTGCCCTGTGCCACCAAGGAACAATATATGTAGCGTCATCGGTACCTCGAAGAAACACATCTACACAGGGCACTCAGTTTCCATCACGGACGAGCTATGTTACACAGTTCATATAAGTAATTAAAAACAGATTTTATTAGTTATTGTAGTGATAAAAATCACTGAATCAACATGGGGTTTGGGAAGTTCTGTGACGCGCTCAACTATCGAACGCATATAATATGAGTGTACGTAAATTGTTAATTTTGACTGTGGATGAAGGGGGGAGTATTAAAGCAATTGGGTTATGTCTGCCAAATTACTAAAGTTAACGTACCTGTTAGGTGAGTCCGTCTCCTCTGGCTGGTGAGTTACCGTGAGCAAGCGCTTTCGATGTAAAGACATCATCCTCTGGCCGTTAAGTCAGTTGGAGTCAATCAGTTGGTCGTGGTCATTATATATGAAGAGAAAGGTAAACGGGGTGATGGAGTGTCGGGAAGGGGGTGGGGATAGGTGAAGAAGGAGGTCAAACCAAAACAACCAACTGACGGATTTACAGACCACCCAATACAAAAAGATTTAGATTCCACCAATTGACAGACCATTCAAGACGTTCCATTCGCCTCTAGTGGGTTTCCCCAGAGGTACGTGACCTCCTTCCCCCCCTCCCGATGCTCCATCATCCTGTTTACCTTTCTCTTCGTATATAAAGACCCCAACCAACTGACTGACTCCAGCACTGACTTAACAGCCAGACGATGATGTCTTTACATCGAAAGCACTTGCCCACAGTATCTCACCAGCCAGAGGTGACGGACTCACCTAACAGGTACGTTAACTTTAAAAGGGGGGAAGTGGTCGAAGAGATCAAAAAGGTCCTAAATTTACCAGCTTTGATCAATATAAAGATCGAAATAAAAAAAATATTTCTTATGGCAGCTTGCGCAGTGCAGTGCGTCAATCATAAAGCGGAATGGGGTGCGAGGAAGTTCCCGAAGAACACTATATCTGTTCTCCTGCCTGAATGAATGAATCATACCTCCGCTATATCGAGATCAAGAAAACCTTTCCACTCACACCAAAAACGTTTATCGACTATTGACATAAACTCAGGCTATAAACGTTCAGTTGACTTAATTAGGTTTAACCTGCGGTTCAACTATTCCATATTAATGTATCAATCGCGAATTCACCCAGAGTTGAGTACCCACTCTTAAACGTAACAAACGATAAGTAACGAATTCATTACTCCACCGTCATCCCGTCAGGGGAATGGTCGAGAGGGGGAGGGGAGTCTTAAATGTCATAGTCGAGTCCTTTTGCGATTGTCTATTGCGAACGAGCAACACATCTGTGTAACTGTGTAGGGCTCACACGGCTCACCGGGGAGATGATGTAATTTCTCAAGACAAGCAAACCCCTCCAACACGTGGGCGGGGGTACAAGAGCCATTCAATAGTTGAAGCATAAATCTCGAACTAAGCTCGTTACTGCTCCATCCCGCAATACTTAAATATCCCCCCTTCCTACGGAGTGAATGGCTCGGTTTTGTTGTTACATGTTGAAATATGACGCTCCGTTACCAAGTAAGATGAGATGAGTTCAACTGTGCTCCGGGGTCAATTCAAAATACCGTTAACGCTGATTTAATGCGTCCATCGGGGAACCTATTAATAATGATAAAAATGTATCGGCTAAATGTTATAATGAGCTTGAAATAAAGTTGAGATTTTGGACTGTTATACAACGTTTGTGCAGGGGACTTGACACTTTTTTACTTTCCTTGCTCCACGAAGTAGAAAGGAAAGTTATGTAATCGGCTGAAAAAGAATTTTTTTCAAAAAAGAGAGTTTTCTTCAGATCTTTACGTTTCAGACCCCCCTGAGTCCGAAAAACACTATTTGCGAAAATGGTCTGTGTGTGTATGTGTGTCTGTGAACGATTTTTAGAGAAAACCACCGTACCAAATCAGCTCAAACTTCATATCTCGCCCGCAGATTACCATGGAACGCCAAAATAAGGGTTTGAACAAAATTCACCGAAAGCTAACTATAGTTATCGTAGTGATGAAAACACCAAATATTTTTTTAATCAAAAACGGCTCTAACGATTTTGATTAAATTTTTTAAATTGATAGCTCTCAATAAGGCAATTATACCATAAAATTCCCATTTGTGGGAAAATGACGAGAGCAGCACAATAAATTACCAAAACTTTCGATGAAATCGATTTTACCGCGGTTTATAGGTAAAACAACCGTACCAAATCAGCTCAAACTTGATATCTAGCCTACAGGTTACCATGGGATGCCAAAATAAGGGTATGGGCAAAATCCACCGAAAGTTAACTGTAGTTATCATAGTGATCAAACACCACATATTTTGTTTCTCAAAAATGGCTATAAAGATGTTCAATAAATTTTTTTTATTGATAGCTCTCAATACGGCAATGATAGCATAAAATTTCCACTTGTGGGAACACGACAAGAGTAGCACAATAAATAACCAAAACTTTCGACCAAAAGCGTTTTTAGCGCAGTTTTTTCCTTATTAACTCCGCTGGAATTTCTGTAGAATGTTAAAAAAAAATTGGTATTGTAGTCCAATCCAATACCTAAAGGGTGAGTGTTTAAAAACGCTCATGAGATACATGGGGGTCACTCCAGAAATTCCTGAATTTCAACTACGCCCGTTTCGCTTACTACCAGTTCTAACAGTTATTACCCAATAACTCTACAAAAGTGATTACTATCCACTTCAAAAAATTCGTGTTTACACCCTCATTAATTATCTGTGTACCGATTGCTCAATATTGCTCCTGCAATGAGTACGAGCTGCACAATAAAATCTGGAACTGTAAGCGCTACCGCTTCCTGCTGCCGTAAAGCGTTATTCAACCAAGTTCAAATTAACTGAGTGATAAATGAATTGATTAAATCGAATTGGCCATATTCAAAGTGAATTGACGTAGAGCTAAGGAAAGTTGTGTGTTGCAACGCACCAGATATTTTCCCTTCAATTTTGAATTAATAATTATTATTCACTATACAAGAGAGAAGTTGAACAAATGACGAATAAAAACGCGTAAAATGTGGATTTAGCGCAGAACTGTATTGCCGAGGTACAAACTTAATAGATCTGTGCACTTAACTGTTAAACTGTGCACAGAAATGTTGGAAACGTCGCCCATTGAAATTGGCAAAACCCGTAAATTGAGTTTAACTTTCCTTTCCACGGTCTGTAGCCTCTATGAATTTTTCTGCGTCCCTTTAAAGCTCACTTTTTTTCAGATTGCAAGAGGTTTTGCACTAATTATGAATACGAGTTAATTTAAAAGGAGAGCTGCTGAAGGCGTTTCTAATTTGACTGTTCAACGTAATACTTTTCGTTTTATTTTGGAAGTTTGGACTCCTAGTGGCCCCATGAATTTACAGCTGCGTATTGAGAACCAACCCAGAATTGTTTAGCGTGTTGCATCAGGTTGTCTTTCACGCCTCTCTGTGAGGGGCAGCCATTCTTTGCCACCCTCGCACTCGTGAGAATCCTGGAGCGTACCGCCTTTTCCATGCATTCGCCCATACTACCCGGTAGTTTGGAAGGTTCAGGAGGGGTCTTTCCTCCATGTCCTTGTTCTTCATCTCTGCAGGATACTGGCTTCGGATCAGCAAGTTCCGTCTTCTTTGGCTGAGCACTGCCTCGTTTTAGTTTTATTCTCAGTTAGGCGGGTCTGACTCGGTCTACCCAACCAGATAGCAGCAGTGCCTAGCTTGTCCTGGACAGAGTGGGCTAACTGGTTATGGTGCTGCATGTTGAAGAGCAGCAGATTAATATACTGCTCTGGCGAAGGTTGCTATGGAGGATGCGACCCATCATTGGCCAAGGCGACTAGCCCCCCGGGGCTTCTCTAAACACTCTGCACTTCCCCCCACCAGAGAGACAGGCCACTTCATTCCCTGTGGCACCCCCCCCCCTCCCATGCTCAGAGCAGAGTGGGGACCTTAAGGGTGGTTCACTCCCCTCTTCTTGAGACCTTGTTCCCTGCATCAGTGACAGAAAAGGGCCCAGTCAGCTCCTTTGCATTTACTCGTAGCTGCCCGATGCCCATGGTATAGGCATCAGAAGCATCTCAGCAGATCCACGCTAATGCAGGACATTCCAGAATTTATTGGGTTGCCCCTACTCACGTCATAACCTCTGAGTGACCACCGTGTAAGTAATTTGTAGAGCCGCCTCGTCCAAACAACCCGCTATTCTTTTTCAGGGTGGAAGTAAGGAGGAAGTTCCACTCCCAGCGCCCCATGAATTTACTTTTGCGTGTCAAGAACCAACACAGAACCATTTAGCACATTGCATTAAGCCTTTCTGCAATGGCAGCTCAATACGTCAATCTTGCAACATGCCACCATTCCCACACTAAGGTTCAGGAGCGGTCTTTGCTTCATGTCTGTGACGTACTTGGGGAATTCTTTTATAGAATTACCCGCGGACAGGCCACGAGTGAAAGTCGTGTCAGGGCCCCAAAACCTACAAGTTAACTATACTCGCTTGATGTAAAATAAACAAAATAATACCTCTCAGGAAGGTACTGCGAAATGAAATTATAAATCAATTAGGACTCGCTTGAATTTAATCAGAAAAAAAATTGAAATGAAATGAAATGAACTCCTTTTAGAATGAAACGAATAACCTGTGTTCGGATTGTAGTAAATGACAATAAAGGGGCAATGGGGAATTTGAAACACCAAGCTCTGATCGCTTACCTTAATTCACACAATATAAAGGGACTTTAAGTACTTATTCACTGGCTTACAAATGGGAGAGATTCGTGAGCGATGCCGGAAGCCGTTCTGCCGAAAATGTGGCTCCTCCGCTTTTATAAACAGCGGCCAACTGCACGGGTGGCGGCAATAGGGTTGCCACCATCGGCAGCCCGCCAAAAACCATGACGCGTCTTAATTCTTCATCCCCGCAAGATACTGTCCCAAGATCAGCCAGCTCATCCTCTTCTGGCTGAGCACCGCCTGGGCCAATTGAGCAATACACCTCCAGCTATCATTGAAATTCAACACGGAGCGGGCGAATGTCTCTAGTGCCAGCAGGCTGCGTCCACCACTGTGCCCTGCCAGCCTGCCCATCTTTGGCACGAGAAGATGGCATGGGAAGCATCTTCCGCAATTGCACTGCAGCGCAGGCAGTTTGTACTTGCAGCATTACCAATTCCTTCAATATTTTCACCTCCTCCCCCTTTGATAGCGCTTCAAGTTTCATATCCAATTTAAGCATCAGGGGTAACTCTGGACAATAGTTCTCTCAGTGATTCATAATACTGAAACCTGGAAAGATGAAATTTCTGACTGACAGTGAAACATTCATGTGGCTACTTTTTTTTTTTTTTGAAACGGTGGATGCAGGCGATACCCTCACTGCAGCCACAAACGGGCCTATTGTAAGGGCGTCCATGATCCTCAGATCCTTCCTCCCCAGTGCAAGCACCTCCTTGGCCCTCTCTTTGGAGAGTCGGTTGAAGAGTTTTGACTGTCTAAGGCCAGGCAGCCCCTGCCAAGGGGCAGCCCTGCACCTATCCTCTCATTTGCAACCCTCTCTACGTAGGTGGCTCTTGGTAGTCCCAACAAAGGGCTCAGGGCCAAAGGGATCTGCCTCAATCCCTTCTTAACCAACCTATCAGCCCGTTCGTTCCCCTTTATACCCTGATGCCTGGCACCCAACACTGTTGTCCTCAGCCAAGGCCTTCAGTCCAGTCAGACACTCCCACACCTGCCACGATGTAAGACAGTACGAGGCTAAGGCCTCGAGAGTGGCCTGACTGTACACCATGATGTAGATTATCTCCCGCTTCAGTCCCCGCTGCAGCAGCCGCTGCACACAGACCGTAACCGCAGCCACCTCTGCCTGGAACACTGTGGCCAGCAACCCCAAAGGGATCGCCACTCTAGTTCTCGGCCCGAAGATGCCTGCCCCTGCAAGGCCACCCTGCACTGAGCCATCAATGTAGTATACCAGGGCCCCAGCTTCAAAAGCAGGAACTCCCCCTTCCCACCTGGATCGCTCATGAATGAGTATCCAAAAGGGTAACATGAAGTTGAACCTCGTGGGCATTGAGTCTACCACATGCAGTTCGAGCCCCTCCACCTTCACCTTGTCAAGGATCAAGTGGCAGGAACTCCTCCTCCCCCGCATGATCAGACCCAACTCCAACATACGCACAGCCTGGAGGAACGCCATTCTTTTAAGATGTATGTGGAGTGGAGCTAAATCTAGCGAGACCTCCAGTGCTGCTGTAGGGCATGTTATCATACATCCTGTAACGGCCAGACACGCCTTACGTTGCAGTTTATTCAACTGCAGCTGCACTGTTTCATTTTCCACCCTAGTCCACCAAACCAGGGCTCCATAGGTGACTACAGGACTAACAACCGCAGGGTACAGCCACTGGATCATCCCAGGCCTCAGCCCCCATGTCCTTCCCCACCATTCTTTGAGCTGCCCACATCACTACCGACGCCCAGTGTACGGCTTTTTTCACGTGTGTGGCCCAAGTGAGCTTCCCATCAAGGTACTTGATCTCATGCTGGACCTTCATCACATTACCGCCCAGCCTGAGTTCCCGCAGCGCAAGGCTGCGCCTATGTGGCTACTTAAAATATACTAAAATTCAAATAATCCAGTGTTGGCTCTGTCCACGCTTATAGGAAGACGTTTGACTGGAGAGAGGAAAGTAAAAAGTAGTCAACGGTAAAGAAGGGGGGTGAGCCTTCCTGTAAACCGTTCCTTCTGACAAGTGAGTAAAGGTCGATTCTGTGTCATTTAATCCGGAGAGTACCATAAAGCGTATGTTGAATGTGATCAGAATATCCAGTCGTATTATGATGTCTTTCAAAGGTAATACACTGATCTAATCGCGTAGGCGCAGAGTGAGCATTAGAATAACTGTTGTACTTATTTCTATGTCTCGGAAATCGCGATACCTACTAAGCGTGGGCACCCACTGAGGGATAACGTACGTGGGCATAATCGTCAGATCTCATCAAGTAAACCTTCTAGGAAGTTAACAGATTATAACTTGAACTCGTAACGCTCACTCGTAAACGCATAATGAGATTCCACGGTTCATTATTTTACATACGATACCTTCAAACTTTCACTATTTGCCGTTTTAAGGTCGCCGTTTAGACACGGTTCCTTCACTCTGCTTTCCAGCAGCGCTTTCCCTTTCGATATCGGGGCTTTCCCGGTTCGACGAAAATGAATAGAAAAAAAAAAAAGAGTAGAAGAAAACCAAACAAGGTGACGTTAGAGGTACCTGAGAGAAATACGCTGGAAGATCGCATCTCTGGTCGTCCAATCTGCTGGACTGCACTTTCTCCAAGAGCTCGAACAGTTCGTGCGAATTCTGTAACAAATCACGACAATTAAAAAGTATTCCGTCAACGCTACAAATGAGGTTTAAATGCTCATTTAAGTTCTGCCGGCGTTCCCTACTAGAAACCACGCGGTTGGACGCATCACACAATCGTTTCGCAGCGTGAAGTATTTGGCCGAGCGAACGAAGACACGAATAAAGCATGCCTATGGTTCCATTTCAAGTCGCTTACCACAAACGCGGAGAAATCCAAATACATGCTGTTTTCTCGAACCAGGGACGTGGAGGTTTCTCTCTTACAACTTAAAACCCAACAAATTATTACACAATGGTTTATTATTCTCATGAACAGCTTGACCTAGTATTACTGCTCCGAGACCCATCCCATTCGATCCAGCATCGAATACTAGTAAACCATACGAAACATGTCCTGGCTACAATGGAACTACGGAAACAAAACGTCTGATGATTTTGCCCGATCGTCGGGGAAATTGGAACGGGGGCGCTTGAAGCGAACCCGTTGCGAGGCGAAAGGGGAGTTGAGTGGCGACGTCGTTGGGAGGCGACCGAGCGCGGGTGGTTTTTTAATGAGACGGGCAGGGAGGGAGGGAGTTCAAACGACGAAACGTTGACTTCCGCTGTAGTTCCCGCGTTGTACTGCGTTTCGTTAATTTTTTTAACCGTTTGTTGCCCATAACAACCACGGGCTTCGTCCGATCGGATTGCCGAGATGGCGGGCACAACTAGATACCAAATCGGATTTTTGTGCGAAAGAACGAATTTTTTAGACCACGTTAAAGGCACAAAACAGCCCGGACGGCGGACGAACATTGCAAATTAGGAATCTCTTGAAACGTAAAGTATCAAATTTTGAGGGGGGTTGTAAAAAAATTTTCGTGGCCGAAAACATAGGGTTATTATTCAGAATGAATAATAAACCAAAATGCACTTTGTCGTCTCCAAATTAATCGAAATGACAAAGAGTGGGGAAAAAATGATGGAGTGGCTCTACAAGGGTATCCCCCTTGCGGGGTCTCATTATCCATAAGACCCCGCATCACATACGCCTGTATTGTGTGTGTGGAAGGCGACAGGCCAGCTAGCAGTTCAGGGGAAACTCCAGCAACTGCAGCGACAGGCTTGTCTTGCCATTACAGGGGCAATGTGTACTGGACTCCATTGCTGCAATGGAAATTCTTTTGAATATATCACCTCTCCACATACACATTAACAAGACTGCATACCCGGGAGCGGTAAGGCTTTTGTAGCCAGGGAATGTTTTTACCAGGACTAGCCTCCAAGGAACGACTAGACAGTTTAAGCTAGAAGAAGCAGCAGTCCTTGCCACAGAAGTCATGCCAGCGACGGACGATGGGAGAGAGGGTCGTTCCAGAATGACCTGGGAGCCTTGCAGTGGTAGACTGATGGTTCTGTTATGGAGGACAGCGCTGGACTGGCCCAATTACAGTCTTGCTAAGCCACTGGAGGAGTACACCTCGATTTTTCAAGCTGAAAACTTAGTTATAAAGATCTGCGCAGAAGAGATTCTGACTGAAGGACTCAAGGGCAAGCGAATCTACATTCGGATAGCCAGGCCACCTTAAAGGCTAC
Source organism: Pachypeltis micranthus (assembly GCA_020466155.1). Classification (NCBI taxonomy): domain Eukaryota; kingdom Metazoa; phylum Arthropoda; class Insecta; order Hemiptera; family Miridae; genus Pachypeltis; species Pachypeltis micranthus. Next base: position 11,216,690 of record CM035780.1, on the reverse strand, counting down.
TGCAACCTTCACCTTCAGGTCCAGACTGGTATGGGAGTGCTTTCAACCGCTCGAGCGACTCACTGCCCATAATAGAAGGATTATTTCCTTCTTTAAGGCAGTTCACTCTTCTGTATTTCATGCTATCCAATTGTTTAATTGTTCTGTACGTTTTCTACCAAGTGTTTGATTATGATGAGCGCACGAATGGCGTAGCTTGAAAACTTGGAAATAAATTAACGTGGTGAGCATGTATTACACTCAACAGAATAGTGATATCCAGTTGAGTATGAGCGTGTAAACGCACACAAGGGAGGGAGAGAGATTGATTGAAATTCACGAACATTCTCCACATCCCCGGCATAATTAAACTATAGATATTTTTTAATCAAACAGTAGATATTCTTCAATTCTACAACATGGTTCCAGCAACGTTTGTATCATAACTACAAGTATATACATATCACACTACAAGTATTAGACACACCAACAAAAAACAAAAAAACGACGTTCATAACGTTATAAGAGAGAGGGGGAGAGAGAGAGAGTGCCGAAAGACGACTGATTTCAAAGGAGTTGGCTGTTGAGAAGATGAATCTGAAATTGAGGGGGGTGGAAAAGATAGATGGGAAAGTCAGGACAGGGGGAAATCCGTTGTCAATTGGAAATAACTGAAGAGGTGGACTTTCTACGACTTGGGCTTGGGACGAAGGGGAACCGATGAACTTCCATTAAGGCTAGTGCAGACATTTTGGGGGTCAAAGGTTGGCACGTCGAACAGATTATACGACGATTCATGTGTCCTTCACCATAAATAGCCTTTACCTCATTAAAAATTTCAATCGGGGATTTCTCCTTAACAACGAGGTACCAGATGACCGGGCGGATTTCGCACTTGGCGGCAGAGTCGATCGACATCTTTCACGAGAAATGCTCCTGAGACCACAGTTTTCAACGTACTGACCTCATTTTGGTCTTGTTTCGGAGGGGAGGAGTCACGCTACACGACAGTGTGCCCAACATAGCAAAAAAAATTCCCTACGGCCTACGGGAGCTTCAGTACACTTACTTTGTGGATATGCCTCGTATTTAAGGGGCACTAAGCAACTCCCCCCCTCCCCTAGCACAGATCTTGATCTATGAGGGGGGAAGGGTTGTTTCCATTCCGAACCCACGTACTTTACACACGTTAATTCTATGAAAGTGGATTCTATTCTCTTCAGCCTCACGTTTAGCGACGCTGTATGTGAATGAGCGAGTCTCGAGGATACAATTGGAGAGTGAAAAGGGAGCTTCCCTCGCTCTGTAAAGACCTATCCTCTGATCGAAAACATGCGAACGGGCAATAGATGAATGGGATGCGGGAACCTCGTCCAAGAGACGTGACACGTACGTGTTAGAAGATACAGAGGGGTTGGGACAGACCACTGAACGAGCCAGTTCTGTACGTAGACATGGCAACTTCAATCTCCACTGAGGGACAACCACAGGGGTTCCACATCCATCACTCCATTCTGTATCATACTTTAACTGCTGCCTTGAAATCAATAAAAGTGTTTTTCAAACTTATTGGTCGAAACCGAGAACATAACTTATACATAATGTTTCTTTTCTTTGCTTTTTCTTTCTGCCAATAAAGTGCATGCTATTTCCCACGGATGGTCAGTTCATAACGAAGTTTGTTCACTTACAGTAAATACAAAAGCAAGAAATCTTCCAACGCGCTCAGGTCATGCGACGAAACGGATTGCTTCTGTCGACATAACTAAAGCCCTCTAGGAAAACACAATTACTGCTGTTGCTAACAGTATTTAACACACCTCCTCGAAGAAACCCACATGTCGTAAAGATTTCTTGTCGTTATCCTCTACGGGCCGGTAAAATTTCGCCATAAACAAAAAAAATCGAATTAAAGCCGAAGTAAGTTGATCTCCAAAAGAAATAAGCGGTTACGTGAATTCGGCGGTTTCCTCGTGACGCCGTTCATTGCTAAAGCCGACGTTGCTCATGCGCTAACTCAAAACCGCAAAGCGCTATTCAATACACGCTTTTTCGATAGATCGCATAACATCCGACGGTATAACACCTTTTTCGTCTTGGCTAACGAATCAATTCGTCGGTTTCGAGGGATTCATTGATAATTCGTCATAATCGTTCGTAATGTCAGGGCGAGTTAAAATATTTTGAGCTCGCGGTGAACCAACACACTGAGAGCTTAGAGCGTTGGATTTCTTAATAGTACGACGTCGGGATTGCACGGGACATTATTACGGACAGATTGCACCAACTCTTAAACAATTTTATTCGGATATATAGTGACGAGCACGGCTATTTAATGCCGCCGTTGTTTTCCAACTGCGTTGATCCTGTTTAGAGTCGATTAACAGCAACCTAACCCGCTCCCGCTACAAAAACTGCCTTCGCCAGATTGGGTTAAGCTCTAGCCCTGATCAAACCTTAACCCCAAAAATTGGGCGGTTTGGTTCGGTTAGCTCTTATCTTTCTTTATCATATCCTGATACTTGTTCGCCATTTCCGTGCTCCGTCGAGTATTCTCTTCTATTATTGTGAATAATTTGCACATGTTTTTGATTAATAATAATAATAATAAACAAAGATGCTGTTAACAAGTGCTTTCAGCTCAGTTGCTTTTCCACTACGACGATGATCTAATACAGTGATTCCCAAAGTGCTCTACATCGACCCATACGGGTCTATGACAACCTGCAAGGGGTCAACGTCAGCGAAAAAAATTTGGGGGTCCATGCAGTGAAAATTGGGTCGAAGATAGTGGATATTTGCACTTTTTGAGACAAAAAAAAAATAAGGGTTGGAACAGAATCCACCGACAGTTAACTATAGTTATCATAGTGATCAAAACACCAAATTTTTTTTCTCAAAAACGGCTGTAACGCTTTTGATTAAATTTTTTATATTGATAGCTCCCAATATGGCAACTATACCATAAAAATCTCAATTGTGGGAAAATGACGAGAGCAGCACAATAAATTACCAAAACTTTCGACGAAATCGATTTTAGCGCGGTTTTTAGACAAACCACCGTACCAAATCAGCTGAAACTTAATGTCTATAGTTGCCTATAGTGTCTAGCCTACAGGTTACCATGGGACGGAAAAATATGGGTATGGGCAAAATCCACCGAAAGTTAACTATAGTTATCTTAGTGATCAAAACACCAAATATTTTTTTTCTCAAAAATGGCTCTAACGATTTTGATTACATTTTTTATATTGATAGCTCCCAATATGAAAACTATACCATAAAGTTCTCAATTGTGGGAAAATGACGAGAGCAGCACAATAAATTATCAAAATTTTCGACGAAAAGCGTTTTTACCGCGGTTTTTCCTTATAAGCTCCGCTGGAATGTTACTAGAATGTTAAAAAAATATCTGGTGCGTTGCAACACACAACTTTCCTTAGCTCTACGTCAATTCACTCGTGTAGATGGCTAATTCTATTTAATCAATTCATTTATCATTCAGTTCCTTTGAACTTGGTCAAACAACACGTCACAGCAGCAGGAAGTGGTAGCGCCTAAAGTTCTAGAATTTATTGCGCTGCTCATACTCATTGCAGGACCATTATTGAGCAATTGGTACACAGATAATTAATGAGGCTGTAAACGCGATTTTTTAAAAAAAGGATAGTAATCACTTTTGCAAAGTTATTGGAAAATAACTGTTAGAACTGGTAGTAAGCGCAACGGCAGTAGTTGAAATTCAGGAATTTCTGGAGTGAGCCCCATGTATCTCAAGAGCGTTTTTAAACACTCACCCTTTAGGTATTGGATTGGACTACAATACCAATTTTTTTAACATTCTACTAACATTCCAGCGGAGTTTATGAGGAAAAAACTGCGCGAAAAACGCTTTTGGTCGAAAATATTGATAATTTATTGTGCCGCTCTCGTCATTTCCCCACGAATGAGAATTTTATAGTATCATTGCCTTATTGAGAGCTATCAATATAAAAAATTTAATCAAAATCGTTAGAGCCATTTTTGAGAAACAAAATTTGGTGTTTTGATCACTATGATAATTATAGTTAACTTTCGGTAGATTTTGCCCATACCCTTATTTTGGCATCCCATGGTAACCTGTAGGCTAGACATCAAGTTTCAACTGATTTGGTACGGTTGTTTTATCTATAAAACGCGGTAAAATCGGTTTCGTTGAACGTTTTGGTAATTTATTGTGCTGCTCTCGTCATTTTCCCACTAATGGGAATTTTATGGTATAATTGCCTTATTGAGAGCTATAAATATAAACAATGTAATCAAAATCGTTAGAGCCGTTTTTGAGAAAAAAAATATTTGGTGTTTTGATCACTATGATAACTATAGTTAACTTTCGGTGGATTTCACCCATACCCTTATTTTGGCGTCCCATGATGACCTGCGGGCGAGATATGAAGTTTGAGCTGATTTGGTACGGTGGTTTTCTCTAAAGATCGTTCACAGACACAGACCATTTTCCCAAATAGTGTTTTTCAGACTCAGGGGGGTCTGAAACGTAAAGATCTGAAGAGAACTCAAAAAATTTTTTTCAGACGATTACATAACTTTCCTTTCTACTTCGTAGAGCAAGGAAAGTAAAAAAGTCGTGTTGTAGTCCAATCCAATACCTTTGGGGTGAGTGTTTAAAAACGCTCATGAGGTGCATGGGGCCCACTCCAGAAATTCCTGAGTTTCAACTACCGCTGTTTCGCTTACCACCAGTTCTAACAGTTATTGCCCAATAACTCTGCAAAAGTGATTACTAGAGATATACAGGAGCTACTATAGAAATTCGGCGAGTTCAATTACCGCCGTTTCACTTGCTACCCGATAACTTTTAAAAAAATTGTGTTTACAGCCGCATTAATTATCTGTGTACCAATTGCTCAATAATGGTCCTGCAACGAGTACGTGCAGCACAATAAATTCCGGAACTGAAAGCCCTACCGCTTTCTGCTGGCGTGAAATGTTGTTTGACCAAGTTCAAATGAACTGAGTGATGAATGAATTGAGTAAGTAAACAAAGCCATGTCGAAAGTGACGTAGAGCTAAGGAAAGTTGTGTTACAACGCACCATATATTTCAATATGATGTTTTCTTCGTTAAAAGTGGGATGTTCTGCTTTCAAATTTTCCGACTTACGAGTGGTCATGTCTTCTAAACTAAATTAATCTTCTAACCTTCTCAACTCCTTAAATAGTAATGATAACTGCTCTTATACTGCGCCTGACGCTGAATAATGCTATTTAGTCGATCAAATCTGCGTTACGCGGTGAAGAGCCCAAATCTCGCAGGCAAATGAGGAATCAATCGCATCGGGACGAGCGCTACTGTTCGAACGTCAGTTCTTCGACGTAATATCCCTACGACGATAATTGCGGACAAATTGTTCGCCAGAAGTATCCCATTTAATTTCGAATTACGGGAGAGGCACCTCGGCCATTTACTTAACGAGGCTTCTGCGGAGCTCCTCTTCCCTGTCACGTTCCGTAACGGCGTCAACATTTGGCGAGTTGCCCTCTCGACGTAATATCTCAACATCCTAGTCATCAATATTCCGGCTGGTAAAGAGCCGAGCCGAACCGGCCCCAGCGTTGCCAAGCGGTGAGTAATTTCTGACGAGAGTCGGAGGGAACCAATTATTGAATCGTAGCAGGGACGGTTTTCTCGTACGTATGGACTGTACGAGACAACAAGTTTCGATGGTGACTCACTTTAAATTAGTGTGTGAACAATGATTCCCTCCGGCTTCGAAAGGGACCTCAAATTATGTGCAGTCACAGAAGTATCGGAGCTGTGGCCTAAATACGTCGATCCATTAGTCCCAAGCCGCCCTTCTATTTCCTCCAGAGGAAAAAAGATGCTCTCCGCTATTCCAGATGGTGGCGCAATTTCCAAATTAGTTGACAGTTAATTGGTAAAGACTCAATATTCCAGCGATTTCAGCGAAATACCTTCAGCAGCAGTAGTTGGGTAGAAACGCCTTCAGCTGTAGTTTTTCACACTATCCTCAGATTCTTAAAACGTTTAATTCGTCATTGGTACCTAGACCTTAAACATCACTTCACTCCGGAAGAAAGCGGCAGCGCATGAAGTTCCGGAATTTATTGTGCTGCTCTTGTTCATCCCATGACCGGTATTGAGCGATTTGTACACAGAGAAATAATGAGGCTGTAAACACGATTTTTAAAAAAAGGCTATTAATCATAGTTACCAGCAAGCGAAGCGGCGGTAATTGAAATAGCCGAATTTCTAGAGTAGCCCCTGTACATCTTGTGTTATTAAAATCTCATCGTATAGGTATTCTATTGAACTACTACCTGAACTTTTCTGAAGATCCTAGTAACATTTGAGCGGAGTTTATAAGAAAAAAACTGCGCTAAACTCGATTTTCTTCGAAATGTTTGATCATTTATTGTGCTGCTCTCGTTATTTTCTCAAGGATGGAAATTTTATGGAATAGCGGCCTTACTGAGAGCTGTTCATATACAAAAATTAATCAAAATGGCTAAAGCCGTTTTTGAGAAAACAAAAATTAGGCGTTTGATCACTATGATAACTATAGTTAGTGTTAGGCGGATTTTGCTCATACCCTTATTTTGGCGTCCCATGGTGACCTGCGAGCTAGACATTAAGTTTGAGCTGATTCGGTTCACAGTCACAACCGCGTTCTCAGAAACACACACCCTTTTCCCAAGTAGCATTTTTCGGACTAAGTAGGGCGATTACATTCTCAGGAAAATTCTACTACTTAAAGAAATTTGCGAGACAATTTAGAAAAAGGTATCGTTTCACCCCAGGCTGCACTAATTTCCCGTACTGCCTCCCATCTCATTTCAACCACCTGTCAGGTCGAAAATGACAACTTTCGTTGTAGGCAGGTCATGTCGGGTATCGTTTACTAGTATTTTTTCATTCTGAATCGGATGGGATGGGTCTAGGAGGTGTGAAGCTACATCAAGCTGCGCAAAAGAAATTTCAGCGTTCCCCTCATGACGATAAACGTTAGTCCGTTCAGTTCGGTAACCAATTCTGGCGCTCAGTAGGTGAAGCGGAGCTCGACTTTGACTCGATCCATTGCCACCGACAATTTTACCACTTGATCAAAACTTTCATTATTTGATTTCTTTTATTTTTTACTGAATTAACGAAATTGAGGTTGAAATTATTTTGTACAAAATTGAGTAATTGAAGGACGCGGTGTGTACGACTTTCCAGACCCCCCCTGTTCGGAATTTACTGCTAACGGTTTCATGACTGAAAAAACAACAAGAAACGGAAATGTTTGACGCGTTAATAATAGTACGAAAACATTGACAAATTAAAAAGTGATGAAAGTCCGATTTTTAGACGAAGTTTAATAAACGTTCCTCACTTCTTTTAGAAAAAACTGCTCATAACACTACTTTCCAGCACCCGAAAGGCATTCCTTCGTAGCCCGTCCACTCCGAAAACTGTCATTACTCCCATAATAATCTCATGCTCTGACCAAACGATTCACCAAAATCCGCAGAAACCGAGGAATTTAAGGTCATTTTTTCCTACAAGATAATATCGATCTTTTGCCGACATTGTTGCCAAGTCAGTGATGAACTTAACGGGCGTGAATCCAAATAAACGCGTTTCCAGTTCCTAATTGCACGAACAGCCGCTCCTTTCGAGCGGTTCGCGCTACTAATCGCTAGTCAAGGTTTTTTGAAACGAAACGTCGGGGTGACTCTTCAAATGATGAACCGGGTTTCCCGTTCTTAGGCGTCGCTTTCTCCGAAGAACTCTAATGTGAGATCCGATCAACGCACTGTAGATAAATAGGCGTAAAGGCTTAGTTTGGCGGCGTTCAAAAGAAAACATCTGGCGACAATAAAAATAGGTGCTACTGGTTAGCGAAATGTCGTTCGTGGTCGCTAAATAAAATATAGAACTTACATAGTACGCTGCTAACCCTCATAGTGGCGTGTAGCACACAAAAAATTCTAATATCCTCAAGCTCGCAGAAGCAATCAGTGCGAGGATAGTTTCATATGATTCGTTGCTGTTAAAAATACTACCCACCCAATATGCTTGGCTAAGTGCGCCCCACAACACATTAGTCACCACCCCTACAGCTAATTTTGATGAACCCCGTCGACAATCCCAATATATTTCAAAAAAAGGTTAAACTACCATTTTACGACCGGCCTAAACGGTGGGATTTGTCTCTTACAAGGTTACCAAGCTTGATGAAATCTCACACCTCGAACATGACACATCCCATTCGACACAGCATCGAAAAATATTTGTAAACGATAGGAAATATGACTCGACTACAACGGAACAACGAAAATTGATATTTTCTGGGTGGCGCTAGTTAATTGGCACGATGGGGCGAGTCGAACTGACGGGAGGTTGGAGTGAGATGGGAGGTAGTGCGGGAAGTGTGTACAGATCGGGGAGGAACGATAACTTTTGCTGTATTGTCCCGCGAGTTCCTTCAAGTGGTGGAATTATCCTCAGTATATTTACAGCGATGTCGCTGTTGTCAATCTAGACGCAGTCCTACGCCTCAGAGACCCGTCCTATACGACTCAACAGAGAAAAATATCTAAGAAACGATACCAAACACGACGTAATTGCAATAAAACTGCCAAAATTTCCATAAAGCTTGAGACTGGGTCGGAACCACCCCTCCATTCCTTTCAAGTTGAACGGGAGACGCTTAAAAACCATTGCGATTCTCTGTTGTAGGAATCAGTCGAACCATGACAATTTGCAATAAAATTTGTTCACCCGTTAATAACTTTCAACGGTCTCTTGAGTCCGAAAACAACCTGTTGGGTGCACGAGGGGGAGTTTCAGAACGAAATAAAAAAGAAACTGTGTGAGCCTAAGTGAGGACTGTATTGCGCTAAACGAATAGTGAATTGAGCATATAAGAGCGACACAAGGGGAATCTGAATACGCGTGAACTGGCGCGGGAACCTGTAATGAGTCTCGGGTGACCTGAGACTGGCCCGTCAGTTGATAGAGGGAAGGCTGTGTGAGCACTGAGAGACGAGTATATCCAGGGAGAGTTGTGATTGTTGGAGAAGGAGGTAAATCGAGGGAAGGAAGGACATTATGGCAAGTTCTAAAGGGGAAATCCGTTTATTCAGAGGACAAGCCGACAGAACTGGCAGTTCTCGAACTTCCCCGGGGCATACCATGCAAAACGCACCTGGGAAAGGCCTAAGCCTTTCGGGCTCTGCCGAACAACGCCATTAGACAAAATTGTGCTCGCGTGGTTGCAATTTTGAGGATATTATTGATCAAATTGACTCAACCTACATGTGGCGAAGTATAAAGATATGCGACAAATCGGTCCATAACTAACTATAGTTATCCGAACTAGAGACGAGACGGGGCTGGGCACAGGGAGATGAGGAGTGACTTCCGCGATAGGTCGTAGCTGAATGTGAATTTTGGAGGGAGTTGTCTCTTGTGGAGAGGAATTGAAATTGAGAAGAGGAAAAATAAAGAAAGGAAAAAACCCTGCAAATTATTACACAATGGTTTATTATTGTCATGAACAGCTTGACCTAGTATTAGTGCTCCCCATCCCATTCGATTCAGCATCGAATACTAGTAAACCATACGAAACATGTCCTGACTACAATGGAACTACGGAAACAATGCGTCTGACGATTTTGCTCCGTCGGGTCGGGGAAATTGGAACGGGGACACTTCGAGCGAACCCGTTGCGAGGCGAAAGGGGAGTTGAGCAGATAAGCGGGCGGGTGGCGTTGCGAGGCGAGGACGTTTTTTATTGAGACGGGAGGGAGGGAGGGACTTCAAACGACGAAATGTTGACTTCCCCTGTAGTTCCCGCGTTTCGTTAATTTGTTTAACCATTTTTTGCCCATTACAACCACAGCCTTCGTCCGATCGGATTGCTCAGATGGCGGGCACAAATAGATACCAAATCGGATTTTTGTGCGAAAGAACTAATTTTTTAGACCACGTTAAAGGTACAAAACGGCCCGGTCGGCGGACAGGGGCGGCGGACGGACATTGCAAATTTGGAATCCCCATGTCTTGAAACGTAAAGTATCAAATTTTGAGGGGGGAGGGGGGGGTTGAAAAAAATTTTTCGTGACCGAAAACATAGGGTTATTATTCACAATGAATAATAAACCAAAACCCACTTCAGGGAAATCCGATAGAAATGACTGGGGAAGTCCGAGGTCAAAGTACTCAAATATTACCTACGCAATGCACCAAAGTTCAAACATAAGTGTGGCGTCAGTTACTTCACAAATTACGTAGCTTCACTTATATAGATTAAAATGTTTTATCGTAACCAAGTTACATCAGCTGTTTGTAAAATTAGAACTCTCGTCTAGTGGTGAACATTTAAAAAAAAACATTGAGGTTTTTTTCGATTGAATGCATCGGTATGTTGCAGTGATGTTATATCAATGTATCAAAAAATACATCTATGTTTTCTATACATCGATTGTTTTTCTATAAGGTAAATATGTATGTGGTTTAGGAATACAAAGCAAGCATCTATTAAAATCACTTTATTACCTTTACATTTATTTTTAATATATATCCCGACAATTTTTATCTATACTTTGTAACAACCAAATGTTACCATTTAATGTATTCCTTTGTTGAGTATTACCTGCGCCGCTCGCGAAAACAGCCTCTCTGATGGCACTAATGTGCTCACCATTGTTAGATATTTAATGGCAATTTTATGCAATGTTCGAAACTGTATTTTGTAATCCTTCCAAATTTATTATGATATTAATATTACATGTAACGTGTTGTTCAGTTCAACACTTTGATTTATAAATATTGTTGCTAACGCGACGCAGCAAATTTTAAAATGAATTCTGAATCAAGCTGAGTAGGTATCTAATTAATACAAATATTAAAATAATATGTTTTTTGAAGCCAGAGACTGCAACTACCTGCAAGAGACGGCGGGTCAATTCAGTCGGCCATTTGCATTTATATTTTTTATGGGTTGGTTGCACTGACCTCTATAATATTGGCGGCCTTTTCAAGTAGTGATACCACTTTTTGACGAAACACCTTGCGAGTGCTAAATAATGTAATTGAAAAAGACAAAAAAATAGTTATTAACCATGGAGATAGGGGGTAGGTTTGATTGTTTGCCTTTTTGATGCTTCGCAATAAAACCTCGGTTTGATTCGATGCATCCTTAGTATACATCGAGTATTTTTACAACATCGATGTCGTCTACTCCTACTCTCGTCGCCTCGTAAGTTAGAAAATTGTGAAATAGTTCTCGTGAAAATAAAGAATATGAAACAAGGTTAATCGTGTATCGAGACGCCTTATAAGTAACCCGTTTTTACACAGAACGGTCACACTAATTGAGTGACAAAATCGGCCGATTAAGCGCGGAACGTACGCGCGGCCGAAGGAAGTTGTACGACGCGAATTACTGTACAATACCGGTGCGCGCGCGAAAAAAAAATCGCCATTTGGTCAAATTATTAACGAGAATAGTAACGAAACCCTCTTGCCGCTTAAATTAATCAAAAATGCGAACCGCCGCTTATATTCGCTTTTCAGAGGGAGTCGTGTCAAAGAGGAAGTTTCCTTCGATTCTTCCGCTTTTTGTGGTTAATAATGAAAGGGTTGCGCGCACGCGTTGCAACCTCTTTTGAGTCGTTTGATGCGAATTACAATAAATTAATAACTTGACGGTCGTTTGACGCAGATGCGAAGTTATCAAATTGGAGTTTTTATCGCGATAGTAATTGTGCCTAATTAAGTTTTGTATCGGTTAATCAAAAAACGTCATTTTACCAATTTCATTCAAGAGTGTCTATTTCCAAATAACTAAGCTGTCCAGAATTTGAATTTGTTATCTGTGTATAAAAGCTGTCGACCAAACATCAATAAATTTAATCACAATTGTTTTTGCGTTACACTTTTTTTCAAATTTCCTGTCAATATTTCCTTTCCTCGTTGCATTTAGAAATTATAACAATACTAACACTATATTTTGAAATAAAAAAATAAATATCTGGAGCGTAGCGACGCACAACCTTTCCCCAACCCCCGTAAATTCGACGACCTGCAACGCATATCAGCCCCCTATCTTCGTTCAACGTATTTCTACACGAACGTTTCTACATAACAAAATGTATGTACAAGCCAGTTGAGTCCAAGCCAGTGTACTCCGTGACTTTTATCGAAATTGTTACAGCCGTTTGTGAGAAAATTGAAAAAACGATGAATTAATATTCGACAAATCTCATTCACCGAACTATCATGGCGTATATCTCCGTTCGATAGATAGATACAGAAATAATTACGGAGAACAAAATGTGGGTGTATGTTGCTAGAAAGCGCTTCGTAAGATTGATCAAATCCAGCGACGCAGTTACTCAGGAAATTACAAAAATGTTTTTAAAAAAACATTATTTTCGTCTCATTTTCATTTTTACTTTCCGCTACCCGAACGGAAGGAAAGTATAGTAATCGGGTCAACAAGAAAATTGGGTTTTCTTCAGATCTTTACGTTTTGAGGCTTACTGAGTCTAAAAAACCTAATTTCGGCGCGTGGTCCGTGTGTGCGTGTCTGTAGTTCGATTTGCGGGAGAACGGCTGATCCGATTGAGCTAGTTCTTTTTTGTTTTGTTCGTTATTTTTTGTAGACACCAAAATAAGGTTATGGACGATTTCGGTCGATGGAAAGGGGGGGGGGACGAAAATGTACCAAAAACTAGGATTTTTCGCATTTTTCTCGAAAACGGCTCTAACGATTTTGATAAAACTTTCAAGTTATCTTCTACTGATCAATACCTAACTTTTCTTCTCTATACATATCTCCATGAAAATACGGTGAATGGAGATATGGGCCCCTGAAGCAAAAACAGGTTTTTTACGCTTTTTGGCAAAATGGCTTCAGCGATTCTCACGAAACTCACAGGATGTTTTTAAATAGTTAATACCTACATATTCTTTTCAATAAATGTTCCTGTGACGGTCCATTGAACAGAGATAAAAATCAAAATGTGTCGAAAATAACGTTTTTTCTAACATTTCCGTAAATTCCAGGGTAACTTTTTCACCAGATGTGATAAATCCTAATGAGGTGTCTTTTAGTCACCCATACCAACATTTCGTTCTCTATAATTATTTCTGTATATATATGTTGAACGGAGATATAAGCCATGTTAACTCAGAAAAGGAGATTTGTCGAATATTAATTTATCGGTATTCCACTTTTCTCAAAAACGGCTCTAACGATTTCGATCTAACTTCCGGAGTACTCTCAGCTAACTAGTGCCTACATTTTGTTCTCCATAAGTGTTCCTGTTTGATGTCCACCAAAAATAACAAACAAAACAAAAAAAGAACTAGCTCAATCGGATCAGCCGTTCTCCCACAAATCGAACTACAGACACACACACACGGACCACGCGCCGAAATTAGGTTTTTTAGACTCAGTAGGCCTCAAAACGTAAAGATCTGAAGAAAACCCAATTTTTTTCTTTGACCCGATTACTATACTTTCCTTCCCTTCAGGTAGCGGAAAGTAAACACCGTTAACATTTATTTTTTGACCTCCCGGAACCAATTGGATCAGCCAGTACATTGGTGACATAAATGTAGCGATTTTTCGTCCTTAATGGCCGCTTCATGGCAAATTCTGAAGGTCATACACAAGAAATTTGCCAGAGTACTTCACCGCCTGAGATATTTCTCCACCGACACCCTTCCTGTTGGTGTGTGCAGTGTGATCGATATTGATTACCATCGTTCATCTTCGATCTTCATTTGATTAGAAGAGAATAGGTAATATTACAAGCTGACGCGAATAAACGAGTCATTCAAAAAATTTGCTAACCGCCCACACCCAAATGAAGCTCACGAAGCCTAAGTAGTCATTTGCCACAGACACCCATTTCAAAGCATAATGAAGGAGGCAGCGAGCTATCGGCTAGTCGAGTAAATTTAGCGGGAAGGAGGGAAAGACGTGGGGGGGGGAAGGAAATATACAGTTTTCGCGACTAAATAAAACACCCGAAGGGCAGAGGATCTCAACAAATTAGGAGTCAGTCGCCGATCGAGGCGATAGCAAAGGCGGTAACGGAGGAAACCCGGTCGGGGGAGAAAAATATCCCAGCGACGAACGAGGCGATAAAAAAGGTGAAGAAAAGAAAACAAAGGGGCGAACGAAAGTAAAAAGAAGACGAGAAGAGAGAGGAACGAGGAGGATCGCGAGGAAAAAGGAGATATCATCAGGAAGGGAACCGGGCTGGAGGAGATTTATGTATCAATTAGGGGCCTTGGCCAACGGTCATAGTGAAGAAAATCGCGGCAACCGCAAACTTTCGGGTCATCTAACCAGTTTGGCGCAACTGTAAAGAAGTAATGGAGGAGTCGATTTTGAGTTTCAGTAAAATATACGGGTCGTTGGTAAGTTTTACGTTCATTTTGTCTGTATCATCTCAAAAACATCTGGTGCTGCGTGTAACGCATCTTCCCCACGTGCAATCCTCGCTTATTTCTGTACTTTATATGAACGTCTTCAACGTTAAATGCAGAAACTCGTAGTGTTTAAGGTTCCGGAATTTATTGGGACTCATGTAATGACCACCGTGTAGTTAATTTATGGGTCGGCCACGTCCAAAAACCCCACTATTCTCTTTTGGAGAGAAGGAGGGAGGGTCTGCTCCTAGTTGCCCCATGAGTTTAGTCTTGCACATCGACAATAAACCTGGAACCTTTTAGAAAATCAGGTTGCAGCAGCTCTGCAGATTGAGCACCGCGTTAGCAATTCTTATTTCTTGTGAACACCCACACGGCAATCTCCGTGTGCCGCCATTCCTATACATCCTCCCACACTGCTGAGCAGGTCTTTCCTTCATGACTGCACTTTAGATACCGGCTCCAGATAAGCACGCTCCATCCTCTTCTGGCTGTGTACTGTCTGGGCCAATTGAGCAGTACACCTCGCGTTTTCACTTCACTCTAGCAGTCTGCGAGGTTCAGGAGCCTCTACGTCTCCATTCTTCACCTCTGCAAGATACTGGCCCTGGATCGGCAAGCGCCCCTCTTGAGTTGGGCCGAGGCGTCTCACTTTGAAACCATCAAAAGTAGCATCCCCTCCCACACTGCTCTTATGGCGACCTCTGGCTCCCCCGCTTTCCTCACAAATACTCCAATCAGGTCTCTAGTGTTCAGGTGGACACTAAAAAACGCTAAGCACCCTGGGAGGCTCTCCCCTCAGGCAATTCAAACCCCAGAAGGCTGCTGGCAGGCCTGGGGAAACCTAGGAGTTGCTTAGAAACTGGTGTTACCAGATCGAGAGATCAGCAGTAGAATTGCTCACTTTTCATATATATAGCCACGGCCTACCCAATGTGAAGTGATGCAGATTTGACTTGGCCGGGCTACCTAGATAGCCAGTGCCCAGCTCGACCTGGTTATGGTCCTGTTTTCCTCAAGAGCAGCAGATCGACCTTTTACTCCGACTGACACAGCTGGAGAAGATCCTGCGATGTATACCAGTAGAGGTTGCCTTGGAATGTGCGAACCACCATCAGCCATCCCCGGGGCCTCCATACATTGGAGACCAGAGACGGAGATCGCTAGCCGCTCGTCGTTAGAGTCTATATAGTCGCCAGTTCGCGTGTGCGACAGGCAGGAAGCGGAAGATGTGGAAGAACATCTTATGAAGAAGGTTTCCAGAAAGACTGGGAAGCCACCCGCCAACCTTCATTTGCTAGATTGCTGTCTACGAAGTGAGACTTCCGATCAACTCGAACTCTTTCAATTTCTCGTGCCTGACATGAGCTGGGAGATGCGATGACCAACCTACAGAGGCCAAACGTTAGGCTAATTGGGATGACGTCCTTTACGTCGTACATCCCAAACCCTTTCAATAAGCAGAGTTTGTCTTTCGACCCACCCTAGACATCCCTCTACCACAGGCAGTTGGGCAACCTCATCCTCTTTGACCCCCCTGCTCAGAATACGCACGTTATGGGTCTTGTGCCCTCCATTTTCTTGAGACCTTGTTCCCCATAGTCTAGGCATCGGAAACATCTGAGCATGTCCACCCTTAGGCGGACCCTACGTAGAGCCTTAGCACAGAAGTCTTGGCTTCTATATTAACAATGGCTGTTTGTTGATTTTTCATATTGGCGTCAGGAGCACCTCACTTTCAACGCAGTCGCTAGAAAGCTGCCAGGAGCTGCACCGCGTCGTTGATCTGTCAAAAACCCTTATCTCGATACTGACCATAACACGACCACCAAGGGCCTAAACTATCCTCATCGAATTTACGTGAGAATGAGGAACGTTCGCGCCAGTTAAAAAAAAACATTACTTTCTTTCTATTTAATACTTTTGATGCACTCACTTTGCACTTCTCTTGTCCTGTGTCCAAAGGAGCCTGGCTGTAGCTGTCTTCCGAAACTTTCCGTACCCCTCTTTTTCTCAACCTGGAAACAAAATACGACCTAGTTAGACGTCGAACAGTAGGAAAAAGAACAAAATGTCTGAGACGGTCGGAGATAATAACTCTGAAAAATGGAAGTGGTTTCATAACTCGGCGTGAGAAAGCGCCGTTTGATTGTTGAGCGAGTAAGAACATTCTCTTCGTTGATGTTGACAAGCAATGCGCGAAATGTCTAATCACGAGGGAAACACTAAAACTAATGAGCTATCCTACGCGGTGAGAATAATCAAGTTTTGCATTGCCTGGGAGGGGAGTTGTATATTTTTTTTAGTCCCACGAATGTGGAGCAACTCGCAGTACTCGATTCAATGCCGCTCGATACTAAGAAAGAAAAAGGACTAAGTTGCTCAAGGTTTAGTGAGCTGAGTAGGTTCCCAATCAAGCGAATGCTCCCGTGTAACCTTTTTTACATTCCTTAACGCAAGGGGCACGGAAAATATTGTAATTGGCCTAATGGTAATAATCTAATGCCACAGGCGACTGATCGATTGGCAGCGGATTTTTGGGTTAATATTGGCTCATTAAGTACACCTAAGACATCATGCGTGACTGATTTAAACATCTGGGTGGATGCACCAAAGAAACACCCCTTATCCCACGTAAATTAGGCGGTTGTTATCGCTATAGCGTCTAATTACATCTGTTCTTCACACAGTTCGTAGTATCACGTGGTGCATCACTCAGTTCGCAGTATCACATGGTGCATCACTCACTTCGTAGCGTCACGTGGTGCATCACTCAGTTCGCAGTAACACATGGTGCATCACTCAGTTCGTAGCATCACATGGTGCATCACTCAGTTCGCAGTATCACATGGTGCATCACTCAGCGTTGTTTTCACGAATGAATACTGTCTCACGCTCGGGAATTTATTGGGCTGCCCCTAACTATATCACCAACCTAAGCTAATTCGATTCGGTGTGTGTTCTCTCACCTGCCTCCCCCCCACCACCTCTCGCCGTAAATGGAATGGTGGCACCCAAAAAGGAGAAAATAAAGAAATAATACTTAAGGCAATGGGGAGGGCAACCACACCACCTTATGCTGGCTCTAGGGATAGAAGAATGGGGACGGAAAGAAGGATAAGAGGATGTCCCACGGTAGAGCAACACACGGGTGGTGATACCGCGAAGGACGCCAGCTGACACACCCAGACGCATTCCTCAAAATGCGCCAGGACACAGTCAATGCTGCAAAACAGATGTTATCTGTCTCCACTCCACAAGCTTCCAACACAGCCGTATGAAGATCATATTTACGCCTAAAGTTAACGTACCTGTTAGGTGAGTCCGTCTCCTCTGGCTATTGAGTTACTGTGGGCAAGCGCTTTCGATGTAAAGACATCATCGCCTGGCCATTAAGTCAGTGCTGGAGTCAATTAGTTGCTCGTGGTCATTATATATGAAGGTCATGTACCAAAACAACCAAATGACGGATTCACAGACCACCCTATACAAAAAGACTTAGATTCCACAATTGACAGACCATTCAAGACGTTCCATTCACCTCCAGTGGATTTCCCCAGAGGTATGTGACCTCCTTCTTCCCCCCCTCCCCCTTCCCAACGCTCCATCTTCCCATTTACCTTTCTCTTCGTATATTAAGACCACGACCAACTGATTGACTCCAGCACTAACTTAACGGCCAGACGATGTCTTTACATCGAAAGCGCTTGCCCACAGTATCTCACCAGCCAGAGGAGACGGACTCACCTAACCAGTACGTTAAATTAGTAATTTGCCTACTGGCGGATATAACCCAATTGCTTTAATATTTACGCCTCTTAGCATGCCAAGTAAGCGCTAGATCCTAGCTGTCAGAAACTACCTCAACATCCAGAACCACAGCAGACTGATCGGGACGAACAGCGACGATGTCAGACCTCAGTCTTTTTAGAGACAACGCGATAGTGCTCTCTTCCCACTTCCCAGCCCTCACACGACAATGCGCCAGCAGAATTCTTGTAGACCGCGTCATGAAGTTTGACACAGCCCCCGCTGTCACACCTGCATCACACGATTCAGCGACTCAAACTGGTTACAACAGGCACAACAGCGACCGTCCACAATGGTACGAGCCTGGCCTCTTGTACACCTCACCGCTGTAGACACATGCACTTTCATTTTATTTTTATTAATCCTACCACATGAGACAGTGGCGCCCAAAATAGGAAACTAAATAAATAACGAACAAGGAGGAGGGCCCAGAATAACCTATTGGGAGAGGGAAGGAAAGGAGGATAAGAGTAACATCCCCATCAACCAGTTCAGGTGCAATCCGAGCAACTTGCAACATGTACCTCGAAGTACACTTGCTAAGGCACCCAGTATTTTTCTTGCCCCACACGCAAAACGAGAGCAGTAATTGGATACTTCCGTGACTCACGGTGGAGGAAAGGTTCAATGATGGCAGGGAAGGCTTTGGCCAGGGTCCCCCCTCGATCATCATCCACCCTAAACAGAAACCAGAACCTCCTGCCTAATAGGTGCTCCGTACCTCTCTGGAGCGTTACCACCGACCACCAGTAGAAGGTTAGCGACGGCCTGGTCTGACTTTTGTCATCGGTTGTCACTCCGCCCCTAAACGCATCAACAAACGTGATTCTTCGTGCGGTACTTCACACCTAAAGTTCGTTGCTACACATCTTAGTACTTATAACCTCTCAAAAAATCGATTTTACGTAACATATCAGTTATTCCGACAACGACGTAAATAAGCACTCGTGTTTTAAATTGGAGTATCTTTAAAACCGTACCGGCAGCAGCTAACTTCTTCGTATCAGACAGTGGTGATCTCGGGTAGAGCGTGGGACTAGATTTGTGAAATAATGTAATCAATTGATTACACGGAACGTCCGTGCCAGGTTTTCACGTTGCAGCTTCTCGCCGATTTTACGAGAGCAAGATCGTGACCTTTTCGACCTCGACAGCTGCTCGACAATCCCTTACTCCTGCCTGACCCAGTGATCATTTCTCAACCCCTCTTTTGGAAGATATTGGTTTACGATGAGGAGAAATTTACTATAGAAGAAATAAGAATCAAGAGGAACAGTTAAAACATCTGCACTTTAGTGAGGTGCGTAGAATGCTCACAGCACACCCAAATTTCGACGTTGATGCTTGTTTCTATATTCCTAACCCTTGGATGGAAAGTTATTTAATTTGCTGAATAAATTGAACCCGATAAACGTCATTTTCGTAAATAGTTTGTACGTCCTGGTGTGCGTATGAAACTGACGACGCCACAATAAGCTTCAATCGAAAGTTACTTGTGTACGAACACCTAAAATCGGATACATACCGCAATTGCAGTAAGACCGTTTGTGACACCAGGAGAGACGTTTTTCTTCAGATCACGTTTTTTTCAGCACTGCAGAATTGAAAGCACACAACGTCTATAGTCGAGGGTTTGGTAAATGCTACGGGTGTGCCCGGGCTCTAGCACGCTAGCAAAATCCTAAACTGCATGATTTTCATGAGGGACTGATACACCCTCGTACGTGGATCGCAAGATTCTTGTGAGGCGAATTACTGTCGCTACAAAATAAAACCGTCCATGGTCGGATTGTTCTGAGAGAACGGCTAAATTTCTTTTGGTCGTTATATTTTGAAGTACAAAAATAAGGTAGAAACGGAGGAGCAA
The DNA here is from genome assembly GCA_020466155.1 of Pachypeltis micranthus. Classification (NCBI taxonomy): domain Eukaryota; kingdom Metazoa; phylum Arthropoda; class Insecta; order Hemiptera; family Miridae; genus Pachypeltis; species Pachypeltis micranthus. The sequence goes on along the minus strand of CM035780.1, from coordinate 11,196,580 downwards.
AATGTTCCAAAATTGAGAGTTTTTTCGCATTTTTCTTAAATAGACTAACGATTTTTATTACTTTCAAACTATCTTCTGCTTATCGATATCTATCTTTAGGCTTCATCATTATTTGATCGGTGAATCATTATTTCTATCTTTAGATGAGTGAAGACATTGGCCCACGTAGCAAGAGGCCAAATGTATATTTTTAATATTTTATTATTTTTAATGTATATTTTTTATTAGACGGTAAAACAAACATTACGCCAATTAAAACTATTAGAAAATATTATTAGAAGGTTCGACGGGCAATGTCTGACTGTTCTACTGTCAGACAATAATATTTCTGTTATATCTATCAAGTTGTAAATTATTTTATAAATTCATGAAATAAATTTCACATCTCTCTCTCTCTCTCTCTCTCTCACTCTCTCTCTCTCCTCTCCTCCCATCTCTCTCCTTCTCATCTTCTCTCCGAGCGCGATACTCGGAGCAAGAACAGTGTTCTTCGGATTCCTGCCCATCGGACGAACATGTTGGCAAGATCATTGGTAGTCCAAGAGACAAAAGTACATAATGAGCACGCAGAGCTGTTTCAAAAGTGTGGTAGAATAGAAGTGTTTAAAGAAAAGTTTAAAAAAATATTAATTGAGAGCTATTAGATTGTATCGTTGTTGTGTACTAGCTGGACCTTATACTAATATTATTTAAAGTTTACGTATCTGTTAGGTGAGTCCGTCTCCTCTGGCTGGTGAGTTGCTGTGGGCCAGAGGAGACGGACTCACCTAACAGATACGTAAACTTTAATAATTTGCCTACAGGCGGACATAACCCTATTGCTTTAATATTATTTATTTAGTCATCACGCACTCCTACATTGTAAATAGTTTGTTGCCAATCGTTATATGTTTTTTGTTTGTTAAGTGTTTGTTTACTATAAGGATTAGGATATCCACTGCGGAGAAGGGGAGGAATATCCAAGTACTCACCCTTCTCTAAAGTCGGGGCAGTGAGTGTTTGTGTGTGTCAGTAAGTGTTTATGTATGGACGAGTGTGTTAGTGAGTAGGGTATGAATGTAATTTATTTGGTGTGAATGAGATGTACTTATAAATAACATAATGAGTTACGACGAATGTAGGAGGAAATTTAACAGTGTGATGTAGCCACGGAGAATGGAAGAGACGGCCACATGGCTCTAATTCTCCCTGGTCGATAAATAAATTTATTCATTCATTCATTCTCTCTCTCTTTCGAGTCTGGAATACACCATTTGAGAACCCACCGATGTACTGCATGAACACGATTGAGAGGGAAAGGCTGGAGTTTGATATTCAGGTAGTGCAATATAAAAAGAGAATAATAACTCGACTGGGTTAGATCCGACAGTAGGCAAATGACTAAAGTTAACGTACCCGTTAGGTGAGTCCGTCTCCTCTGGCTGGTGAGATACTGTGGGCGAGTGCTTTCGATGTAAAGACATCATCGTCTGGCCGTTAAGTCAGTACTCGGAGTAAGAGTACTGAGTACTCATTTAAGTCAGGATGTGCTGACTGACTCCTATGAAAGGCACCGGGTGATCGTGGTCTAGTGGATAAGACATTGTTCATAATTTTCGACTAAGTCGGGGATTGTGGATCGGAGCTCCTCCGGCGCGTTTGCCGTAATTTTTGCCTGAGTCAGCAGCTCTTCAAGAAGCATCTCCAAACTACCTCAGTACATTGGCGCCCAACGTGGGGCCGAACTTCTTCATTCCAAGAAAAAGAAGAGGCCAACAAGGGACTCAACTTTTATTTCTGAAGGCGACAATATATCACAATATTCCTTTCCCACCACTCAGCTCGCCTCTTCTCCTTAGATCCCAACCCTCAGCTCTTCCCAGACCTAACCCAAAAACGCGCGGTCATCTCTCAGCTCGCGCGCAACTCACTCTCTTGCCCCCACGACCCAGTTCACCTGTTCAGAGACACCCTTCCGTCGCACATTCTGACTCACACTCAGGTCTGTGCCCTTATTTGATGACTGTACCTAAACCCTCGACGAGAGTTATATCAGTCATGGAAGTTGCGGTTTCGCTAATATGCAAGAGGCTGGCCCCTGCAGCATCCACCGAACTCAGACCTGTGGAGGTAAGGCAGGTATTTGGTCGTTAGCCAGTCTCCCGGTAGAGAGTTGTTGCCTGTGTGTGGTCACGCGGAGGTGACCACCTGAGGAATCCCGTACCATCTGAGAGGAGTTCATAATCTGGTTTCCCACTTGATCTAACTGTGTACTTGAGTGGCAAGTTTCCAAAGGACAGATCAACTATGACCACGTTTCTTAGCCTTCACCTTCTTTGCGAACTCTGCAAAATGGTTAAAGGCTAGCTTTGTAGCAGTCAATGCTGCTAAGTTCATTTCCCATTGGCCCTCCCAACAATCGTCGCTCACTGTTGTAGAAACTACAGTGGAGCAGCACATCGTTTCTTATTTCCTCCGCACTGGAGGCACAAGACGTGCATAATGGAGAGTCTTTCAGAGAAAAGAAGTGGAGCCGTGCATTGAAGTCACCATGTACCGTGAGGAACTGGCTCGTCCAGTGGTCTGGCTCAACCCATTTTCTTGAAAGACGTTCACGGATGCTGGGGAAGAACTCATACGTATCATGTCCCTTTGACGAGGATTCCCATCTTGCTTGCCATTTCTCTAGAGCCCATTCGTCAAGCAAGTTTCTGTTCTGTGGTGAGGTCCGCACAGAGTTCAGCCCAAAGCGGGGGAAGCTCCCGTTTCACTCTCCACTTGTCAACCATGCACTCAACGGCCAAGTCAACTGGTAAGTGACCAGTGATCACCTGGAGTGCTTCGGTTGATACAGTCTTGTAGGCCTTGGTGATCCACAGGAGCGCAGCTCTCTGGGATTGGGCCAATACTCTCTTTTGATTGACTGTTAGTTTGTTACCCCAGACAACGGGGCTGTAGCCAATCACACCTCAGATCTCTAGTTTGCTACGTCCTTTCATTTTTCATACTCCCCCTCTGGTGCCCCTAACAGGGTATATCCGTGCTCAGGGTTGACCACACACCCACACTAAGCCCAGTAGTTAGGATTGTGCGATTCAGTAAGAGTAAAATCTTGACTCCGCTTTTCATTTTACTCATTCGATTTCAACATCTAGAAAATGGTTTGCTGAGCGTTACGCTCTGACAGTGCGTCCCAATTCTCTTGCCATGCTTTACTCTTGAAGCTACATACTAAAGAAAAAGAACTATAACGAATTTGAATTAAATACAAATACGTGACGAGACGGTTGAACGTTGGATTTTGCTGATGGCATTGATACAACCTGACATGAGAAAACCCTCACGCTCACTCTCTGAAGGTATATAATGGAGGGCGAATGAACGGCCAGGGGTTTGTTAATTATCCATCTTCTGTTGCTCAGTAGTTTACGGTTGATTTTATGACGGCTCTCCCTTCGTTTAAACGGTCTCTTTCTTGTACAAGATGATTGATGGTGTTGAGGGTTTTGTGGCTTTTGCCGTAAACCGTCCGTGTAACTCGAAATTCATTACATTCCCCCTCTCCCCCCACCCTACCCCCCTCATCTTCGTACTAGTTTTCCGCCACTTCGCCGCTCCGTTCCTTTTCCTTCCTTGGGGCCAATAATTGGAATTCCGATCCAACGAAGACAGGAAATTGCTTCCATTCGAGCGTTACTTTATTTCACGAGTGCTTCTTGGGATTATTTGGGGCACGGGGCTCGTTTTACCGTTTTATCGATATCGTGCCAATTGATCGATTTCATTTTGTCTTTCCAATTTGGGGGAGGTTTGTTATATTTCTCGCGAGAATGCGGAAGGCGTTCAAAGGGGGACACGTATCAACATTCTTTACTTTATACTGCGTTTAACATGTCGCAATGAGCTCTCAGGAATACGTATTTTTATTTTTTACCCTGCTAGCTACAGACCCATAAGTCTCCTTTCGCTTTTCTCAAAAATCCTTGAAAGATTATTGCTCCCCAAAATACTTTCATTTATCTCTTCTCTTCTCCCCGACACGCAGCGAGGTTTCAGGCAGTTTCACTCATGCACACAACAACTCCACCGTGTTACAGAAGAAATCCTAACTACTTATGAAGAAAAAAAGGTTTGCCTTGGTGTATTCTTGGACACGGAGAAGGCCTTTGATAAGGTTTGGCATCCAGGATTGCTGGCCAAGGAAGCTGCATCTCCCGGATACTTACTAAAGGGTGATCCTATCATTTCTATCGCAACGTACCTGTACAGTAAGATGTGGAAGCGCAACATCACCCTCTAAAGCAAGAAGGCGTTCCGCAGGGCAGTGTCCTGGGGCAGTTCCTATTCCTTATTTACGCAAGTGACTTTCTTCCGCCCCCAGGGACAACTATATCCGAGTTTGCAGATGATATTGCGGCCGCTTGCAGTTCGCAACCCCAAATATTAAGAATTGAGGTTGAACTGTTCAGAGAAAAGAAGCGCAATATTTTAATCATCTAACGGGCTTGATCGCTGGGGTAGCGTCTGGCAGACATTTAGTACACTGACGTACTCAGTACGTTTTTTATTGTATTGACTTCCTGGAAGCGAAGACAATTAATGAAATAATTCTTATGTGAGTACATTTGGACGACATCCAATCACATTCTGGTTGGTTATAATCGGCCGTTAAACGCAGTGCGGGCACTTCTCAGTGGAAATACGAACTCCAAATTTGCTTGATCGAGACATCAACAAGATCAATTAGTCATTCAGGGATCCGCTTAATCATTTATTTACAGGAACGTAGTTCCAACTAGTTACGAAGGTAACGGAGAAAATTGGGGATGAAACTTGAATAAATAACCACATTTACCTGACTAGGACTCGACCCCCCACTCCTCAAAAGAACAATATATGTCGCGGGTGCCCAGATGCTTATTAACTGCTGACTAGTAAACATTGATAACATCGTGGTATAAAACTGTTTTTTTTTAAATTTTTAGGCAACTTTATTATTTAAAGAATATTACAGTTGGTCTTACTTAGGATTATAGTAGGGCTGAGCCTTAATTGATATGTTACACGATCCAGCAATCGCCCTGACCATACGGTAGTTAATAATCAGGATTGGTAATAAGTAGAAAAGAGACATTTTGGAGTAAAGCTAGCAATAACATAAATGCAAGCAATAAACAAATTTAGGATATGAAAGAGTAGGAGTTAGAAAATTTATATATATTATAGGTTTTTTCACTGACTCGTGTCGAGTGTAATTAATATGTCCTGGGGTCGTTTTTACTTTCCTCGGCTCTACTAAGTAGAAAGGAAAGTTATGTAATCGGCTGAAAAAAAATTTTTGAGTTTTCTTCAGATCTTTACGTTTCAGACCCTCCTGAATCCGAAAAACACTATTTCGGAAAATGGTCTGTGTGTGTGTGTCTGTGAACGATTTTTAGAGAAAACCACCGTACCAAATCAGCTCAAACTTCATATCTCGCCCGCAGGTAACCATGGAACGCCAAAATAAGGGTATGAACAAAATCCACCGAAAGTTAACTATAGTTATCATAGTGATCAAAACACCAAATTTTTTTGTCTCAAAAACGGCACTAAAGATTTTGATTAAATTTATTGTGTTGATAGCTCGTAATGAGACAATTATACCATAAAATTCCTAATAATGGGAAAATGACGAGAGCAGCACAATAAATTACCAAAACTTTCGACGAAATTAGCGCGGTTTTTAGATAAAACAACCGTACCAAATCAGCTGAAACTTGATGTCTAGCCTACAGGTTACCATGGGACGCAATAATGAGGGTATGGGCAAAATCCACCGAAAGTTAACTATAGTTATCATAGTGATCAATCACCAAATATTTTTTTTCGCAAAAACGGAGTTGACGATTTTGATTAAATTTTTTATATTGATAGCTCTCAATAAGGCAACAATACCATAATATTCCCATTCGTGGGAAAATGACGAGAGCAGCACAATAAAATCTAAAACTGTAAGTGCCGCTTCTTGCTGCCGTAAAGCGTTGTTTGACCAACTTCAAATTAACCGAGTGATAAATGGATTGATTAAATAGAATTAGCCATGTACAAAGTGAATTGTTGTAGAGCTACGGAAAGTTGTGTGTTGCAACGCACCAGATATTTATATTTAACGTGTATCCAATTTTTTTCTGCCGATTACACATCTTTCCTTTCTACTTCGGACAGCCAAGGGAAGAAATGTCTAATTGGAACAGCTAAAGAACGTAAAAACAGAAAACAGAAACAGAAAGAGTCGACAGACAGGGGCAAGAGAAAATTGATGGCATTTTATTAAAATATGCGAAAATTGATGTAGTTTTTATCACGATGGCGCCCATTACGTATTTTTGTTCATTCGGACGACACGTTAAGACGTCCACAATCATAAAATTGGTCTCTTGCGCCACGATCGGGGACGAGAAGGTTCGCACCTGTTCCTCGCTATTAGCATGTCATCTCATTATAACCACCCCACGAATTTTCCCCACAAGCTATATTTCATGGTGCTCCTTTTGTTTCTCCAGGCCGTTTGAGGACTTGCTCCTTTTATTTATTTATTTGTTTTTTGTTTTTTTTTACACCCCCCACGTTTATGAATTGGAATCGGTTCAATAAGACGTCGGCCCGGGGCTGAGCTCGGGCGGACCTTCCTACTCATTGCATCACCTCCGCCAAGTAGGCGGTTTGTGCTTACTGAGGCGTTGCATCTTCTACATAATAGGCTCTGAAGGGGGAGGGGGGGAGAGAAAGAGCTTCCGTTTCGTTACTGGAAAACGCCCATGAACCGTGGAACGGGGAGATGTTTTACTTGTCCGCTTCGCTAATTTGGGGTAGCGATGATGACGTTTCCTGTTGTCACAATGGGAAGTGGGATGTTAGCGATATTTTTTTTTAATTCAGAAAATTACGCTTTTCGTGGCGTCTAGTTCGTAAATCCCGTTTTGGTTCTCTTCGTAAAAAAAGGCGACGTCCGGTACGGGATTTTTTTTTTTTCGCCGCTTTACTTCGCACCCGAGCCTTAAAAGGTCGTATCCTGGCTGAACGGTTAGGGTCTTCCTCTGACCGCTCTTATTGACTCATTCGTTAAACGGAGAAGATTGAATTCCAATAAATACACCTCTCCACACAATTGTCAGACCGACGTACCCGATTTTCCATAGAAATCGAAAATTCGTCGTATTTTATCAAATCGTCGACTACTGAGTTCAAAACCACGCATATTTGGACAAGGGCCTGTTTGAAGAGCGGGCAGACGGAGATGAATGGGCCGAGGGGAGTTGCTTCGCGCTGAAGATTTAATCAGCGTTTAGGAGTCCATTTAACACACCAAAAAAAAAAGTTCGTAGCGACCGACGCCCAGTTCGTCAGTGAATTTGTTCAAACTGAGAACTGACGAAGGAAGAGACGAAAACAATCTGTATTAAGCGAAGAAACATTCAAACAAAACTAGGAGCAGACGGCTGTAAGTAAAATAATGTCTCTGAACTTCAACGAAACATAAAAACTACGATCTGAGGTTGCTGGAAGTGTACGGGAAACTGTGAAAAAAGTTGGCAAATTATTATACAACGGGTTATTATTCGTTTGGGCAGCTTCGCTCTGCCTCACACCTCCCAGAGCCATCCCATCGAAAAATACCAGCAATCGATACGAAGAACGACCCGAAGACAACGAAAATCGGCATTTTCTAGGCGACGATTGACAATAAGTGAGACGGGAGGCAGTGCAAACGAGAAGCGATCGCTTCCGCGAGTTCCTTCGAGTAGTAGAATTTGCCTAACTATATTTAGGGATTGCCGAGTAGACGGGCACAGTTAGATCCCAAATGGAATGTTTGTTGGAAAGAAAGGATTTTTTTAATAGATATTAAAGCAATTGGGTTAGATCCACCAGAAGGCCAATTACAAAAGTTAACGTACCTCAAAACACTACGGATACGAGTATATAATAAATATAAACTGACGGATTTACAGAGCACCCTACACAAAAAATACTTAGAATCTACAACCAACAGACTATTCAAGACGTACAGTACTTACATTCCTTTCCCTTCGTCTCTAGTGGGTCTCCCCAGAGGTGCATGACCTCCTTCCTTCCATGACGCTCCACCATCCCGTTCACCTTTCTCTCCGGATATAAAGACCACGACCAACTGACTGACTCTAGTACTGACTTAATGGCCAGACGATGATGTCTTTACATTGAAAGCGCTTGCCCACAGTAACTCACCAGCCAGAGGAGACGGACTCGCCTAACAGGTACGTTAACTTTAGTAATTTGTCTACTGGCCGATCTAACCCAATTGCTTTAATACTTGGGGCAAAGCTTTTAGGTGCTCGACAAAGCACTGCAGCCCTGGATAGAGCGGCCCCCGTGTTTGATTATGCTTTGAACGGAGGTGTATATCAGTCGACTGTCACGGAGGTTGCGGTTTCGCTATCATGCTCAAGGCCGGCCACTAGTCAGCATCCATCGAACCCAGACCCTGTGTAAGTACGGCCGGTAGCCATTTTGTCAGTCTCCCGATGGAAAACCGTTGCCCGTACGCCGCTGTGGGGGGAGTGTGACCCTAGAGAATCCTGTACCATTTGAGTGGCAAGTTTCGAAGTGATAGATCGACTATTCTTCGCGCAAACTGGTCGAAACGGTTGTAAGCTTGCTCAGTAGCATTCAATGGAGGTAGGTTTGGCTGCTCTTCCAACAAATGCCCCTCAATGGAATTACAACGAACAGTACGTGGTTTCTTGTTTCGTGCCTCAATGTATCAATTAATCTTTTCGCTGTTTTTCCAGGTCTTGTAAAGCGGCTTCCAAATTTTAGTTGTTTTAAAAATAATATCACTTGATGCAAAAATGGCAGCAAATTTTGGGACACCCTTTGCGTTGCCCGATTTGCAGTTCTTTTTTACTTTCCTTGGCTGTAAGCGCTACCTGTTGGACCAAGTTCAAATGAATTGAGTAAGTAGAAAAAGCAATGTACACGAGTGAATCGACGTAGAGCTAAGGAAAGTTGTGTGTTACAACTTACAAGATATTTTACTCGTCAAGTCGTACCAATAACATAGCGTCGCCTAGAAAACGTCAATTTTCGCATCGTTTACTAGCATTTATCGATGTTGAATCGAATGGAACGAGACTCAAGGGTTTGAGACGGTGTCAAATTGAGCAAGAGCGCGATTTGAGGCGATTAGATTGTATTTTTATCGAATATGTTAGCTACATTGACTACGACGCATTCTGGATTTCAAATTCGCACTTGTTTCGCGTGTTTTTCCTATATTTCCTAAACAGTGAACACTCCCCCAAAAAAGTGGTATTAATGACATTGGTTACTTAATTCTGGAACATCAAGCACTACCAGCGTCTACATAGAAAGTCAAGTTGAGTTTTACCAGGTTCATATAAACTGAGTGAAAATAGGATTAGTTGGCAGAGCGCCGAAAGTGGGGATTACAGAAGGAGACCTCATACAGGGACATTCTCTCTCGTCTCTTGTTCTCGTTCACACCACAACCTACCAGAGATTTATACCAGTAAGTGTGGCGTGGGCTCTCAGGCCTCCTGTAGTTAGGGATATTCCGATACTAATAAATACGAGTAGGTACTCGATACTTTTGATTCGATACCAAGTAATTATTGTATCGAATCAATTTTGCGATACATACTCGGTATCGAAACAAAAATACTTGGTATCGAATCGAATCAGCAAAACAACCGAAAACAATTTAAAAAACCGAGAACGTGCAGTCGGATAAGCTACGAAAAATCCAATGCGTAATAATGTTTCGGAAGGATCAGTTTTAAAACTTATTGCAGATGTAAGAACTAAGTGGAACTCAACTTTTTTTTATGTTAGAGCGATTTCTAAAGTTAAGAATAGTAATATCAGAAATTGTAATTGAGAGTGTAGTGGCTCCAAATTTGCCAAGTGCAGTGGAAATGGAAACCTTGAATGAGCTTACAACTTTATTAAAGCCTTTTGAATATGTAACAAGAGAATCATCGGGCCAAAAGTATGTAACAATCTCCAAAATTATACCAATGCTTAATTGCTCAACTACAGAACTGAATAGTATCACTCCAAACTCCGCTATCGTTAAAGAATGTAAGGATGTTTTATTGAGAGAGCTGAAAAGGAGGTATAGGATGATTGAATTAAACTATCATTGCAGCCATTGCAACAATTCTAGACCCAAGGTTTAAAAATCTGCATTTCCAAGACCCCTCTGCATGCGGAAGAGCTATTCAAAAACTTAGAACCATGGTTGTTGACAACTAAGTAGCCCAAGTGAGTCAGAAGATGATGTATCATTTACTGCACCACCTGAATACGATTTTTGGAAACATCATAAAGAGTTAGCACACGGGCACAAGAAGAAAAAAAAATCTCATCAGGGAGATGAAGTTTCTCTTTATTTATCAAATCCAGTAGTTTCTCTTAAAAACAACCCATTTGCGGAATGGGATGACATGAAGTTGGCGTTTCCTTGTCTGTACAAGTATGCACAGCAATATTTAATTGTTGTTGCAACGTCAGTTCCTAGCGAATGCCTTTTTTTCCAAAGCCGGTGCAACAATGACACAAACAAGGAACAGATTGTCTTCAAAATACCTTGAACAGTTACTGTTTTTGGGCAATATTAATGCTGAAGAGTTTTTTGTTTAAATTAATAATAAGCCTAATAAACATTTATAATAAATAAATAGTTTTTTTCTTCTCAATTTTGTTTAAATTATTGTCCTTCAACGTTCATTGATAGCACCCTCAAAATAAAAGTTCCAAAAAGTATCGATACTTTAGGAGTACTTATTTAAGTAGTATCGAACAAAGATTTGATTATTATCGAAATGAGTAGGTATCGGAACATCCCTACCTATAATCTGTTCTCGTGTGTCTGTTGCGATCTGACCAACCAATGTGTTTCGGAATTCAGAACTCTCTCGCGAGCCTCTGTCATTCGTCTAATAGAGACCCCTCATTCATTAGACCATATTCAATGCTCTCTCGGTGTTTCATCCTCGAAATTAACCAAAGAAATCCAGTCCCTTACCCCGCTTCTTCAGAATTTCATCCGCTTTTCACGCTGATCAAAAGGGCATTTGATAGCATTCGCCCGTTCGAGGTTAAGGGAGGTGGGGAGTTGATGAAATCCATCTGTACCCGGAAAACTCGGTCGAAGACGCCCCTGGGAAGCTGGAGGGACGTCAAGCTAAAGGAAATAACTCAACATATGGCACGCACGAATCACAACGAAAGTCGTGTAAGCGGAAAGTTAAAAAAATGACTAACATGAGAGAATTATCAAACAGGAAACCGGTCAAAAAGGGGATAAGATTAGGACAAAAAATCCGAGTGACGCTCCAACTTCTTCCCCACGAGCTGGTTCTTCACAGACAATTCTTAATTATTGTCATTTTTTATAAAGCCCACCCGCTTGGTTTACTAACGCGGCCATTTAAATCTCTGTATGGTGGAATACAACGACAACTCTAAAACGATTTTTTTCATTCCAGTTCCTCCTCCCCGCCCGGAGGGAAATTAATTTGTTTCTACACGAGCTGCCAGGGACACTTCCTGCCGGAGGATCTCGAAAAAGAGATCGATCCCAGATAACGGAGAGCGAAGCATCCTTTTGGACCACTTCTCGATTCTCGACAATAAAACGAGTGAATTGCTCACCTCTCAAAACATCGGGAGGATATCTCTTAGCCAACTCATTACGTCCAACTGAGTTCGGAAAAAGACGTCTCAATAAAACGAGATGAGTTTCTTGGCTCGGTGCCCTCCCGATGAGCGCGTTTTCGCGAATAATTTGGTGAATCTTCCACATATAACACGACAAAACGGCAGTTCGCTGTTGTAGATTATGGCGACATTCTACCGGTTCATTAGTTACCAACGCTGTCCTCACTGCCATGTCGGCAATAACGCCTCCAATAAGTTTCCTGAAACCCTTCCGAAACCGCCACAAGCCTACAACGACCCATGTGTCACCAGCAATCGCACTACACTCAATCATTTGGCGAGTTGTTCCATAAATTGCGGGCAGTCTTCGCGAAATGCCTTAAAATTACCTCAATACTTGAAAAATTCCATCTTAGCACGGTGTTAAAATATCTGATACCCCTTCCAACATCGACATGCTGAATGTGCTAGCGACGTATCTTCGTTCGACGCATTTATAAGGAAAGCTTTACCCAAAACAAAATTTAAATCCCGTAAATTTTACCTAAAACGTGAAAAATAGCAAAAAATGTGATTCATATGTCCTACAAATCTTAATTTTCCGATGCATCTAAGCTTATAGCTCCGTTCAACGGATAGTTAACGAAAAACAGCCGCGGGGGAATAAAATGAGGGTGAAGGTTGGTTCAAGAGACTCTCTGTGAAGTTTGATCAAACTCAATGTCTCCGGAGAATTCCAAAACGTTCAAAGATCGCGATTTTTTGGCAGTTTTTTTCGTTCAATTGAAAACAGGAACGTTCTAGTCGAACAATAAATAGATACTGAGTAGTTAGCCCTGCGAGTTTGATGAAGAATGTTACAACGACCCCACAAATATCGCTCACAGATTATATACAGAGATTGTTTGGATTTTCCAGGAGGAAGGGAAGGAAAGAAAGGGAGGTGTTGTTGAATTGGAGTGCGGTATGGATAGAGATGGTGGTACCTGAGTTAGCGTTCTCGGTTGGTTGCTCCTGGCCAGGAGGGATGCGATGAATCCAGCACAAACCCACTCCATGAAATAATATCGCGTGCGCACAGTGCTCGCGTTCACGGAAAAAAGGACGCGCAGAAAACGTGAAAATAGTGGTATTTTCATATAAAAAGGAACAGGTGGTTGGTGATAGTAAATACGGCGGATAATAATAATTATGATAAGTGGAGATAGTGATTAGAGTTTAAAAAAATACGGTAAGAGGTCTCAGGTGAGAAGGCAGCAGAGGCTCTCCCAAGGTTGCTATCCTTGCCATCTCTGTGTCCGACTCCAACTCAACAGGGAATAAATAATAGGTGAACAGATAACAATAAACAAGGAAATAAAAGGGTTAACAGAAAGGAGGGACAGTGCATAAGAAAGAAAGTGTGCGGTACATTTTCTGATTCAGAGATCATTATAGAAAACAAAACGTAGGTGCTGATTAGTAAGGTATTATTTGAATATTTAAACTTCAGATCCAGTTTTGAGAAAAATGCAAAGAATACGCGCGTTTGGGACGTATTGATCCCCTCTTCTTTCCCTACATTGAAGATTGTTCATAATCGACAAAAACATTGTGCGTCTACGATTAAGATACAACGCTCAATCGGCCTCGCTCATGCGGTAGGCTTGTAGGTAAACTCTGGTGTGGATTCTCGAGAGCCAGTCAGGATGAATGAAAAGCTTTCTCTAGGCCGACGTTTCACGTAATTTATTAAGCATCATCAGGCGATTAAGTTGCAATAAATTATAAGGCACTTTTAGAGACACATTGGATTAATGTTGAAAAACATACCTCGAGATATTGCTAATAGTTTTTAAAATAATGACAATCGGAGAAAAAAAAGAAAACAAACAAAACAAACGGACGTTAATAGTAAATAACACATTGGACTAGCGTGGAAGGGTTTAACGAGGTTATGTGTAAAACTCTGCAAATTATTATGCAACGGTTTATTATTCTCTTGAACAGCTACTGCTCCCAGACCCATCCCATTCGATTCAGCATCGAAAAATACCAGTAAACCATACGAAACATGACCACAATGGAACGACGAGAACTAAATATTCCAGTCGCCCGGAGGCGCCTGTAAGCAATGGGCAGGACGTTGCGAGTCGAGCGGGCGGGTGGTTTTGATGATACGGGGGTGAGGGGAGGGGAGGGGGGTTACAAACGACGAAACGTTTACTTCCGCTGTAGTTCCCATGAGTTCTTTCAATTAGTAGACTTTGGCTCAGTATAATGACTGTGTCGGAATAAGGTCCCCAAAGTGAGATTGACCTGCCCATGTTGAGAAAACGATATTTAGGGTTTTGATCACTATGATAACTGCAGTTAGTTTTGGGCGGATTTTGTTCATACCGTTATTTTGACGTCCCATGGTAATTTAGGGGCTAGATATTGAGTTTGAGATGATTTCGTGCGTGTGTAGCTTGTTCGGGAGTTTGAGTGGTGGGTGTGATAAGGGGCATGTGGTTGATTAAAGACGATCTAGACTTTAAATTGTTGTGAATATCCGGTGTGGTGTGGGTTTGTCCTAACACAGATGTGACACATTCGTGCTGAAAGTGTGAAAAAGAACCAAAATATCTGGTGCGTAGCAACACATAAGGCTGAGGTTATTAAAACGTGTGATGTTACCAAGCGTTAGATTTTGTAACAGACGTTACCATGCACTTAACCCAACTCATATTTCGTGACGCTTCTCCGTTACATCTCCGACGTTACATATCCCACGTTACATTTTCGAGTTTATGTAGCAAAATAAAGACATAAAATGTCAACAAAAAAAATCGTAACCTTGATGGGACTCGAACCCACAACCTCCGGTTTAGGAGACCAATGCCTTCTCTATTAGACCACAGGGGATGTGCTTGCAACTTGGGTTAAAAAATTTCGTGATGCTTCTCCGTAACGCCTCCGGCGTTACATTTTCGAGTTTATGTAGCAAAATAAAGACATAAAATGTCAAAATTATAGAAAGTAATAGGGAATTAGGGTAATTGTTTTTCTTAAGAACATTAGCAACCAATTTTAAGCGTTTTTCATGGAAGGGGGTTTTAAAACTGTCGTTTTGAGGTTTACCGCTGCGTTTATTATTTGCCTAATTCGGTGATGTGAATTGTAGTTAAGAAACCGTATAAACAGTTAAGGTCCGAAGAAAACTCACTGTTTTTGGCTATCTCAATACTTGACTTATTCTATGAGTAGCGAAAAGTCAAAATTGTGTGTAAACGAAAATTTTGTGGAATACACGAAAACGTGACTACATTGCGTTTTTTTTTAACGGGCGTTTTTCGGGGGTTTAGTCACAAATTATGCTTGTTTATTGAAACATGTTAAGTTTAGGTTTGGCTATTATGCGAAAGCCCGGTCGCTCGCTGAGCATCGACCGAACTCAGACCTGAGGACGTACGTCAGGTGGCGTTACTGGTCTCCCTTTAAACCTGGGGAATCCCCGAACCATCCCCTGCGGCTTATCAGGTTTCCCGCCAGATCTGACTATTTGGCACTTGAGTGCAAAGTCTATCTCTCTCCCCCCCATCCATTGCCATAAACCCGAACCAGTTGTACATGAAAGCAATTGGTGTTGAAGCGCTATTGTAATGAAAACAGAACGTACAAACCATTAATTAATCTTAACTAACGCTACTTTTTGGTGTTTCTCTTCGCCACACACTACAGATTTGTTTTTCAATGGCAACCGAACGGTACCAGTCACGCAACTCCAACAACCAGTTTGAAGATGATACGATAGAATGTCGAAAAGAAATATTACTGCATTAATCCACCGGAGGTTTAAACCATTTATGGGCAACTTTGGCAGCAATACGTTTCACTCTCCTTTCACACGAGAGAGCGAAAGAAGAGAATTATTTTCAGCGGCGAATTTACGCGGAGTCGGACACAGTCAAATTATAGGTCTATTAAGCCTTCTACGGAAGTTCACAGTAGAAACTAGAGCGGGAACGGGTGAACGAACGAACGGCGGGCCGGAAACGGTGATCCAATTCGATTCAGTGTCCTCTGAACTGTTTCATTAGAACGACAATTACGACCCAATTATTGGCAACTTCTGTCAACCCTACGGAGACTTTCACGCTGACAATTGGGTACCAACTGCGCGAGTATTATCTAACAACGAATGTTAACAGGGAAACGTCTCTAGTGAATGTGTGTCATATATATGAATTGATGTTCAGTCAATCATGGCACACATTCAGTGGGGACGTTTCCTTCATATTCATGACATAACGCGCGTTAAGGGAAAAACGAACATGACATGTGTGGAAATAGCAGAGTTGGGCGCATGAGAGAGAGTTGAAGATCGAAATGAAAGAAACTCGGTGGGCGCGAGGAAGACTATATTGTATGAGCAACGAATTGAGTAGTCTGTGTACAAAAGGGCAACACAAGGGGACGTCTCTTAATCTGTGTGCACTGGCGGGAAACTGTATCGGAAGGATAGAGGGAGCTGTATGAGCCGAGAGTAGATAGAGGAATGTGTTTGCGTGAGCACTGGGGGATGAGTCACTTTCGCGAGAATTGGCGGGTGAATGAGTTTGGGAGGAGCTGTCTGTTGTGGAGAGGAATCTGAAAAAGGAGTAGGAAATTCGTTGTCATTGGAAATGACCGCGGAGGTGGAATTTCCGCGGGTAACACATGGGCTTCGGGGCAACAATGAAATTGTTGCTAGGGCAGGTGTGAGGTCAAAAAACCCAGACTGATTTGACTTGCGTCGAACAAGCTGAATTATAAAATTTTAGTGCAGCTTTTCCCAAAATTCTGCGTAAATGACACTTGTTACTTTCTGTTACTGCAAAGGGAAAGGAAAGTATAGTAATCGTGTCAAAAAAAAAGGTGTGTTTTCTTCAGATCTTTACGTTTTGAGGTCTACCGAGTCTAAAAAACCTAATTTCGGCGCGTGGTCCGTGTGTGTGTGTGTCTGTTGTTCGATTTGCGGGAGAGCGGCTGATCCGATCGAGCTGGTTCTTTTTTTGTTTTGTTGTGTGTAGCTCTAACGATTTTAATTAACCTTTCAAATTATCTTCTACTAATCAATACCTAACTTTTTTTCTCTAAATGTAGGTTTTTTAAGTTTTTTGGCAAAACGGCTTCAACGATTTTCACTAAACACTCAGGATGTTTTCAAATAGTTAATACCTACAGATTGTTCTCAATAAATTTTCCTCTGACAGTCCACTGAACAGAGATAAAAATTAAAATGTGTCGCAAATAACGTTTTTTCGAACACTTCCGTAAATTCTGGGGTAACTGCTGCATCAAATTTGATCAACCGTTCAGAGTGCCTGTTAGTCACCCATACTCACATTTCGATCTCCATAATTATTCCCGTATATAACTGTTAAACGGAGGTATAAGCCAAGTTAACTCAGAAAAGGCGATTTGTCGAATATTAATTCATCGGTTTTCCAGTTTTCTGCAAAACCGGTATAACGAGTTCGATCAAACTTACGGCGTACTCTCAGCTGGCAAGTCACTACATTTTGTTCTCCATAAATGTGTTGAACGAATGCGTTGAACGAAGATATACCACTCGCATGTGTAGCCGGTGTTCGAACTTACAGTGGTAGCGGAAAGTTGTGTGTTGCTACGCACCGCTCGTTTTTATTTTAGCCCGGGCGCCAGCCCTATAAGCTACAGAATGGTATTTCAGTAAAATACTCAAAGACATCCTGCGAAAATCCAGAACTCAAAATATTGCCATCTCTTTGACTATCTTTTTTTTCACGCTTTTCCTAAAAGTGTGAAAAATCCTCTGGACATTCTCATAAATCACTAATCGCGTGATCACGAATAGGGGCTATTCAATAAACTTTGAAGTCTTAAGCAGTATCGCTGAATGGACGTGGGGCTGGGGAAAGTCGCGCCGGACGATCACCAGAATCAAGTAAGCTTTGAACAAGGAAGAAGGCAGTTCCAGCAATTCCATCGGAAGTTGTCGGAGTTTTATTAGCAGTTAACGTTACAGTTCGTTTTAGGAGTTATCCAGGATTTACTATAGTAAAGATTGGTGGTCTACAACCAGAAGTCAATGGATACAATCACATCAACCGTCAAAATCGTAATTTCCAGGAGAGCGCTCGAAGTTGTGCGAGCGGTCTGAAGACAGTAAACCTACCTGTCAGTGTCTTGAGGCAGGAACGCGCGCGTGGAACGGAAACGGTTTTTTCGATCCGTTGGAGCGAACCAAATGGGAAGAAGAAAGTACTGCTCCGGGAGCTGGCACCGCCGTACGACATTATTAACCCCCTCATCAAACTCCGTCAACCCTTACGAAGGGACACCCCAACATCGGCAGAAGATACGAATTGACAGGATGCTCTTATGAAAAATATTCACGCGAGCCGACGTTAGTCCCGTAACGTTCAATTTTAATTCAGAAGCCCCCCCTTAACAAACATAAAAAAAAACGAGAACCTGTTGAAGACGAACGGGAAGGCTCCGAAGTGGTTCAATTACGTAAAAACTCCGCTGACTACACCTTCGTAATCGGATACATCGACGTCCGGCGCTGGGTTACCTTGAGACTAGTACAAAACGTGACGAAGGATCAATACAAAACTTGATAGCTAGTCGAAACGGGCAGATAGATGTATTTTGATTATTGAAGTCTCACATCGGGAGTCACGTAATCGGAATTTCGTCGAGAGTGTGTTGTCGAAATGTTCCTGTCGAGGAAACAACAGGAACAAATAACAACCAACTTGAGGTTTTCCGCCGGGAAGTTGACGATGACGCGAACAATTTCACTATATCTCTAGCGCACACAAACATCGATCGAAAAGAAAACAAATTCCGCCTAATGGACGATCGACGATCTTTCAAACAGTGCGACGCATCACTAAACTTTCCCAACTATATATGGTGAGAGCTATTCTACAGCACATTCTACACCCAAAATACAACAATGCTCCAACAACACACACCCAATTTTCCCCCCAACACCCAAAATACAACAATGCTCCAACAACACACACCCAACTCCCCCAATACATCTCAGTAAACCTGGGTTGTTTTTAATATAAAACGTAGAATCTCTAAAAATATGCGAGCTTGAAAAAATCTCAAGACCAATCAAAAGTTATTCATATTCGGTCGGTTCAATATTCATTTAAAAATAAACTCCGCTGAAATGTTACTAGAACGTTTTTAAAAAAATACCTGGTGCGTTGCAACACACAACTTTCCTTAGCTCTACGTCAATTCACTCGTGTACATGGCTTTTTCCGATAACTCAATTCATTTGAACTTGTCAAACAACGCTCTACAGCAGCAGGAAGCGGTAGCGCTTACAGTTCTGGAATCTATTGCGCTGCCCGTACTCGTTCGGGAGTTGAAAAGGAAAAAAACCGCGCTAAAACCGAAAATTTTGTTAATTTATTGTGCTGCTCTCGTCATTTTCCCATGAATGGGAATTTTATGGTATAGTTGCCTTATTGAAGGCTATCGATATAAAAAATTTAATCAAAATCGTTAGAGCCGTTTTTGAAAAAAAAAAATTTGGTGTTTTTAACACTAAGATAATTATAGTTAACGTTCGGTGGATTTTGCTCATACCCGTATTTTTGCGTCCCATGGTAACCTGTAGGCTGGACATCTAGTTTCAGCTGATTTGGTACAGTCGTTTTCTCTAAAAACCGCGCTTGGTTATTTATTGTGCCGCTCTCGTCATTTTCCCACCAATGAGAATTTTATGGAATAGTTGCCATATTGGGAGTTATCAATATAAAAAATTTAATGAATATCCGTAAAGCCGTTTTGGAGAAACAAAATTTGGTGTTTTGATCACTATGATAACTATAGTTAATTTTCGGTGGATTTTGTTCATACCCTTATTTTGGCGTCCCATGGTAACCTGAGGGCGAGATATCAAGTTTGAGGGGATTTGGTTCGGTCGTTTTCTCTAAAAATTTTTCGGACTCAGGATAGTCTGAAACATCGAGATCTGAAGAAAACTCAATTTTTTTTCAACCGATTTCATAGCTTTCCTTTCTACTTTGTAGAGCCAAGGAAAGTAAAAATGATTTGTCGACTAGGGAGAAAGAAGCTCGGTATGAAAATGAGGAAGGATCGAGACTGTCACTCTGAATGATCGTTTTCTAGTAAATCAAGGTTTTTGGGCGGGTTGAAGTTTCAGAGGTTTTTATCGATTAATTTCGTATTCAAAATAGTTCCCATGACCAGCAAAACCTAGTAAAATTGTATCCACGATCCCCAAAATGCACTTTACTGACCGGGGGGGGGGGGCAAAATTACAAATAAGTGAAGTTTAGGAAGCAACCGGTGACAATTACCGGTCAAATAACCCGAATCACTCGAATCTGAAAAGTAAACCAACCTCTACCGCTCGCCGGAGGAAATAAGTAAACATTCGGAATAACTCTTATTTCGTCATGTTAGGTTTTTGTCTCCGATCAACGGTACGTAAGAGGCGCGTTTATGAATAATATATGTAAAGAAAACATCCCCTTTTTCAAACAACTTTAAATGTGCCGCGAAACTGGAAAAACCGATTAATACAGATCAATATAGATGCCGCGTAATCAGTCCCGATTATCAGGTGAACAGCAGGAGTGATTACACGGAGCGAGGAAAAAAAGCCATCCGCGAGTCGCATTAGTGAATCTTATTTACGATTTATTTTTAAGTGACGTAACCCTGGAATAAGGACTTTATTTTCGTTTTTTTTTGTTTATTACAGGCGAGTTATTTTTAATCATTACTTAATTTATAATGTGATTTGGAAGGAGAGATACAATAAAGATTTTTGTTTGTTACAGAGCAACGAACAATCGTTCTTGTTTAAAAAAAAAATATTGGGACCTACCAATATAAAAAATGTAATTAAAATCGTTAGAGCCGTTTTTGAGAAGAAAAATTTGGTGTTTTGATCACCATGATGACTATAGTTAACTTTCGGTGGATTTTGCTCATACCCTTATTTTGGCGTCCCATAGTAACCTGTAGGCTAGACATCAAGTTTCAGCTGATTTGGTACGGCGGTTTTCTCTAAAAACTGCGCTAAAATCGATTTCGTCGAAAGGTTTGGTAATTTATTGTGCTGCTCTCGTCATTTTCCCACAAATGGGAATTTAATGGTATAATTGCCTTATTGAGAGCTATCAATATGAACAATTTAATCGAAATCGTTAGAGCCGTTTTTGAGAAAAAAAAAAATTTGGTGTTATGATCACTATGATAACTATAGTTAACTTTCGGTGGATTTTGTTCATACCCTTATTATGGCGTCCCATGATGACCTGCGGGCGAGATATGAAGTTTAAGCTGATTTGGTTCGGTGGTTTTCTCTAAAAATCGTTCACAGACACAAATACACATACACAGACACACAGACCATTTTCCCATATAGTGTTTTTCGGACTCAGGGGGGTCTGAGACGTAAAGATCTGAAGAAAACTCAAAAATTTTTTTTCAGCCGATTACATAACTTTCCTTTCTACTTTGTAGAGCCAAGGAAAGTAAATATTTGGTGCGTAGCAACACACAACTTTCCGCCACCCCCGTAAGTTCGAAGACCAGCTACATGCGCGGTTGCTATATCTTCATTCAACGCATTTCTACAGAAACATTTATAGAGAACAAAATGAAGGGACTAGTTCGCTAAGAGTACTCCGTAAGTTTGATCGCAATCGTCTGAGCCGTTTCTGAGAAAATTGGAATTCCGATAAATTAATATTCGACAAATCTCCTTTTCTGAGTTAACTTGGCTTATATCTCCGTTCAACATATATATATATACAGAAATAATTATGGAGAACGAAATGTTGGTATGGGTGAATATAAGACACTCCATTAGAATTTATCACATTTTGTGAAGAAGTTACCCTGGAATTTACGGAAATGTTCGAAAAAACGTTATTTTCGACACATTTTGATTTTTATCTCTGTTCAGTGGACCGTCACAGGAACATTTATTGAGAACAATATGTAGGTATTAACTATTTAAAAACACCCTGTGAGTTTGGTGAAAATCGCTTGAGCCGTTTTGCCAAAAAGCGTGAAAAACCTCTTTTTGCTTCATAGGCCTAAATCTCCATTCACCGTATTTTAATGGAGATATGTATATAGGAGAAAAGTTAGGTATTGATTAGTAGAAGATAATTTGAAAGTTTAATCAACATCGTTAGAGCCGTTTTCGAGAAAAATGCGAAAAACCCTAGTTTTTGGTACATTTTTGTCCCCCCACCACCCCCTTCCCATCGGCCGAAATCGTCCATGACCTTATTTTCGTGTCTACAGTGGTTTTCTCTAAAAATCGTTCACAGACACACTTTAGTGACACACACACACACACACAGACACACAGAACATTTTCCCAAATAGTGTTTTTTAGACTCAGGAGGGTCTGAAACGTAAAGATCTGAAGAAAACCCAAATTTTTTTTTTGGGCCGATTACTATATTTTCCTTCCCTTCGGGTAGCAGAAAGTAAAAAGCGTGTTGATAGGAAAAAGCATAGGGAACCGACAATAGTTTGCATTCCTTTATTTTTGCCTGCACTGTACACAATACAATGTTAGCAGTGATATTTGCGGGTGGCAACAAAACACGTTGATTCTCAGTATATCCTGCTCTAGAAAGAGTATCATAGCCGCCCATGAGAAGAGCACTCTTTCCTTAAGTTGATGCCAATCCTCGAAAAAGTTTGTCTCGGGGATTTATTTATTGCAAGAGCAATCGATATTTTTACATGAAACTTTAAACTTCTAAAAGATATAGGCCATTCCATCGGTATCATCGGGGTCCACGGAGCTGACTGGTCGCGGGGCCCGTAATGATGGTGGCTACGATCACATTGTCTCCTTATTCCTTTATCAAAAGTCATGTACCATTACACATTACCATTTCTCAGTGGCATAATGGGAATACCAACTTTTAATTTTAGTTTGAGAGGCGGCAAGGCGGCAGCATTGAGGGATTTTAAAAATTCTTGTGGGTGTCAACTAGATTTGTAACATTTAAAATCATCGGGTATTTTATGCAATGATAACTACGTTTGATTGTGCTCGTTGATAGTTTCGCTATAATTGCCGCGTCAATTTCAATCCCGCGTTACATCTCCCGCGTAACGTTTTTCGACTTTATGTCGCAAAGTAAAGACATAAAATGTCAAAACAACTTCAAACGCACATATCGTAATTATTAACGCGTTTCCCTCGACCTGTACGGCGTAGCGTCGGGTCTTGACGATGATTAAATACGAAAATATTGCGATTGCACGTTTACGTACTGCCCGATATAGAGTTTCGTCGGAAAGAAATGCATAAAAGACGTCTCGCTCCAATCCCTTATTTATTTAATTGAGAGAACGGCTTCGCACGCGAACCTAAACCGAACTTGAGCTCTCGTGAAAAATGTTGGCTTTTCATTCCCCAAGGCCGCCCCCTCGAAGGAAGAAACCTCTCGCCTTGAAATATTCAGCTCTTCGTGGTCCAGAGGAGACGTACGTAGATCCTTTTTACAGACATTTATAACAATTTGTGCGAGTAGACAGAAATAATAGATGCAGTGGGCGCGTTATAGTTCTGAGACTGAACCGTCATCGTGTTATTTGCCTCGGTAGTTTTTACGTTCGGCGAACCAAAGGGTTGTCGAAAGTAATCGAGGAAGTTAAAATTGTGATCTTTACGTTTCGAGATTTTAACCTAAGGTTAATAGTAATGAGAGTTATGTAGTTCGATCGTTGTTGGGCATTTCTTCTGTATGTGCTGCTATGCGCCTGATTGACAGAGAATGGCTGAATATTCAACCTACGGATCAACGTGGGACGCCAAAATTAGAGCGTGAACGAAACTTATTGCATCATATTGAATTAACGCGCGATTGAAACGAAACGTGGTTTCGAAAAATTAACCGAAAACAAAATTGTGGCAGTTTTATCGGATTTACGTCGCGTTTGGTATCGTTTCCTAGGCATTTTTGGACGCTGAGCGAATTAGGACGGGTTCAGAGATGAACAACTAGTGAAATCGCAGTCAATATGGTGAAGCGAATCGTGCCAATTGCCGCCAAAACGTTAATTTTTTTGTTCCCGTTGTAGTTATGTCATGTTTCGTACAGTTTACCGGCGTTTTTCGATGATGAATCGAACTGGATGAGTGAGACGTCTTTAATGCTTTTCCTTCCGACGAAACTCTATATCGGGCAGTACGTAAACGTGCGATCGCAATATTTTCGTATTCCATCATCGTCGAGTTCCGACGTTACGACGTACAGGTCGAGGGAAACGCGTTAATAATTACGATATGTGATTTTGAAGTTGTTTTTCATTTATTTCTAAATATTTCTAAAGGAATGCTGGCGTTTAAAAATAGCCGAATAAGAATGCAACACACAACTTTCCTTAGCTCTACGTCAATTCACTTTTTACACGGCTTTTTCTAGTTGCTCAATTCATTTGAACTTCGTCAAACAACGCTTTACGGCAGCAGGAAGCGGTAGCGCTTACAGTTCCAGAATTTGTTGTACTGCTCGTACTCATCTCAGGACCATTATTGAGCAATTGATACACCGAGCATTAATGGGATTGTAAAAAATTATTTTTTGAAGAGGATAGTAATTACTTCTGCAGAGTTATTGGGTAAAAACTTTGAGAACTGGTTAAGCGATAGTTGAAATTCAGGAATTTCTGGAGTGAGCCCCATGTATCTCATGAGCATTTTTAAACACTCCCTCTATAGGTATTGGATTGGACTACGACACCAATTTGTTTCAACACACTAGTAACATTCCAGCTGAGTGTGTAAGGAAAAAACCGCGCTAAAAAGATTATCGTCGAAAATGTTGATAATTTATTGTGCTGCTGGACTGTCTCGATGAATTATTGCTCTTGCCAGTCGAATGTTACGGTTTTCGTACGAAATAAATCTACTGCAATCGCTTCAAACACATTTTTCCAAAACGTTCCGAGTTATAACACTAATCACGACGTTTCCCGACAAACCCAATATTAACGTTTTTGTACTAGGCCAGTAATCATACTGATCATATGATCGTAAACAAACACCTAAAAATCTCGAATTTGGGGAACATCCTGCGATTTCCTCCAGGAGGAAGTTGGTCGAGTTGAACTAAAATCGAGTTAATTCGACGTATTTTTCTTCTATTCCGAATCGAACGAGATTCGTTCCGCGTTTGTTTATTTTTCGCATAAAATTGGATGAACCCCCCCGCCGCCGCAGCAAAGTTTTTCAGATTTTCGGCAATACCTAGCCTCGCAGTGCGTTGAGAGTTGATCGCTAAAGAGAAACGAAAATTGAGTTTTCTCAAGGTTTTTCCAAATGTTCTGAAACAGAAAATCTCCGTCCCGTGTGGTTTGTGGGTAGTCGACTTCAGTGCCTGACGACTGAACCGATTGAGCTCATTCACTTTCGTTTTTTTCGTTAATTTTTAAGGGGGGGGGGGAGAGAGAGAGAGAGAAGAATGTGCCGTCTTCACAAAAGGCACGAAAAATGAAAATGAACGCGGTTTTCTAGGGAAAAGCTATACCGATTTAGACTAAACTATTGCTCTTATCCCCACGTTTGTTCTCAATAAATAACTTCGTGGATATACGATACGAAAAGTTCAAAAGGCAGAAAAGTTGTGATTTATCAATTTTCATAACGTATTTAACGATTTAAATTAAATTCACAGAGATCTTCAACTCTCTATATTCTTTATAAATGTTGATCGGAAACCAAACTCAAATGAGCCGGAATAAGAGTTATTCTGAACGTTTACAAATTTCCTCCGGCGAATACCCAACTGAATTCGATGAAACCGTCTTCGAGTAACACAATACACACACTTCGTCCCTCGCAACCCTATCTGTAATCAACCTTTGAACGGAAACAAGCGAAAAGGCGCCAGAAAATCTGACTCTCCGAAAATTACAATTTTGTTTTCGAATTTTTAATTAAAAACGCTAACAACTAAACTGCGCCGTTTCTGTACATCCGTGAACGAAGGCAAGGGGCCTGCGCACTTCGCACCAGTCCGGTAAATATTCCTCCGACAATCCGGTGAACGCAGATAGATCCCAAATATGCAACGACACACTTTTAAGTTTTAAAAGTTCCCACTGTAAACCCAGAACTTAATTTGATCAATCAGGCGGAGTGTTTTGTAGGAGCTTAAAATATTTTTTCTCTGTCACCATTTCTGCCCTCCCCCCTCCCGCCCCCAACCATTGAACGGAGACGGAACCAAATTGTACCAGAAAATGAAATACAACGGACGTTTCAGTATTTCAATTTTTTTTTTTCAAAAGCGGCTGTATTTGCGATCGTATTTACAGAGTAATTTTAACTAAGTAAGTAAATGTTAGGCATAAGCGTAGCATACTCCCTGTGCGAAGTGGTTCGGGTTTGGTGGAACAATAACAATTAAAAGTAGACCGAAATTACAATGCCGCCAATAACAGCAAGCACCTACAAAAATACGGTGTCGTGATTTCTCGAAGGCCTCACAATATCCTCCTTGTTGACAAATAAAATCTCACGAACGCTCAAGACAGAATTTTACGCGCAATAACCCACGGTACGCCTATTTTTGTGAACGACTGCTGTTTTTGTTTTTTTAAGCATTCAAACTTGAATTTCTCCGTGGAACCGATTAGGACTAGCAAAGGTAAACATACCGTTGGACGGCTGACTAATTTTGTAAGTTTTATTGAAATTTGACAGCTTCCAGCACGCTTTTTGGAGATTCAGTTAACGTACTGAGTATTTTTAATTACTTTTTACTTTCCTTGGCTCTACGAAGTAGAAAGGAAAGTTATGTAATCGGCTGAAAAAAAAAAATTTTGAGTTTTCTTCAGATCTTTACGTTTTAGACCCTCCTGAGTCCGAAAAACACTATTTGGGAAAATGGTCTGTGCGTCTGTGAACGATTTTTAGAGAAAACCACCGTATCAAATCAGCTCAAACTTCATATCTCGCCTGCTGGTCACGATGGGACGCCAAAATAAGGGTATGAGCAAAATCCACTGAAAGCTAACTATAGTTATTATAGTGATCAAAACACCAAATTTTTTTTTTCTCAAAAACAGCCCAAACGATTTTGATTACATTTTATATATTCGTAGCTCCCAATAAGGCAACTATGCCATAAAATTCCCATCTGTGGGAAAATGACGAGAGCAGCACAATAAATTACCAAAACTTTCGTAGTAATCGATTTTAGAGTGGTTTTTAGAGAAAATGACCGAGCCAAATCACCTCAAATTTGATCTCCAGCCTACAGGGGACTATGGGACGCAAAAATAAGGGTATGAACCAAATCCACCGAAAGTTAACTGTAGTTAGCATAGTGATTAAAACACCAATTTTTTTTTCTCGAAAACGGCACTAACGATTTTGATTAAATTATTTATATTGGTAGCTCCCAGTATGGTAACTGTACCATAACATTCCCATCTATAGGAAAATGACGAGAGCAGCGCAATAAATTATCAAAATTTTCGACGAAAAGCGTTTTTAGCACGGTTTTTTTTCTTAAACTCCGCTTGAATGTTAGTAGAATGTTAAAGAAAATTGGTATTGTAGTCCAATACAATACCCTGAGGGTGAGGTGTTTAAAACCACTCATGAGATAGATAGGGCTCACTCCAGAAATTCCTGAATTTCAATTACCGCTGTTTCGGTTACTACCAGTTCTAACAGTTATTACCCAATAGCTCTGCAAGAGTGATTACTATCCTTCTTCAAAAAATTCGTGTTTACGCGCTCATTAATTATCTCTGTAACAATTGCTCAATAATGGCTGGGAATGAGTACGAGCCGCACAATAAATTCCAGAACATTAGGCGCTACCGCTTCCTGCTGCTGTGAAGTGTTGTTTGACCAATTTCTTGTCAATTACTACTCTTAGGAGTTCGTTTGTGTTTATGAATGAAATTATAAATATATTATTATGTTTTAACGTGGAGGAACGTGAACTTTTATGACAAAAACTGCGGTTTTCTGAAAAAATCTTTTAAATTGACTTAAGGGATTGAGATATAATGCAGTTGTTGGCGCGATTCTACTCCATTTTCAGTCTAGTTTTAATTGTTTTGTGATAGCAAGTGCGAAACACCTTGTATAAATATACGGAATCGTGTACTTTACGGAAGTCTCACGCTAAATTATCAATATTATTCAAGAAGAGTTGACTTACTCGTCTCGCGAGACCGCATAATTTTGAGACTTGATTCCAGCGGTGAACTTCATGACAGCGACCAAACACAATAATTCGCGAGCACAATAAGTTTCGTACGGTTCAAAACGAGAGCCTGTCAAAGGGAGGGAGCACTAACTCGCGGTGAACCAGAAGGTCTGGCGGGCCAGAGCAGACTGAAGCTGGCCGAAGGGGCTTGCTTGGTTGTGTTGACGATCGCGATGAGGTCGAGGGGCGAGCCCCCCCCTCTCACAAGAGTGAGCCCTTCATAACCTTCTGCTAGTTATTAACCCTCCACTGGACGAACGGGGGTCCTCCTCACTTGAAACGTGAGATACCGATCGATAACTGTACTTTGCCGATACTTTTGTTTCGAAAGGTCCTGGTTGTAATCGGATCTTTAAATCAACTGGTCAACGGTATCACGTTTCCGTCGATTATGAGCAATAAAATATCTGGAACGAGGCATCTCACAACTGTTCTCAACTACTTTTACATTCAATGGCACGCGATTTACTTTCGTATCATCTTGCCGCGAATAAAATGTAGATGCTACGCGAGTGAATATTACTCGTTTTCAAGAAAATTTGAACCCCGATTAATTTTTAAACCACCTCACTTGTCGGTGTATTGTACCATTTGAGCACGGCGGGTATGAACATACTATTTAGGAATTATTTCACTTCGAACGGGTGACAAGAGGGTTTAATACACTAAACTCTGCAACTACAAGTTTGGTCGACGCTGGGAAGAACAATTTTACTTCCCCTTACTTCGTAACCTGTCTACACTTAAGCAGGGAGGGTCCATTGCAAACTAATGGAATTTACCTCAGGGCATTTTTACCTGATAATGGCGCTTCGTGCTGCTACACTACAGTTTTCCCAAGAGAAAAGACGTATTTCAAAAATAAACTTGGCAGTTCGTTATTAAAAATATTTGGCGCGAAGTATTACGCAACCCTGTAAATTCTATGCGCAATATGTACTGCAGACCTTCGTTTCATTTATTTCTAAAAGAAACGCATGGGGGGCTCGGTGAGTATCATAATAATTGTTGTCGTGAAAATTTTGTACGGGCGGAAAAAATAACGAAACTCTAAAAATAGGTCAATCGGCTTGGCATTCTCCCGTACAATTGATAAGACACACGTACGTAGAATCCCCGCGGTGAAATCAGGCTTTGATAAAAACGTATGTCAGGTGCGCCGCATCACGTCACTTTCTTTAGGAATCACGCCTTCGGTTGTTAGGAAAATATCTGGTGCTCCGCAACACCCAACTACCCTGGTAAGTTCGAACACCAGCTACATATGCGGGCGCCATATCTTCATTCAACACATTTCTACAGAAACATTTATAGAGAACAAAATGTAGGGACTAGTTAGCTGAGAGTGATTCGTAAGTTTGATCGAAGTCGTCTGAGCCGTTTTTGAGAAAATTGGAATACCGATAAATTAATATTCGACAAATCTCCTTTTCTGTGTTAACTTGGCTGATATCTTCGTTCAACATATATATACAGAAATAATTATACAGAACGAAATGTTGGTATGGGTGACTAAAAGACACTCCATTAGGATTTATCACATCTGGTGAAGCAGTTACCCTGGCATTTACGGAAATGTTCGAAAAAACGTTATTTTCGACACATTTTCATTTTTATCTCTGTTCAATGGACTGTCAGAGGAACATTTATTGAGAACAATATGTAGGAATTAACTATTCGGATACATCTTGAAAGTTTGGTGATAATCATTGAAGCCGTTTTGCCAAAAAGCGTAAAAAACCTATTTTTGCTTCATAGGCCCATATCTCCGTTCACCGTATTTTCATGGAGATATGTATGGAAAAGAAAAGTTAGGTATTGACTAGTAGAAGATAATTTGAAAGTTTAATCAAAATCGTTAGAGCCGTTTTTGAGAAAAATGCGAAAAACCCTAGTTTTTGGTACATTTTCGTCCCCCGCCCCCGTTACCATCGACCGAAATCGTCCATAACCTTATTTTGTCGTCTACAAAAAATAACAAACAAAACAAAAAAAGAACCAGCTCAATCGGATCAGCCGTTCTCCCGCAAATCGAACTACAGACACACACACGGACCACCCGCCGAAATTAGGTTTTTTAGACTCAGTAGGCCTTAAAACTTGAAGATCTGAAGAAACCACAACTTGTTTTGTTACCATTACAATACTTTCCTTTCTCTTTGGAAGAAGCGGAAAGAAAAAACTGCGCTAAAATCGGTATTCGTCGAAATGTTTGGAAAATTATTGTGCTGCTATCGGCATTCTCCTGCAAATGGTGCTATTGTACTATTTAGAACTGTCCATACAACAAATTCTAAAGCCGATTTTGAGAAAAAAATATTTAGTTTGATCACTATAATGACTATAGTTAGTTTTGGTCGAATTTCGCTCACGCCCTTATTTTGGTATCTCGTGATCACCTGTGGGTTAGATAACAAATTTGAGCTGGTTCGGTTCAGCAGTTTTAGGTCAATCGCATTCACAGATACAGGCCATTTTCCCAAATAGTGTTTTTCGGGCTCAGTAGATCTGAAGAGAATCAAACACTTTTGCTACAGCCGATTAGCTGTATTCGTAGAGCCAAGGAAAGACAAAAACACCCTGCACAATAATAAGACGATAGACCGGACGAGCAGACGCATTCGCACGTTCGCTTGAAGCCTAATCAGAATACGTCCGGGAACTACTCAATTTTATCATCTCCCGCTACACTTCATTCGAGCGTATTTTCCTCGATAAAGGCGCCTCGACATCGTCAAATAGTCGCGGGTAGAGTTGAATCAACCGCAACACGAGCTGAGACTGTGACGACGGATTTAAGTGGAAACTGACGCGAAACTCCGACCTCAATGCCGAAGCTTTCTCACAGCGTTAATCGATTAAATCAGTTGTTAAACTGTGAAGAGCCCCTTAGAACATGACAGTGACGAAAGGGCCGGAGGAATTTCGAACGCGTTATCAATCGGAAAAGATCTGTTCCCACCACTAGGCATCTGGACCGTGAGACACAACACAAAAAAAAGCCGAAACAAAAGATTAACAAAATCGGAAGAAAAAAAAGTGACAAGAGGTAAAAAATATCTGGTGAGTAGCATCACACATTCTCTTGTGTACATGGTTTTTCTACATACTCAAGTAATTTATCACATGGTCAAACGGCAGAAAGCAGAAGTGCTTATGGTTCCGTAATTTATTATGCTGCTTGTACTCATTTCCTGACCATTATTGAGCAATTGGTACACAGATAATTAATGAGACTGTAAACACAATTTTTTTAAACAGGATCATGATCACTTTTCCAGAGTTATCGGGTAAAAACGTTTAGTAATGGTAGTAAGTGAAACGGCGGCAGTTGGAATTCCGGAATTTCTGGAGTGTCCCATGTATATTTTATGAGCATTTTAAAACGGTCATCCTATAGGTATTAGATTGGACTATCACACTAATTTTTTTGAAGAGTCTCGTAACATTTCAACAGAGTTTATAAGGAAAAAACCGCGCTAAAATCAATTTTCGTCGAAAACTTTAGTAATTTATTGTGCTGCTCTCGTAATTTTCCCACAAATGGAAATTTTACGGTATATTTGCCTTATTGAGAGCTATCAATATAAAAAATGTAATCAAAATTGCTATGGCCATTTTCGAGAAAAGAAAAATTTGGTGTTTTGATCACTATGATAACTGTAGTTAGTTTTGGATGGATTTTGTTCATACGCTTATTTTGGCGTCCCATGATGACCTGCGGGGTGAATATCAAGTTTGAGCTGATTTGGCTCTAAAAATCGTTCACAGATCGTTTATACGCACAGGTCTGTTTCTTTATTTGATGACTGTACCTAAACCCTCGACGAGGGTTATATCAGTCATAGAAGTTGCGGTTTCGCTAATATGCAAGAGGCCGGCCCCTGCAGCATCCACCGAACTCAGACCTGTGGAGGTACGGCAGGTATTTGGTCGTTAGCCAGTCTCACCGTAGAGAGCTGGTGCCCGTGTGTTACCGTGCGGAGGTGACCACCTGAGGAATCCCGTACCATCTGGGAGTAGTTCTTAATCTGGTTCCCTACCTGATCTTACTGTTTACTTGGGTGGCAAGTTTCAAAAGGACTGATCAACTATAACCACGTTTCTTAGCCATTACCTTCTTTGCAAACTTTGCAAAATGGTTATAGGCTTCCTTTGTAGCAGTCAAAGCTGCTAAGTTCGTTTGCCCTCCCAACCACCGTCGCTCACTGTTGTAGGAACTACAGTGGAGCAGCACATGGTTTCTTGTTTCCTCCGCACTGGAGGCACAAGACGTGCATAATGGAGAGTCTTTCAGAGAAAAGAAGTGGAGCCGTGCATTGAAGTCACCATGTCCGGTGGGGAACTGGCTCGTCCAGTGGTCTGGCTCAACCCATTTTCTAGAAAGACGTTCACGGATGTTGGGGAAGAACTCATACGTATCACGTCCCTTTGACGAGGATTCCCATCTCGCTTGCCATTTCTCTAGAGCCCATTCGTCGATGGCGGCAAGTTTCTATTCTGTGGTGAGATCCGCACGGAGTACAGCCCAAAGCGGGGGAAGCTCCCGTTTCACTCTCCACTTGTCAATCATGCACTCAACAGCCAAATCAACTGGTAACTGACCAGTGATCACCTGGAGTGCTTCCGTTGATACAGTCTTGTAGGCCTTGGTGATCCACAGGAGCGCAGCTCTCTGGGATTGGGCCAATACTCTCTTTTGATTGACTGTTAGTTTGCTACCCCAGACAACGGGGCAGTAGCCAATCACACCTAAATAGATGGCCTTATACATGAGGATGGTGTCATGGTAACACACACCCCAAGTGGCCTTAGTAATGGCACGCAGTGAGGCAAACCTTGCAATGGTAGTGCCTTTAAGGGACTGGAGGTGTTGGTTGAAACCCCACCTCTCACCTATATTCACTCCTAAATACTTGACGTGCTTTTCAAGAAGGAGCCTGTGGCCGCCAAAGCGTATTGTGGGTGGATTATTCACTTTCCCCTTCAAGAGGATTAGCTGGGTTTTTTCCTCAGCCACCTGCATCTTGACGTGCTCGCACCATTGGTTGACAGTGCGGAGCACGTGGTGGGTTTTTCCTTCAATTTGGCGGACTGACTCTGCAAAGATCAGCACAGTCAAGTCATCCACATAGGCGCACGGCTCGCAGTCAGTCTCCATGAGTTTCCTGAGAAGACCTTCGAAGAAGGCATTCCAGAACACACACACACACACTCGTTAGCCAGTCTCCCGGTAGGGAGCTGTAGAACCAAGGAAAGTAAAAACAGCACGTTCGCCAATTTCTTTAGTCGTTTCGGTCATATGGAAGAGGAATGAAAATGTACAAAATATCACTTTACATTATTGAAGAATACAAAAATACGGAAACCCGATGAACGGCCTTAAACTCGAACCACTTTTGGTTTATTATTCATTCTGAACCCTATGTTTTCGGTCACGATACTTTACGTTTCAAGACATGGAGATTCCAAATTTGCAATGTCTGTCCGCCGTCCAGGCCATTTTGTGCGTTTAACGTGGTCTAAAAAATTCGTTCTTTCACACAAAAATCCCATTTGGTATCTAGTTGTGCCCGCCATCTCGGCAATCCGATCGGACAAAGCCCATGATTGTTAGGGGCAGAAAATGGTTAAAGAAATTAACGAAACACAGTATAACGCAGGAAATACAGCGGAAGTCAACGTTTCGTCGTTAGTACTCCCTCCCTCCCGTCATATCAAACTCAATCACCTGCCCGCTCGACTCGCAAGGGGTTCGCTGGAAGCCCCCGTCCCAATTTCCCCAACTCTTTTTGCCTACAGACGTTTACTGGCGCCTGGCGCCAGGGGGAATATTTAGTTTCCGTAGTTCCATTGTAGTCAGGTCATGTTTCGTATAGTTCACTAGTATTCGATGCTGAATTGAATGGGATGGGTCTCGGAGCAGTAATACTAGGTCAAGCGGTTCATGAGAATGATAAACCATTGTGTAATAATTTGCAGGGTTTTTCGATGAGCTTTCTGAAACAAAATGAGATTTGAAATACTCAAGTTTAACGAAATATCGTCTCGTCTTGGTCTACCACTGCCTGTTATGCACGTTATTACGTTTAAATAGTAACAGTTCTGTACAAGTGCCGTCGACGCAATATACGCAGCCTTTTATTGATACTTCCTACCCTTTCATATTTCATTCAATTTTGACTTTCCTTGGCTCTACAATGTATAAAGAAAAGTTATGTAATCGGCTGAAAAAAAATTTTGAGTTTTCTTCAGATCTTTACGTTTCAGACCCCTCTGAGTCCGAAAAATACTATTTGGGAAAATGGTCTGTGTGTGTGTCTGTGAACGATTTTAAGAAAGAACCACCGTACCAAATCCATTCAAACATGATATCTAGCCCGCAAGTTAGCCATGGGACGCCAAAATAAGGGTATGAACCAAATCCACCAAAAGTCAACTATAGTTATCATAGTGATCAAAACACTAAATTTTTTTTTTCTCAAAAACAGCCCAAACGATTTTGATTACATTTATTATATTCGTAGCTCCCAATATGACAACTATACCATAAAATTCCCATCTATAGGAAAATGACGAGAGCAGCACAATAAATTACCAAAACTTTCGGCGAAATCGATTGTAGCGTGGTTTTTAGAGAAAACAACCGTACCAAATCAGCTGAAACTTGATGTCTAGCCTACAGGTTACCATGGGACACAAAAATATGGGTATGGGCCAAATCTACCGAAAGTTAACTATATTTATCACAGTGATCAAAACACCAAATTTTTTTTTTTCTCGAAAACGGCACTAACGATTTTGATTAAATTATTTATATTGGTAGCTCCCAGTATGGTAACTGTACCATAACATTCCCATCTATAGGAAAATGACGAGAGCAGCGCAATAAATTACCAAAACTTTCGACGAAATCGATTTTAGAGTGGTTTTTAGAGAAAACCACCGTACCAAATCAGCTCCAACTTGATGTCTAGTCTACAGGTCACCATGGGACGCCAATATAAGGGTATGGGTAAAATCCACCAAAAGTTAACTATAGCTATCATAGTGATCAATGCATCAAATTTTGTTTCTCAAAAACGGCTCCAACGATTGAGATTAAATTTTTTACATTGATAGCTCTAAATAAGGAAATTATACCATAAAAGTCCCATTTGTGGGAATATTACGAGAGCAGCACAATAAATTATCAAACTTTTCGACGAAAAGCGTTTTTAGCGCAGTTTTTTCCTTATAAACTCTGCTGGAATGATAGTAGAATGTTAATAAAAATTGGTATTGTAGTCCAATCCAGTAACTAAAGGGTGAGTGTTTAAAAATGCTCATAAGATACGTGGGGCTCACTTCAGAAATTCCTGAGTTCAACTACCGTCGTTTCGCTTACTACCAGTTCTAAACGTTTTTACCCGATAACTCTGCAAAATTAATAACTATCCTTCTTCAAAAAATTAGTGTTTACAGCCTCATTAATTTTCTGTGTACCAATTGCTCAAGAATGGTCCTGAAATGAGTACGAGCAGCACAATAAAATCTGGAACTGTAAGCGGTACCTCTTCCTGCTGCCGTGAAGCGTTATTTGACCAA
This sequence comes from Pachypeltis micranthus, assembly GCA_020466155.1. Classification (NCBI taxonomy): domain Eukaryota; kingdom Metazoa; phylum Arthropoda; class Insecta; order Hemiptera; family Miridae; genus Pachypeltis; species Pachypeltis micranthus. The sequence continues at coordinate 11,161,058 of CM035780.1, read as the reverse complement.
GTTCAAATTACCTGAATTAGCCACGTACCCGAGTGAATTGTTGTAGTGCTAAGGAAAGTTGTGTGTTGCAACGCACCAGATATTTTGTAAAAAAACTTTCGCGAAAATTTTCATTCCAAGAAGGGCTCTATTAACCCCATATGTAACATATTTTTGGTTGTTTACACTGTTGTAAGCAGAAACTCAGGAAGACTCACGATGTCTCACTTTCCTCTTCTAAACGCCCTGTCCTCTCCCTTTGGGATTGTGTTTCGAAATAAAGTGCTCGCAATTCAATTCAAAAAGTAAATTGGTGAAACATGCGTATACAGCATTAATTTTAAAAACTATAAGAGGTTGACATACATAGAAACGCAGGATGTAGGGTCGATTCGTAAAACAGTAACATAAACCATTTTGTTCAAGTATTAGCGCTTAACGTTGTTAAAGGGTTTACTGCCAATACATGTTGCAAGTTATCGTCAATGATTGAGTTGAGCTTAATCAATTCCGCCGGACCTTTCACGATAAATCTTTTCATTTCTCGCTTCCCAGGCGCGTTCCAACACTCGCATCTCACGGATACTCCGGCTAACAATGACGGTTACAAAATGGTTCCCTTTTATTATTTACGATACAAGGGAAGGTGACCCAGTTGGATTTCTGTCGCGGGGTTTTGCAAAAGCCCCTCCGGATGTACTGCACGTGCAGTGATATAAAACAGGTTTGCCGTTATCCTTCTTCGAGCTATTGAAGTAGGAGAAAGGGTCACCTCGCCCCTAACTTGGCAACCATTACAATTTCGAGGGGGGGGGGGAGGGGGGGCTTTCTTTATAAAGATGTTAGTGTCTGTTTTCGATCCGGAAGTTCGCTTATCATCATATGAATGACCCCGGTTGGATGGCAACGCTGTCTTATCCCAAAGGAGAATACGCCATTGTTGCGGGTTTACAAAATGACTATGACGTTTCCGCTCTATCGCTCACGCATCCTTCGAGTTTCGTATTGTCACACGTTTCTCGGTCTGGTCCATTTGTTCCCCCCCCCCCACTCCACCACGCCCTTGTAAACACCACACTTGTCTTTACACCTCGTAATCTTCTCACTCGGCTCTACACCTTATAACAGTAACTATTCACCTCCCTTCACAAATTAAATTGCAACGAGCGTAATAAAATACGAATCAAAAGTAGTAAACGGCAAAATTAAATATCCCCTGTTTCGCTCAACTTTCCTCAGCCTCATGTTTTTTTTTTTCATCACTTTGTACGTTCTATATGGAAAATGTCGGTGATTAACGATCCGGAATTTATTGGCACACGACATTCATTAAGCAATTTTTATTTAATTTAAGGTTACTGCCAACGATAAAATGTTTACACTTCGTGTATACCGTTATAGAATTATAGGAAGACGCTGTGGAGAAAGTTACTGCAAGAGACGAAAATTGTTTGAATTCCCGAATTGCGTGGTGCGCGCCTAATTGTCATTTAAATGCCATTGGTAACATCGGATTACTTACACGATTTTGACGAGCAGGTGTCACATGAGCGAGGTTTGGAAGAAATTAGCGTCGTTGTATCACAAATGTAATAAACTACTATAATCAACGAAATTGACATGTGTAACACATTTTCGATAGATACTTAGGTAACATTAGGGGTCTCAAGCAACAACAAAATTCTTCTACTTGGGCTGTTTGTAACTCCTCCCCACAGCACAAGCTATGCTTATAGTGGGAAGTAGCATAGGTAATTTTATTTCATACTGTTTTTTCTCTGTATACTCAATAAATACATACAAATTAAAATTGAACAAAGTTTGAGAAACTGTTCTTTCCCTTTTCGGCTCAACGTATTCAACTCGAACAATCTTTTTCAAGTATGAATCTTATTAAATTCGAACTACGTAAAGTACAGCTTTCGTACAAGTACGCAACCACGAGTGACATTTTATGTCTTTTTCTTTAAAAAATCAGTTAAACCACTAGGCCACAGGGGCTGTGGCTTGCAACCTGGGTTAAAGTAAATCTTCGAGGGCTGAGAAAATGCAAACGATTTCTATCGATGGGAAGAGGATGGAGGGGTGGGGTTGAAGGCATAATGTACCAAAATCTACGTTAAGTTATGTTTTACAAGTCCTCATGAAGTAAGTGAAACGGTGGAGAGTCGTAACGTTTCACGTTGAGGCTGGCGGCCGCGAAAGAAAACTTTACACAAACGGTGGGTACAGCTTTCGTACAAGTACGCAACCACTAGGGACATTTTATGTCATTTATTTTTGTTTTTATGCAATGATAACTACGTTTGATTGTGCTCGTTGATGGTTTCGATATAATGATCGCGTCAATTGCACATATTGACCACTTGGTCACTGAGGTTATTAAAACGTGTGATGTTACCAAGCGTTAGATTTTGTAACAGACGTTACCATGCACTTAACCCAACACAAATTTCGTGACGCTTCTCTGTTACATATCCCACGTAACATCTCCCGCGTTACATTTTCGGGTTTATGTAGCAAATTAAACAGTGTCAAAATCAAAATAAATCCTTTATAGTGCGACTATCGTCATATCGTCACTATTGGCAGCGGGTGGAGCTGGCAGAGGGTGTGAGTCGCCCTGGGTACGTCCGCATCTTATTTGGGCATCATGCTCTGTCCGTGTGGCCGTCCGACCCTGCACTTGACATTTTTGAGTGTTCTGCTCTTACTGCCCACATCAGGTCACATTCGGGGTCCACCTGGGGAGCATCGTCCTACGCCCGGTACCAATACTACCGGGCCGAATTCGTCCCAGTGGTGCGGTATGCTGCTGCAACATGGTGGGTCGCCCCCGCACGCCGCGACAGGCAGCTCGCGCTCACACTCCAGCGGGATATCTTGCTCTCCAGGTGCTTGCTAATGACCCCCGCTTGATCTCGTGCTTGACCTGGCTGGACTACAGTCTAGTATCAGGCGGGGACGCCTAGTCGACTACAGTCGAGACAGTCCCACCACGCGACACCTCCACGCTATCCTCCTCTCGGTCGAGGATAGGCTGCGTGTGAGCTGGTGGCCCCCATCCTTTGCAGTGGTGCAGCTGCTCTCAGGCCATGGAGCATTAAACGACTGGCTGCACTACTTCCAGCGCCGCAGCTTCAGCGACTGCCCTTGTGGGGAGCCCCCAGAGAGCGCCACCCACATGCTCTTCACTTGTCGGCTGCACCTGGATGTTGCGGCTGCGTGTTCGACTCCCTCCAGTGGAAGGAGCCTCCGGTTTCTGTCTACCAAAGCGGGAATCCGCCGGTTCCACATCTTTGCCCAGGCGTGCGTGAACCGACGGAAGGACCTGGTGTCATAGTGCCCAGGAGAGGCCTACTATGGCCTCCCCCAACCCTCTCTCAAGCCCCTGAAGCCTGCTGCACTGCGCCTCCGCTGCATGCGGATCATAACCGCTGCAGCGTAGAGTTGCGTGCGCACAACGATCCGGCAGGCCTACAAAGGCCTGGCTCGTTCCCTCATTGGGCTATCGTCATTTCCCCACAAATAAAAATTACATATTACCATTGCATAATTTTCATCGGTCCTTAGAAAACAATTTAATCAACATCATATTCTAGCCGTTTTTGAGACAAAACTAAGGCGTTTAGATCACTAGGATAAGTATAGTTGTTTTTATACAGAATTCACTTTAATTTATCATTATTTTGGCATCTCACGTTGATCGGTAAGGAGAACAGCAAATGTGAGCTAATTTAGATCTGCCGTTTTCTTTCAATCTCGTTTACAGACACGAACTACGATCTTTTTTTTCTGCCGACTTTTATTCGAGCTCAGATCCTTTGAAACATAATGTTCAGAAGAAAACTCAAAACAAATTTTTCATTCAGCTGATAACTAAAGAATGTAATAAATGAGCTGGCCTTTAATCGCACTATAACGAGAACTGAAAAATTAGTCTTACACCTTTCGGAGCAATACGGTTGTGATATTCGACATAGTGATTTGAAAGACACTGAGAAATAGCTCAACCACCTAAAACACAGGATATTCGCTCGGTCTTCTTAAAAATCTTCATTTCGTGAAGAGTTCGTCGTTTGGGTGGCTGCAGTGGATTTGGGTTGGCAACTTTTTCAATAACGCAGGCAAGACGTTACCGGAAATTTTGAAAAAAAAAACAATCAAAATGGGCAGAGGTAACGCGAAATCACGAAAAACAGGGACAAACCCCGATAACGCCGGATATTTAGGGAAAATATTGTAAGTAAAAAAGTTGTATTGGTCGGAGTACACAGTCCTCAAGTAAGGCGATTTCTGGGAGAGTCGTGGGGGGCAAGGTGGCGTCCCACGGAATATTTCGTATATTATTCGTAAGGTAATTATTAACGACGTTGAATCTGTCTTGGAACTTACGATGCAAATAAATCGCGGAAACCGCTATTTTTGACTCTGGGGACGAGACTCAGGTCTCGACAAACAACGGCCCGATCCTCTAAAAATATATATACATAAAGGGACCTATAATTAAATGGACGAAGTCAACTTTCCAGCACGTCATTTGACTATCCTGGAAGACAAGTTGGCCGACTGAGGGCCGGCATTTGACGCGCTCGGGCTCTCTCGGACTGGGTCTTCGTGGATGTCGTGGAAGAGAAATAGAGGAGCGGGGAGGGGGGGGAAGCCTTCGCTCACCCACATGTAAAGCGGCAGTCGAGTCAGACCCCTGTCATTACGTTCGAGGTCTGGTCTGGACGGGCTACTTCACGCCTCCTACACGAATACTGGATGCATTATCGGTCATTTATCCTCAAAAAATTGGAGCGTCAGTGAATGGTGACCGTGAAGAGGTAGGGAACAAGAGAAGGCGAAAGATGATGCAAAGGGAAGAAGACGAAACAGAAAAGAAAAGTAGGTTATGGTTGGCGCTCATTCGAGACAGTAAAGGCCAACGGAGAGATAGGCAAAGCAGGTGAAGCCTCGACTAAACCAGTAGAAATTATAATAGATTTCATCTTGTGCTCCTACTTGTTGCGTAGACCGTCAACGAGCGCAGGCCCCTCCGGCGCATTCCTCAGCTGCTTCAACTAATCACTAGATCACAATCAGTATTAAAGTAGATAGCCATTCCGTTCCATTGATTATATAAGCCCCTTTGATTACAACGTATAACATAACACTACCGAATTACGTCTAAAAATTAATAGGCGAGTAGAAACGATATCTTTAAACTGGCACATTAACACAAAATCAAACCTTCTTACTTTCCTCGGCCCTACGAGTTATAACGGCCGAAATAACCTTTACTACGTCATTCCTCAACCCATCCTAAATTTAATGACACTTTTTATGTTTCCAAATTTGCCACAAAACTAAACGTCCGCCGAACGGAATTATAAACGAAATTGCAGCAGATAATGAGATTCTCCGAGCATAAAAAGTTTATCGCATTAATTCATAGAGTGAAAGGAGCGATCAAATCCTTATCGGTTCTGAAAAGGTCCCACTTGAAGAGACAATAAATCGAAGAATAAACGATTTATGTCCATCACAGCTTGTTTCCTCAACAAGTCTATCATATGAAGTTCTGAAATATAGTTGCAGTATTAACTAACGAACCTATGAACACACACCCAGGCGCACGTAACTCAGGAATAGGTCGAAAACCACAAACACCGCTCATTTATGCATAATCTTCAATAGCTCCAATACCACAATACGCGAACTTTCGTAACCGACAAACCTAGAGAAATGATTAATAGTGATTTATGACAAGGGCTCTCTCGTAACTCGATCCATACCCATCGTACCCTGTTTCACCAACAATACTGTAAACATTTGAGCTAAAGGAACTACAATGAACCATCTAATGGTCTCACATAACATGAACCAATGAAATACCTGCCAGCACATCCTCATAAGCGCCGCGCTTATTCAGTTTTACTTTCCTTGGCTTCACAAAGTAGAAAAGAAAGTTATGTAATCGGCTATAAAAAAAGTTTGAGTTTTCTTCAGATCTTTACGTTTCCCTCCTGAGTCCGAAAAACACTATTTGGGAAAATGGTCTGTGTGTCTGTGAATGATTTTTAGAGAAAACTACCGTATCAAATCAGCTCAAACTTAATATCTCGCTCGCAGATCACCATGGGACGCCAAAATAAGGGTATGAACCAAATCCACCGAAAGTTAACTATAGTTATCATAGTGATCAAAACACGAAATATTTTTTTTCTCAAAAAGGGCTCTAACGATTTTGATTAAATGTTTTACTTTAACAGCAATCAATAAGGTAATTATACCATAAAACTCCCATTTGTGGGAAAATGACGAGAGCAGCACAATAAATTACCAAAACTTTCGACGAAATCGAATTTAGCGCGGTTTATAGATAAAACAACCGTACCAAATCAGCTGAAACTTGATGTCTAGCCTACAGGTTACCATGAGATGCCAAAATAAGGGTATGAACAAAATCCACCGAAAGTTAACTATAGCTATCATAGTGATCAAAGCACCAAATTTTGTTTCTCAGAAACGGCTCTAACGATTGAGATTAAATTTTTTACATTGATAGCTCTAAATAAGGAAATTATACCATAAAAGTCCCATTTGTGGGAATATATCGAGAGCAGCACAATAAATTATCAAAATTTTCGACGAAAAGCGTTTTTAGCGCAGTTTTTTCCTTATAAACTCTGCTGGAATGTTAATAAAAATTGGTATTGTAGTCCAATCCAGTACCTAAAGGGTGAGTGTTTAAAAACGCTCATGAGATACATGGGGCTCACTCCAGAAATTCCTGAATTTCAACTACTGCCGTTTCGCTTAGTTTTAAACGTTTTTACCCAATAACTCTGCAAAAGTAATTACTATCCTTCTTCAAAAAATTTTTGTTCACAGCCTCATTAATTATCTGTGTACCAATTGCTCAATAATGGTCCTGGAATGAGTACGAGCAGCACAATAAATTCCGGAACTGTAAGCGGTACCGCTTCATGCTGCCGTGAAGCGTTATTTGACCAAGTTCAAATTACCTGAATTAGCCACGTACCCGAGTGAATTGTTGTAGTGCTAAGGAAAGTTGTGTGTTGCAACGCACCAGATATTTTGTAAAAAAACTTTCGCGAAAATTTTCATTCCAAGAAGGGCTCCCATATGTAACGTATTTTTGGTTGTTTACACTGGTGTAAGCAAAAACTCAAGAAGACTCACGATGTCTCACTTTCCTCTTCTAAACGCTCCGTCCTCTCCCTTTGGGATTGTGTTCGAAATAAAGTGCTCGCAATTCAATTCAAAAAGTGAATTGGTGAAACATGCGTATACAGCATTAATTTTAAAAACTCTGCAAAAGTATTAACTATCCTTCTTTAAAAAATTTGTGTTCACAGCCTCATTAATTATCTGTGTACCAGTTGCTCAATAATGGTCCTGGAATGAGTACGAGGAGCACAATAAACTCCATAACTGTAGGCGCTACCGCTTCATGCTGCTATGAAGTGTTGTTTGACCAAGTTCAAATGAACAGAGTGGTAAATGAATTGATTAAGTAGACAAAGCCAAAGAGAAAGTGAATTGATGTATAACTAAGTAAAGTTGTGTGTTGCCACGCACCAGATATTTTTTCTGTACGTTATTTCGATCGTATTGCCAAGAACAATAAACGAAAACGTATTTTTAACACCGTGTTGGTATTAAAGAGCTACAACAACACAGAAAGCGTTATTTTCTGTATCCGATAAAATTAGCGAACTGATTATGGAAGTACGAAAGAATAATCGAGGCACCGTGAAGTTGGAGAAGTTAGTCACTGAGTAGAAATAGCGTGCGAATCCTTAATTGTGCTTCTGATAAGGGCCCTCTCAAACGATTTAATAAATCGAAACATAACCGAACCTCGAATTATACCCATCGCCTTCTAATTTCTCTACGAAAGTGTTAATAGTTAATAAGTATCATTTAAAGTTCGCAAACGTAGTTGTAATATCAACCAACGAAATACCTGTGAACACATCCTGAGAAGCGTCGCGTGCTTTCGGCAGACGCTTCCACTTTCTAATTCATTCATCTTCATCTAAATTTCGCCAAGAACAACATTACAACACGACGAGAGCATGATTAGCAATACAGCACAAAACGCGAACATCCGCAGATAATACTGAAGGACTGATTATTAACAAACGACGAAGAGGCGCATCGTGAAGTGGAGGAAGTTAGTCACGGAGGAGAGATAGCGAGCGAATCCTTCAAAGTGATTTAGCCTCGATCGTTTAAATCACGATCGCTTTCACATGTTTTAGAATCACATTAATCGCCTTTTCTGTCAAAATAGAAAAAGCCGGAATCAAAAAAGGTAATTAAGAGCGGGTACGTTCCGGAACGTAGAGCTAATATGAAACAATTCTGGGAACACTCAACATAGGTTGTTCGCAAAAAATAGTGTCAGCGTTCGTCAACCAGTTAATTAATCAACTCTACAGCGCCACTTTAAACAGAGGATGAGATGGACAACTGAATGAGGCACCAATCGAAAACGTAATATAATGTTAATGAACAAAGTGAATAAATGAAAAGAAAAACGAAACGCTTCTGCGTGGGCAAAAAAATAAAGAGAAATCCAAATAAAAATCCCCCTAGCCGATAATAGATATACAAAGGGAGAGCTGAAGTAGTTCCTACTTTCCTAATTTTCTAGGCTTTGCTCAAAGACTAGTGGAATCTCATTACTTTTTCTGTGAATCTATCCTCTGCAATGGCGAACTTAATAACCAGCGTAGCTTCTGGTGTGACTCGCTAACACATAAGTAGTAAGGTGTGAAACACTGCAGTGACATCCATGGTCGACCTTCCTCCTGGCCTATATTAGGTCGTCTCAGTCTTGGGATCGTTCCCCAAAATCTCGACCGATGGAGCACGTTTTGATGTCAACTACCTGATCAGCCACCCCTTCTGGGCTGCGTCTCAGTCGTCTTTCCACTTCCCAAGGGTCAAAATCCACCTTATTTCCTTCCAGCAGCTGTACTCCAGTTGGCCTCATGAACGGTACAGTAGGGGCAGTCTTTCTGCTCAGTTGTTAGAAGGTGGGTTGAGAAATAGCACATAAAAATAAAAACATCCTCAACTACATGGTGTATTCAAATATAAAATCTAAAATTCCCACCCAAAACTGCATCCGCATCGCGTACTCCATACCATGTGGCAATTGTACTACACCGTATATAGGAGAAACAATACATGATTTCCTGTATTAAGGGCCACAAATCTGACATCAACACATTCCACACACACTGCATGCTGGCCGAGCACTCAATCAATGAAGGAAAAACATTTGATTCTGACAGAACCGGGAAAGCCATCATATCAAACGAAAAACCCTGCAAATTATTACACAATGGTTCATTATTCTCATGAACAGCTTGACCTAGTATTACTGCTCCGAGACCCATCCCATTCAATTCAGCATCGAATACTAGTAAACCATACGAAACATGACCTGGCTACAATCGAACTACGGAAACTAATTATTCCCCCAGCGCCAGGCGCCCGTAAACGTCTGGCAAAAAGAGTCGGAGAAATTGGGACAGGGGCTTCCAGCGAACCCGTTGCGAGTTGCAAGGGCGTTGGGAGTCGAGCAGGTGGGTGATTGAGTTTGATATAACGGGCGGGAGGGAGAGAGGGACTACTAACGACGACACGTTGACTTCCGCTGTAGTTCCCACGTTATACTGCGTTTCGTTAATTTTTTTAACCATTTTTTGCCCATAACAACCATGGGCTTCGTCCGATCGGATTGCCGAGATGGTGGGCACAACTAGATACCAAATCGGATTTTTATGCGAAAGAACGAATTTTTTAGACCACCTTAAAGGCACAAAACATCCCGGACGGCGGACGGACATTGCAAATTTGGAATCTCCATGTCTTGAAACGTAAAGTATCAAATTTTGAGAGGGGGTTGTAAAAAATTGTTTGTGACCGAAAACATAGGGTTATTACTCAGAATGAATTATAAACCAAAAAAAGAAAAGATGTATATAAGCAAATCCCCAACAGCGTGCAATAAAACGCTGCCTATCTTTGTAAAATTTATTCAAACGTGATAAGCAGTTACACCTAACTTTCATGAACACCTAAGTCGTTTCTTTCTAGAAAATAAGAATAATTCCATGTTTTGTCGTACTTCAAGTTTTTTCTGATCTCTTCACTGTGTTCCTTTTTACTCATAACCTCGTTAACACCTTCCACACTTGTCCAATCTGTTATTTACTACTAAGGTATGTTATTTTGTTTGTTTTCTTTTTCTTTTCTCTGAATGTCATTATTTTAAGGAACTCTTAGCAATGTCCCGAGGTACGTTTCTCAACATTAATTCAGTTGCCTGTTGTGACATCCTATAGCACTGAGGATGCTTAATAAATCAAGCGAAACGTCGGCCTAGAGAAATCATTTCATTCATCCTGACTGGCTCTCCAGAATCCACACCAGAGTTAACTATTACAGTCAAGAACGACCCCACATCACAATAAAAAAATGACGTTCTGTTACTGTTACGTTCTACAAAACTAGGTGGATCTGACCTTCCTCGTGAGATGTAGTTGTCGTCGGAGTGGACTGACTCTCTGGGAGCAAGGTCCCTTCGGGACCAGCCCAATTTGTTGTCAACGCATCGACAGTGATTTGGCGCGAGCTTAAAAAGCGCTTTGGTAACGCGCTAAGGTTGGATACGGTGGGGAGCGATTCCGATCGTCTACTCTAGCGCCTCTTGTGGAGTGGTCAAGGACTATTGAGAGTTTCATGGGACAAGGCACAAAGTTCTAACTCGCAGGGCAGAATAGCTCGAGATGATGGGAGATTACACCAGAAGAAAACAAAAACAGTGGAGAAGAAAAAAACTGAAGCCCTTCTGACTATTATGAACAGTTTTCAACCGAGAGATCACTTTTCTTCAACTTAGTCACTTACACACGTAATATGAATTATCAGCGTGAAAGTGTCCTCAGTCCCAGTAAATTTGATGACACATAGTATACAGTGTACTACAATATGAGAAGGTTCGCGTTTACTGTTGTGGAATTATAAAATTCAGCAAAAACTGTGAGAAACGCGTCGAACGACGGAGTTAAATTTGGCGTTCCATAATAATTTGCAGGCTAAATGTGACGTTGAAGGTGGTTCTGTTCACAGACACAGACAAACCGTTTTCCCAAATGGTGTTTTCGGAATATCCAATTGTACGTAAAACGTTAACTTGAGCTACTTCCACCTACTCAATGAAGAAAATAAAAACGAAATTTCAGCCGATTACATAACTTCCTTTCCTACTCCGAAGGGCTAAACGAGACAAAAATAGTGGTACAAATAGTGTTTTTCAACGTTTCAAACAATCAGATACAAGCGAATATACAACAGAAAATGAAATTTATCGAACACAAAAATTACCGTTTTTCTAAATTCGTTAAAACTTACGCGTGTTTTACTGGGATTGCGGAAGTTGTTTGCTGCTAAATACCAGATATTTCGTAAAAAAGTTCGAAGAAGAAATCATTCGTTTGACCAAACGTCAACTCGTCGAAAAAGCCCGAGCAAGGGGCAGACAAAGCCACTTCACATCTGTCCAATACCCGTTAATACGTTCAAGTACGTGCAAAGCACTGCGAGTTGAAAGCGGAAAATCGTTGATCATAGTAGAAATTTGACGCCATTCAATTACTCGAAGCTCCGCCGGTTTGCTGTCTCACAGGCCAACGACCGGAGCCCATTCAACGGTGGCTCACAATGGTTTATTAGTCGCTCAATAACAGTTTCATTAGCAGAACTGGTCGTTGGCTTTAGAGGACTTAATGATGCGCCGCCCATCTCCAGAGTGTAATTAGCTCTTGTGAATACAACGATAAGGAGAGAGGAGAGAAAGGTAGCGATGAGGGGTGGGGAGGGGGGAGGAGGAAACATCAACATAAAATTGACTATCCCCGAGTGAAGCATATACCGTAAATCTCGATGGAGCAAATTCGTACTTGTAACGAAACCAAGCGACAAAATAAGGTGACGAATTTGAGTCACGAGTAATTGGTCAACGGAAATAGCAGTTTCTAGGTCACAGATTACGTTAACATTGGCGTTCGGTGAAGGGGAGAGCTCAGATTTGAAAGGCAATTGATTGCGCCGGCACCAACTGAATGGATTGAGTGATCGACGCGTTCTTCATTACCATACAATCGAAAGCCTCTTATTAATACGTCGAGAATTGAAGGTAGAGAGTGAACGCGAACTCCCGAATAAGTTAAAAGTAAGGCCACTTCGAGCAATTTGAATCTCAAGCTGATTTGCGGGGCGACTAAAAATAAAACATAAATATAGTGAGTAATCTGCCGTCACGACGAATTTCAAAATAAAATGACTAGTCTGCGTCACATAAAATCGTAATGTCGACGCAAACAGGTATAAGGTACGAATGAATTAATGCGTTTTACGTTATAGTGCTATCGGCGCATTATTTTAACAGTGAGCACCCTTTAGCCTTGACCTAATTACCAAAAAGCGTCACGCTTGGAGGGAACGAAGTGTAGAACCTCGGCCCTTCTTTCTCCTGCAGCAAATAGAACTGGTTATAGGTGAGTCCATAGTATTGGAGCAGTATCGAGCAATACCTTCTGATATCCAAACCCCTCATTTAGATATTCCTTCAGTAGTGTTGAGACCTAGATTCAGAGAAGTTCTGGAGTTCCACGTTATCGTATTTTACCGGGTCTAAGCGGCAACCAGTCATAGAGACTCCTTTTTAGCGAACATAATAGTAATTACAATACTTTTTATGAGAAATGTGTATGAGGCGGCAAGAAAACCCAAAAAAAAATAGCGCACTTTCGATTAAAAGGAGATATTCCGCTCGAAATTTGTCTGTGCTGTGGCTAACGGAGGTTTGCATCCTCCCTGGCAATCTCCGCTGACAGTTTCAGAGGGGACAAGGAGGTTCGATTGCTCTTCACTAAGGAGCACCGTAACTAGGAGGCCCACTGGTTGAAGGACAAGCTGCGCACTGCTACTATCTGGGCCACCAGAGGATGGACCTGGCTGGCTCTGGGCCAGGAGCTCATAGGGATGTTGGGCAGTTTGAGAGGATGTATGGGAATTGCGGTACGCTGCGAGATTCTTGCGAGGAAATCTGTCTGTGCAGTGGCTAAAGGAGGTTCGAATCCTCCACAGCAGTCACTTCTAACAGTTTCAGTTGGGACAAGGAGGTTCGATCCTCAGTTCTTGACTAAGCAGCACGGTAGGAAGGGGGCCCACTGGTTCAAGGGCAAGCCACGTACTGCTACTATCTGGGCCACCACAGGATGGACCTGGCTGACTCTGGGACAGGAGCTCATAGGGATGTTAGGCAGTTTGAGAGGATATATGGGAATTGCGGCACGCTGCGAGATTCTCGCGAGAAAATCTGTCTGTGCAGTGGCTAAGGAGGTTCGAATCCCCCACAGCAGTCACTTCTAACAGTTTCAGTTAGGACAAGGAGGTTCGATCCTCTGTTCTTGACTAAGCAGCACGGTTGCAAGGGGGCCAACTCGTTCAAGGACAAGCCATGCACTGCTACTATCTGGGTAGCCAGAGGATAGACCTTGCTGACCCTGGGAAAGCATCTCACAGGAATGCTGGGCAGTTTGAGAGGATGTGTGAAATTGCGGCATGCTGCAAGATTCTCGCGAGAAAATCTGTCTGTGCCATAGCTAATGGAGGTTCGAATCCCCCACAGCAGTCACTTCTAACAGTTTCAGTTAGGACAAGGAGGTTCGATCCTCTGTTCTTGACTAAGCAGCACGGTTGCAAGGGGGCCAACTCGTTCAAGGACAAGCCATGCACTGCTACTATCTGGGTAGCCAGAGGATAGACCTTGCTGACCCTGGGAAAGCATCTCACAGGAATGCTGGGCAGTTTGAGAGGATGTGTGAAATTGCGGCATGCTGCAAGATTCTCGCGAGAAAATCTGTCTGTGCCATAGCTAATGGAGGTTCGAATCCTCCACAGCAGTCACTTCTAACAGTTTCAGTTAGGACAAGGAGGTTCGATCCTCTGTTCTTGACTAAGCAGCACGGTTGCAAAGGGGCCAACTCGTTCAAGGACAAGCCATGCACTGCTACTATCTGGGTAGCCAGAGGATAGACCTTGCTGACCCTGGGAAAGCATCTCACAGGAATGCTGGGCAGTTTGAGAGGATGTGTGAAATTGCGGCATGCTGCAAGATTCTCGCGAGAAAATCTGTCTGTGCCATAGCTAATGGAGGTTCGAATCCTCCACAGCAGTCACTTCTAACAGTTTCAGTTAGGACAAGGAGGTTCGATCCTCTGTTCTTGACTAAGCAGCACGGTTGCAAAGGGGCCAACTCGTTCAAGGACAAGCCATGCACTGCTACTATCTGGGTAGCCAGAGGATAGACCTTGCTGACCCTGGGAAAGCATCTCACAGGAATGCTGGGCAGTTTGAGAGGATGTGTGAAATTGCGGCATGCTGCAAGATTCTCGCGAGAAAATCTGTCTGTGCCATAGCTAATGGAGGTTCGAATCCTCCACAGCAGTCTCCACTGACAGTTGCAGAGGGGACAAGGAGGTTCGATTGCTCTTGACTAAGCAGCTAGGGGGCCTACTGGTTCAAGGACACGCCACACTGCTACTGTGTGGGCAGCAGAGGATGGACCTTGCTGACTCTGGGCCAGCATCTCACAGGCATGCAGGGGAGTTTGAGAGGAAACATGGGAATTGCGGCATGCTGCAAGATTCTCGAGAGGAAATCTGTCTGTGCCGTGGCTAATCGAGGTTCGCATCCTCCACAGTAATCTCTACTGACAGTTTCAGAGGGGACAAGGAGGTTCTCGATTGCTCTTCACTATGGAGCACCGTAACTAGGAGGCCCACTGGTTGAAGGACAAGCCGCGCACTGCTACTATCTTGGCAGCCAGAGGATGGACCTTGCTAACTTTGGGCCATGATCTCACAGGCATGCTGGGCACGCTGCAAGATTCTCGCGAGGAAACCCGTCTGTGCAGTGGTTAATGGAGGTTCGCATCCTCCACAGTAATCTCTACTGACAGTTTCAGAGGGGACAAGGAGATTCTCGATTGCTCTTCACTAAGGAGTACCGTAACTAGGAGGCCCACTGGTTGAAGGACAAGCCGCGCACTGCTGCTATCTTGGCAGCCAGAGGATGGACCTGGCTGACACTGGGCCAGCATCTCACAGGGATGCTGGGCAGTTAGAGAGGATGTATGGGAATTGCGGCAAGCTGCAAGATTCTCGCGAGGAAATCAGTCTGTGCCGTGGCTAAAGGAGGTTCGATTGCTCTTGACTAAGCAGCACCGTAACAAGGGGGCCGACTGGTTCAAGGGCAAGCCACGCACTGCTACTATCTGGGCCACCAGAGGATGGACCTGGCTGACTTTTCTCGCGAGGAAATCTGTCTGTGCCGTGGCTAATGGAGGTTTGCATGCTCCACAGCAGTTTCCGAGGGGACAAGGAGGTTCTCAATTGCTCTTGCCTAACCAGCACCGTAACTAGGAGGCCTACTGGTTCAAGGGCTAGCTGAACACTGCTGCTATCTGGGCAGCCAGACGATTGACCTTGCTGACTCCTGGCCTGCATCTCACAGGGATGCAGGGCAGTTTGAGAGGAAGTAAGAATGAGGAAATTTGTCTGTGCCATGGCTAATTGAGGTTTGCATCCCCCACAGTAATCTCTACTGACAGTTTCAGAGGGGACAAGGAGGTTCTCGATTGCTCTTCACTAAGGAGCACCATAACTAGGAGGCCCACTGGTTGAAGGATAATCGTAGCTCAAAGAGTCTTTGGTAACGCGCAAACGTTGGATACAGCGGGGAGCGATTCCGATCGTCTACTCTTGCGCCTCTTGTGGAGTGGTCAAGGACTATTGAGAGTTTCATGGGACAAGGCACAAAGTTCTAACTCGCAAGGCAGGAGAGCTCGAGATGATGGGAGATTACACCAGAAGAAAACAAAAACACTGGAGAAGAAAAAACTGAAGCCCTTCTAACTATTATGAACAGTTTTCAACCGAGAGATCACTTTTTTTCTACAGTTTCAGAGGGGACAAGGAGGTTCAATCATCTGTTCTTGACTAAGCAGCACCGTAGCTATGGTTCAATGACATGACGCGCACTGCTACTATCTTGGCAGCCAAAGGATGGACCTTGCTGACTCTGGACCAGCATCTCGCAGGGATGTTGGGCAGTTTGAGAGGATGTATGGGAATTGCATCACAGAGAGGCGTAATGGGCAACACATCCATACGAAGGAGTAAATTCATGGGACCACTATGTCCCACATTAAAACAAAAAACAAAAAACTATTAGCCATATTTTGACATCTTGTTGAGCCGCCATTTTCTTGGCACATACTCCACATAGACCAGAGAACTGATTTTTCAACTTTTAAAATGATTAGCAACTAATAGGCCATCGGCTCCTGGACTACACCACGCACGCGTTTCGATCATTTCTCGCCTCGGCCAATTTATCGTTACAACAAACGACGTGATGGAAAAAAACTCACTTCTTTTTAGACCGACGTCGCCGCGTTATCCGTTTAATGTACCAACGTACGCCCGTCGAAATTTTCCTCGAAGTCATTCCACGACGAAAATATTACGGCACTAAGTTGCCTCGAAGAACTACAGAGCACTGCAAAGAAAATTCATTCGTCAGAGAGTCGTGAACTCTCGGTCGCTTCCTGTCTGTTGTCTACTTCCGATTGAGATAGACAATCCTTGACGGACCTCCGGTTGAAACCCTGAAACGTTTCATTGACGGGGGCCATTACAAACCTTTTAACTCCGCCTCTCGTCAGCTAATTTTTGATCTATAACACAATTCTGCGTGATTTTCTGACCACTAAACTGATAGGTGATTATGGTTTTTCAGCCTTCGGTTCGAATCCGTTGAAGTTATCTCGCTATCGCGTCTAGATCTTTCGCAATTCTCATATTAGGTACTGCAGAGAGATATTTTGCTTGGGTAGAAACAAGTGGCAACCCTGAGTCACATGCTTCAACTCTGTTCTTCACCCTTTTCCTTCGTCCTTGTTGATTTGGTGAGAGATCTAAATCTTCCAAAAGATGCTGCAGAAGTTCTCAGTTCAAGACTCTTCCAAAATTGTTAGCCCCAGGAATAACGTTTGCTTGGTACCGTCGTACAGAAAAAGACCTTCTGCCCTTCTTTGAAAGGGACGGGAGAAATGGTTTTTTGTGGTGAATCGAATACGACGCCACAGATTGGAGACTCTTTATTGACTCCTCTAGATCAAAGTTGAAGAAAGTTATTTTTGCACAATGGGAACAAGTACGCATCTAACACCAGTGGCACATTCTGTGCACATGAGAGGAATGTATGAAAATGTGAAGGCCTTGTTGACAATTATTACGATTATTATCGTAAATACCAAGACCATAAACGGCTGCTTTGTGGAGATTTGTGGACGGCACCATCTCATTACATGAACAATAAAAAGGACGAAAACTGAACAAATTAAAAAACATGGAAATTTATTAAAAAAACATACGTTAATGGACACATAAATGATCAAATCAACACAAAATACAACACAATTCACACCACTCGAAACACTACACAAACGAAAAGAACCAACTGACCGATTTACAGACCACCCTATACAAAAAAGAGGTAGATTCCACAATTGACAGACCATTCAAGACGTTCCATTCAGTGGGTTTCCCCCAGAGGTACATACCCTCCCTCTTCCCCCCCCCCTTCCCGACGCTCCAACATCCCGTTTACCTTTCTCTTCGTATATAAAGACCACGACCAACTGACTGACTCTAGCACTGACTTAACGGCCAGACGATATCTTTACATCGAAAGCGATTGCCCCCCGTAACTCACCAGCGGGAGGAGACGGACTCACCTAACAGATCGTAAATTTAGATCAGACTGCAGTGATTATTTGAAGAAAATAAACCCATCGCCTATTTTTCCTTTAATACCAGCAGTTGTCTAACAAATTCAGTCCAATGTATATTGATATCATAACACAACAGCGGAACCAGCGAAGTCAACACCATCAAAAAAGTTTGAGACTTAAGCGTCCGGAAGAGGTTGGATCCAGGAAGAGCCTAAAAGGAAGTATGAATCGGATAACGGGAAATGTTACGTGTAAGTTAGGGATCTGAGGATTTATCCAACCTGAAAAAAACCCCTCCGCTTCCTTTGAAACGCTCATTGAGCATGAGATTAATATATGAAGTCCTTCGGCGAACGGTTACTCAACTTTTACGAAACAATTAACCGACTAAAGTTAACGTACCTGTTAGGTGAGTCCGTCTCCTCTGGCTTGTGAGTTACTGTGGGCAAGCGCTTTCGATGTAAAGACATCATCGTCTGGCCGTTAAGTCAGTACTGGAGTCAGTCAGTTGGTCGTGGTCTTTATATACAAAGAGAAAGGTGAAAGGGGTGATGGAGCG
The DNA here is from genome assembly GCA_020466155.1 of Pachypeltis micranthus. Lineage (NCBI taxonomy): Eukaryota > Metazoa > Arthropoda > Insecta > Hemiptera > Miridae > Pachypeltis > Pachypeltis micranthus. Next base: position 11,142,627 of record CM035780.1, on the reverse strand, counting down.
TCGGGGAAGGGGCGGGGAGAGGAGGTCATGTAGCTCAGGGGGAAACCCCCTAGAGATAAATGGAACGTGTTGGATGGTCTGTCAATTGTGGAATTTAAGTCTTTTTTGTGTAGGGTGGTCTGTAAATCCGTCAGTTGGTTGTTTTCGTTTGTGTAGTGTTTTGAGTGGTGTGAATATGGTGTCGCATTTTGTGTTGATTTGTTCATTTATGATCAAACAATTAACCGTTCGCCCCCGAAAGGTGGCACGTCAATCGCGTCGCGTGGTAACAGTTTTGGGTGTCGATTTCGAAGCATCGCGCGCCCGATATGTACTGTAAAGTTGTCACTTCAGCCAGTGCCGAAGAAGGACTTCAAAGAGCATGTCGCAATTCAAGAGGCGACCTCTACAGCCCACTAACGCTTTGAACCCAATCCTTGCTTGAATGCGTGCCTCATTTCGTGTTTACCGTTTGAACGCGTGCCTCATTTTGTGTTTTCAGTTACTTTCTGGGTAGGAAGGAGTCGAGGAATCAGGACCTTCCTCTACTCTTTGGCAACGGGCACGCACACATTCAACAAAAATTCATTTTCGCTGGTGGTGAGGAAGGTCTGTTTTGGCAGGGGACGAAATACAAGCAGCCGAGAGAAATATCAGAAGCTTGCCATTAGCGAAAATTATCATCAACTTGAATCAAATCAAGTCTGGCAGAGCGTAACGGTAAACAGAAGAGTCAAGCAGAAAACGGCGTTGAAGAATGAATAAGATTCGAACGGTCTCCTAATAAATCTCAAGAGACAAATCTGCTCTTAATTTGAATGAATAATTCAACAATCATGAATTCATACACATAATTAAGCAACCTTATTCGCCACACTTAATTCCATTTCGTCGCGACGACACCGCAGGGGAACGCCGAGCGAAATAAAAAGCGATCAACTAAAATTTTAAGCCGTCAATCTGCTTTCTAATTCGTGGACTGTACCTCGAGAGCACGCAGAGGGCTCTCCGCATTACTTCATACCGATTCGAGAATTGTCAAGTCTGACCCGCTTTAACCTTTTTCGACTGTTTCCAGCAACGCACCCAGTTTTTCAACGTTCGTTAACTGGTTTAGTGGGAGCCGCTCCTAGTTAAGTCAGTTGTGATGCAATTCCTGATAGTTCCCTTCCAGAACTTAGGACCTTTGCTCGTTGGAGATTCCGAATCAACGAGCCTGCTCAATGGAGACAGTCTTTTCATAAATATTTCACGCCTCGATTTCATTGCGACACGGCGGTTTGGCGGTTTTGCGTATCAACCTAATTTGTGATTCGGTTAACGGCCAAGGACTTAATTAAATTCGAATAGTAAAATATTATTGAGCATGGTGAATTTTAACCCAAGGAGGTCAGCAGGTGAGAGCTTGACTGTCAAGGGGGCCTCTGTAGCAGCTTACTGGGGTCCTTCCAAACCCCAGGGTGGCAAGCACGTCCAAACTGTCCCACCCTGGGATGAGGAAAAGCCGTATGTGCCATCGAATGATGGGACGGGCATGGGGGGTTATTTGACCCAAAAATGGTACCACGGGAATGCACAGCCTGCGGCCTTGCGGCGGTGCATTATGGGTTAGCCACGACAGATGGCCGCTTCCGCAGGATAAGATAGGTAGAACGGAGCAATCCAACTCCTACCCATGACAATGCTGGACAATGCGCTTGCTCTGTGGATATCGTGGCAGTCTGGGGGCTGCTGGAGGGTAGTAGTCCCATCCCTTTCTTCGTTTTTAAACTACGGGGTCTGAGGGAGGTAGGGGCCACCCGATCGAAACTCCCACACATCCCTGAATGCAGAACTGTAACTGTCAATCAAGTGAATGTGAACTCTGGTACTCACTCTGCACCATTTAAAAGCACCCACCTCCATGTAACACACCTCTACACAGGATGACAGTCCAGACCTGATGCCATCTGAAGGATCAATATGTCACTTATATGTCACAACTTGTGAACGATATAACCTCTATTTTCGTCGGCTCTCCTTCCAAGGTGCTCCCCGCCATGCGCGGGAAAGGCGAACAATTATATTTGCAAGGCTTCAAGCTCCTTATTCCCATTCTGATTCTTCACACGCCCCGCGACACATCAATCGAGCTTCTCCCTTATCAGCATGAGTTTTCAAGTTCAGTGTTACCCTCCCTCGCTTAAATATTGTTGGATAAAGGTGAGCAAACCCCAGTTTATTAACCCCCTTGCCCCGATATTGTCTTTCATAACGACCAGAGCAAATTAGATTACTTTGATTAAATATTGTAAGTTCGATTCATTTGGTTCATTTTATTTATTCGATTAAATTATTATATGTTTATTTGGTATCTGAGGTGAGTTTAGTAAGTTCTCGTCTGATTAAGTATATTGGGCCCGGACACGGAGTATGTAGTACAAACCACTAGACACACATCTCAGGCTTAAAATTAAAATTTGGCTTTTTTTTTTTTCATTGAAACCGTGGATGCAGGTGATACCCTCACAAACGGGCCTATTGTAAGGGCGTCCACAATCCTCAGATCATCCACCCCCCCCGCACCACCTCCAGGCCTTATGGCATTGGTCTCACTTGGTGTGACGTCACCTATGGCCCCCCACCACCCCTGCACAAAGCGGAGGATATCTGCAAGTTCTGCATTTCCCACGGCGCGATGCCGCGAGTCCATCGCATACGCACAGCACATGCTCTGCCATCTCTAGCCCTACCTCGTAGAACCTGCATAGCTGTACCTCACACTTTCCAATATTTGCAAGGTGGTACCTCAGCGGACAGTGACCTGTGAACAGGCCACATATGATCCTCATATCCTTCCTCCCCAGTGCAAGCACCTCCTTGGCCCTCTCTCTGGAGTGGTGGATGAAGAGTTTTGACTGTTTAAGGCCGTGCAGCCCCTGCCAATGGGCAGCCCTGCACCTATCCTCCCATTTGCCAACCTTTCTACGTAGGTGGCTCCTGGTAGTCTGTCCCAACAAAGGGCTCAGGGCCAATAGGGAACCAAAATCAGCCCATTAGTTTCCCTCTATGCCCTGATGCCCTGGCACCCAACACAGTGTTACACTGTTGTCCTCTGCCAGGGCCTTCAGTCCAGTCAGACACTCCCACACCTGCCGTGAAGTAAGACAATATGAGGCTAAGGCCTTGAGAGTGGCCTGACTGTCCACCATGATGTAGATTCTCTGCCGCTTCAGTCCCCTCTGCAGCAGCCAGTGCACACAGACCGTCATTGCAGCCACCTCTGCCTAGAACACCATGGCCAGCGACCCCAAAATTTGGCCTTAAAAGTGCTCTCGAAAGCTCGTAGCATGGACGAAGAAGCATTTCAGAGTTGTTATGATGAAGACCAAAGGAAACCCTACGAGAATCACTTCGCACAACCAATTGCTGTCTTATTGACCGTCAGCTACAGAATCCCCAAAGGAGAAGACTACATTGAGTTGGTTGCCTCGTGGGAAGCGTAAGGACAACAGTACTTTTAACAGATCGAAATGGAGGCCCTTAATCATAATCAGTGGCCAAGGACGCAGATCCACGTTCCGAGAAACATCAACCGATATTGGCTCAAATTGGATCAGCTCGGCCCCATGCTTGGTTTGCGTCATGAGAACCTAGCTCTTCTCTCGAGCTCAAGGGGCATCTTCGTAGACCTCGACCGAAGCCACAGGAGCTCCACAGGCGCCTGATGGATGCCCTGCATTTTGCGTTCGACTGGTGCTGCCATATCGGCGACGTCGCACTAAGAGCTACCAGCTTAGGAGAATCTGAGGGAGAAAGTGGGACTGATAACCCACATCTCCAGCCACAGTAAGAGGTTTAGAGGTACTATGACCAATAAAAAGTTAGTCCTCGGTTGTCAATACAATCAAATCTATTATTTCATGATAGGAGAGTCGATGGAGAATCGTAGACTTATTGAGAAAACCTTAATTCCTCAATACCATTGCAGCAGCATCGTTTCGCGCACTAGCCTAATCCGAAGCTTAATAGCTCCACTGAATACGATAAAATAAATATTACAGTATCTCTTTTTTTTCAGCACGGAAGACGGAGCTCACTCAGGATGGCAAGATTAGTCCGCAGATGAGCCGTGAAATGGAAAACTGTAGCTCATTCTCGAAAACTGTCAGTCGACTGAGCGCATAATTCCTCTTCACGACGAGAAGTGGTGGGGGGGGGGAGAAATAGAAGGCAAATTTCCCTTCTCGCTTAGTTTCGCGGTCCAAGAGCCGCGTGCCAGTTGGTAAGTGGCCCGTGCCGCCTTCAACGAGTTTAATTCCATACTTCTTCTTTCGGTGAAATGGGCTCAATAATTATGAATTTCTCGGGAGATGTAAAACACTGCCTGCGCATGGGGTCTGGTCGACGGCCGAGTCTTCTTTCACGACATTCAAATGTCCACGATCCAGTCTCTGATAAGACACAGAACGTGTGCGTAAGACGGTTTTAGATTCTACGAACTATAAATATTAAATTACGACACGCTACGAGTAGAAGTTCGTGAACTAATTTTGATTTGCTATTTCATGATTTGAACGTCGTCGCATAACTAATGATGTTATCAACAACCGTATCTTGTTAATATCAAAATGCGAAACTCTAAAATTTTTGTCTGCGGAAATCGTGGCTATTAAATAGGTTTCAGCTGCTGCTTTCCTTAGTACTACGAAGTAGGGAGGGAATAACGTATTGGCCACTTGGCCTTCCTAACCTTGCGAGAGTGGTGCATTTGAGGCACTGAAGTCTGTTGGCTGACCCAAGTGCTCGATGTTCCCTTTAAGGGGATGGCCTGAGTTTATTCCTCGACGTGCTCGCACTACTGAGTAACGTTTCGGAGCACTTGATAGGTTTGTGCCTCTATTTGGTGGATAGACTAAGCACAGATCAGCATAGTCAGGCGCTCCACGTAGACTCCGTTAGAACTGCACATAAAAATATCTGGCGAGGCGCATCTACACCTTCCCTCTGTCCCAACTTGGGGAACAACGTTTGGTTTAGTTGCTCGGGGATGTCATCCCTCTTCCTTTTCTCCAGTGACGGCACAAATTTTGGATGTTGTTCGAAAAATGTAGGTAAGTGGAGCACGCGAGAATCAGCGAGTGGTGGACAAGTTGCAGATAAGTAGTTTACTAATGGATAACGTTGGGTGAACGAATGGAGAGCTTGAATTGAGAAACGTATGAGCGGGGACTATATGGCACTATGACAGAATAGCGATATCAGTTTGAGTGTGAGTATTTAAGCACGAACAAGAGGACTCTGAATCCACGTAAGCTGGTTGTGTGCAGAACTAAGTGGAGAGAGAGGGGAGGAAGAGAAGGAGAGAGAGTGTGAGAGAGAGAGAGAGAGAGAAGGAGAGAGAGAGTGCGAGAGAGAGAGGGAGATTTGATTTGATTTTGATTTTTAGTTTATTTAAACACCAGGGAACAAATAGGGCTATAAAGCCCTCTCTTACTTTGACCCTGGAAGAGCCATTACAGGTTTATCCTCCTATTAATAAAAATAAATTTAAAAAAAACTAACATACTCGTGCATGAACTTCTTAAAGTACTGAGGTTTAACAATATTTACATCTACAAAGTCAAAATAAATAAATTGAAAACGAACAAACAAATAAAATGAAAACACACCATGGGACTCATTAAAAGAACAAAGTAACGGTGACATATAGGCATAGAGAGTTCTGTAAATAAATTGTACAAGGTCCTAAATATCTTCTACATAGGAGAGGAGGAGGAGTGAGTGAGGGACTGAATGAATGAATGACGGCTTTATTGACTTCAAAGTATTTAAACACGAACAAGGGGACTCTGAATCCACGTAAGCTGGTTGTGTGCAGAACTAAGTGGAGAGAGAGGAGAAGAAGAAGAAGAAGAAGAAGAAAAAGAGAGAGAGAGAGAGAGAGGGGGGGGGGAGTGAGGGAGAGAGAGAGCGAGCAAAAATGATTTATTGATTTTATTTAACCACCTGGGGTAATTTAGGGCCATGGGGCCCTCACTTCCATTACCCCAGGCTACAGGTTTCACAATCATCCTCTATAATTTGCATTTACAATCCTAAAAATCCGTATATACATTTATACACTACTCGTTGCGCTAAATTTACAATTACATACCTCTCGCTAACATGCTGTAAGTACTGAAGGAAGAAAATCACAAATAACGCATCCATACCACATAAATTACATTCAACCCAACATTTAATTTACCTTTTGTACACCTTTCATCAAGTAAACTGCCACAGTATCATCCCTACGCCCCCTCCCCTCTAGCTGTGACCTCCCACTCAATCGTTCAACTGACCATTTATTCTACCAACGCATACACAATTGTTTACACACACTCAAAGTGAAGGGAGAGTAATGATATATTCCTCCCCATCTCAGAGCGACTTTCTTAGCCTAAACACTTATCACAGCAGAAATACTAATTAACCAAGTAATAATAGTAATTGACACGAACTAACATAAAACAAAATAATTTATTTAAAACATTAACAATAAATACTCGAGTCAAGCGGAAGTAAAGAGTGCAACGAGAGTGTGGGGCATGACTACGACAATTTTTATTTGAAACTTTTTTGAGCACAACATTTTTCGTGAAGTCAAACACATCAACGTTCTCATTACACAGCTTCGACCCATACAGAGGGTGGGAGGGGGGGAGAGAGAGACAGAGAGATAGAGAGAGGGACAGATGAGTGGGTCTTGGAAGAGCTGTGTGCCGTGGAGAGGGAATAAATTGAAGGGTGAGAAGGGGGAAGAAAGATATTTTGGAAAGTCCAGAAAGGGGAAATCTGTCGTCGCTTGGAAAGAACTGAAGAGGAGGAAGCGCACTTCTTTCCCTAAGCTTCAAAAATGGGCGTCAGAAGGGGTGTCGAAAAACCTGGACTCGATGTTCAGGGCAAGGGTGAAAATTTCCAGCTCAAGACCCAACAGATAAGACAATGACGAGTTCGTTCCTCGTGAAATTGTTGCAAGCTGGAATCAAGCAGCGATGACTGCACTCGACAGGGCAGTTGCAAGTAATTGGATCTCGCAGTAATCAAACGGCAACGATTACCTGTTTGGCGGAACAGTTGCAAGACCCGAACGTCGAATTAACCCTCTACTACTTCAATGAAATATCAACGAAGGGTGATACTCTGCCGCACTGTGTTGGGGCGTTACAAAGCTGGAAGCTGTCAAGCCGTTTCAACATGTTACGCGTTCGAGTATCATCCTAATTTTGTTTACACGCTCGTTTCCCCTCTCATCGACCTTCCCCCCCAGTGTGAGACGTTTATTATTCGAAACTGCTACCAGCAGCGTGTGGTGGTTTCACTCACGGATCACGAACGAGCGTAAATATCCTCCCACGAAAACGATCGTTTTATTCAAAAGCTTTCCCGTTAACATTAACTTACGAGTTGAGACGCTCCTCGTTAAGATCACTGACTCCATTTCACTTTCCTCTCTCCCTTACGCGCTCCCAAGGCAATCCGTTCCTCTTTTCGTCGCCCGAAGCGCTACTTTTACTCGTTCGGTAATGAAAAAAAAATTATACAAAATCAAAGGCAAAATTAGGTACGACGCAACTCAAGTTAATCAACCCCACGGACATACAGCAATTTTGATCGCCCTACCAATAAATCTCAGTTTACATGAACTTAGTAGAACATATGGAGAAACGTAGCGATTTATGCGTCAGAATTTTGAATTGCCGCTACTTACGCCAGCCTTCATGGACTAACCACCGTATAGGCAATTTATAGGAGCTGTCGACACGATTTTTTTGAAGGCACGTAACTACTGTACTGAAATAATTTAGAAACCCTGTCAAGAAAATCACTTGACAGCAGATTGGACTCCGGAATTTTTTGGGACTTATATTACGGAAGGTTGTTTTTATTTATTATTATGCACTATTTCAATAACATATGTATTCGTCGTGGAACGTCTAACAGCTGCGTACAGATATGGTCACCAGTAGGTGATCAAGTATGCCTGTGCCAATGATACTGCCTGAAGTATCAAGTAAAGGCAGTTCTGAGCTAGCCATCTTGCAATACTCTGCGTCCCTAGTCGATCTGAAGTATAACAGGGACGTTCCAAATTATTTTATAACCGCCATTAAACGAGCAACAGCGTCCGTAGATTAGTGGTTGCCAACATGATTTTGGAAAGAACTATAGTCTTATAGCTGCTTTTGAGAGAAACGAAAATTAAGTGTTTTGATCGCAATGATAACTATAGTTAGTTTTTGGTGGATTTCACTCATATCCTTATTTTGGCGTCCAAGTGTGCCCTGCGGGCTATGTATCAATTTTGAGCTGATTTGGTTCAGGCGTTTTCTCTCAATCGTGTTCACAGACACACACAGGCCACTTTGCCAAATAGGGTTTTTCGAACTCAGCTATATGAACGAGTTTAGTAAGAAAAGCGTGAACACGTGTGGGGGGAAATTGTGGTATGACGTAATTAGGCTTTTGGCGCGGTAATTAGTATGGGGTATGACGTAGATCCACTCAGAAGTTGCGCCAATTGTGGGGGGGCATGACGAAAAAATATTTAGCGGTTCCCCGTGTGCTCGGTATTTATTTAGAGTGAACACGTGTGGGGAGGAAATTGTGGTAGGACGTAATTAGGTGTTTGCGCGATAATTAGTAGGGGTATGACGTAGATCCACTCAGAAATTGCGCCAATTGTGTGGGGGCATGGCGTCACACGAGGGGGATTCATAGTGGTGGGGGATCCTTTTAGGAGTTACACTAATGCACACATGGGTGGGGGGGTCTTACGTCATATCAGTTGTAGTGGGGAGGGGTGGGGGGTCTTACGTCATATCAGCTGTAGTAGCGAGGGTGGGGGTGACGTCAGATCAGCTGTAGTGGCGGGGGGACTTTAGATCAGCTGTAGTGGTGACTTTAGATCAGCTGTAGTGGTGAGGGGGGGGGGGTTGACGTCATACATCAGCTGGGGTGGGGGAGATTACGTCACTCATCCCAGCTGTACCATACCCCTAACTACTACTGTCAACATGAAACCTAACTACGTAGAAACTGGCTGCTTCTAAAGTTCTGAAATCGATTGTGCTGCTGCTACTTATGCCTCGACAGATTAATTTAAAAACCCAAAATATAGGTCTTTATGGGGCTGTCGACAGGTTTGAGTTTATAGTTCTGAAGCCATAGAGGAACAATGCGATGAAAGTTAATCATCGAAACGACGTCAGCTTGTATTCTGGAATTGCTGGCCATATTAAACTTCCATCGTGCAGGTAGCTTATTGGACTACCACACAGTTTTTTTTGAGCCGCTTGAGCGAAATTTACTAACTGCACCTAAATAGGTTCTCGTCGTTTTCCATCATTCGGCAAACTACACTGTGGCGATCCCCAAGGGTCCTCCGCCAGTTCATCAGAGGTATAGCGCCGACACGATGTTCTTGTGGAGCGCCGTATCAATCGCTTTAGCTCACGCCTTGCCTCTCGCTACGCTTCTAGGTGTGGTTCTTGGCGTTGTGGAGGGGGGGGGGATTCTTGCAGCTGCTCATCCAAGTCGTTTGACTCGTTCATGAGCTACATGGACATCCAGGGTACACCAGGGAGGCCAACGTTGAGGCTGGACAAGTGTGAAGGTGGGCTATGGGTTCTCTGGCCGATGGCGTAACTTTACGTTGTCCTCCTCCTGGGTAACTTGTGTGAGCGTGTCATGCGAGCTAATGGGTGGGGTGTCAGGTCCATTGGGTGGTTTTGAGAAGGGGGGGGGGGATTCGTGCCTTAATCTATTCGGCGAACAGATGCTTTAAGGGCAGCTATGTAGCTAGCACACGTATCATCCGTGGCAGGGTGGTTCGCTCGGCGCCATGCTTTGGTGCAGTTTGCACCACGTGGTTCCCCTTGACGCGAACATTTATCATCCTGGTGGCCTTGTTATGCACACCAGCTACACACTACAGTAGTCGAGAAAGTGGCTTGGCTGTGGCCAAAACCCTGGCAACGGCGGCACCTAGTTAGGGAAATGTGATCCCTAACTGGTAGAATTAGCCAGCCCAGTCGCAGTTTGCCTGTTTTGTGGAGGTGAAAGCGTAGACTGTGACTTCAAGGACCCATGAGGTTTATGGTTGTCCTCGGCAGCCTGTACGTAAGGGTAAGGTCTGAGCTGAACTCGACTGCAGGTCATCACTATTCCCTCTCATAATGACTCGGGGCCTCTCTTGGTAAGGGATGGTGATGCCGATGCACCTTGGATGTTTCTTGCCAGGGAGATTAGTTTCGTTGCATCCTCGGTTGTTTCTACATCGAGTGCTAGGCCCTCGCGCTCTGCGCTGCTCTCGTCATTTTCTTACGGATGTAAATATTACAGTGTTGTTATATTGACTGTCCATACAATTTAATTAAATCTTTAACTGTTCTCGTCAAAAATAATTTTTGATCACTATGATGACTATAGTTAGTTTTAGACCTATTTCACTCCTTTATTTTGCACCATGTTGATCTGCAGGCTAAATATCAAATATGTGTTTCTCATTGCGTTCACAAACAGACTATTTTCTCCGAATGGCGTTTTTGGGTACAGTAGCCTGAAAAAGTCATCGCATTACACAGAATTGTGTGCTATTTTGAAAGGCTAAGGGAAGTAAAGCGTTTAGTGCCAGAATGTGAGTAATGAAATGATTTTCTTGGCTTAGGACGTCTCTTATTATGTGTTGCTCCACACCACTCTTCATCGCTGCTTAATGTATCGTAGATGATGTGAGGCGGAAGGGGAAATAACGACGAGCACAGCTCATGAGAAGGAATGAAAAGCTTATTCAGGATCCCAGCAGCTCTATTTGTTGAGAAAAACGTAACAAGTCCAAACTTAACGTTGCCTACGCTGTTGATTATAGTTGTTGTTATGAGACGCGTTGTTTACCCTTTGTTTGAATAAATTCTCATTCTGCTTCTTATCGTCAAACCGACTACCTGTTATTTCTCTCATATAACAGGTTATGGGCCCAGGACAACAATTTCCAAGATTTCAATAATCATAATTATTAGAAATGAACAGTTCAGTGCGAATCAAGGCACTTCTAATCAAGACTGGTGGTTGGGAATATGTATTTGGAGGAAACGAAAAACCAATTGTAAGTGATGATGGTGGAGACGCTGACAGGTATGCAGCAGCAGTGGAAGCGTGGTCAGTGGAAGATAAAAAAATATCTGGTGCGTTGCAACACGCAACTTTCCTTAGCTCTACAACAATTCACTTTGTACATGGCTGATTCTATTTAATCAATTCATTTATCACTCAGTTAATTTGAACTTGGTCGAATAACGCTTTACGGCAGCAGGAAGCGGTAGCGCTTACAGTTCCAGATTTTATTGTGCTGCTCGTACTCATTACAGGACCATTATTGAGCGATTGGTACACAGAGAATTGATGGGGCTGTAAACATAAATTTTTTGAAGAAGGATAGTAATCACTTTTGCAGAGTTATTGGGTAAAAACGTTTAGAACTGGTAGTAAGCGAAACGGCGGTAGTTGAAATTCAGGAATTTCTGGAGTGACCCCCATGTATTTCATGAGCGTTTTCAAACACTCACCCTTTAGGTACTGGATTGGACTACAATACCAATTTGTTTTTTTACATTCTACAAGAATTCCAGCGGAGTTTATAAGGATAAAACTGCGCTAAAAACGTCGAAAATTTTGGTTATTTATTGTGATGCTCTCGTCATTTTCCCACGAATGCGAATTTTATGGTATCATTGCCTTAGTGAGAGCTATCAATATAAAAAATTTAATCAAAATCCTAACGCTCTAACAGCCGTTTTTGAGAAAAAAAGAATGGTGTTTCGATCACTATGATAACTATAGTTAACATTCCGTGGATTTTGCCCATACCCTTATTTTTTCGTCTCATGGTAACCTGTAGGCTAGACATCAAGTTTCCGGTGATTTGGTACGGTGGTTTTCTCTAAAAACCGCGCTAAATCGATTTCGTCGAAAGTTTTGGTAATTTATTGTGCTGCTCTCGTCATTTTCCCACAAATGGGAATTTTATGGTATACTCGTAGTTGCCATATTGGGAGCTACCAATATGAAAAATTTAATCAAAATCGTTATTCGTTTTTGAGAAAAAAAAATTTGGTGTTTTGATCACTATGATAACTATAGTTAGCTTTCGGTGGATTTTGCTCATACCCTTATTTTGGCGTCCCATGGTAACCTGAGGGCGAGGTATCAAGTTTGAGCTGATTTGGTACGGTGGTTTTCTCTAAAAACCGTTCACAGACACACAGACCATTACCCCAAATAGTGTTTTTCGGACTCAGGGGGGTCTGTAACGTAAAGATCTCAAGAAAACTCACAATTTTTTTTTCAGCCGATTTCATAACTTTCCTTTCTATTTTGTAGAGCCAAGGAAAGTAAAAACAGATCAAAATTAAACGTGTTGAAGAAACGGTTGGGTGAAGATTTGGGGCGAATTCACTACTGCCTAGGTATTGAATTCGATTATATGCCAGAGGAAGGAGTGATTTACATCTCAAAGAGGAAATATGCTCAGGAAATGTTGAAAAAATTTAAAATGGAATTCTGTAAACCTCTGGGCACTCCACTAGACGTCAATGGTAACTTTGAAGAGCCTAAAACCCCGCCAAATTCGATAGAGAGCCAGTTTCCTTATAGAAGTTTGATAGGCTCACTAATGTACCTTACGATGGGAACTCGCGTTGATTTAACGTACGCTGATAATTTTCTCATCCAGTTTAACGCGAATTATTCCGAAGTACATTGGAAAGCGGCAAAAAGGGTCATACGCACAGTTGATTACAAGTTGACGTACACGAGGACTCACGGCCAACTCACAGGTTTCGTAGACGCAGATTGGGGGAATTGTACCGCCGTGCGAAGATCATATAGTGGGTTCATTTTTAAACTGTCAGGAGCAGCTGTGACGCGGTCGTCGAAAAAGCAAAGAACGGTGGCTTTATCGAGTGCGGAAGCTGAGTACTTAAGTATATCAGATGCTGTAAAGAAGCTGTATACTTGAAGAGATTGTCGAGCGACATGGGATTTCCGATTAATAGCCCAACGTGTTTGTACAATGATAGTAATATGTTAATTGCTAACCCTGTGTATCACTCAAGGACGAAACACATCGACATTCGAAATAAGTTCATCCAACAAACGGTGAATGAGAACGTCGTGAAAATCATGTACATCAAAACTGATGAAATGCCAGCTGATTTCTTGACCAAACCTATGAACAAAGGAAAGTTTTTGTACTGTTCTCAACAGTGGGGTGAGTCAAGTTATGTCTTGAGGGGGCGTGTTGAGAAAAACGTAACAAGTCCAAACTTAACGTTGCCTACGCTGTTGATTATAGTTGTTGTTATGAGACGCGTTGTTTACCCTTTGCACAAATTCTCATTCTGTTTCTTATCGTCAAACGGACTACCTATCATTTCTCTCATATAACAATATTTCCACCTATCCAGCCACCAGATGCATTACGCGCGAATGCTCGACGGCGCATCTCATCTTGTTCTAGGGCCCTAATAAGAAGCCGAACGTCGACGGAAACCGATTACTCTAAAGTAATTATTTGAATATACTCCAACGGAACGCAATCCCTCTATCCAGCTAGACATCTTTCCTCTTTACGTTGAGGCATCGTATTTCGTTACTCTGCCTCTAACTAGTTGCAACAGGAATTCATTGACCTCCCTGAACCAAGAGGCCAACCGCGTTAATTGGCTTGTCAGCAGAGCGCGTCCGGCATCAACAAGCCCGATCGCATTTTAAATTTGGTCTGAAGGTCGAACGAATTTGACTTTCGAAGAGGCTTGTTTTCCCACCGCATTTCGTTCATAAGGCTTGCCAATTAACTAAGAGGCTTAAATTTTACTCAAATAACAAAACGCGTTTGTACAGGCGTAGTTCATAGTGAGCCCTTTCAAACGTTTTTACAGCCTGTTTGTTTCGAAGAAGAAGAAATTCACTTAAAAATTCCTCGATCGCTAAAGAACTATGATTGTCACAAAAATAACGGGAATTTTAGTTTTTCAAAAAATATTGATTTATTTGTGTACATTAATGTTGTCGCCTTGAAAAATAACCCCCATTAGGTATTATGCGCTTGTGCCAGCTGCTCTTTCAACGAAGCGCCTTTAATGTCATCTATGCTTGTAAAACGACGTCCCTTTAAGGTTCCGAAAAACACTATTCGGGAAAATGGTGTATGTGTGTGTGTGAACGATTTTTAGAGAGAACCACCGTACCAAATCCACTCAAACTTGACATCTCGCCTGCAGGTTACTATGGGACGACAAAATAAGGGTATGAGCACAATCCACCGAAAGTTAACTATAGTTATCATAGTGATCAAAACACCAAATATTTGTTTTCTCAAAAACGGCTCGAACGTTTTTGATTAAATTTTTTAATTGATGGCTCCCAATATGGCAACTATATCATAAAATTCCCATCCATGGGAAAATGACGAGAGCAGCACAATAAATTATCAAAATTTTCGACATAATCGATTTTAGAGTGGTTTTTAGAGAAAACGACCGAACGACATCACCTCAAACTTGATATCTAGCCCGCAGATTACCATGGGACGCCAAAATAAGGGTATGAGAAAAGTCAACCGAAAGTTAACTATAGTTATAGTGATCAAAACACCAATTTTTTTTCTCAAAAACAGCTCTAACAAATTTGATTACATTTTTTATATTTGTAGCTCTCAATAAGGCAATTTACCATAAAATTCCCATTCGAGGGAAAATGACGAGAGCAGCACAATAAATTAGCAACGTTTTCTACGGAAAAACTGAAAAAGAGCCATCTACATATTCCTCTCCTGATTCTAAATATATTCCATATTCATATTTTGAACAAGCCGTTTTCTCAGGGCAAGCGGCCAAAGCTTTTATAAAGTAGCCATTTTCGAACTAGGCCAAATTGCAAAAAACTGAAAAAGGGCCATCTAGATATTCCTCTCCTGATTCTAAAAATTTTCCATATTCATATTTTGGACAAGCCGTTTTCTCAGGGCAAGCGGTCAAACTCATTGGTGGCCAATTTTGAACTAGGCCAAATTTCAAAAAACCGAAAAAGGGCCATCTAGACATTTCTCTGTTGATTCCAAATATGTTTCGTGTCAGTCACTGCGACCATCCAGGATGGCTGGGCAAACGGTCAAACTTTCGATTATGAATATGTAGCTAACTTCAGCCCAGTAAATTAACTGAGTGATAAATGAATTGATTAAGTAGACAAAGCCATGTAGAAAGTGAATTGACGTAGAGCTAAGGAAAGTTGTGTGTTGCGACGCACCAGATGTTCGAAAATAGGAAAAAGTCACGCGGAGCCATGTCTGGCGAATATGGAAGCTGGGGACATCGTTACAGTATTCATTTTTGGCCGAGAATTCACGAAAAAGCAATAACCATTCGACGCCGGTTTCGTTCAAAATTCAACAAATGTTCCTGTCACGCATTTCGTACCCAAAACATTCGAAAAAATTTCATGGCATGAGCCACTCGATGTGCCAACATCATCAGCGACTTAACTGGTTCTGATTCGGCGATCATTCATAACCGTTGCTTTCGCTTTTTCCACATTTTCATCGGGTTGTTGATGCGCAGGGGCGTTCGTCATCTTTCAACGCCTTCACGGTGATCTTGAAAACGCTTATACCACTTGCAAACTCTTGTTTTACTCATAACAGACTCACAATAGGCCTTTGTTAACATTTCACACACTTCGTTACACTTTATTTCATTTTTTACGCAAAATTTGATACAAATTCTTTGATCTATTTCTTTTATCATTGAAAATCGTCGAGCTCATAAAAGCACGTCTAACCTTAGCGGCTGCCACAGACAAAGTAAGCAATGCATACAGTTGAAAATTTTATCATACATCAGGGAGATGTATACCATCATAATAAAAAAAGAAATTTGACCTTTGGACTCTCCAAACCCGCCATATTTAAAAATTCCCGTTATTTTCTGAACACACCGTATTTGCCGATTGTGTTATAAAAGTTTACTTTCAGTATCCTGAAAACTGTAGTGAACTTAGCTTTAAGATAATCATTGTAATCAACCTCGCTTAAGTACACAACCAACAAATAATATGTTTTTATACTATTTTATATCAAACTATGGATATACGTTGGAAATAAACCACTGACAGAAGGTCATCCACCTGGGTTTCCCCTGGGCCCAGGTCAACCCTCTGAGAACACTGGGGGATTCCCCAGCGCACGAAGAAGGGGGTACCTCGACCTGTATAAATATCGGAAGGGCCTCTAGCCACCTCAGGCAGTCTCATTCCGACCTCCTGTCAGTGACTAATCTCAAAAAAACTTGTTTTCATTTTTAAACCTAAAAAAGAAAACGACTCTGCTTATTGAGTGTAGCTGTTACTCTACCCTGTGGAGTGTACTTGCCTCCTCAATAAAATGATGCAGCTGTTGGCCCTCTTCACAGGATCGTACTTGCTCCTATTTTCCTGTGGTGTAGCTGTTACCTCCTTCAGAGGTGTACTTGCTCCCACACGAGGTGCAGCTGTTCCTCATAACGAGGGTACTTGCTCCCTCAAACTAGGGACACCTCCTTCAGGGGTGGACAAGGTGGAGTCACATTTTACAAAAACTAAATAGGAAAGTTGGACATGCCAAATCCAACCAAAAAATTTATTAACTTCAAAAAAGTCATCACACTGTTTAAGTTATAAAATCGCCGAGTTGAATAACGGCGTTTTTAGTCACCTCAGTAACCAGTTCGAAAATGAAAACTATCGTCCAGTCTCGGAGGCTTCTATCATAAATCAAAGTACGAAACAAAACGTCGGGCGACTAATTTTATTTATTTTACGTCGAAGGAGGAAACGAATTTATTCACTCCTTTAGTTTTTCGCATGACGGCAACAAAAGTCTGATTTCATTAAAAAGAAGACGGACATAATTTATTGATTCAGAGATACCGGGACTAACGGTGTGAGTTGAGACGGGTTCATTTAACTACTCCCCTCGTTGGGCATGGAGAATTGCCATTATAAGGTGTCCCGCAGCTTTGGATTCACGAACGATACTTATGTGGTTAGCCAAATTCGACATTTCAGAAGCAACGCATTATATATTCGTCATAGTTTTTTTTAGGAACGCGTCGGTAATTTTGATGCGGTAACAACAGCGTGGCAGACCAGTTTTGATATCTAATTTATTGGATGTTACGTGTACTTTTTTTTGGACGAACTTTAGAAGAATTTTGTCACAGAGATAGAAGGAGAGGTTAACAGCATCTCCGAACGTCCAACAGTACAGGTAATCAAAATATTTCAAGGTCGTTTTGGCTCTCAACATTTTCATCAACAAAATTAGTGTTCGAGGTTGGATTGTATGTTACATTATTTGTTTTGGTCTGCGCCTATTCTCATCTTCCTCTTTTATCCGACCCGATAACTTGAGTGCTGTGTCATTTCCCGTGTGTGAATGAAAACCCTAATTTTCCGTCGGAAAAGCAAGCCAGTCTCGTTCAATGTTCCAAATCCCACGCTGAATCGACGAAGGGGGCTGCTGGTGATTGTTCGCCTTAGTATATTGCTCTCTATTCTATCGGGCCCACGAGATTTGTTGGGGTTTAGGGACGCAACGGCCGTGCTGAGGTCGCATGTTGTCCTCAATGGCTAGTCAAGTACCAAGGAGTGAGTGTAGGTGAGCAGTGGGGTTTCAGTCAGCACTTCTAGTTCTTCGCTGCGAAGCAATTAGCAAGACCACATGGGGAGCGTTTTACTGTGACTATTTTCATGTACAAGGCCATCTGTCTAGGCGTGGTTGGCTATTGCTCTGTTTTCTGGGGTAGCAAACTCACAGTCAATCAAAAGAGAGTATTGACCTAATACCAGAGAGCTGCGCTCCTGCCCATCGCCAAGGCCTGTAAGACAGGATCGACAGAATCGTGCTGATCACTGTTCAGTTACCACTTGAGTAGGTTGTTGAGTGTATGGTTTAAAAGTCGAGTGAAACGTGAGCTTCCCCGACTCTGGGCTGAACTACTCCCGGGTCTCTCCACTGAATAAAAACTTGCCGCATTAAAGAAATGGGAATCCTCGTCAAAGGGAGGTGAAACGTACGAGGTTTTCCTCAACATCCCTGAACCTCTTGGGGGAAAGTGGGTTGAGCCAGACCACTGGACGAACCTGTTCCATGCAGGACATGCGGGGCTCCGCTTCTTTTCTCTCATAGATCCTCCATCCTGCTCATCTTGAGCCTCCAGTGCGGAAGAAACAAGAAACCACACGCTGCTCCAGTGTAGTACCGACAGTTGTCGGAAGAGAAGACAAACCTACCAGCATTCACTGCTACAAAGCCATCCTATAACCGCTTCTCCCAGTTTGCGAAGGTAATGGCAAAGAAACATGGTCACAGTAGATCTGGACCTTTGAAACTAGCCACCCAAATAAACAATTAGATCAGGCAGGAAATCAGATTAACAACTCTTACCATATGATACGGAATTCCTCACAGGTCATACCTTCGCGCGGTAAAAAAAAGGTAGTATGTACTGGCCATACCTCCACAGATTTGGGTTCGGTGGATGTTGATCAAGTGGTCGGCCTTTTGCATGATAGCGAAACGTCAACTTCCATGACAGTAGACTCATCGAGGGTTCAGGTACAGTCATTTTGATAAAGAAACAGACCTGCCCAATCAACGATTTCAGCCTCCTGTTAATTCGTAATAGAACCAGTTCTGAAAAGGAAAATCCGTCAGCCCCCCCCCCCAATTTCAACGAGTCGACGCCACGTGGAAAATGCAGGACGTTCCTTTCTTTTCCTTAAACTTCCTACACTCCCTCAAACACACCTTTTTAGCATTTTTATGGTCCTCCAAGGCCGGATGGCACCACTAGGGTCCTATGAAATCGAAAGCCATTTTGCCACAAGATTAATTAGATATTGCGTACGTTATATTTAGATTTACAAACATATATTCACGTTCATTTATTTTTCATGATATCAGTTATAAAATATTGATCATATAATATAAAAATCTCAGGATGTACGTGGGACTGAATAAAGTTGTGTGATGCTTCGCGACATACATAGTGTCTTTACCAGTAGTTAAGGCTACGGCACTTCTGGGACTGTGACGTCAGACCCCCCCCCCACCACCAGCTGATGTGACGTCACCTCCCTCCCCTCTGCCACATGTGATATGACGTCAGACCCCTTCCTGCGTGTGCTCGGGATTTATTTAGCGTGAACACGTGTGTGCTGTGGGGGAAAATGTGGTAGGGGGTACTTAGGCATTGGCGCAATAATTGGTTAGGGTATGACGTCGATCCACTCAGAACTTGCGCCAATTGTGGGGGTATGACGTCACACGAGGGAGTTGATCCACTGAAAAATTATGGTAGCGGTGGGGGACGTAACGTCACGTTAGGGGGTTGATCCTCACAGAAGTTGCGCCAATTGTGGGGGCATGACGTCACACAAGGGAGTTGATCCACTGAAAAATTATGGTAGTGGCAGGGGACGTGATGTCACATTAGGGGGTTGATCCTCACAGGAGTTGTGCCAATTGTGGGGGCATGACGTCACATGTAGACTGGGAAGTGGGGGTTCATATCTGCTGTAGTTCATAGTGACGGGAAGGGGGATATTCTAAGAAATTACACTGTTGGAGGGGGGTGACGTCACATCAGCTGTTTGTGGCAGGGGGGTCTGACGTCATATCACATGGGGCATATGGGAGGGGGTGACGTCACATCAGCTGGTGGGAGGGAAGGGGGGTTCTGACGTCATTATCCTTGAAGTGCCTTAACCCAAACTACATACTTTTACCAAATGTTTTACGTCCGTGTGTGTGCAAGCGCAAAGACAAATTACGAGAAAAGCGAAACAAATGATCAAAAACTCAATTCTGGCATAGTTTTTTCGTAATAAATTTCGCTCTTATGACAAAAATGGTGTTGGCAGTAAAACAAGCTGTCTACTCGACTACTGCTGAACAATAATTAGGGACAACCCACGGAATTACTGAATTCAAATTACCTGTTTGACTAACTTTTAACGCGTTTTCCACGTAACTACCTAACCAAAAAAATATAAATATTAACAGCCACATAAATTGCCTACGGTAGATACTCAATAAAAGGGTTGACGTGAGTAGGAGCGGCCCAATAAATTCCGGGACGTCAAGCGCTACTAGTTTCATATAAACTAACCGAATGGATGGAGCTGAGGGAAATTGCGTCGTACGAGATATTTGTGTTCTAGATAAGGTTATTCCATCAACTAAATAGAACGTTACCGCCGGAATCCAGTGCAACCGCCACGTTCTCAAAACACGGGGCAAGCTATTTCAGACGGCGCACCGTCATTTGAGTAATGTCTGAGCGCAGTACGGAGCCCGTTCTACAGGTCATCATCAAACCGCTCGAAGTCAAGAATATTCGATACACGAAACCAAGGCTTGCCTCCGAAAGTCGCATTCTCTAATATCAAGCGCATCCGAAGAGAACGACGTTATTTACGTACTCGATAGAGCGGAACGTCGTTTAGATTAACTAATTATTGACATGAAGAAATGAAAATCGGGAACTGTCCGAGAAGCAAAAGAGGGTTCCACCCCGGAGACCGGTATATCCGGAATTGATAAACTGCTCAGACACAAAATCGGTCTGTTCGGTCCGAGACCCGACGGAGCAAAAGGGCAGTGATCGGTGGTCTCAACACTGTCCGAAGAGTGCAAGGGGAGATAAAAAGAGAGAAACAGGATTGAACATACCATCGCCTGAGACCTTCCTATAAATATTCACGAAGGCAACGAAAGACGCACGCACTCGCATGTCCTGCAGGAATAGTTAAGATGTCCGATGAGCTTCTCGCTCTTCAAAGACTCGAGACTGATAAAAGACACTTGGATATTTAAATACTCGCGACTTCCCTGATCACTATCAGTCGCCACATTATTGCACACCCTCGAGCTCAAATTAACATGCATATCGACAAAATCTTCAGGGATGACCTGCTAAACGAAATTGGCGAAGTTAGTTTGTTAAAGGGAACGGCCCTTACACGATCCGAGGATGAAAATATTGGGCCGGACGAATCACGCAACTTTTCTCGGCCCCCACGGAAATTCAGCCGTTTATATCGCTTTAACAAAAAGTCCCAAACAATTTATATAAAATTGTTAGCACTTAGCGTTCTAAAAAAAACTGGCGGTGCTTCAGAATCAGGAATTTACCATTTTGGGTTACCACTACGTACGCCCCAATTTCATCAAGAAGCCCACGTACGAGCATGTTATGGCATTACCGCGTGTTTTTTTTTAGAGACAACGACCGTACCAAGTCAGCTCAAACTTGATATATAGACCGCAGGTTACCATAGGACACCCAAATAAAGGTATGAGCAAAATCCACCGAAAGCTAACTATAGTTTTCATAGTGATGAAAAAACCAATATTTTTTCTCAAAAACGGCTCTAACGATTTTGATTAAATTTTGTATTTTGGTAGCCCCCAATATGCCAACTATACCATAAAATTCTCATTCGTGGGAAAATGACGAGAGCAGCACAATAAATTACCATTACTTTTGACGAATTCGATTTTAGCGCGGTTTTTAGAGAAAACAGCCGTACCAAATCAGCTCAAACTTAATATCTAGCCCGCAGGTTACCATGGGACACCAAAATAAGGGTACGAGCAAAATCCACCGAAAGGTAACTATAGTTATCATAGTGATTAAAACACCAAATATTTTTTTTCTGAAAAACTGCTCTAACGATGTTGATTAAATTTTTTATATTGGTAGCTCCCAATATGCCAACTATACCATAGAATTCTCATTCGTGGGAAATTGACGAGAGCAGCACAATAAATTACCATTACTTTTGACGAATTCGATTTTAGCGCGGTTTTTATAGAAAACGGCCGTACCAAATCAGCTCAAACTTAATATCTAGCCCGCAGGTTACCATGGGACGCCAAAATAAGGGTATGAGCAAAATCCACCGAAAGTTAACTATAGTTATCATAGTGATCAAAACACCAAATTTTTTGTTCTCAAAAACGGCTCTAACGATTTTGATTAAATTTTTCATGTTGATAGCTCCTAATAAGGAAACTATAACATAAAATTCTCACTTGTGGAAAAATGACGAGAGCAGCACAATAAATTACCAAAGTTTTCGATGAAAATCGATTTTAGCCCGGTTTTCCCTTATAAACTCCGCTGAAATGTCACTAGAATGTTAAAGAAAATTGTTATTGTTGTCCAATCCAATACCTATAAGGTGAGCGTTTAAAAACGCTCATAAGATATATGGGAATCACTCCAGAAATTCCGGAATTTTATCTACTGCCGTTTCGCTTACTACCAGTTCTAAAGGTTTTACTCAATAACTCTGCAAAAGTGATTACTATCCTCTTCAAAAAAATCGTGTTTACAACCTTATTAATTCTCTGTGTACTAATTGCTCAATAATGGTACGGGAATGAGTTCGAGCAGCACAATAAATTACGAATTTTTTTGACTTACTACCCAAAGTAATGCAATCGTGTGATCTAAGTCGTATGTTGCATTTACTGTTTTGGAATTGGTCAGAAAACACTGTGAAAACATCAAGTGCGGAGCGTCACACAACGTTCCTTGGCCTCACGCGCAATATATATTTTTTCGCTCTACCAACATTGTTTTTCATAGGAACGTATTAGTGGGTAGCGCTCAACGTTCCGATTTATTCATAGCTCGTACATTCGTCAAGGCAGTTATTGAGGGACCAGCCTACACACAATTTACGGCACGGTAGATCATGATTTTATTGGATAGGTTCGCCTTTCCTGTATAGAGACGAGCGTAGAAAACAAAGAACGCCGTGGAAAAAAATTAATCGAAGAAACGGAATTTCGTGGGTTGCATTAACTACCTTATGATTTGTTAAACCCCCGAGGTGTAGGTAGTCTATTGTGCTATCGGCATGTTTTTTTTTTATACAGCACGTGAAGAATTGAAGTGATTATTGAGCAACCATTTCGCTGGGCATGCGAACATCCACCAAAGATCTGGGTTGTGTCGTGCCGCTGAAATGGTTTATGGGAAGGTTTTTCGGTTGCCAGGAGAGTTCATTGACGATATACCTTTCAGTCAGGGTTTTTTGACTCGGAATGCCCGCACC
This sequence comes from Pachypeltis micranthus, assembly GCA_020466155.1. Classification (NCBI taxonomy): domain Eukaryota; kingdom Metazoa; phylum Arthropoda; class Insecta; order Hemiptera; family Miridae; genus Pachypeltis; species Pachypeltis micranthus. The sequence continues at coordinate 11,119,458 of CM035780.1, read as the reverse complement.
TGCCCTAATGAGACTCCCTGGCCTGTAATGGCAAAGTCATTGTATCCACAAAGACCTTTGTACCTGCGGCAATTCCACTTCCGCGATTATTTCTGGAGTAGTTTTTCCATCTTTTCCCTCTCCTCATTTTTCAGATTCCACTTCACAACAGACGGCTCCTCCAAAATTCATTCATTTACGAACTCTCGCAAAAGACACTCATCTCCTTCCGATATAGTTTCCCGCGCCAGTTCACGCATATTACGAGTCGTCCCCTTGTTTCGCCCTTTGTACACAAACTCTACTCACTTCATTGCACACACAACAGCTCCTCACGCTCATCAAGTTCCTTTTATTTCGATCTTCAAATTTCGCCCTCTCGTGAGCCCAACACCTTTCGAGACATCAAGTACACCATAGTAAATCTTTGTTGATGAATTACGACAACAGCCACAACAACCTGCTTCATCACATCTGTTCCACACGAACTTTCAACATATAATTGTAAGGTACGATGGCGTAAAAAAATTCCTTACAACGAGCCATTTAGAGGCGTCAAAACGATTGGGAAAACTTTGATAATTCAACGTCACAACAAAGAAGTTTCTATTAAGATAGGCCCAGTGGTCGGCAAACTTATTAGCCAAAGAGCCAAATATGCCAATTAAAACGATTTAAAAAAATTGAGAGCCAAGTCTGTTGGTAAATGTACTAAACATTTATCATAATTCTAGAGATTCATTAAATTATGGGTACATTGAATAAAACTTGATTTTATATTTAATAAGGACTTTATTCATTGATAAAAAATAATTTGGTATCTAGTAAAGCATCCATATAAACACTACTTAATGCGAAGAATGTTCTTGCATCTCCTTTGAAAGTTTTGCTCAAGTTCGGTTTGTAGGTTGTTGTTTTTAAGCACATTTAAAGGTTCTTTTTAATAAGATTGTTCGCAATTATACTTTGAGCCAAAAAGGAAAAAGAACAGCAAACGCTAGTTTTTTTTTAGGTGGTCATAAGCATCTGGAATACTATTCCAGGCGTTGTAAATCAAAGTCCGGCCGATATTTGTGCCAGAGCCACACTCAAGAGTTCAAAGAGCCTCACTTTGCCGACCTCTGAGATAGGACGATCCATTCATGGCCCAGGAATTGGATGCTGATCCTCCACCTATTGAGTTTGAACTTCAGGAGAGAAAATCTCCAGCGCCTGAACCGCGACAGCAAGAGCCTCGTGGTGACGTTTCTCCGCAACTTCTTTAGCCTCAACCAAGTGGAATTAGGAATAACCCACCATGGGTTGCTTGCCCGAAGACGACTGACCTCTGCCCGAACCGTTCGACTTCCACTACGATTTCAAATGAGCGCAAATGAGGAAGCTTGAAACTGCGAAATAAATTAACGTGGTGAGGACTATAATACACTTGACAGAATAGCGATATCCGGTTAGTATGCAAAAGGGCACAAGGGACTCTATACATGTGTAACTGGTTGTGAGATGCTAAAAGGAGTGTGAGAGGTGTGGAGAGGGAGGAGAGAGTGAGAAAGAGGGGGAGGAAGAAAGAGATATGGTGAGAGGGGGAGAGAGAGAGAGAGAGAGAGAGAGAGAGAGAGAGAGAGAGAGAGAGAGAGAGAGAGAGAGAGAGAGAGAGAGAGAGAGAGAGAGAGAGAGAGTAGAGATTGGAGTAGTGCGAGCTGTGAGACAAATTGTTGGGAGAACTGGTAAACGACTATAATAGATTACTGACTTGGAAGGAGCTGTCTGTTGAGAACATGAATCTAAAATTGGGGGTGGGAAAGACAGTTGGGAAAGTCCAGGACAGGGAAAATCCGTTGTCACTTGGAAATAACTGAGGAGCTGAGCTTGCAACAGGCACAAACAAAAGGGTTGAGAGTACCCTTAGTTGTGAATGCGGATATTCGAGAGGTCAAAGACCCACCTAATTTGGATGGCCCAACAACCACCCACGTTCTAGAGGGGAGGGGCCTCTACATTCGTGGTTTAAATCCCAAATAAAATACTATATATTTAACTTCAGCTCACATTTTTTCCTGGTTACAAAATTACATCCGTATTAGCTTTTGGTTTATTATTCATTCTGAATAACAACCCTATGTTATCGGTCACGAAAAATTTTTTACTACCCCCCCTCAAAATTTGATACTTTACGTTTCAAGACATGGAGATTCAAAATTTACAATGTCCGTCCGCCGTACGCCATCCGGGCCATTTTGTGCCTTTAACGTGGTCTAAAAAATGCGTTCTTTCGCACAAAAATCCCATTTGGTATCTAGTTGTGCCCACCATCTCTGCAATGCGATCGGACGAAGCCCATGGTTGTTATGGACAAAAAATGGTTTAAAAAATTAACGAAACGCAGTATACTCGCAAATAAACCATGTTTCGTATCGTTTTCAAGGTATTTTTACATCCTGGGTCGAATGAAATGAGTATACAGTACAGTAATTGCTAGAGTCAACTAAGTGAAAGAACTCGCGGGAACTACAGCAGAAGTCAATGTTTCGTCGTTAGTACTCTCTCCCTCCCGTCTTATTAAAACCACCCGCCCTCTCGCCACGCAATGCCCGCTCGACTCGCGACGTCATGTCAATTGCCGAGGGTTCGCTGGAAGTCCCTGTCCCAATTTCCCCAACTCTTTTTGCCCGACGGAGCGGAGGAAGGTTGGAGCCAATGAGGCACTTCCTCCGCACACCCCGACATCGGATCATAAATGCCTACAGACGATTACGGGCGCCTGGCGCCGGGGGAATATTTAGTTTCCGTAGTTCCATTGAAGTCTCGTCATGTTTCGTATGGTTTACAAGTATTTTCCGATGCTGAATCGAATGAAATGGGTCTCGGAGCAGTAATACTAGGTCAAGCTGTTCATGAGAATAATAAACCATTGTGGGTAATTATTTGCAGGGTTTTTCGTTTCGTCTCGATAATTTATCTCTCGAAATTCGCTATACATAGTATTCATTGTAGAATATCACTTCAATTCTATACAAACACTACCGTCTAAGTTAATTTGATCAACTCGACGTCTTCTAATCCACCCTCACATTTTCTTCTCGGTACTCCCTAAGATTCGCCGAACATCGATCGTTTTATCATTTTCTCGAAATCGGTTAACGAAGAGCTCACAGGGTAGTTTTAGACAAGTAGTCACTACATTTTGTTCTCCACGACCGGTATTTGTGCGTTCAAACAGAGCTATTTATAGCGTTTAATCGTAAAACTGGGATGAGCTGCCTGATACGTTGCCTCTGGTATTTATTTTGTGTTACAACAGAAATATCGCCGCAAACCTAAAGGAAACGTTTGTATGAAACATTTTATGAAACGTTTCTCCTATACCCCGTTCGACTAACGAATTCGAACGCTTTTACATCACGATGAATAATGTGAATATGTAACTCAGAACCAAAATAGAGACGCGCATCGGTCGCAGTCGTAACTCCAGCTAAGTGGTAATTGGTGTAACGGAAATGGGTTTTGGACGAAACAATCCCAAAATTTATCGAGCTTCAACGCACACGTCGAACTGACACAAAAGCGGCGAAGTGAACGAATCTCCGGGACATCCTAGTCGCTACTAGTCGCCAAAAGCGAAAAAAGAAACGATTTCGTCGATTTTTAATTAATATAGATCCAAACGACGAAAAGAAATGACAGCTGACACGAAAACATTTTGAAAGAAAAAATAATAATCTTGACATGTGTTGAAAGCTGTGCGTTGAGTCGCCTTATAAAGAGCAAACGGATTAACTTTGCGAAACGGGTCCGTGGGTGAGTTTCAAGGTGGAAGAGAGGCATAAGCCTCTGAGAGAGAAGGTGGTACTCTCGAGTCCGTTTTGTTTATTTTTATTTCAGTCCTTTTGGTCCTTCGAGCTGTCCAGTGATGACTCATTCCCCTCTTTAACGAACCAAAGTCCTTCGAAATAATCGGATAATCTCTTGTAAAGAACGGAATTGACAAGCTCTTGAAATTAAAGGTACCGTGCGGTACCGGGGGGGGAACGGTCATAGGATAAGACTTCGACGGCACAGGCGGAAAGTGAGCTTAGTAGAAACGATTCAGCCAGTCTTCCCCTCAATTACCATCACTCTTGAAAAAGATAGCCGTGCGTGATGAAAGGAAATGGACGTTAAATAATATTTTCGATGGACAAGGCGCTGAATAACTCTGAGGTTCTCTGAATACACCAAAAAGTAATGGTAAGTTCGTTACAAGTTGAACAAGTTACCGAGCTGGCGACTCATAAAAACCCGCCGAAATTGACACACCCCACTGCATTGGCCAGTTTTACTTGTTAGCAGGGAATTGGGTGGTGGCATTGAGATCTAACGAAAACTCCATTTTTTCGCTCACTTACCCTTGGGCTGCGGAAAGTAATATGGCTGACTATGCATTCTCGAAAACGGCTATAACGATTTTGATTGAACTTTCCAATTATCTTCTACTAATCAATCCCTAACTTTTCTTCTTCATACATATCTCCATGAAACTACGGTGAACGGAGATATAAGCCTAGGAAGCAAAAATAGGGTATTTTACGATTTTTGACTAAACGGCTTCAACGATTATCACCAAGCTCATAGGATGTTTTCGAATAGTTAATACCTACATATTGTTCTCAATAAATGTTCCCCTGACAGTCCATTGAACAGAGATAAAAATCAAAAATGTGTCGAAAATAACGTTTTTTCGACCATTTCCGTAAATTTCAGGGTAACTGCTTCATCAGATGTGACAAATCTTATGGAGTGTCTTCTAGCATTCTAAACCCACATTTTGTTCTCCGCAACTATCTCTGTATCCATCTGTTGAACGGAGATATAAGCCATGTTAACTCAGAAAAGGAGATTTGTCGAATATTAATTTATCGGTATTCCAATTTTCTCAAAAACGGCTCAGACGATTTTGAAATCTGATTTTGAGAAAACAAAAAAACGGTGGTTTTGTTTGGCAAATCTCATCTTCCGATTTGTTACAGAAATATCTGCGTAGAAGTAAAAAGTTATGCTTAAGTTACTCAAACACAGTCAGTCGAGTTATCCAAAATCAGTTACGCACTTTCTGTGGAAATGTTTACCGCGAGTTTTGGCCCGTTTTGGTTTGGTTGTCTCGGTGGCCGTAGATGTATTTTACGTAAATTGGCGCTCAAGACGCGCATTGACAGCCTCCACTGTGTGGGGCCCAAAATTGAAAATTCTCGATTGTTAACTAATTCTCTCGTTTTTGACATTCCGCCACCCAAAGGGAAAAGAAAGTATTATAATCGTGTCAAAGAAACTGGGGTTTTCTTCAGATATTTTCGTTTTAAGACCTGTAAGACCTGATCGTGTTTAGGACGAAAATGTACCAAAAACTAAGGGTTTTTCGCATTTTTCTCGAAAACGGCTTTAACGATTTTGATTAAACTTTCAAATTATCTTTAGCTAGTTAGTGCAAAACTTTTCTTCCCGGAACATATCTCCATGGAAATACGGTGAAATATAGGCCTATGAAACAAAAATCGTTTTTTAACGCTTTTTGGCAAAACGGCTTCAGCGATTTTTACCAAACTTTCAACATGTTTTCAAATAGTTAATACCTACATATTGTTCTCAATAAATGTTCCTCTAACAGTCCATTAAACAGAGATAAAAATCAAAAATGTGTCGAAAATAACGTTTTTTTCGAACATTCCCGTAAATTCCAGGGTAACTGCTTCACCAGATGTGATAAATCTTATGGAGTGTCTTCTAGCATTCCAAACCCACATTTTGTTCCCCGCAACTATCTCTGTATCCATCTGTTGAACAGAGATATAAGCCAATAAGCCAAGTTAACTCAGAAAAGGAGATTTGTCGAATATTAATTTATCGGTATTCCAATTTTCTCAAAAACGGCTCTAACGATTTCGATAAAACTTACAGAGTACTCTCAACTAACTAGTCCCTACATTTTGTTCTCTATAAATTTTTCTGTAGAAATGCGTTGAACGAAGATATAGCGCCCGCGTATGTAGGTGGTATTCGAACTTAAAGGGATTGCGGTAAGTTGTGTGTTGCTACGCACCCCTCGTTATAGTAGTATTAATCTCCTTTTTTTGACATGTATACCTGTTAATTATGTTGGTACCTAATTTAGTAGCCGAACTGTACCATTCTTTATTCTCACGCTTGTGGCAGAGAACACGTAAACTACTGGCGGTTATCTATTTCAGAAGGTTATAAGTTGTTAATTTTCGAGTTGTGAAACCTCGTGTACAATTGCAATATAAGAAGATCCCATTGTAAATTCTGAAGATGATATTAAAGGACTCTTATTCAATTCTATTATTTTCGGTAAGTTGAATATGGTGTATTTTAATTTCGATATTCTTGACCTAGAACCTTTGTTGTTGTAATAAAATCTATCATTTTAGCAATCTTCTAACTGTCTTCCTTCTTCGGAGTTACATACCAATACGAACATTCACGAGAGTGCCTTTCGGAGTACTATAAATCGTAGATTTGAAGAAAAGCCAAATTTTTGTCCAGCAGGGGGTAACATTTCTTGTTAGGCTAAGGAATGTATAACGAAGGCAGGTTTTTTCTGGAACGTAGGAGGGAGGATCTGCATTAGTGGCATTGAGAACCGACCCAGAACCGTTTAACAAATTGAATCAAGTTGGCCAGATCGTCTTTCTCGTTATTTTCACTACTACAAGAATCTTGCAGCGTGACGCCACTTACATACATACTCTTATATTGCCAAGAAATTTCATCTTCATCCCCGTGAGATACTGGCCCCAGATCAGCAAGCTCCGTTCTCTTTTGGCAAAGCACTGCCCAGGCGCATTGAACAATCCTCGTCCTGTCTTCATTGGAATTCAACAAGGTGTGGCCAAACGCCGTTCTGTCCTTCACCAGCACCAGCTGGCCGCCTTTAGCTGAGAAGGTGACATGGGGAGCTTCATCCACCATTGTTTTCGCTAGCAGTCTTACTTATACGGTGCAGGTACGCGCTAAAAGCTCCTTGTACCACGAGCAACTGGGTAATTAAGAAATATACCCCCGTGAGGCGTCGCCCAAGCCATGGATCTAGCGCCGCAAGCTGCTGCCTCGTCCTCCACACCCTCAATGGTGTGCCCCACTGGTCTTGCCACCTCCCGAAGGTCATAACCGTCCTTCTTTTCTTCTGGTAGCCATACTCCGGTTGCAGCACTTTTCGCTCTGCTGCCTGGAGGTGGATTAAGAAATCACTCGCCACCAGCAGTACTGCCTCCCGAAAAATCATTCAAGACCCAGTCTCTGCCCAACTAACATCCGCTTCTCGTGGTAGGCAATGTTCAGTGTCTCAGCACCCACCTCCGCACCATATAAGACATTGGAATGTACAACGCACATAAGCACCCACCTTGTGCTCACCTGCAGCCCTCGTCCGGCCAACATTTAATCCGCGTAACTCACCAGGATCACATCTCCAGTCACCATGAGACGAAGCAAGCCATCAGATTTAGCCTGCGGATCGATCCCTGGGGAGTCCCCGCAGTGACACATCCTGCACCCTCCCAGGGCTGTCAAGTGCGAAAGCGTGCGATCCCTCAGATAGATATCTATATGCCTAAGTGCCCTCCAGGGCCCGCGCAGAGTTGAAGAAAGGAGCGTTTCGTAAATGAAAATGAAAGTAGTTTTTCGGATTATTGTTACCCCAGTGATTCGCGTAATTCTGCCACCGTTTTTGTTTTTTTTTTTGGTTCGTGTACGGTGCCGTGTAATTGATTTAATTGTCAGAGGAATGTTGGAGAAAAGCTCGGATGCTACGCACTAGCTGTTCCGAAACAGTTGGCCTCCCAACTTTTGTTTGAATCAAATTAGAACCAGGCCCGCGTCGTAGGCCGATTTTCAAGAGAAAGTTCAATTACGAACTTCGTTCAATATCTCAATAGTGACGTCATCGAAATAATTGCACTGATAATAATTAACTAACGGACTCCTTTGAGCAATAAATAGAAATAGAAACGATTTAGTCGATCAAGATCTCAAGAGTCGATCAAATTTGTTGATAATTCAAATTTTCTCACTCCGGCCTGGATTTTATAAAACACCACAAATCACTTGTAAGAGCACTTCTCATAAAGTCGGTTTTGTGACAGCAAAATGGAGGGAAACACCCTAATTCGCAACAAACATATTTCCGCTTATGTTTACCAGCTATACGGGCCTCGCCACTTGCCGCCAAAGTTCAAATATTCACATAAAATAGTCACATCGTTTCAAGCGTTTCGCCATTGTTATATTGCCTATACGTAAACGATTCGGGGGATTATGTGGGAGGTGGAATTAGGATTGATGGTCGGGTTGTTGGCTGTTTATTGTGTCCTGATGATACGGTGCCGCTCAGTGATGCATCAGGAGGCTCGCGGAATACTCTGACGGGTGGAATTTGACAGTGAACTTTGCCGAATCGAAGGTAATGGCAAAGAATGAACAGTGGAAACTTGGCTCACAAAACATCGAAATAGTCGATTACTACAAGTATTTGGGGGTAGGTTGACCCCACGATTATCACCGAATTAACATTTTGAAGAGAAGTTGGCAGCAGCGAAACTTAGCACAAATATTCTCTGGTCAAGGATGATGAGGAAGAGTGAATCTCCGATGACCAAGAAATGGGTAATTTTTTATTCAATTGCTAGAGCTGTAATGACGTACGGAGCGCAGATGTGGGGATACGAAGAACGCGCTTTGTTGGAAAAGGCTCAAAGATTTTTTATAAGAAAAGTCCTAATGCTTACCCCAAACACACCAAATTACGCTTTACATCTGGAAACCGCCCGACACCCTCTTGTAATATATACATTCAAGTCGCACCTAGTCTATATAATCAAAACAATGGATGAGCCTCCTGATCGACTCCCGAATTTCTTTACCAATTTAATTTTGAAACGCGAAGTATTTTGGGTGAATGACTGGGTAAGATTGAGTGACTGGAGTGGAGTGAGTGGATTGAAATTGAGGATATTACTAAAGAAAATGTTAAGTGTCTGGGTGTACACGTTTTGGCTAAACTGGAGCAAGTGCTACTAAATAAATGTCTTAAGAACGAGAAATGTCAGGAATCAGGAATCAGGAATGTGTATAAGTCACTCAGAACCGATCATCATATTATGAGCTATATTCATGATAAAAACGAGCGGTGCGTAGCAACACACAACTTTCCGCCACCCCCGTAAGTTCGAAGACCACCTACATACGCGGGCGCTATATCACCGTTCAACGCATTTTTACAGGAACATTTATAGAGAACAAAATTTACGTACTAGTTAGCTGACAGTACTCCGTAAGTTTGATCGAAATTGTCAGAGCCATTATTGAGAAAATTGGAATAACGATAAATTAACATTCGACAAATCCCCTTTTCTGAGTTAACTTGGCTTATATTTCCTTTCAACATACCCATACAGAAATAATTATACAGAACGAAATGTTGGTATGGGTGACTAGAAGACACTCCATTATGATTTATCACATCTGGTGAAGAAGTTACCCTGGAATTTACGGAAATGTTCGAAAAAACGTTATTTTCGACACCTTTTAATTTTTATCTCTGTTCAATGGACTGTCAGAGGAACATTTATCGAGAACAATATGTAGGTATTGACCATTTGAAAACATCTTGAAAGTTTGTTGATAATCGTTAAAGCCGTTTTGCCAAAAAGCGTAAAAAACCTATTTTTGCTTAATAGGTCTATATCTCCGTTCGGCGTATTTTCATGGAGATACGTATAGAGAAGAAAAGTTACCTATTGATTAGAGGAATTTAATTTGAAAGTTTAATCAAAATGGTTAAACCCGTTTTCGAGTAAAATGTGAAAAACCCCTCATTTTTGGTACATTTTCGTCGAATAACGATAAATTAATATTCGACAAATCCCCTTTTCTAAGTTAACTTGGCTTATCTTTCCATTCAACATACCCATACAGAAATAATTACAGAGAACGAAATGTGGGTATGGGTAGCTAAAAGACTCTGTGTCAATTTATCGTAACCTTATTTTCTCCGCCTTAAAAAATCACGAACGTACAAAAAAAAAAGAAACTAATTCGGTCCAGCCGTTCTCCCACAACTGGAAGAGTGTCATACGCAGAAATTGTTATTTTTTCTGATTCAGTAGGCCTCAAAACGTTAAGATCTGAAGAAAACGCGAATTTTTTTGCACGATTGCAATACTTGCCTACCCCTCTGGGCAGCGGAAAGTAAGTAAGTCATCAATAAACCGTTAGAAATCAAAATGAGGAAAGCAGACAAAGTAATTTTTAAAGTACTCCACTTCACCTATTCGTAACATAAATGTCAAGTTTCAACTCCGTAGGTCATTTTAAGACCAAAATTTCGTCAAATTTTGATTTCGTCTGCAAGTCGAAGTCCACGAAACTATTGTGGCAGAATCGGGGTTTTCGACTCAGTTACTTGATGCGAATCCGCCACACAAATTTCCGATGTCAACTAATAAGTCAAAATTTCGTTCGAAATTCGACGAATTTTGATTGACTGCAACTTAATGGCCAAGCATAGGAGGTAGCCGAGGTGTGAATTGGGAAAGTACAAGCCAATTCCTCAACTGTGGTAAATATTGCAACAATCGACTAATTTGACAAATTTTGACTTTTTTGATGAGCCGCCATTTTCTTAGTCCATACTTCAGAGAGAAGACTTGCGAGGTTTTACCAAACATTGAGGGAATTATCCGAAAAAATAGCAACCAACTTTCAACTCAACGGTCAACGTTTTTAGCCCTCGGCTCCTGGACTATAGGTACTAGAATTCAAGATTGCAGTAAACGTTGTTCAAAATGCATCAGGTTAGCTTTAATGGCGCCAGTCTAGTTCCAATCGCGGTTCCAATATCAGAAATTGGAAAACGTTCGGTTATCGGTTGGGAAGTCGGAAATTGGGCCAAACGCCCAAGAGACATCCAGTCGTTAGAAGGGACGAAGAATTACTCATCGGTTGTCGAGCAATGTCTCATAACCGACGTCGATTATTGTTTCTGCGTCAGTTCTCCGACAAATCAAGAGATACTGAACTAAAACGGAACAACGTATTGGATCCCACTGGAGATTCCACGATGAATTATTACCTATTATTAGCTTCCGTGGCCAAAAAAAAAAGGCTTTTGACGAAATATAACGAGCTGTGCGTATCAACAACAAACTTTCCGCCACCCCCGTAAGTTCGAACACCACCTACATATGCGGGCGCTATATCTTCATTCAACGCATTTCTACAGAAACATTTATGGAAAACAAAATGTAAGGACTAGTTAGCTGAGAGTCCTCCGTAAGTATGATCGAAATCGTTAGAGCCGTTTTTGAGAAAATTGGAATACCGATAAATTAATATTCGACCAATCTCCTTTTCTGAGTTAACTTGGTTTCTATCTCCGTTCAACATATATATACAGAAATAATTATAGAGAACGAAATGTGGGTCTGGGTGAATATAAGACACTCCATTAGAATTTATCACATTTGGTGAAGAGGTTACCCTGGAATTTACGGAAATGTTCGAAAAAACGTTATTTTCGACACATTTTGATTTTTATCTCTGTTCAATGGACCGTCACAGGAACATTTATTGAGAACAATATGTAGGTATTAACTATTTGAAAACATCCTGTGAGTTTGGTGAAAATCGCTGGAGCCGTTTTGCCAAAAAGGGTAAAAAACCTATTTTTGCTTCATGGGCCTATATTTCCGTTCACCGTATTTTCATGGAGATATGTATGGAGAAGAAAAGTTAGGTATTGATCAGTAGAAGATAAGTTGAAAGTTTAATGAAAATCGTTAAAGCCATTTTCGAGAGAAATGCGAAAACCCCTCATTTTTGGTACATTTTCGTCCCGGGCCCCATCGGCCGAAATCGTCCTTAACCTTATTTTGGTGTCTACAATAAATAACAAACAAAACAAAAAAAAGAACCAGCTCAATCGCAAATCGAACTACAGACACACACAAGGACCAAGCGCCGAAATTAGGGTTTTGGGACTCAGTAGGCCTCAAAACGTGAAGATCTAAGGAAAACCCAACTTTTTACTTTCCTTGGCTTCACAAAGTAGAAAGGAAAGTTATGTAATCGGCTGAAAAAAAAATTTTGAGTTTTCTTCATATCTTTACGTTTCAGACCCTCCTGAGTCCGAAAAACACAATATGTCTGTGTGTACGTAAGTCTGTGAACAATTTTTAGAGAAAACCACCGTACCAAATCAGCTCAAACTTGATATCTCGTCCGCAGATCACCATGGGACGCCAAAGTAAGGGTATGAACCAAATCCACCGAAATTTAACTATAGTTATCATAGTGATCAAAACACCAAATTTTTTTTCTCAAAAACGGCAATAACGATTTTGATTAAATTTTGTATATTGATAGCTCTTAATAAGACAATCCCACCATAAAATTCCCATTTGTGGGAAAATGACGAGAGCAGCACAATAAATTACCAAAACTTTCGACAAAATCGACTTTATCGCAGTTTTTAGAGAAAACCACCGTACCAAATCAGCTGGAACTTGATGTCTTGCCTACAGGTTACCATGGAACGCAAAAATGAGGGTATGGGCAGAATCCACCGAAAGTTAACTATAGTTATCATAGTGATCAAAACACCAAATTTTTTTCTCAAAAACAGCTCTCACGATTTTGATTAAATTTTTTATATTGATAGCTCTCAATAAGGCAACTATACGATAAAATTCCCATTCGCGGGAAAATGACGAGAGCAGCACAATAAATTATCAATATTTTCGACGAAAAGCGTTTTAAGCGCAGTTTTTTCCTTATAAACTCCACTGGAATTCTTGTAGAATGTAAACAAACAAAAAATTGGTATTGTAGTCTAATCCGATACCTAAAGGGTGAGTGTTTAAAAACGCTCATGAGATACTTGGGGGTCACTCCAGAAATTCCTGAATTTCAACGACCGCCGTTTCGCTTAACACCAGTTCTAAACGTTTTTACCCCATAACTCTGCCAAAGTGATTACTATCCTTCTTCAAAAAATATGTGTTTACAGCCTCATTAATTATCTGTGTACCAATTGCTCAATAATGGTCCTGCAATGAGTACGAGCCGCACAATAAAATCTGGAACTCTAAGCGCTAACGCTTCGTGCTGCCGTAAAGCGTTGTTTGACCAAGTTCAAATTAACTGAGTGATAAATGAATTGATTAAATAGAATTAGCCATGTACAAAGTGAATGGTTGTAGAGCTAAGGAAAGTTGTGTGTTGCAACGCACCAGATATTTTTTTGACACGATTACTATGTTTTCCTTTCCCTTTGGGTAGCGGAAAGTAAAAAAGATATTGCGAACGTTTTGTGTCTGCTCGTTCCGAATAGCTTCAAAATGGATTGGAAAAATACGGGGCAATTTAGAAACACAAACAGCAACTACTCGACAGAACCGTTTCGAAATATATTCCTTATCTATGAAAATTTGTTAAACGGTAAACTAGTTTCAAGGCTTGTTGCACTTTTCAGTATTAAAGACGACGATAAGCCTCGTAATGGAAGAACGCTCGCAGTTTTCCCCCCTTTAATCGCGTTTTTTCATCGAATTAAACAGTGGGTCAGTGGTTCGTGAAGCTATACGGTTGAATCGTGGGCATTTATACGAAACCCCACTCCCACCAGTTCATCTATTCTCGTTAGAACAGAAGTAGGTAAGCTTTAATGATAACACCGCTCTGCTACTGTCAAAAATGCCTCAAATGAAGAGAGCTAATGGGAAGTATTTTATCGGCTGGTTGGGTCTAAAAGTGTACTTGAAGTAATCAACTCGACCGATTTGACAAGTAATCAAGGGGGATTTTGGATATGAGAACATATTTCGTGTTCCAAGTGGCTATTAACGATATTTCTGTTGGTTTCGGTGTATTTAAAACAAAGGGGGTTGAAGAAGTTAAATTTGAAGTTGCTTTACTTTAGGAATGAACGAAGCGAAATTGTGGTTGCAATTGAAAGTGAGATGTTGTGTTATCAAACAAAACTGAACTGTTGCTCTTTGGACGATGGTTACCGTATGGAATTGTGTACCATTTGACAAGGTATCGATTAATTGGCGTTACACGGCCGGTACTCGAAATAGTACGATGTAAAAATTAAATTGTACTAACTGAACGTCTTCGATAGCTTCCAACATCTGAGACAACAAACCCGTAATCCTTTGATCTCGGAAGGCACTAACTCAGAAGTAGCAGGAGACAGACTGCCGGCAGGAGCCCGTTGTCAGAGCCGTCTAGCGGCGGCCGTACGTACTAAACGGGCTCAAACAGCCGAATTGGCCCCTCGAAACGATGGCGGAGGCGGAGGGGGGCGGCCTGTCGGTTCGGTAGCGGCGCCTCGACGGGTCCTCCGTAGCCCCGGGGCCGCCCCCCTTCGGACTCCCGCAGCCCTCTGCCCTCAGCCTTCGGCTCAACCCCACAAAATGATCATCCTTCTTCTTCTTCGTCTTTCAGATCTTCTTTTTGACCCCCTTCACAATTGGGAGAGACGAGTTTAACTAGTCGACCGATTCCTTTCGGGTGTTTTGGAGGTTCCATTGAACCTTATGGCGAATTTTAATTAAAAACGTCTGGTGCGACGCATCACACAACTTTCCTTAGCTCTACGTCAATTCACTTAGTACATGCCTATTTCTACTCAATTCATTTATCACTCAGTTCGTTTGAACTGCAGCAGAAAGCGGTAGCGCTTACAGTTCCGGGTAAAAGCAAAGAATATGGACCGCTCCCTCTGATTAGGCAATATATCGATACATGAAGACCGAGGTCAGGTTATCGATATGTCCGACATCGTAGGCTTGACTCGCCGTTTGAAATTAGAAATAACGACAGCTGTACGATTATGCCAACTAATTAATGTTCATTATGTAATACCCCGTTATATAATTATTTTAAATGTACAAAGACTATGAAAAGGAGTTAATTCAATGAAATTAAGAATGAATATATGAAATAAATATGAGATACTTTACAGATTGATATCGATCCATGCAGTCGTAGCGTTAGCAAGCAGTCGGTCCATATTCTTTGTTTCACCCCAGTTCCAGAATTGGTTGTGCTGCTCGTACTCATCCCAGGACCATTATTGAGCAATTGGTACACAGAGAATTAATGGGGCTGTAAACAATAATTTTTGAAGAAGGAAAATTACCTTTGCAGAGTTATTGGGTAAAAACATTAAGAACTGGTAGTAGGCGAAACGACGGTAGTTGAAATTCAGGGATTTGTGGAGTGAGCCCCATGTATCTTATGAGCGTTTTTAAACACTCACCCTATAGGTATTGGATTGGACAACAATAACAATTTTCATTAACATTCTACTAACATTCCAGCGGAGTTTAAAAGGAAAATATCTGGTGCGTAGCAACACACAACTTTCCGCCACCCCTTCAAGTTCGAACACCATCTACATAGGCGGGCGCTATATCTTCGTTCAACGCATTTTTACAGGAACATTTATGGAGAACAAAATGTAGGGACTAGTTAGCTGAGAGTACTCCGAAAGTTTCATCGAAATCGTTAGCGCCGTTTTTGAGAAAATTGTAATACCGATAAATTAATATTCGACAAATCTCCTTTTCTGAGTTAACTTGGCTTATACCTCCGTTCAACATATATATACAGAAATAATTATAGGAAACGAAATGTTGGTATGGGTGACTAAAAGACACTCCATTAGTATTTATCACATCTGGTGAGAAAGTTACCCTGGAACTAACGGAAATGTTAGAAAAAACGTTATTTTTGACACATTTTGATTTTTATCTCTGTTCAGTGGACTGTCACAGGAACATTTATTGAAAAGAATATGTAGGTATTGACTATTTGAAAACATCCTGTGAGTTTGGTGAAAATCGCTGAAGCCGTTTTGCCAAAAAGCGTAAAAAACCTATTTTTGCTTCAGGGGCCCATATCTCCTTTTACCGCATTTTCATGGAGATATGTACAATATGTACAAGAAAAGTTAGGTATTGATTAGGAGAAGATAATTTGAAAGTTTAATCAAAATCGTTAGAGTCGTTCTCGAGAAAAGTGCGAAAACCCCTAATTTTCGGTACATTTTCGCCCCCCCCCCCTTCCCATCGGCCGAAATCGTCCATAACCTTATTTTGGTGTCTACAAAAAATAAAGAACAAAACAAAAAAAGAACCAGCTCAATCGGATCAGCCGTTCTCCCGCAAATCGAACTACAGACCCACACACACACACGCCGTATCTGAAGAAAACCCAATTTTTACTTTCCGCTACCCGAAGGGAAGGAAAGTATAGTAATTTTTACTTTCCGCTACCCGAAGGGAAGGAAAGTATAGTAATCGGCCCAAAAAAAAAATTTGGGTTTTCTTCAGATCTTTACGTTTTGAGGCCTACTGAGCCTAAAAAACCTCATTTCGGCGCGTGGTCCGTGTGTATGTGTGTGTGTGTGTGTGTATGTGTGTGTGTATGTGTGTGTGTCTGTAGTTCGATTTGCGGGAGAACGGCTGATCCGATTGAGCTGGTTCTTTTTTGTTTTGTTCGTTATTTTTGTAGACACCAAAATAAGGTTATGGACGATTTCGGCCGATGGGAAGACGAAAATGTACCAAAAACTAGGGGTTTTCGCATTTTTCTCGAAAACGGCTCTAACGATTTTGATTAAACTTTCAAATTATCTTTACTAATCAATACCTAACTTTCTTCTCCATACATATCTCCATGAAAATACGGTGAACGGAGATATAGGCCTATGAAGGAAAAATAGGTTTTTTACGCTTTTTGGCAAAACGACTTCAGCGATTTTCACCAAACTCACAGGATGTTTTCGAATAGTTAATACCTACATATTATTCTCAATAAATGTTCCTCTGACAGTCCATTGAACAGAGATAAAAATCAAAATGTGTCTAAAGTAACGTTTTTTCGAACATTTCCGTAAATTCCAGGGTAACTTCTTCACCTGATGTGATAAATCCTAATGGAGGGTCTTCTAGTAACCCATACCCACATTACGTTCTCCATAATTATTTCTGTATATATATGTTGAACGGAGATATAAGCCATGATAGTTCGGAAAACAAGATTTTACTTTCCGCTACCCGAAGGGAAGGAAAGTATAGTAATCGGCCCAAAAAAAAAATTTGGGTTTTCTTCAGATCTTTACGTTTTGAGGCCTACTGAGCCTAAAAAACCTAATTTCGGCGCGTGGTCCGTGTGTATGTGTGTGTGTATGTGTGTGTGTGTGTGTGTATGTGTGTGTATGTGTGTGTGTCTGTAGTTCGATTTGCGGGAGAACGGCTGATCCGATTGAGCTGGTTCTTTTGTTGTTTTGTTCGTTATTTTTTTTAGACACCAAAATAAGGTTATGGACGATTTCGGCCGATGGGAAGGGGTGGGGGACGAAAATGTACCAAAAACTAGGGTTTTTCGCATTTTTCTCGAAAACGGCTCTAACGATTTTGATTAAACTTTCAAATTATCTTCTCCTAATCAATACCTAACTTTTCTTCTCTATACATATCTCCATGAAAATACGGTGAACGGAGATAATGACCTATGAAGCAAAAATAGGTATTTTAAGGGTTTTGGCAAAATGACTTCAACGATTATCATCAAACTCTCAGGATATTTTCGAATAGTTAATACCTACATATTGTTCTCAATAAATGTTCCTCTGAAAGTCTATTGAGCAGAGATAAAAATGAAAATGTGTTGAAAATAACGTTTTTTCGAACATTTCCGAAAGTTCCAGGGTAATTTTTTCACCAGATGTGATAAATCCTAATGAAGTGTCTTTTAGTCACCCATACCAACATTTTGTTCTCCATAACTATTTCTGTATATATATGTTGCACGGAGATATAAGCCACGTTAACTCAGAAAAGGAGATTTGTCGAATATTAATTTATCGGTATTCGTATTTTCTCAAAAACGGCTCCAACGATTTCGATAAAACTTTCGGAGTGCTCTCAGCTAACTAGTCCCTACATTTTGTTCCGTATAAATGTTCCTGTAAAAATGCGTTGAACGAAGATATAGCGCCCGCATGTGTAGGTGGTGTTCGAACTTAAAGGGGTGGCGGAAAGTAGTGTGTTGCTACGCACCAGATATTTTTTTTTTGGGCCGATTACTATACTTTCCTTCCCTTCGGGTAGCGGAAAGTAAAAACCGCGGCAAAAACGCTTTTCGTCGAAAATTTTGATAATTTATTGTGCTGCTGTCGCCATTTTCCCACAAATTGGAATTTTATGGCATAATTGCTGTATTCAGAGCTATCAATATAAAAAATTTAATCAAAATCGTTATAGCCGTTTTTGAGAAAAAAAAATTGGTCTTCTGATCACTATGACAACTATAGTTAACTTTCAGGAGATTTTGCTCATACCCTTATGTACAAATGTTACAAAAATGTACCAAAAACTAGGGGTTTTCGCATTTTTATCGAAAACCGCTCTAACGATTTTGATTAAACTTTCAAATTATCTTTTACTAATCAATACCTAAATTTTCGTCTCTATACATATCTCCATGAAAATACGGTGAACGGAGATAAAGGCCTATGAAGCAAAAATAGGTTTTTTTCGCTTTTTGTCAGAACGGCTTCAGCAATTTCCACCAAACTCACAGGATGTTTTCGAATAGTTAGTACCTTCATGTTGTTCTCAATAAATGTTACTCTGACAGTCCATTGAACAGAGATAAAAATCAAAATGTGTCGAAAATAACGTTTTTTCGAACATTTCCGTAAATTCCGGGGTAACTGCTTCACCTAGTGTGATCAATCTTACAGAGTGTCTTCTACCATTCTAAACCCACATTTGTTCTCCGCAACTATCTCTGTATCCATCTGTTGAACGGAGATACAAGCCAATAAGCCAAGTTAACTCAGAAAAGATTTGTCGAATATTAATTTATCGGTATTCCAATTTTCTCAAAAACGGCACTAACGATTTCGATCAAACTTACGGAGTTCTCTCAGAGAACTAGTCCCTACAATTTGTTCTCCATAAATGTTCCTGTAAAAATGCGTTGAACGAAGATATAGCGCCCGCGTATGTAGCTGGTGTTCTAACTTGAAGGCGCGGCGGAAAGTTGTGTGTTGCTACGCACCGCTCGTTAGATTTAAGGAATGTACTAAGGTGAAGAACTCACCCACGATTAGTTTCTGTACGAGTAGGCTTTCAATTCTTCAAATTTCAACCGATTTAGAGAATCATACACACTTTTATTCGCTAATTTTTTGGAGGACTGAACGTTTTCGAACGCCGCGAGAAGTGAATTGAACGTGAGCTCGACGCGAAATGATGAGAGCGCTGGGGGCCAAAGTGAAGGGGAGTCAGGAGGGAACGGCGACAAGTTGCTACAAGCGCCTCAGACTCGCCGACCCCCCGGCCCCTTCATCGTCTTTCCCACCCTCCGCCACACCCTGCCCAACACTCCAGACTGTACTTTGAAAACGACAATATCTCAATTGGATCACTTTTCTGCATCCTGACTGTACCGACTGCCGCCGCCTTATTGCTCTTAACCCATTAGTGACCGTAATTTTTTTCGCCCGAATTTCTTCACCAACTTCACTGAATTGGTTCTTGGGGCCTCCAGGAGGACCAGAAAAATATTTAAAAAATTCTACGTGTCCTAGAATTTTCAAAAAGTGGTGTTCCCAAAATAGCCCACTGGTCACTTCCTGGTAATCCGGGATAAATATAGGATTTTTTTTATCAAATCGATTTTTTATTGAAACCACGGCTTAAAATTATATATACAAGCAATAAAACGCAAAGAAAACTTTTTGTAATAAACTTATTCTAATTGAATGGAGTCAGTTTCCATGAAAAATCATTATGCCTTGGAGTGAAATGACTGGAAACAGTCAACGCACAGCCCAACTTTACATTTGCTGCATTTGGTGTTCACTCTTGATTGGCAGCCAGTTCCAGCACACCTCTTTCTCTTCTTCTCTTCGGTATAACACAGCAAATGATCCTCGTGGTCAAAGCGAATGTCATCAAGAACACGGGAAGTTGAAATGTATCTCCCACTTGGTCCAGGATGTCTGCGAGCAACTGCATATCGTGTGAGGTATACTTGGGCCAATTCTCTTCTGAATTGAAGCTGAGGCATTTGGTTTGTCCCTTTTCTTGATAAAATCCATGCATTCTGAATGCTGACGTCAATAACCCAAGAAAAAATGGCCCACCACCATTTCTTGTTTCGTATGCCAATCCTGTAGACGTTGACGTTTTGGTCCATGAGGTCAGTACCTCCCATCCCATGATTGTACCTGAATATAGCTTGTGGCATTTGAACCACTATATTCTTCCTCTTTTCACTCGAATACCTCTTCACACCAACAGTTTTTCGACTCCAAATTTTGTTGAGCCGACTGTTACAACACCATTATCCTTCCATCTCATGAAAATTACACCAGTTCTCCTTTCAATAGCAGAAACAATCGCTCCTTTCTCCTTCTTGTCCCACTGCGCTTTGGATGGAAAATCTTTGGTTTTGTATGTTTTCAGCACTCGTCTTTTTCAGGACTTTACCTTTCGTATTTTTCAGGGCACGTTTCTTCGAGTTTTTATTTTGTGGTTTCCCCACTGCAGTTTTTATGACAGGCACTCTGTTCTCTCGAAATGTGCCTGTAGCCGAATAGCCCTTCTCCTTGAGAAATTGGAAAAGATTCACCCCACAAAACAGGTTGTCAAGAAATATGTTATACGGGAGAGATCGGGCAGTACCAGGCAATTCATCCAGCATTTTCACGAGTGTTGCTGCTGCTTTCCCAAACAACTGGCCATGAACGGGTTCAATATTTTGGAGCTTTCCCTGGTAGAGCTGGAAGTTCATAAGGTAGCCATCGTTGGAATTGAGGGACCACATTTTGAAACCGAAGCGAATTGGTTTCCCTCTGATGAATTGCTTCATTGGGTGGCGACCAAAATACCGCACCATACTTTCATCGTAATTGACGTTCTATTTCGGTATCATGTGTGCCAGGAAATTGTTTTTGACCATTTCCATGTACCTCCTCAGTTTCCACCCCTTATCGTTTCGATCCAGTTTGGAGTTATCTTCACAGTGGAGGTACATGAGTATAGATACAAAACGATTTTTGTGCATTGCATTACTGACCAGCTCATTGAGAACGTCGGGTGCCTGTTCCCAGAAACAACGGTTGTTGGGGAGCAAAACATAACCACTTACAATCAAAATACCACCAAAGCATTTCAGCTCTTCAACGGATATAGGGGAAATAGTGGCATTCTTCCCAGCAGCGTATCTTTGGGTCTCTGTATGCAAAAGTTCCCAGACCTCATCTGTAAAGAATTTTTCGAACAATTCTACCGCTGATTGAGTGGACGATTCATTGTGATGCTTTTCCCAGTATTGTTCTCAAAATCTCCCTCTATCCATTGAGGATTACCACGTTTTGGATCTTTTAGTTTTTGAGTGCACCATTCATCTACGCTTGCATCGCCACCCACGGGAAAGTCGTTTTTAGAAGAGGTCGCTAAATTTTCCTCAGGTTCATCTACCAGCGCTCCCACCACTGGAGTACGACCGAACGATATTTCTGCAGGGGCTAGCAATTGTTTGCCTGGTAAATGAAGAATGTCCCCCTCCTCATCATCTTCATTACCTGAATCTTCAGGAGACTGTAATTCTGGCTCAGGCGGTTCCACGTATACTCGAATATCAACGGGACTTGAGGCGATAGGATTGAGATCCTGGGTATCCTGGTTCCCCATCAGAAGTTCAATGGCATCTTGGAGTGACAGGCCAGGTCTGAAAAAAGCAGAAAACGTGTTCAAAATCTCAATAAATACTGGATACGTGAGCCGCGGAACGTTTTGACAAATCCAACTTCTCAACAGAAAAAATGCGAGCGAGTGACCAGAGGGCTAATTTGGGAACACGCACTCTCAATGCGCTCTCTGCTGCACAATTCCCGGATTTTCCCCGAGCAAACTGTTCCTTTCCATCACATATCTGTCTAAAAACAATAAAAAGCACTAAATAACAGGATAAAAATACATTTGGAGTACTTACTGTAATAAATTTTGAAGCCCCTCAACATCGATTGCATCACTCATTTTAGGAAAAATACCATCCGCACTGTTCAGCAGATAAAACACAACTGAAAACTCCCCTAACATTGTGAAGGTTTAAACTTACTGTAAACAACAAGAAACACGGCTCAAAGTCCAAAATACAGCGAGCAGAACTCGAAATGTCAACACAAGTCTGCTGTTCCCGGAATGACCACCTGGTCACTAATGGGTTAAAGCGATCGTCATTTTCATCGACCTAATTACGCTTTTTGGACAAACGGCTTCAACGATTTTCACCAAACTCACAGGACGTTTTCAAATAGTCAATACCTATATATTGTTCTCAATAAATGTTCCTCTGAATGTCCACTGCACAGAGCTAAAAATTAAAATGTGCCGCGAATAACGTTACTTCGAACATTTCCGTAAATTCCAGGGTAACTGCTCCACCAGATGTGATCAATCGTTCACAGTGCCTTTTAGTCACCCATACCCACATTTCGTTATTCATAATTATTTCTGTATATGTATGTTGAACGGAGATATAAGTCAAGTTAACTCAGAAAAGGAGATTTGTCGAATATAAACTTATCGGTATTCCAATTTTCTCAAGAATGGCTCCAACGATTTCGATCAAACTTACGAAGGACCAACCAACCAGGACCAACTAACCAGGTCCAACATTTTGTTCTCCGTAAATGTTCCTGTAGAAATGCGTTGAACGAAGATATAGCGCCCGCATATGTAGCTGATGTTCGAACTTACGGCGGTGGCGGAAAGTTGTGTGTTGCTACGCACCACATATTTAAGGTAGTATTCACAATTTCAGAATTATCAGGTGCAATCAGTGAGCAATAGTAGTAAGCGAAACTACTGAGGTTGCACTTGTTTATTTAAATAAACGCTTAACGTATAGTTAGTGGACTACCTAGTTTGTGATAATAATTTTTTGATCAAAAACTATTCAAAATCGGTTTTCTACACAATTTTTGATATTTTATTGTGCTCTTCTCATTTTCCCAAGGATGAGAATTTGATGGTACTGTCCCGTTATTTTGAACAGTTCATGCAAGATGATTATTCAAAATAGAGCCGTTTTTGGGGGAGAAAAATATTGATCACATTTTCGGTCAATTTTGCTCACTTGAGGTAGTCTAAATATAATATTGGAGCGGCATTATTTTCAGCCGTTTTCTCTCGTGTACGTTCACAGGCACACACAGACCAATTTGCCAAGCGTTATTCGGACTCAATATCGTGTTTGCTATGTAGAAAACTGAACTTTTTTTTTCAGACAATTACGTCTATGCGTAGAGCCATAGAGCCAAGCAAGTTAAGTAAAAATATCTAGTGCGAAGCATCATATAACTTTTCTCAGCCCATGTGACTCCGATGAGACGCTGTATGTACAGCAGCTGTGTTTTCGTTCAACCCATTCGCACTAAAACAGATAACCGTAAATATTAGGTACTCGAAGGGGCACTCTGAGTTGTATCAAAATCGTTATAGCTCGAACTCACAGATCGAAAATAAAATAAAATCTGTGAGCGTGAGGAGGGCTGTATTACGTGCAATGAGATGAATAGAGTTTGTGTACAAAAACCCTGCAAATTATTACACAGCGGTTTATTATTCTCATGAACAGCTTGACCTAGTATTAGTGCTACGAGACCCATCCCATTCAATTCAGCATCAAAAAATATTAGTAAACCATACGAAACATGACCTGACTACAGTGGAACTACGGAAACTAAATATTCCAGGCGTCTCAAAGCGCCTGTAGGCAATTAGCACGACGTTGTGAGTCGAGCGGGCGGGTAGTTTTGATGAGACGGGTAGGAGGGAGTACTAACGACGAAACGTTGACTTCGGCTGTAGTTCCCGCAAGTTTTTTCAATTAGTTGACTTTAGCACACTATAATTATTGTAATTTCACTATACGCTGTTGTACACGTGTAATTCTCATTCCATTCGACCCAGGATGTAAACATACCTTGAAAACGATAAGAAATACGGCGTATTTGCGATTATACTGCGTTTTGTTAATTTTTTAAACCATTTTTTGTCCATAGCAACCATGGGCTTCGTCAGATCGGATTGCCGAGATGGCGGGCACAACTAGATACCAAATGGGATTTTTGTGCTAAAGAACGGATTTTTTAGACCACGTTAAAGGCACAAAATGGACGGACATTGCAGATTTGGAATCCCCATGTCTTGAAATGTCAAGTGTCAAATTTTGAGCGGGGGCTGTAAAACATTTTTCCTGACCGAAAACATAGGGTTATTATTCAGAATGAAGAATAAACCAAAAGGGCGACACAAGGGACGACTCGTAAATGCGTGAACTGGCGAGGGAAACTGTATCGGAAGGAGATAGCGAACTGTATAGGCGGAGAATAGATATATACAGGAAAGTGTCTCAGTGGGAACAGACGAGATTGACTTTCGAGAGAGTTCGTAGCTGAATGAATGTTAGGAGGAGCTGTCTCTTGTGAAGAGGAATCTGAAATTGAGGAGAGGGAAAATAAAGAAAGAAAAAAAAACCCTTCAGGGAAATCTGCTGCCATTGGAAATAATCGGGGAGGTGGAATTTCCACAGGTACAAAGGGGTAAGGGGAGACAATGACTTTGTAATTAAAGAACAGGTAGTCCCATTAAGGCAGGTTTGAGGATTAGGCCTGAACAGCCACTTTCGATCAACTTTTCAATCCAGAGAATGTTATTTTCTGATATATCGTGGGATCACCGTTCATAATAACGAAAATAGCAACTGGAAGAAATTGAACACTCTTCAGCTACCGAAAATATAGTTTGACTCTCTGATTGAGCTGCGATGAAAGGTCAATCATCGACGAGCTGTCTGATTGATGTTTGTGATAACGGCCGAGTCAATATTGGGTAGGATTTATAAAGGAAAAACATATATTTAACGCATCGAGTTTTTTCCGAAATGTACAACTTATCGAACTGCCCACTGACAAGCCCAACTGTTTAGAAACATTTGTATAAAAAATTAAGCAAACGATTTAGACGTTTTGGGGAACGAAAGTAAGCTGTGTGTTGATCATTCTGATACCAAACAGTAATCTTTAAATAAATCATCCTACACGCGTATCGTGGCACAAAGTATTAATAGGAAACACACCAAATATCATGTTTCAGCCCACTTTCTCTCAATGGTGATGATCGGATTCGGGAGCCCGTAACGTGAAAACGTGAAAATAACTTTAAATTTGTTTTCAGTTCGAGAAAAGTAAAAACAGTCCAGGTTTTCAGCCTCGGAATGCCCACACCTGCCCTCACGGCTAAGTCATTGTTTCCCCGAAACCCCTTTGATACCTGCGGAAATTCCACACCCGCGGAACTTCCACCGACAACGGATTTCCCCTTGTCTATTTTCTATGTCCTTCCCTCCCTCGATTTACCTCCTTCTCCAACGCGCATCGCTCTTCCCAGATACACTCGTCTCCCAGTGCTGGAAATTTCCAGTAAACCGCCATTTCCAGTGTTGATTTTGAACACCTCCTCGAACTAGAGGAGGAAGTAGGACAAACTATAAACCTTACAAAGATAATGACGCTGAAAAAGGTATCGCACGCCAATAGTGCCAATATGAACCGGTGTTACGATGATTGCTATTCCAACAGATATTCCCGCGTTTTTTTACACAATTAAACTAGAAGCCGGATTGAATAAAAATTAATTAGGCGATGACAGAAAAAATATCATAATTTCACGTTATTTACCTCTCTTCATTCCTCTTCGTGTTATGACAATTCAACGTGCCCGAGGTTACTCACTCGGATTCACATCTGAATAGATACAAACAAGAATCGTTAAAATGTTTTGAAATTGGTGAAAGCAGCATAATTACAAGTTATGCACTCCCTCACATTTTATGTCTTTACTTTGCTACATAAACTCGAAAAAAGACAGTTTATCAAGTTATACTTCTAGTGTCACAGTTGGACAAGTTCCACCTCACTAATATATCCGTCTTCCGTTGGGCGTCTCATGCAATTCGTTCCGCGTTTATCGTCTCGTACTGTAACTACGGTCCATCCAACTCTTTACAACCCGCGGTCCACGCAATCTATGATATTTACTGTTTCCAACCTCTTTTTTCGACCGGTAAGCTGGCTCCAATTTATTTCTTCTTCATTTCACAGTCGCGTACTTATAGTACCTTGATGAAGTCTTCCATCAAGACTTCATCAAGGGCCCTGTTTCGACTAGGATAGACTTGAATGAATCTCGGAGACGGGTTTTAGTTGAGCACGAACTTGTAATTAGAAGAGTTGATATATCACAAGATTAGGAGACTTTAATTACTAGAAGAGTAATATATATATAATGTAACGGAGAAGCGTCACGAAATTTGTGTTGGGTTAGGTGCATGGTAACGTCTGTTACAAAATCTAACGCTTGGTAACATCACAGTTTTAATAACCTCAGTGACCAAGTGATGATGTTAATTGCAATTGGCGCGGCCATTATATCGAAACCATCAACGAGCACAATCAAACCTAGTTATCATTGTATAAAAACAAAAATACTACGACACTCCACCGTTTGAGCAACAAAATCGCTCTCGCAAGGAGGAACACCTTCGGGGACTCTCAGAAGGTGGTGATTTCATTTGCAACAACCTTCATGTCAGTTTCTTCTTTCATTTCCTCATTATAGGAACTGGTGCACTCTGTTGCTTATCGTTACCCACTGTTTGTAATTTATAATTACCCACAAGACGTAAAAAATTTAATTTTCTCGATCTTCTGAACACAGAAGAATTTGCCAGCAGCCGGTCTTGAGATCTAATACACAATACGAGGAACCTCCCTCCGAGGGCATCCGACAGCTACACGGAAGAGCATACTAGTCCTTTTTAGTCGCTTTATTCAGTAAATGGTAATCACTGCAGAATCTTGTAGAAATCCTTCTTTTTTTTTAATTGGCCAAGAAGCAACACAAATCAAACAACAAAACGAGCAACCTAGCTATGATGCTATGTCGATTGACTCCACAATATTGTGCAAAACATTGACTCAACAAACAGTGTTAACGAAATCTACTGAAGTCTCTATGTTTTGTCATCGGCAAAAATCTCCACGAAAATATCAACTATTTTTACTTTCCTTGTTTACTTTGCACAAGAATGTATCTAAGGAGTCAATATCACAGGGTACCTTCAATACTTATACACCGTTCTTCGAGAATCTTCACCTGATGAAAGGAAAAAAAAAATGTATTTCCGCTGGGCATGCTACAAAATTAAATCTCCGAGAATAAACGATTAAACTTGATTTTTCTAGATGGACCAACCAGCTGTTCTCTCTCAATCGCGCACACACACACACACACATTTTCTCAAATTGTGTTTTTCGCAGTCAGAAGACTTAAGATGCGACGAAACTCACAGTACTCGCAGAGCTAAGGAAAGTACAGAAAATACGGAAGGCGTCAATCTATATTAGCCTCTATAATTCTTGTTGACCTCAAAAAAAAAAAAAAAGGTCGAAGATAAACGGATTCTCGCCTGCTTGTCGCATTCGGTCGAGGTAGTCTCGATGACTGAGTAGGAACGATCAGAGCTCGTTCGGTTCGGCCAATCTTATCGTTGACCGGGATTTGAATTACTCCAAGGTCTCTTCCCTCCTACATAAAAAGGAGTGGCATTTCTGTTTCAGAAAAACAGTGAGATTGGAACGATCCGGGGTGATTAAATTGAGCTTCCGACCTGCGCCGAAGGGGCAAAACGAACGGTCCTTCGAATTAATTCGCGGAGTTTAACGAGGATCGTGAAAATTAAGTACGTTGCAACTTCTTTTGAGGAGCTTGTTTTTTTTTTCTTGCTACCGGTGACTCTGTATTCCGAATGGAATTTACAGCCGGCTGTTGCGTAGTATAGCGGTTATGCGACGTTAAACGAAGGAAAAACGCTAGCAATTTTATTTCATTCCCCTTTATTTTATTGCATCGAGTCGAAATTGACCATAACGATATTACACTTCACTTTCGTGTTCGACCTTGCCTGAATCGACGTGGCAATTGATACATGTGATGCAACAGATTGAGCGTCGAGGAAGACGAAACAGGTGAGCGCATCCTAACAGACAGGCGCTTCAAACATTTAAAAAACATCGATGTTTTTTTCGATTAAACGCATCGGGTTGTTGCATCGACGTAATATTGATACATCAAAAATAAATCGATGTTTTCTGTACATCGATTGTTTTTTTATAAGTAAAATATGTATGTGGTTAAGAAATAAAAAGCAAGCATCTATTAAAATAACTTTATTACCTTTACATTTTTTTTCCTTGAAAACGGTGGGTGCAGGTGATACCCTCACAACAGCCACAAACGAGCCTATTGTAAGGGCGTCCATGATCCTCAGATCATGGCCCCCCTGCGCCACCCCCAGGCCCTACAGCACTGGTCACACTTGGTGTAAGGTCACCTATGCCACCATCCCCACATAAAGCAGGGGATATCTGCAAGTTCTGCATTCGCCACCTCTTCTGGCTGAAGAAAGGGTCTCCCAAACACACAACGGAGCGATGCCACGAGTCCATCGCATACACACAGCACATGCTCAGCCATCTCTAGCCCTACCTCGCAGAACCTGCATATCTGTACCTCGCACTTGCCAATATTTGCAAGGTGGTACCTCAGCAGACTGGCCACATATGATCCTCATATCCTTCCTCCCCAGTGCAAGCACCTCCTTGGGCATCCCTCTGGAGAGCCGGATGAAGAGTTTTGACTGTCTAAGGCCGGGCAGCCCTGCACCTATCCTCCCATTTGCCAACCTTTCTACATAGGTGGCTCCTGGTAGTCCCAACAAAGGGCTCAGGGCCAATAGGGATCTGCGTTGATCCCTTCTAAGCCAACCTATCAGCCCGCTCGTTTCCCTCTATACCTTGATGCCCTGGCACCCAACTCAGTGTTACACTGTTGTCCTCGGCCAGGGCCTTCAGTCCAGTCAGACACTCCCACACCTGCCGTGATGTAAGACAATATGAGGCTAAGGCCTTGAGAGTGGCCTGACTGTCCAGCATGATGTAGATTCTCTGCCGCAGCCACCTCTGCCTGGAACACCATAGCCAGCGACCCCAATGGGATTGCCGGTCTGGTTCTCACCCCAAAGATGCCTGCTCCTGCAAGGCCACCCTGCACCGAGCCATCAGTGTAGTATACCAGGGCCCCAGCTTTGAAAGCGGGAACTCTCTCTTCCCACCTGGATCGCTCATGGATGCGTATCCGAAAGGGTAACACGAAGTTGAACCTCGCCGCGGGCATTGAGTCTACCACATGCATTTTGCCCCCCCCCCCACATTGTCAAGGATCAAGTGGCAGGAACCCCTCCTCCCCAACATGATCAGACACAACTCCAACATACGCACAGCCTGGAGGAACGCCATCCTTTTAACATGTATGTAGAGTGGAGCTAAATCTAGCAAGACCTCCAGTGCAGCCGTAGGGCATGTTGTCATGCAGCCTGTAATGGCCAGATACGCCCTACGCTGCAGTTTATTTAGCTGCAACTGCACTGTTTTGTTTTCCAACCTAGTCCACCAGACCAGGGCTCCATAGGTGACTACAGGCCTAACAACTGCAGTGTACAGCCACCGGATCATTCCAGGCCTCAGCCCCCATGTCTTCCCCACCATTCTTTGAGCTGCCCACATCACCACCGACGCCTGCTGTAAGGCTTTTTTCACGTGTGTGGCCCAAGTGAGCTTCCCATCAAGGAAAACTCTCAAGTACTTGATCTCATGCTGGATCTTCACCACCTTACCGCCCAGCCTGAGTTCCCGCAGCGCAAGGCTGCGCCTTCTGGTGAACGGGACGAGGTTCATCTTGTCTGGATTGACAAACCAGTCCTTGCCCATTGCACCATCTCTGTAGGGTATTCAGTGCATGCCACATGCATTCATTGATTACACTCGCGAATTTACCCCTGACTATAATTACTAGGTCGTCCGCGTATCCTATTACTTTGTAGCCCTCCTCCTCCAGCAGCTCAAAAAGGGTATCAGCTACCAGTAACCAGTGGAGAGGGGAGAGCACCCCCCCCCCTTTCGGGCAAGGGTTCTTTTGGTGTGCACCACAGAGAGTGTCTCTCCCCCCAACTCTGAAAAGACCACCCTGCTACTCAGCATCTTTTGGTCCAAGAGATTAGGTAAGGTACTCCCTTCCTACCAGCCGCAGCGGTTATTGAGGCATACAACGTATTGTCGAAAGCCCCCCCAATATCCAGAAAGCAGCACAGCGCAATCTCTCCGGATCTCAGAGTATCCTCCAGCACTGTAGCTTTACATTTATTTTTAATATATATCCCGATAATTTTTTTCTATACTTTGTAAAAACCAAATTTTACCCAATCTTTTACCATTTAATGTATTCCTTTGTTGAGTATTACCTGCGCCGCTCGCGAAAACAGTCTCTCTGATGGCACTTATGTGCTCACCATTGTTAGATATTTAAAGGCAATGTTGGAAACTGTATTTTGTAATCCTTCCAAATTTATTATGATATTAATATTACACATAACGTGTTGTTCAGTTTAACACTTTGATTTATAAATATTATTGTTGTGTGGTTACTCCATTAGTCATACGATTTGCATTGTTGTTGTATGGTAACTAAGGAGACAGGAGTTCTCGAGTTGGATTTGTTCCGTAAGACGATTTGTCTGTTTTTATTAAAATCACGTATTCCTTCTTTGTCCGAGTTCATTACATTTGGTGTCAGAAGTGGGATAGAATGGACTCCATCGCTGAACGTGTTCGCCAGCGGAATCGAGGTCTTCCTGTGGGACGCGGTGAAGAAGGTGAGTTTGGTGACTTAACAAATGTTGAGACTGACCCGCTAGATGTACCAGTGGTAGAAGAGCCAGCAATAAATCCGACAGAGCAGATAGATATCTTGACCCAACAATTATTCAACCTAATGGGAGAAGTTCGCAGATTGAGGGAAACATGTATGCAACCCCCTGGCTCAGAGGAGATGACTCGGAGAGAACAAATTGATACCATCCGTCCTCCTACTTATGATGGTTCTACGCCATGGGACGATTATTGGACTCAGTTTAGAGCTATTAGCACAGCAAACAACTGGAATTCTGGTACAGCAGCGGTACGTTTAATAGCGGCCTTACGGGGATCTGTTTGCAATGTGCCCTCAGATCGTAGACATCTTGCATCCATGGAAGACGCCTTGTCGCGGCAATTTGGAACTCAGGGACAAGCTCGTCTGTTTATAGCGCGTCTACGGCAAAGAGTTCAAGAAGCCTCTGAAGATGTCGCTACGTTTGCAGCAGATGTAGAAGGTTTGGCCCGAAGGGCCATGCCGAATGAGGGTGCTAGAGAAGCAATAGCTGTGGAACAGTTTTTGAATGGCTTGAAGCCAACGTGGTTAGAGAACTAGTTATCAGTGCTGATCCCACAACGCTAAGAGATGCTGTGACACGTGCTACTGTTCTGGAAGCTGGTTTGCAGAGTAGTATTCAACCGAAAACTACGTTCAGCCACTTTGGAGAATAGATCTCTTGTCTTCTGAGGAAGAGATACTCGTGAGGAGACTGGTGACGAGCAAGTTCAATTGTTCGATGACACGGACAACAGTAATAATGGCAGGGAAACATGTTGGGCCAGTTCGTTCAAGATGAACTCAGACAGAGGCGTGCTGGTGTTAAATGTTTCAAGTGCGGCAAGCTCGGGCATTTTCGTTGGGAATGCAAGAAAAAGGTGGGTAACGAGAAGCCACCAATTGTCAAGGCCAGAAATTGAGGGCTTTAAAAGGCCTCAAAGCCACATAGGTCTGAGTTCGAAGAAAACTAGAGACGATGACTCTTCCTCCTTAATACCAATTGAACCAAGCTTCCATAGTTGTTAATGGCACAATTGAAGGGAAACATTGTCAAATGATTGTTGATACTGGTGCAACAGTGACCATAGTTAATCCTGAAATTTGTGGCATTCATGATGTAGAATGGGAACCATCTAGTGGTAGTCTCAGGATGTTATCTGGTTCGACGATCCCAGTGCTTGGGAAGACCCAACTTTGCCTTAAGTTGATGGATGGTCAGCCCAGGTTACATACATGCATCGTTGCGGGTATCGGGGAACCCTGTATTCTTGGTATGGATTTTATGAAGGCTCATGATTGTGTCATTGATGTGGAAAGGGTATCGTTAAGTTCGGGACAGAAGCTATCCTATACAATTGTCAACCTACTGTTCGCTGTCAATCAACTAATCCTGCAGACTTTGATGTGGATGTTAATCGAACTCCAGACTTACCGGATGTGCTGCAAACGAAATGTGATTCATTACTTCCACGGCTCTCTCAACATCAGCTTTACCAGTTCAAAACACTCTTGAAGCGAAACGAAGACGTTTTTCCTGAACACCCATTACAGTTAGGACGATGTACAATCGGAGAGCATCGCATAGATGTGAATAATCATTCTCCAATAAAAACAACACCCACGACGGACTAGCTCTATCCAGCAACGAGCTATTGATACTATGGTTAACGATATGTTGGCATCTGAGTGGTTGAAGAGTCTTCAAGTCCATGGGCAAGCCCGGTGGTTATGGTAAGAAAAAACTGAGATTGAGATTCTGTGTTGACTATAGAAAGTTTAATGCCGTAACAGTCAAGGATTCTCACCCATTACCACGAATTGACGAGACGCTGCAGAGATTGGATGAAGCAAGTGGTTTACCACCTCGATCTCCAGAGTGGTTATTGAAGTACCGCTCCATCCTGATGATCGCAATAAACGGCGTTCTGCACCAGTCAGGGCCTGTGGCACTTCACTGTAATGCCTTTGGTTCTAACAAATGCTCCGGCCACGTTTCAAAGAATCATGAGAGTGTTGCTTAAGCCGTTATTCGAGAAGGGCGTCGTGAAGTGTATTTGGACGATATTCTTCACACACATCGACGTTTGAGGAACACCTGAAGTATTTACAAGAACTTTTCTGTCTTTTTACGAAGAGCAGGGCTCACCTTGAATAGCAAGAAATGTGAGTTTCTTCAGGAGGCTGCCATGTACCTCGGACATTTAGTCACCAGAAACGGTATCGTGGTAGACCCTAAGAAAGTCGAGGTTGGGCAAGAATGGCCCATTCTCAAACCACCAAGCGAAGTTAGAACATTCACAGGTTTTTGTTCCTATTATCGATCTTTATTCCTCGGTTTTCAGAAATTATGAAGCCTCTATATCACTTACAAAACCAGCATGGCCTCTTACAGTGGAATGAGGATTGCATGAAAGCATTCACTGAAGCTAAACTCAAGCTTCAACAAGCGCCGGTTCTTCGTATGCCTGTCCAGAGCTTCCTTTATAATCGACGTGGATGCGAGTGATGTTGCTCTTGAGCTGTACTGTCACAGATGCAACAAGGTAAAGAACGCGTGATTGCTTACTTTAGTCGTTGTCTGTCACGTGCTGAGCGGAACTATTGTGTAACGAGAAAGGAGCTGTTGGGGTAGTTGAAGCAATTCGCTCATTCAACCATTATGGGTTGATAATGGCCATGAACTCCTGGTACCGTACAGATCATTCATCCCTCCGCTGGCTAATGAATTTCAAGCTGGTGGGATGGACAGCTGGCACGGTGGATCGAGAGATTGGCTCCGTATAGACTAAACATTCAGTATAGGAATGGCACTGCTCATGGGAACGCAGATGGTCTCTCTCGACGACCTTGTGCACAGACGGGCTGCAAATATTGCGATCGGCGAGAACACTTGGCTTCCAATGAATTGGAAGTCTCAGAATCAACAGGAACGCCTCCGGTTTTAGGATATGCCACGCTGTTGCTATTGAGCAACTCTCAGTTCGCGATCACTTGAATTCAGACCCGCATTTACTCCCTGTTATCCAATGGCTAGAAGAAGGCGCGCCCTGTGTGGAGTGCGGAGATCGGAATGAGTGCTACGACCAGAGCATACTGGGCAATGTTCGACTCCCTGTTTTTAAGCGATGGGGTACTTACAGACGCTGGAAAGCACAAATGGAAAAGTAGTGCGTTCGCAAATGGTAATCCTCACACTTTACGGAAACAAATTTTCCGGTGTCCACGAGCCAGTACACCTAGGTGAAAAGCGGACGCTATCCTTACTCCGTAACGACTTCTACTGGGTGGGAATTCACCACGACGTTCGCAACTGGTGTCGAGCTTGTGAACAGTGCGGAAAGCGGCGAGGTGGCCGAAAACGTCAAAAGCTCCGCCCAGCCTTTCTTTAAGTGGGTATCCATTTCAACGGATAGCTGTGGACGTATTTGGCCCTCTACCTGTCAGTGAGCGGGGAACCGATATGTTAACGGTGGTTGATTATTTCACCAAATGGCCAGAGGCAATTCCCAGCAAATCAACGAGCGGAAACCGTCACACAAGCACTGGTAGACCACGTTATAACCTGATTCGGCGTCCCAGAAGAACTCCACCTGATCAGGGGACGAATTTTGAGTCATCTCTTTTTCAGGATGTCCTGAAACAGTTAGGGGTTAAGAAAAACGCGTACAACAGCATTGCATCCACAGAGTGATGGTATGGTTGAAAGGCTTCATCGAACGCTGTACGACTGGCTGTCGAAAAATGGTGCAAGATCATCAACGAGATTGGGATGTTCAATTACCGGTTGCACTTCTTGCGTATAGGGCCTCAGAGCACTCTGTCACGGATACTCACCATCCTACCTAATGTTCGGTCGTGAGCTAAGTGTACCACTAAACCTATTGTTTGACGCCACCCTGAAGAGCAAGAGGTTAGCGAATACGCATCCAAATTGAGGGACCGTTCCCAGACGACGCGCATCAATTGGCAAGGGCTACCTTGAAGATACGCAGGGAAAACATGAAACGCCGGTATGATGTCAATACTCAGAGACCTCAGTTTCAGGAAGCGAGATAGAGTGTGGCTACATAACCCAAGAAGACAAAAAGGAGAAATCCAAAACTTCAGTGTTCGTGGATGGACCGTTCACAATTATCAAGAGGCTCAACGATGTAGTTTTCCGACTTCGCAGTTCCCGAGGTGCACTGAAAGTGGTGCATGCAGACAGATTAACGCAGTACTGTGGGGAAAACTGAAAATAAGAGAAGGGAGAAGTGTTGTGTGGTTACTCCATTAGTCATACGATTTGCATTGTTGTTGTATGGTAACTAAGGAGACAGGAGTTCTCGAGTTGGATTTGTTCCGTAAGACGATTTGTCTGTTTTTATTAAAATCACGTATTCCTTCTTCCTTGTCCGAGTTCATTACATTATTGCTAATGCGACACAGCAAATTTTAAAATGAATTCTGAATCAAGGAGAGTAGGTATCTAATTAATACAAAAATTAAAATAATATGCTTTTTGAAGCCAGAGACTGCGACTAACTGCAAGTAAGAGAGAGACGGTGGGTCAATTCAGTCGGCCATTTGCATTTATATTTTTCGTGGGTTGGTTGCACTGACTTCTGTAATATTGGCAGCCTTTTCAACTAGTGAACTTTTTGACGAAACACCTTGCGAGTCCTAAATAATGTAATTGAAAAAGACGAAAAAATAGTTATTAACCATAGATCGATAGGGGGGTAGGTTTGATTGCCTTTTTAATACTTCGAAAAAAACATCGACGTATACTCGATGTTTAAAACAATACATCGGTTGGATTCGATGCATCGTTACTATACATCGAGTATTTTTAAAACATCGATGTATATCGTCCACTCCTACTCAGGGGTTAATTGAGTCCCAGACCGTAGCAGAGTCTGCGGTGAAAGACAAAAAAAGGAGCAGGTATGTACAACGTATTTTATTAAGTAAGGGACAGGTTAGTCCTGTATGCCCTCGGGTCAAAAAATAAATCGAGTATACAAAAAACGGGTGTCAAATAGGTGTAGCACGTATTCTCCTAGAATTTCTTCTAACAGTTTCGAAGCATGACACATAAAAATGTGCATTGAAGAACAGGGATGTGTCAAGCTCGTCATATTCTGACATGGCTTCAGCTGAAACGCTTTTCTCAAGCTGACAGTAGTATCAAAACGCTTTCAACCTCCACGGTTTAGAAACACCTTGGTTTGAGCGAAACTCCTTCAGTTTTAGTACTGTACAGTGCCGCTAGGTTAGTCTGTTAATCGAAGTCGTTGCAACTGAGACGACCCTAATAATCCCTCATTCCTCGCTCAGGCAGTCAATAGACTGGGAACCAAATTTGTTCTCAAAGAGCGAGTGAAAACCGCATTTGGAACACCAAACTGTGTGCAAGCAGACGATGGCGCGCCAAGCGGTGAGTTTTCCAGTCTTTTGATTAACTTCCTTCTGTGTTGTCCCCAGACACCTTTTCCCTGATAGGTTTTATGTCGCGCACGTTTAAGAAATATTGTTGAATACAATGGTATATATAGGCATTGCCCGTGGCATTGGAGAGGGTGCCTAGCCTCACAGCCTTTACCCCTCTCCAGCCAGCACCGGTCATCTCTCTAGGGGGGATTTCCAGCGAAACCACGGTCCCCACGAGGCCAATCCCATGGCTTCACGGCCACTCTTTAGAGGCTCCACGCTGCCGGCCGCGGGCTGAAGCCCCTGTGGTCCCCATTCTATATAGCTGCACCTTGAGCAGCCTAAGGACCTGAATGGGTGGCAGGCCCCGGTGCCGGAATTCCCAATAGGCGTTCTTTATCTCCATGGGGGTACGGGGATTGGACTTGCCCCCGCACCAGCCATGAAGAAGGGTGCAGTTGTTGCAGGGGTGGGGTTGTTGAATACAGTTCTTTTCCCTAGTTCTCTCTAGTTATTATTCGCTTTGGCGTCGCAATGTTAAAATGTGGAAAATGCAAGTCGACGCTCAGTTCGTCAACACTAATGAGCTGACGAAGTTCAGTTTTGTATTGGCGAGCCCAGACTCGAATGTGGCCGAACTTATTTCAGATTTTCTCTCTAAGCCTAGGTTGATGTTCCTCCAGAACCTTCTTGTTAGCGTTCGTTCTACTTTGGCCACCAGTTCTGACGCCTTGGATAATTTAGCAGCTATGGCAGATGTGAAATTCAACAGGCGCGAACGCTCTAAATCTCGTTCTCAGCCCAGGTCGAGACCATCTCAGTCGCATGAGTCTATCCAGCCTGCTTACCTGCTTGCACAGCCTGCTGAATCCACTACTCCATCTCCGCTAGCATTGCCAGCCACCACTCCCAGCGGCTCTGAACCTCTTCCTCAGCCTCCAGCCCAACACCCAGATGCTGTCGTGCCCAAACCTTCTACGACCAAGTGCAGACGCCATGTCCACTTTCCTGCAAAGTACTTGGATTTCGAGTCAATTTGGAGCACGTCAAGCGGATTTTTCCGGTCTTTTGAATAACTTCCTTCTGTGTTGTCCCCAGACACCGTGCTCCTTATTTTTTTATCTTGTGTTCGAGTCCTGTTCTCTGATTGGTTTTATGTCGCACGCGTTTAAGAAATATTGTTGAATACAGTTCTTTTCCCTAGTTCTCTCTAGTTATTACTCGTCTAAACATCAGACTCTAATAACAACTAAAGCGGTATTGCCGTTGGTAACAGGTGGTTTCCTTCGTAGTGTATTTTGTCTCAGTCTGATCGCTACATAAAAGACGGCTGTTCAACTTAAAGTCGAGGCAATTGAACTGTTCTTCCCCATCTGTTGAAGCCATTCACAAGACGTCCCCTAGGGGCTTCAGGTTGAGTTGTGGCAATTAGTCAAGCATCTCTTCGTGGCTTCTTCGTTCAAACGGTGGCTCTCCTTTTTGGCTTCGTGTTTTCGTTCAACGACTAACTTCGAAGTACTGGCAACACGTTTGGTTTTCCAGAGAGATTTTTTGTGGGCAAAAATCGAGTTACGTCCTTCACTAATAATGAATTCCTAATACCACGATTCCAACGACTAGTGAGGGGGAGACTGGAGGGAGTACAAATACTCCGCTAATACGAAAGATGCTATGGAATCTTCGAATTCAGACGGTTGGGGGAATGCAATTATGGATTAATACTATTTGTGAGGAATTGGGCACGGAGTTTGGTTGCTCGCCCAAAAAAATAAAATAAAAACACTGTTGAAACGGGTTTTTCCAACCAAACTCAAAGCTGATGGAACAATTCAGTAGCTCCATTCGTTTCATAATAGCACTAGCCGCTGAAATGAATTTGAACCAGGGAGACCTAGGTCCGACCAAAGCACAGTCGACACCCCTAGATGTAGGTGGTGTGGCACGGATGAGAAGATGTCCTGGCCCAGTGCTAGAGACTTGAGAGGGAGCGATTTCTGGCCTTTGGCGCCACTTCTCCTAAAGTGGGCATCCAAGATGACTTGCCGGAAATATCTGGCATTCTTTAAAAAGCTAAGGGTGGACCTGTGAGACCTTCGGACTGGCACGAATGGTCTTTAGGAAAGTACAAACATCCGAATGAGAGCCTAATCGCTTTAGATTAACAAATATCTGGTTCGATGCATCAACGCCTCGCGCAATTGCGATTTTCTTGGCTTTAGCTAACACCCCAATCTATTTTTCAAGCAAAAACTGGAAACTGGGTGAGAGCCAACTGAGAGGTGGTCGACTATGGACGCATACGTATGTTATGGGCATAGTCGACACCCTTAGATGTGGTGTGCTGTGGCACGGATGAGGAGACTCCCTACCATGTCCTGGCACAGCGCAGGAGACTTGAAAGGGAGCGACTTCTAGTCTTTGGTACCACTTCTCCCAGGATGGATATCAAAGAAGACTGTTGCAGGAGTTACCTGATATTCCTTAAGAGGCCAGAGATTAGGACAGGCCCAATAGATGCATATATCCCACCTGTGGGACGGTCAAAATGCCGAAATTTCTGATTTGCACCTAATTATTTCTTCACTACTAAAACCCACAACTGCTCCTTGATAATGCTAGACGCCAGCCGACACATCAGAAGACTGAGGACATGATTATGTTTGATTTAAGAGCCCTGCTTTCAGTATTTTATGTAATTGCTACATCGAGAGCCTCAATAAGTGCAGCCAACTCCGTATAAATCGATCGTGTTGACAATATCCTTAGCGTTCCTCGCATTACCTGCCTCCCACTCTATTCTGCGTCCCTTGGAAGATACCTGCTTCGGTCTAGGTTCCCTCATAATCCTGTCCACTGATGAAGTCGTGAAATGGGTCGACAGATGACGGGTATATTTAGACGACTACAGTTCGTAGGGGCGAGTGTGCGGACGATGAATGTGTTGACCGCATTAAGATTAGCCAGTTCTTGACTGTTAGAGCTCCCTTACCCCTCTTCAACGGCACGTGCGCCGTGGGGGTTTCATTTACGTTGCGCGACGCCGCTCCACAACTCTAGCGATACACAGTAGCTGTTGTCAAATGCGGACCATTGGATTTTGGAAGTCAAACAAATTTAGTCAGGCGCGACGAAACCTTTGTCCGTACGAAGGACGGCTTTTGTTGGAAAAAGGCGTCACGGAAGGTGGGCATTTTCAAGCGCAGTGGCTCCAACCAGATGAGAAGGGAGGGTGCATCGGGGAGGGGAAGTTGTTTAAAAATAAGGGCGCGCAGCTTCCGAGTCTCCCCTCCGTTATTTTCGGGTTTCGCATTATGCTGTAAGTTTTCGAGGCACGCGGGGCGTTAGGGCATTAAGCAGCTGCAGCCTCAACGACACCCCAATTTCAGCACTTGTGTCTAGCACAATAGACAACCCAGACTGTCACCAGTCGGGTTTTGGAGTAGCTCAAGTTCATCAGGTTAATTCAATACCCCTGTCCTGCAACGAAATCCTCCCTAAAACTGAAACATAGTTTTTAAATTTAAGAGATACCGAAGACCAATTCAAATACAACTTCTGTAACAGTCAACATTTCGTGCCCAATTCTTGTTTTTCGTTAAGCAATAAGGTGCAATTGGACCGCTTCTACTTCCCTTGGCTCTGCGTGGAAGGAAAGTCATAAAATCACATACAAATTTTATTTTGAGTTCTTCCAATCAAGACGTGATTTATTATGGAAGCTCCTGAGCCCAAAAACAGTATTTCGGAAAGTTCGAATGTGAGAAAGCGATGAACGGCCCCAGAAGGCACCATAATGAGGCTAAGAGTAAAATCTGTCAAATACTAACTGTAGTTATCATAGTGATGGAAAACCCTAACCAGCCTTAATGAGTTTGATTATTTTTTGTGTAGACGGCCAAAAACAACTCGACGGTAACGTGATTTTCAAGAAAATGGCGAGAACAGCGCGATCATGTATCAGAAAAACCCTGCAAATTATTACACAATGGTTTATTATTCTCATGAACAGCTTGACCTAGTATTACTGCTCCGAGACCCATCCCATTCGATTCAGCATCGAAAAATACTAACCATACGAAACATGACCTGACTACAATGGAACTACGGAAACTAAATATTCCCCCGGCGCCAGGCACGTAAACGTCTGTAGGCATTTATGATCCGATGGAGGGGTGTGCGGAGGAAGTGGCCTTCGGGCCGTGGGGGAAATTGGGACGGGGGCTTCCAGCAAATTACTAAAGTTAACGTACCTGTTAGGTGAGTCCGTCTCCTCTGGCTTGTGAGTTACTGTGGGCAAGCGCTTTCGATGTAAAGACATCATCGTCTGGCCGTTAAGTCAGTACTGGAGTCAGTCAGTTGGTCGTGGTCTTTATATACAAAGAGAAAGGTGAAAGGGGTGATGGAGCGTCGGGGAAGGGGCGGGGAGAGGAGGTCATGTAGCTCAGGGGGAACCCCCTAGACGGACTCACCTAACAGGTACGTTAACTTTAGTAATTTGCCTACTGGCGGATATAACCCAATTTCTTTAATACCTTCCAGCAAACCCTCGCTCGGCAATTGGCAGGACGTCGCAAGTCCAAAGGGCGTTGAGAGTCGAGCGGGCCTTGAAAACAATACCAAACACGGCTTATTTGCGATTATACTGCTGTTCGTTAATTTTGTTAACCATTTTTTGCCCATAACGACCATGGGCTTCGTCCGATCGGATTGCCGAGATGGCGGGCACAACTAGATACCAAATGGGATTTTTGTGCGAAAGAACGAGTTTTTAGACCACGTTAAAGGCACAAAATGGCCCGGACGGGGGACAGTGGACGGACATTGCAGATTTGGAATCCCCATGTCTTGAAATGTAAAGTGTCAAATTTTGAGCGGGGGCTGTAAAACATTTTTCCTGACCGAAAACATAGGGTTATTATTCAGAATGAATAATAAACCAAAATCGATCTTAGCACACTCTGGTGCGGATTCTAGAGAGCCAGTCAGGATGAATGAAAAGCTTTCTATAGGCCGACGTTTCGCTTAATTTATTAAGCATCATCAGGGATGAAGGATATCACACTGAACACACGGAACTTATTGAGCCAAACAGTAAACGACAGATTGGACTAGTGTGGAAGGTTTAATGAGGTTATGAGTAAAAAAGAACATAGTGATCTTAGCACTCTTATGTGACACCAGCGCTCTTACGAAAATAATTTTGGTATACCGATTCTGTACCCATGTGATGGTGGTTTTATAACGGTTATAAAATAATTGGGGACACCACACGAAATTCCGGAAACTATTGTTCTTTGACCAACGATACCAAGAGGAAGGAAAGGATTGCTTGGATTTCTACAGGTATTCAAGTTTTGAGGACTACTGAATCGAAAAAACGGCATATTAACTCTGTTCAGCAGCTAATGGGAAATACCGGTGAGCGTATGCTTTTCACCATGTTCATCTTTCTATCCCAACTTTCAACTTCACGATAGTATTAGCACTCATCCTGCAGCACCTGACTGATCGTCAAGAGTTTCAACGGAGGTTCGCCGAACGAACTGGGACGTCATTAAAACCGATTAAGCCGGTGGTTAAGGGGCTTTGTGATGCTAATGTTCGCTTTAATCGGGCCTTTTGCCAGAAGGGCAGCTCCCCTGAGTCAGCGTTGCCGGCAGATGGGTCGAGATGCCGAGACGCTTCAGAAGAAAACAACGGCGTTCGTGATTTATGTTGAAAGGGCTGCCGTAAATTAACAATATGTATTACATTAAGTAAATATTAGGGGCGGCTGCGACGTATCACAAAACGTTCCTCGAACCTACGCACGTTCAGCGATTTTTACACGCTCCACTAATTAATCCAAATTGTAATTCACCCAGTTTACGTGAACATTGCCGAACTTGGCGTTGTATATAGAAATGGGAAGCGTTTAGAATTCTGAAAATGGTTTGAGCGAGACCATTGGACGAGCCGGTTACACACACACACGGCGACACACAACACACAACATGGCGACTTGGATGCCCGGCTTTAATTTTTTTTACTTTCCTTGGCTCTACAAAGTAGAAAGGAAAGTTATGTAATCGGCTGAAAACAAAATTTTGAGTTGTCTTCAGATCTTTACGTTTCAGGCCCCCCTGAGTCCGAAAAACACTATTTGGGAAAATTGTCTCTGTGTGCCTGTGTGTCTGTGAACGATTTTTAGAAAACCACCGTACCGAATCAACTCAATCTTCATATCTCGCCCGCAGGTTACCATGGGACGCCAAAATAAGGGTTGGAACCAAATCCACCGAAATTTAGCTATAGTTATCATAGTGATCAAAACACCAAATATTTTTTTCCTCAAAAACGGCTGTAACGATTTTGATTACATTTTTTATATTGATAGCTCTCAATATGGCAACTATACTGCGAAATTCCCATTTGTGGGAAAATGACGAGAGCAGCACAATAAATTACCAAAACTTTCGACGAAAAGCGTTTTTAGCGTGGTTTTTTCTTTATAAACTCCGCTGGAATGTTAGTAGAATGTTTTAAAAAAATTGGTATTGCAGTCCAATCCAATAGCTATAGGGTGAGTTTTTAAAAACGCTCATGAGATACATGGGGCTCACTCCAGAAATTCCTGAATTTCAACTATCGCCGTTGCGTTTACTACCAGTTCTAACAGTCATTACCCAATAACTCTGCAAAAGTGATTACTATCCTTCTTCAAAAAATTCGTGTTTACAGCCTCATTAATTATCTGTGTACCAACTGCTCAAAAATGGTCCTGCAATGAGTACGAGCAGCACAATAAATTCCAGAGCTGTAGGCGCTACCGCTTCCTGCTGCTGTAAAGTGTTGTTTGACCAAGTTCAAATGAACTGAGTGATAAATGAATTGAGTAAGTAGAAAAAGAGCCATGTACCCGAGTGAATTGACGTAGAGCTAAGGAAAGTTGTGTGTTGCAACGCACCAGTTGTTGGATGTGCAGTCAAACCTACCATCTCCGACTGCTACCAAATTAGCATATACAATTTCTGCTCAGTTTGCGAAATATTGCTAAAAACGTGTGGTCAAAAATGATCTCTCTTTATAAGTAAATAGCTGGATAA
Source organism: Pachypeltis micranthus (assembly GCA_020466155.1). NCBI lineage: Eukaryota > Metazoa > Arthropoda > Insecta > Hemiptera > Miridae > Pachypeltis > Pachypeltis micranthus. The sequence continues at coordinate 11,076,035 of CM035780.1, read as the reverse complement.
GGAAGCCTTGTAGGGGACTCCGGAGGGTGATACCTCCGTGATAACACAGGCTACTGCTCTCTACCGTGAGACTGAATGACAACATGCCACACTTCAGTTGGTGTGGGTACGGTGGATACTGAGCGAGTGTCACTGCAGAAGACCATAGACGACTGGTATAACATCATTGTGGTAAGGAAACAGACCTGTGTTATTTTAATTTTTTCCCGGATTTTACGGTACCGTTAAAACACCTTTTTCACTACACGTACAAGCACTTAAAGGTATCCAAGCAAAACACTTGATCAAAATAGCCGTCAAAAAAGCTCCTGTTTCATGCTGGACCAATACTTTGGATTTTAACTTCGTATAGAACAGTAGAGCAGCTGACTAACGTGAAGTGGAGGACGTTAGCCACTGAGTAGAAACATCGCGCGAATCCTTAATAGTAATTTAGTCTCGAAGGTTGTGGAAGCCCTTCTTAAAACAATTGAGTAAATCGGAAGAATCACGATGTGCCGCCGACCGTTTTGTCAACTATAGTTTAAAAGGCGCAGACCACCACCATTTAACGTTATCAAATGTATTGAGAGTACAAACTAACGTAATACCTGCGAATACATCCTTGCACCATGTTTCTTAACTCTCTTCTGTTCATTTCAATCGCTTCACCGAGAAAAATAGCGCAAAACGACGACGGCATTGTTAAAATACCGTACAAAACGCCAACTTCCGTGTCCGATGGAACTAGAGAACTGAATATTGAAGTATGAACAATCCTCCACCGTGAAGTGGAGAAAGTTAGTCACTGAGTAGAAATAGCTCCCGAATCCTTAATAGAGATTTAATCTCGAACGTTCTGGAAACGGCCGTTTCAAACGATTCCGTAGATCGAGGAATGTTCGTACGTTCTTTTATGTTCGTACGTTATACCCATTGCCACTTGTTTATTCGACAAAAATATCTGGTGCGTTGCAACACACAACTTTCCTTAGCTCTACGTCAATTCATATGTACATGGCCTTTGAACTTGGTCAAACAACACGTCACAGCTGCAGGAAACGGTAGCGCCTACAGTCTGGAATTTATTGTGCTGCTCGTACTCATTCCAGGACCTTTATTGAGCAATTGGTACACAGATAATTAATGAGGCTGTAAACACAAATTTTTTGAAGAACGATAGTAATTACTAGAGCTATTGGGTGATAACTGTTGGAACTGGTAGTAGGCGAAACGACAGTAGTTGAAATTCAGGAATTTCTGGAGTGAGCCCCATGTATCTCATGAGCGTTATTAAACACTCACCCTTTAGGTATTGGATTGCACTACAATACCAATTTTTTTTACATTCAACTAACATTCCAGCGGAGGTTATAAGAAAAAAAATCACGCTAAAAACGCTTTTCGTCGAAAAGTTTGATAATTTATTGTGCTGCTCTCGTAATTTTCCCACGGATGGGAATTTTATGGTATAATTACCTTATTGAGAGCTATCAACATAAAAAATGTAATCAAAATCGTTAGAGCCGTTTTCGGGGAAAAAATTGGTGTTTTGATCACTATGATAACTATAGTTAACTTTCGGTGGATTTTGCCCATACCCTTATTTTGGCGTCTCATGGTAACCTGTAGGCTAGACATTAAGTTTCAGCTGATTTGGTACGGTTGTTTTCTCTAAAAACCGGGCTAAAATCGATTTCGTCGGAAGTTTCGATAATTTATTGTGCTGCTCTCGTCATTTTCCCATAAATGGGAATTTTATGGTATAGTTGCCATATTGGGAGCTACCAATATAAAAAATGTAATCAAAATCGTTAGAGCTGTTTTTGAGAAAAAAAACATTTTGTGTTTTGATCACTATGATAACTATAGTTAACTTTCGGTGGATTTTGTTCATACCCTTATTTTGGCGTCCCATGGTAATCTCCAGGCTAGATATCAAGTTTGAGTGGATTTGATACGGTCGTTTTTTCTAAAAATCGTTCACAGACAGGTCTGTTTCCTTATTTGATGACTGTACCTAAACCCTCGACGAGGGTTATATCAGTCATAGAAGTTGCGGTTTCGCTAATATGCAAGAGGCTGGGCCCTGCAGCATCCACCGAACTCAGACCTGTGGAGGTACGGCAGGTATTTGGTCGTTAGCCCGTCTCCCGGTAGAGAGCTGTTCCCTGTGTGTGACCGCGTGGAGGTGACCACCTGAGGAATCCCGTACCATCTGAGAGGAGTTCTTAATCTGGTTTCCTACCTGATCTAACTATTTACTTGGGTGGCAAGTTTCAAAAGGACAGATCAACTAGGACCACGTTTCTTAGCCATCTCACCTTCTTCGCGAACTTTGCAAAATGGTTATAGGCTTGCTTTGAAGCAGTCAATGCTGCTAAGTTCGTTTGTCCTCCCAACAACCGTCGCTCACTGTTGTAGAAACTACAGCGGAGCAGCACATGGTTTCTTGTTTCCTCCACACTGGAGGCGCAAGACGTGCATAATGGAGAGTCTTTCAGAGAAAAGAAGTGGAGCCGCGCATTGAAGTCACCATGTCCCGTGAGGAACTGGCTCGTCCAGTGGTCTGGCTCAACCCATTTTCTTGAAAGACGTTCACGGATGTTGGGGAAGAACTCATACGTATCACGTCCCTTTGACGAGAATTCCCATCTCGCTTGCCATTTCTCTAGAGCCCATTCATCGATGGCGGCAAGTTTCTGTTCTGTGGTGAGATCCGCACGGAGTTCAGCCCAAAGCGGGGGAAGCTCCCGTTTCGCTCTCCACTTGTCAACCATGCACTCAACAGCCAAATCAACTGGTAACTGACCAATGATCACCTGGAGTGCTTCTGTTGATACAGTGCAAGTTCACAATCGTTCACAGACACACATACACACACAGACCATTTTCCCAAATAGTGTTTTTCGGACTCAGAGGGATCTAAAACGTAAAGATCTGAAGAGAACTCAAACATTTTTTTCAGCCGGTTACATAACTTTCCTTTCTACTTCGTAGAGCCAAGGAAAGTAAAAACTAAGATTACTGAACATCAGTGTCGTTGTTGTAATCGTACCAACGAATTACCTGTGAACCTTCGGAGCACCATATCCTCAAAGTTTTCTTCATCTCAACTGCTTCACCAAGAAAAACATCGAAAACCGACGACGGCACGCTAAACTACGTAATCTTTAATATCTCTAATACTTCACAAAACTCGAACTTCCGTGTTCGATAAGACCTGAAAACTGATTATTAACGTACAAATGAAGAAGCGGCGCACCGTGAAGTGGAGGAAGTTCGTCACGAAGGAGAGATAGCGAGCGAATCCTTAATAGCGATTTATTCACGATTTTTCGGATCTCGATCGATTTCAATTTATTTAGTATCGATCATGACGCCAATCGAAAGGAAAATTATTACGGAAGAAAACTACTTTGGTTAGAATTCTGAAATTCCTGAGAAGGCTCCTGATTATTTTAGTTCATGTTCTCGCAGAGACCTCTGTGTATCGCTCAAATACTGCATTTTAGATGAGAGTGGCAAGGGCGGCAGAAATTAAAATTCACTGTGTAATCATTGTACCCTCTGTGGCCAAGTTGGTGCCACTATCACAATAACTACAAAACACAACAACGTGTAAACGAATGAAAGAAAAGGATTGTTTTAGTTTTCGTGCGTTTTGTTATGCAAAATTATTTCATTTTGGGTTGGCGGCGTTTCGGACAAAATGAGCCCAGGAGGTGCTGCCACCTGTAGGGGCGAAAGGTAACGTTGTGACGCTCATACCCGTTCTCGTGCGAACGAAAATCCGCTCGCGTCAGAGTTATTTTTCTTTAATTTGGACGAAGTGAAGTTCCCGTTTTCTACTATTAAGTTAAATTCATACGTTTTCTCAGCATAAAATTGCATACCTGTCGGCAAATGCACGGATGTCACTGAACCGCATGCAAAGGCAGCGGGACTTCGTACGGGGCAATCGTTCCTTCTTCCACGTTTGGTGAGAGTATTTTCCTTAATAATTTGTCACACCCATCATTCATCTGTTAGGTTAAGTTGTTTTTGATCATAATTTTCCGTTGTTCTGTTCGTTTCAAACTAACTATGCGCACTCCTTCCAATCAGACAAGGAAACGTTTGATGCTCGAACACTTGGAATCCCAGCATCAGAATCCATCGTCGGAACGATTACTCGTAGGTTTCGTCAAAGAGTCGGTGATTATACTTCTGCGGGAGATGTACTTTGACACGAGGTCCTCAGACATCACTTTTTCAAGGAGAAAGCGATGACGCACCATTAAGTGCTTCGGTTGTGAACAAGTTTCGCTAGGGGGTCCCTTTCTACCCCTCGGAATCAGCACATTGCTATTCAAAAACGACTGATAACACTCTCTGAGGGTTCGGGAACAGTCATGTTATGAGGAAACAGACCTGCCATTCAGAAAAATGCGGCCTGTCTGTAGTTGACATCTTCACTTCAGGTTAGTTGGTCCATCAAATGATGTACCTTGGTATTCTCTCAACCGCTGCCCAACGTCAAAACGGCCGACTTAACCAACGGATTGTGCTGTGTACAAACGCCAGTAAGTACGCAAACGAAGGTAGGCTGGTTTCTGGTGAGGAATACTCTTAATACTTTTATCATAGCGTTCACTCAACTTTTCAATTTTCACCCGGTATCATACGTGTAGCAGTCAGCAGGGTTCAATTTTTGAAACATCCAGGACCTTCTTTTTCTGTCAATTCTCGACAACGCGAATTCAAATATCTGGTGCGTTGCAACACACAACTTTCCTTAGTTCTACGTCAATTCACTCGGGTACATGGTTTTTATTCTCCTTAATCAATTCATTTATCACTCAGTTATTTGAACTCGGTCAAACAACACTTCACAGCAGCAGGAAGCGGTAGCGCTTACAGTTCCGGAATTTATTGTGCTGCTCGTACTCATTGCAGGACCATTATTGAGCAATTGGAAGACAGATCATTAATGAGGATGTAAACACAAATTTTTTGAAGAAGGATAGTAATTACTTTTGCAGAGCTATTGGGTAAAAACTTTGAGAACTGGTAGTAAGCGAAACGGCAGTAGTTGAAATTCAGGGATTTCTGGAGTGACCCCCAAGTATCTCATGAGCGTTTTTAAACACTCACCCTTTGGGCATTGGATTGCACTACAATACCAATTTTTTTAAACATTCTACAAGAATTCCAGAGGAGTTTATAAGGAAAAAACCGCGCTAAAACGCTTTTCGTCGAACATTTAGATAATTTATTGTGCTGCTCTCGTCATTTTCCCACAAATGGGAATTTTATAGTAAAATTATCTTATTAAGAGCTACCAATATAAGAAATTTAATCAAAATCGTTAGAGCCGTTTTTGAGAAAAAAAATTTGGTGTTTTGATCACTATGATAACTATAGTTAACTTTAGGTGGATTTCGCTCATACCCTTATTTTTGCGTCCCATGGTAACCTGTCGGCTAGGCATCAAGTTTCAGCTGATTTGGTACGGTTGTTTTCTTTAAAAACCGCGCTAAAATTGATTTTGTCGAAAGTTTTGGTAATTTATTGTGCTGCTCTCGTCATTTTACCACAAATGAGAATTTTATGGTATAGTTGCCTTATTGGGAGTTATCAATATAAAAAATTGGATCAAAATCGTTAAAGCCGTTTTTGAGAAAAAAAAATTTGGTGTTTTGATCACTATGATAACTATAGTTAACTTTCGGTGGATTTTGTTCAAACCCTTATTTTGGCGTCCCATGGTGACGAGATATCAAGTTTGAGCTGATTTGGTACGGTGGTTTTCTCTAAAAATCGTTCACAGACACACAGACCATTTTCCCAAATAGTGTTTTTCGGGCACAGGAGGGTCTGAAACGTAAAGATCTGAAGAAAACTCAACTTTTTTTTTCAGCCGATTACATAACTTTCCTTTCTACTTTGTAGAGCCAAGGAAAGAAAAAACTTTTTTTGCATCACTTAAGTCCATTGCTTTAAACTTTCTTGTTCCGTGGTTTTTGTAACAAATCGCGTTTAATTTTAAATGCCGGCATGCGTTCCAATGTTAGCTAGATACTTTTTAGGCCATCGTTGAGTTGGGTGTTCCCCTGCTGGAAAATTGGGTTGCTGGGTGGAAATTCTGCTGGAGAATCGCCCGCAATTTGCGTTGAAAGACGAGTGGCACTCCTTTGGGGACAACATAAACACTGCGTCATCCAACACGGCCTATTTAAATGCACTAGCTGCATCCATTTGGTCGATGTCCAAGTTATCCTCGGCAAACAACAGGAGTGAAAGGTTTCGTTTGCCCTTTCTCTGGGCAGAGCTTTTAACTGCTCTTGTTGCCTCGAGTTTTACAACTTTCCTCGTAACATCTCGTTTGGCGTGGAAGATCCCCATTTTGAATTCAAATGGTCCACTTCAGAAGGTGGTGGATCTCCGTTAAATCCCACGTTTTGTTTTTTTTATTTGACTGAAGTACTCTTCATCCATCGCTCTTTTCCATTGGTTCCCCGCAGAATTGGGTGATTTGGAGCTGTTGCTACAAATAATTTAATCAAAATCGTTTGAGCTGTTTTTGAGAAAAAAATGAAATTGGCGTTTTGATCGCCATGATAAATGTAGTTAGTTTCAGGCGGACTATGCTTTAGCCGCTTTCTCTCAATAAAGTTCTCAGTTACAGAAAATGGTCAGCGTGTAAGTAAACGTTGTTGAGAGAAAACGGCTGAACTAAATCGGCTCAGATCTGATATGTACCCTGGATGTCACCATGGGACGCCAAAATGATAGCATGAGCAAAATTGATCAAAAACTAATCATCGTTATCAAATCACCTAATTGTTTTGTTCAAAACGGTACTAAAAATGCTGATTATGTTTGTGTTAAGGGGGGGATTAATACAGTAAGCGGTATCGCACTAGGTGAGTCGGGAAGTAGTACGATAGAAGTTGAATGCAATTTATTTATTTTATTCCTCAATAACATTCGGACATGTTGTACCACCAAAAACAGGGAATTGGGTGGGAGCGAACGCGAGCACGGACGACACGGCGACGAGGGAACTGGCTCGGTTACAACTGACGGCAGCAAAGTCTCGAGCGAATCGGGGGCATTTGAGGTGCCCAGTTAGCATAAATGCCCCGGACGAGCCTCCGCTGAATCGAAGGGTTTGTTTCGTCCCGTTACATTTGTATGAACAGTTTCGAACAAAAAAATTGTACAATAAAATGAGAGAGCGGAGCAATAAAGTATTCAATTTCACAGTAGTTTTTTGATTATAAATCTCGTTTGTGTCATACTAGCGTTTATGAAAAAAAACAAAAAACACGCCGATAGTCCAATTACCTATACAAACAACGATGGTGTAATGGCGCTCATCAGATAATTAGGAGAAACCCCATAAATTCCGGAATTCAAACCGCTGCTGTCTCACTTACTGGCAGCTCTCACAATATTCGCCTGATAATTCCTAAACCACCAACCTTCCCTAAAATGTCTGGTGCGTTGCAACACACAACTTTCCTTAGCTCTACGTCAATTCACTTTTTACATGGCTAATCCTGTTTAATCAATTCATTTATCACTCAGTTCCTTTGAACTTGGTCAAACAACACGTCACAGCAGCAGGAAGCGGTAGCGCTTACAGTGCCGTAATTTGTTGCGCTGCTCGTACTCATTCCAGGACCATTATTGAGCGATTGGTATACAGATAATCAATGAGGCTGTAAACACAAACTTTTTGAAAAAGGATAGTAATCACTTTTGCATAGTTATTGGGTAATGACTGTTAGAACTGGTAGTAAACGCAACGGCGGTAGTTGAAACTCAGGAATTTCTGGAGTGAGCCCCATGTATCTCATGAGCGTTTTTAAACACTCACCCTATAGATATTGGATTGGACTACAATAGCAATTTTTTTAAAACATTCTACTAACATTCCAGCGGAGTTTATAAGGAAAAAACCGCGCTAAAAACGCTTTTCGTCTAAAATTTTGGTAATTTATTGTGCTGCTCCCGTCATTTTCCCACAAATGAGAATTTTATGGTATAGTTGCCTTATTGGGAGTTATCAATATAAAAAATTTGATCAAAATCGTTAAAGCCGTTTTTGAGAAAAAAAAAATTTGGTGTTTTGATCACTATGATAACTATAGTTAACTTTCGATGGATTTTGTTCATACCCTCATTTTAGCGTCCCATGGTAACTTACGGGCTAGATATCAAGTTTGAGTGGATTTTATACGGTCGTTTTCTCTAAAAATCGTTCACAGACACACAGACCATTTTCCCAAATAGTGTTTTTCGGACTCAGGAGGGTCTGAAACGTAAAGATCTGAAGAAAACTCAACATTTTTTTTCTCAGCCGATTACATAACTTTCCTTTCTACTTTGTAGTGCCAAGGAAAGTAAAAATCGACGAATGTACGTGGGGCCGAGGAAAGTTGTGCTCAAAACAGTTTTTCGGCTTCGCAAAAAAAAAAAAAATGCCTGCCATTTTGCTGAGGTGTACTCAGTCATATTGTTGAACCTCCCCTCTCAACTCTTTTCCGTGCATAATACTGCACGTAATGATTATGAATCGGTTATTTCTTGATACCTCACTGCAAACGAAGGAGTTATCAGCTTCGAGGATTGTGAACGACAAGGAGAAAAAGGTTTCGTTAGTAAAAACCAATGCCGAAGTTAACCGTTTAATATTACACAAATATTACATCATACTGGTTTCATGGTCAAATGTAAACTTTTCCTCCATATTGATCGTTTATCGTATAATTATATCTATAAGTGTAAAGAGTAGGGTATGGATAAGTAATTTAAATGACTAATTGTAGAACTAAGTTCTTCACGTCTATATCCTTCACAGGTATCGTAAGTGTAAATTAAAAAAAAAAAATTAAGGCCGAAGTATGTTACAAAAAATGTACTATCTCTATCTAATATATACAAAAGGGTTTGAAGTGCATTGAATAAATTAGTGCACTCGGGGTTTGCCGTTTGATTGTATACGTATGTCTTGCGGTTCCATATTATCACAATTCCTTCGAAGTTCTACATATTTACAAAAAAATGGCGAAATAAGTGGTATAGATCGTACAAAAAATATTTCTGCTACGAGTTGCGGCAATAGGACCGATTTTTGTAACGCTCTTATAATTGATTAGCGAGCTCGTGGAAACGTGGTGATTAATTGAAGTTCAACGAAAGCCGTTATGTTTAAATTTAATTAATCAGAATGTACCGGAATTTGCGTGATGCATAAGTAGGGAAATAAATGTTGATATCAAGATTATTGCGAGGGTAGATTCCGATGTGAACGCCTGTCGTGAGTGGCATTTTTCCAACTTTGTGGACGTTTTGGACTGACATTTTGTGGATTTTATAGAAAAAAAGGTGATTGTGTTGAATTTAACGTTTAAATGGCGGTTTAAGGGGGGGGGGGTTGTAATCCGGGGCCTCTGGCGTATTGTAGAGCAGCGCACAGTTAGATTTGAACATGAGAAGATTTTTTATTTAGGAATATTCAACTTGAAGTTGCTGTTTAAGGGGGAACATTGGTATACTACACTGATGGCTCGGTGCAGGGTGGCCTTGCAGGGGGAGGCTTCTTTGGGCCGAGAATCAAAGCAGCGATCGCACGGTGTTCCAGGCAGAGGTGGCCGCAGTAACGGTCTGTGTGCAGCGGCTGCTGCAGAGGGGACTGAAGCGGCAGAGAATCTACATCATGGTGGACAGTCAGGCCACTCTCAAGGCCTTAGCCTTATGGCAAGTGTGGGAGTGTCTGACTGGACTGAAGGCTCAGGCCGAGGACAACAGCGTAACTCTGTGTCGGGTGCCAGGGCATCAGGGTATAGAGGGAAACGAAGAGGCTGATAGGTTGGCTAAGAAGGGCGCAGATCCCTATTGGCCCTGAGCCCTTTGTTGGGACTACCAGGAGCCACCTACGTAGAGAGGTTGGCAAACGGGAGGATAGTTCCAGGGCTGCCCAGTGGCAGGGGCTACCCGGCCTTAGACAGTCAAAACTCTTCATCCGGCTCTCCAGAGGACGGTCCAAAGAGGTGCTTGCACTGGGGATGGAGGATACGAGGATCATATGTGGCCTGTTTACAGGTCACTGTCTGCTGCGGTATCACCTTGCAAATATTGGCAAGTGCGAGGTACAGATATGCAGGTTCTGCGAGGTAGAGCTAGAGACGGCAGGGCATGTGCTGTGGGTATGCGATGGACTCGTGGCATCGCGCCATCGTTTGTTAGGCAAACGAGGTGGTAAATGCAGAACTTGCGGATATCCTCCGCTTTGTGCGGGGGTGCATAGGTGACACCACACCAAGTGAGACCAGTACCGTAAGCCTGGCAGGTGCAGGGGTGCCATGATCTGAGGATCATGGACGCCCTTACAATAGGCCTATTTGTGGCTGTTGTGAGGGTATCACCTGCATCCACCGAAGGAAAAAAGGGGGAACGTGTACCTTTCATTTATGACTCCAGCTGTACCAAAATGGCCTAATCGACACACGTGTGGTAACAGTTTTTTCTAACATTCTCGTGGCTCGAGGATCACATGGAGTTATTTGTTTTCAAGAATATGACAGTTACGATTCTGGGAAGTCTGGAGAAGTATTGACCAAGTGGCCCCCACCTCCCTCAGACCTTTGATATGCATGGTTGTACATGCCTGTTCAGGCGCACACGTTTCACGGTGCGCTGAGAGGGTGCCACCCTAGGAAACATACTCTCAGTCCGACCATATTTTTCACCTAAGCGGTGAGCATCGAGAGGGGGAGCTGTGACTATCTTCTTTAGCCATCACGAAGCGAAGGTGGTTACAGGCTTGTTTTTGAAAGCAGTCGAAGCCGACAGATCTCTCGATAAGACCTGGCTGGACTGCTCTTCCAACGGCTAGTGCTGTTGATCAGCAACAACAAAAGCTAAACTTTTTTTTTTACTGCACAGCATTCAAACTGGATAGTTTTCGAGAGCAGAGCCACGCATCCACACATTGAAGTCAGCTCATCCAATGGACAGAATTTAGACCATTCTCTTGGACGAGCAATTCCGTCTTTACAGCCGTTTACCCAAAACTGTGGCATTCAGTGGAGTCTTGAGACTCAGCTCAGAATAGAGGGGGTTCTTTTTTGAGTTTTCAGTTTGGCATGGTGCACTCATTGATCAGGTTCAGGTAGCTCTGGGTTTTCGAGAAGTACAGCTTGCTGCAGCTCAGTCATGATTTGTAGTATAATTGACTGCACCACACAGCGAGGCAGCAGGCGTTCTCTGCCGAGTGAATAGCCGTGAAGATAACGTTTGGATAGCAGGGACACCTAAGTGATCTTACTGGTGGCTCTTAAGCAGGGAAACTTAGTGGGGAAACCTAACAAATTAATTTTTTTTCAAGAGGGTTATTATTTTTCCATTCATTCGGTGTTTATGACGAGGAATCCCAGACAGCTGTTGGCTTCCCCCCCCCCCCATGTCTCCTAATATTATATTTCTTATCATCCGTGACCCCCAACACCCTCACTGGCATTATATGACCCTTAGAGGAGTTATAACAGTCAAACATGCAGAATGAAGATTCGGAGTACACCGTGGGTGCGTGTCTCAGTACAGCCAGGCATTCCATTGGGCTTTGTCTCTCTTGGTTGAGGATTCACGCCTGTGTACGGGTTATCAAGGGTTCTTAAGACGTCCACACGTCAGGCGTTTGAATATCTGCATTTTACTTCACCTCTTATTCAGATAATTTCTGAAAAGCTTTTCTCCTCGCTGTAGGCTTGCCACGTCAAATTTTCCCTCAGTTTCTTGTAGACGTAAAAATTGACGTCTTGCAAGGACTCGCCTTATGTGTTACGGGCACGATCAGACTGAGCTGTGACTCGGAACACCGGAGCTTCTTTTATCGGGCAGAGCCACTTGAAGCAGCTCCGATTAAATCTGAAGAGGAAGATAGCTGCTGATGAACAGGGAGAGGGGGGGGGACCGCATTGCCGCGATCGGGAGGTTAGGAAAAAATTGGGTCCGCAGAGCGCAACGAGGCAATTGGCCTGTTTCTCTTCTGGACTCCAGCGACACCACTGCGCTTCTCTTTTCTATCGATACCTGTAGGCTTGACAATTAATCGAAACTGAATATACTTATTGGAAAGGAAGGATTTATTATTGAGAGACGCCCTAACGATCCATCCTATAACATGTGTAACAATCATGTTTCTAACGTCTAACCTATCATAGAGCGGTCTCCATGATCGTGGGTCAGCCCGATTGCCTTTTCTCTTCTTTATAAAGGCCAAAACAGTATATAGTTCTTAGATATGTTGAATAGTCCAAAGGTGTACCCCATGCTTGACTTTATCTAGATATGGAGCCAGGTTAGGCTTAAAGGTCGCAATGGTGGGTCGTTGTAGGACTTTGAATTCACACGAACATCTGTTACACAACGTTGTCTTGCTTGGTTAATACCTACTCATCTTCTTTTTGGCCTGAGGCCAGGGGGGGGGGGCAGTGACGTGTAACTCCTTTAGCACTGCAATCGTCATTTGAACTACCTCGGGTAGTTGAAACGCTATTTTTGAAGACACAGTTCGCTTTTTATCGACATAATTCCCCATTTACTTCCTACCAATAACAATTCAACTCGTATTTACCAGTACTCAGATTTCAGCCACCAAATGTGAGTGTTACACAGTTTTTTTCTTACTATACAACAACATTGGCGCTAAGAACCAAAACAAAAAATCCAAGTTTGGAGGAAAAATGCTGAATTTGCGTTAACAGTAAATGTAATGGAATTAAAACTACAATTTAGATGTTATGGCTAAAATTGTAACATCATTCATCGAATCGACCTTGAAAATTCGTTCGTAAATTAGTGATTATTGGTACGCGCGACAAGATTTGTCGAGTTGTACATATTAGATTAACGCATAGAGAACTGTTCAAATCATTCCAACTGGCGTCGATATTTTTAGTCGCGTCCACTTCGTGCATCCTTTTATTAACATTTCAATAAGCAATGATTGAAGTCAACTCTTCCGTAGGACGGATCCACGTTAATTATCGTCCAGAACTTTTCAAACGAAGAGCACCACAAAATTAAACTAACAGACGATTCAGTCAAATTCGAAGACTAGGCGTTGCACCCAAACCCTCCTTCACAAATCGTAATGAACGTTGAGAGTTGCCGGTTTTTGAAGAAATACGTTTTTTGACTTTAGCGCCGTCAAACGGCATTTTCGAACGACAAGCCAATTTTATACTTTTTCTTTGCTTTCGGGCGACCCAACGGAAACGTCGGATAGATCAGTCATTCTAAGAGGTTCAGAGTGCTATTGGTTTTCCTCAGTTGGGCTCTCCAAGGGATAATGGGTCCTCCTTCGTCTTCTTTACCCTCGCTTTTAGAGTCTTTTTTCTCCGGTGAACTGTTTTCTTTATTTTCTGGTTGATGATTCGGCGGCTTCAGGTCCTCCGAGGGTGCGGAAGGTGCACCTGGATTCCTGAAATGGCAATAATTGTTGTTGTTAATATCGTGGGAAGTGCGCACGAAAGAAACTTAACGTACGACGCAAAAAAAAAAGGAATAAAACAGAGGTTAAAGGGGGTAGTTTTTAACCAACTAGAATTCACATGCACTCGCACACAGATCACCGCACGTAGAGCGCCGTCGTGTCGTGTCGTCGAATTTGTTAAAAATTGTGCAATGAGTCGCACCCTACTTTTTGACTGAAATTTATTTTAAAGGGCTCAAGTTCTGTAAGTACGAGAATTTTATTCGTTTTAAAATTGTCGGTGAGTAAAGTATAAATTCTCGAGGGCTTTAAGGGAAACTCGAGTGTGACAACATAAGAACGCAAGAATGAACTACTTTTTACTTTCCGCTACCCGAAGGGAAGGAAAGTATAGTAATCGTGTCAAAAACGAATTTGGATTTTCTTCAGTTCTTTACGTTTTGAGGCCTACTGAGTCTATAAAACCTAATTTCGGCGCGTGGTCCGTGTGTGTGTGTCTGTAGTTCGATTTGCGGGAGAACGGCTGATCCGATTGAGCTGGTTCTTTTTTTGTTTTGTTCGTTATTTTTTGTAGACACCAAAATGAGGTTATGGACGATTTCGGCCGATTGGAAGGGGGGTCGAGGACGAAAATGTACCAAAAACTAGGGTTTTTAGCATTTTTCTCGAAAACGGCTCTTACGATTTTGATTAAACTTTCGAATTATCTTCTACTAATCAATACCTAACTTTTCTTCTCCATACATATCTCCTTGAAAATACGGTGAATGGAGATATAGGCCTATGAAGAAAAAATAGGGTTTTTAAGCTTTTTGGCAAAACGGCTTCAACGATTATCAACAAACTTTCAAGATGTATCTGAATAGTTAATACCTACATATTGTTCTCAATAAATGTTCCTCTGACAGTCCATTGAACGGAGATAAAAATCAAAATGTGTCGAAAACTACGTTTTCTCGAACATTTCCGTAAATTCAAGGGCAACTTCTTCACCAGATGTGATAAATCCTAATGGAGTGTCTTTTAGTCACACATACCCAAATTTCGTTCTCGATAATTATTTCTGTATATATATGTTGAACGGAGATATAAGCCAAGTTAACTCAGAAAAGGAGATTTGTCGAATATTAATTTATCGGTATTCCAATTTTCTCAAAAACGGCTCTAACGATTTCGATCAAACTTTCGGAGTACTCTCAGCTAACTAGTCCCTACATTTTGTTCTCCATAAATGTTCCTGTAAAAATGCGTTGAACGAAGATATAGGGCCCGGCTTGTAGGTGGTGTTCGAAATTACGGGGGTGGCGGAAAGTTGTGTGTTGCTACGCACCGCTCGATATTTTCTTTGAGCTCCGTTCAGATCTTTACGTTTTAACGCTTTCTCAGTCTGAAAAACACTATTTGGGAAAACGGTCTGAGCAAAATCAGCTGACATTTGATCTCTCACCCCCACGTTACCGCGACACGTAAAAATAAGGGTATGAGCAAAATCTGGCCACAACTAACTATAATTAAAGTGATCAAAATCGATTTTGTTTTCAGTTTTTGTATAGGTAGTTTTAAATAACACTAAAACTCCATAAAATTCCCTTTTATGGGAAAATGACGAGAGCAGCGCGATCAATTTCGAAGAAAATCGACTTTAGCTCAGTTTTAGTTTATTATTCATTTTTTCCTTATAAACTCCACTTGAATGTTGACAGGATCTCTAGAGTAGGACAGAGTTCTCTTCAGTTCTTTATTTTTTAGACGTTTGGGAAAATGGCCTGTGCGTGTCGGCAAACGCTTTCGACGCGGCTGAACCAAATCAGCTCAAACTTGATATCTAGCCCGCAGGTCACCATGGGACTTCATAATAAGGGTACGAGCCAAATATGCTCAAAACTAACTATAGTTATCATAGTGATCAAAACCATAAATTTTTTTTCTCAAAAACGACCGTAACGATTTTGAGCAAAGTTTTTGTGTAGACGGCGCCTAATAACGGGACAATACCGTAAAATTCACATCCGCGCAAAAATGACAAGAGCAGCGCAATAAATTAACAAACTTTTCGACGAAAATCGGTTTTAGCACAATTTTTTCGTTGTAAACTCCGCTCAAATATTGCTAGGGTTTTCAGAAAAATTAAGGTGGTAGTTGAATCAAGTGCCTATACAATGAGCTTTTTATAGCGTTGATAAGATATAAAGGAGCTAATCCAAAAAATTAAAGCTCCGGAACTTTAATCATCACCGTTTCACTTTGTGTCATTCCTAACCCTTTTTAGCTGAAAATTCTGGAACAGTCATTGTTATCTTAATCAAAAAATTAATTTTCTGTGCGGTGATTGCTCATTAATGGTCGTGGCATAAGTAGGTGAACCACGATAAATTCCGTAACTATCCCTTTTTGCCACCGTGAAGTTATGTTTGACTTAGCTCAATATAAACTGAATTAGTAGCAAAATCCATTAAAACAGGCGAATTATGTAGAGCTAAGAAAAGATGTGTAATGAATCGCACCTGATGTTTTCGTAAAATCACAGTCCACAATTTGTTCATTCATACAGGGTTTAAATAAAAACGATCAACACTTCTCGCACTATTTCGACTCTCAAGTAATTTTACATTTTAAGTCAACATCTAATCGCAACAAATTCCCGGGTTAGGCGTGCAAAATTACAAGGACGAACACACGCACGAGGACAACTAGGCACAATGACAAAACTCGGCGGTGCGTTTAGTATTTCTACATTGCGGTCTGCGCAGAGCGACCAATCCCTTGAACGCTATTGTCAATAAATGAAATCGTGGGAGATCAATGGAATCGAACGTACCAATAGTGGGAGATTGTTAGATGGAACTTGGTACCTTTTTAACTAGTTGTAATGATGATCTTAGTCAATTTAGTCACAATACACTTACTACTTCTAACTGTATACATTTTGCGACAGGTTAGACCAGTGTTTAACAATCTTTTTGTGCGATGTCCCACTTGCCCTCCACGCATAATTTAAAAAAAATTATTTGTTAATTAAGAACCGTAAATGATGGAATTTAGTATACCTAATAATTATTGATAGCACTGTTTAAAATAATTGCTTTAAATAACCCGGGGGGAAAGTGTTTAAGTCGGGTCCAAAAAAAATGAATTGCCCTCCTCAAACTACCCCCTATTGGTGTTGGGAAACACTGGGTTAGACCGAATCGTTCGCTTTTAAACCTTAGAAAATCAAATAAATGTAGTTAGACTGACTTAACTAACGTTGAGGTTTGAGTAAAAAGTAATAAACTCTGAAAATTCAAAAATCGTTGTAAATTGACAGGATCACTTTAGCTGCTAGTCGAAACAAAGACAATAACTTATTACAGCCCCCCCCCCCCCATTCACGTTTCTACTCAGACAGGGATGAATTTTATGAAAAAACGAAATCACAGGGACCACTAAATACAACGAATAAAGCACTAACTGTACTATGCGTAGCAATAAAACTGGGATGAAACGTTCTCAACAGAATCAATCCCAACAGTGAAGGTGGAGGGCGCTGCATGTGGTTGACTCAATGCCTGTGAGGTTCAACTTCCCGCTACCCTTTCGGATACTCCTTCATGAGCGATCCAGATGGGAAGGGGGAGTTCCCACGTTTGAAGCTGGGGCCCTGGTATACTACACTGATGGCATGTGGTGGGGCGAGTATCTTTGGGGCGAGAACTAGAGCAGCGATGACTCCATTGGGGTCGCTGACCACAGTGACGGTCTCGGTGCAGCAGCTCTGCTGCTGAGAGGACTGAAGCGGCTGAAGATCTAGATTATGGTGGACACTCAGGCCACTCTCCGGGCCTTAGCCTCGTATTGTCTTACGTCGCAGCAGGTGTGGGAGTGTCTAACTGGACTGAAGGCCCTGGCTGAGGACAAACGGCGAAACACTGTGTTGGGAGCCAGGGCATCAGGGTATACAGGGAAACGAAGAGGCTGATAGGTTGGCTAAGAAGGGATTGACGCAGATCCCTGTCAGCCCTAAGCCCTTAGTTGGGACTACCAAGAGCCACTTACGTAGAGAGGTTGGCAAATGGGAGGAGAGGTGCAGGGCTGCCCAGTGGCAGTGGCAGGGGCTACCCGGCCTTAGACAGTCTAAACTCTTCATCCGACTCTCCAAACAGAGGAGCTGTACTGAGGAAGTTTGGAGATGCTTTGAAGAGCTGCTGACTAAGGCAAAAATTACGGTAATCGCGCCGGAGATTTGATCCACAACCGTCGAGAATTATAAATCGACTGTCTTGACCACTAGACCACGATCAACCAGTTGCCTTTAACAGGAGTCAGTCAGCACATCTCCCCCCTCGTCTTTTAACCGCTGCTCCTGGAGCGGACTCTTTTAAGGAAAGAATTTACGAGAGTTGAGCGAATCCCTGGAAAATCCGATCTTTGATAAGAGAAACGAGAGGGCTACAAGGAAAGTCTTTTTTCTTTCGCATTGTAGTCCTCTCGTTTCTCTTATCAAAGATCGGATTTTCCGGGGATTCGCTCAACTCTCGTAAATTCTTTCCTTAAAAGAGTCCGCTCCAGGAGCAGCGGTTAAAAGACGACGGGGGAGATGTGCTGACTGACTCCTGTTAAAGGCAACCGGTTGATCGTGGTCTAGTGGTCAAGACAGTCGATTTATAATTCTCGACGTAAGTCGAGGGTTGTGGATCGAATCTCCGGCGCGATTGCCGTAATTTTTGCCTGAGTCAGCAGCTCTTCAAAAGCATCTCCGAACCCACCTCGTAACAGAGCCAAGGTGGTGCTTGCACTGGGGAGGAAGGATATGAGGAACTTATGTGGCCTTGCTAATATTGGCAAGTTTGAGGTACAGATGGGGCTAGAGACAGCAGAGCACGTGTTGTGCATATGCGATGGACTCGCGGCATCGTCGTGTGTTTGGGAGGCTCTTTCTTCAGACAAAATAGGTGGCTAATGGAGAACTTGCGGATGTCCTCCGCTTTGTGCGGTACCAACCGCTGGGAGCGCATAGGTAACGTCACGCCAAGTGAGACCTGGGGGTGGTGCAGGGGGCTGTGATCTGAGGATGATGGACGCCCTTACAATAAGCTCATTTGTGGCTCACCTGCATCCACCGTTTATTTAAAAAAAAAGTTATGTCGATTCTAAGGAGCGTTTTCGATCGGCTCTAGCGGTAGCTAAGAAACCCCCACTGGTACGTTATGTTATCTAGTTGTCAATCGTCGAAGCGATTTTTATGTTAATGGAACGCAGCGTAGATCGCATCATACATTCATACCCTTTTGTATTATTCACACGTTCTTACTGATTTTCTCTTCGGTCAAATCACATTTGCACATTCTGAGTCAAGCGTTACTACTATTGCGTGAGAACGAACAACACACGACACTTTTCAAAATCTTTCGAACGTTCGTCGAAAACGTCACACGATTACGTATATATTACGGGTTATTAGTCAAGTAAAACTATTTCGAATGAACCACACGGCTCGAATCAGTTAGTTGAAAGCTCTAAATTATTCATGTGTTTACCAAATCCTTCAAAATCGCCTTCCTCAGTTGCCTTCGCCTCTTAAAAAAGAAAATAAATTGAAATGATAGAGCGAATGACATAATTGATCGATTGATTTACTCACAAGTGATTGAATGATACAAAAAATTTGAAAAACACTAAAATAAGTTAGCTCATAAAAACTAAAAATAAGCAAATAAAATCGCTTTGCTACTCATACTACCAATTGACCGCCAACTCCGGATATAAATACACCAAAAAATTGAGTTGACATCGATTTTTCGGGCGATGTTTACTTTCCTTTACGTATTAGGAGGGAGAGTTACGTTATCGCCCGAAAATTTTGAGTTTTCTTCAGACCTTTACGTTTTGAGTCCGAAAAACACCATTTGGGAGTATACACAGTTGGGGGTGAGTCTGTGAACGTCAGTGAGAGAAAACGGATGAGCTAATTCGGCTCAAATTTTATATTTAGTCTGCAGGTCAGCATGCTACGCTAAAGTATGGGTATGAGCCAAATCGGTTCAAAATTAACTGTAGTTATCATAGTGATCAGGCTCAGAACTTTCGGCTGCCATTCAGGGTCAGTATCCACTCGGGGGAACGATGGGAGCAGGATACGTTCCGGACCGAGGTGGGCGCCCTGCGGTGGTACACCGATGGTTCAGTTATGAGAGGCAGAGCTGAACTGGGTATTGTTGGGCCCAACTACAGTCTGGCTAAGCCGCTGGGAGTGTACGCCACGATATTCCAAGCTGAAATCCTAGCTATAAAGATCTGCGCGGAAGAGATCCTGTCTAAAGGATTCAAGGGCAAGCGGTTCTACATATTCTCGAACAGCCAGGCAGCATTAAAGGCCATTGCAACCTATAGCTTCAGGTCCAGGCTGGCATGGGAATGCCATCATGCGCTCAAGCAGCTCGACGCCCATAATAGGCTTTCCCTCATCTTGGTGCTGGCTCACCGGGGGCATGAGGGCAATGAAATCTGACCACCTTGCGAAGAGGGGCACAGAAACCCTACCCATTGGGCCTGAACCTCACGTAGGTATGACCAAAAGTCACATGAACAGTTTGGTGCCCCAATGGGAGATGCGGTCATTGGCATCGCCAGCCACGACATAGACCATCGAAAAGGCTTGTTACGCCTTCTGGCCCAAGGGCAAATGCGATGCTGACACTCTCCAGGAGTGATCTGAGGGTCTTGATTAGCTTCCTCACCGGACACTGCCCACTCAGATATCACCTCAACAAGATGGGCATCTCAGAGGCGGTGGAATGCAGACTCTGGTGGTGAGGAGGACGAGACGGCGGAGCACATTCTATGTGAATGCCCTGCCTTAGCAGTCAAACGCTTTGAATACTTTGCCCAGGGGACTATTGAACCCCATATCATAGCAGAATCTGCGGTGAAGGACATACTTGGCATCATTAAGGGGGCGGGTATGTACGACGCCTTCTACTAAGGAAGGGCCTGTGTCACAAGCCCACGTGTGGCTGCAGCGACAAAGTGACCATGTCCCGCATGCCCTCAGGAAAGAAAAAAAAATAGTGATCAGAACACCAAACCTGTTGTTCTCAGAAAGTCTAAACGTTCTGACTTTCTGACGGTGTGTGGACTATTAACAAATGATACAACCAGGAAGTTTTCATTCGTGGGAAAATGATGAGAGCAGCGCAATAATTAACATCGATTTCAGAGGGAGAGTTTCCTTATAAATTCAGCCCATACGCCTATGCGCCGATTACTCCAATAATGGTAAAACTGGATAAATTCCGGAGCCTTCAGCGCTACCAGTTCCGCAGATTGTATTAGTTGCTAGAGTGACAACACTCGCAATTGCAGTAACCATTTGTTTAGTTTTTTGTATGGGGGAAACAGGCGGCCGTGAGTATAAATCGACGTACATTTTGCGATCTACGGAATCGTTTTAGAGGGCCCTGCGCAGAGCGTTCGAGACGAAGTCACTACGAAAGGTTCGAGCGTTACTTTTACTCAATGGCTAACTAGTTCGTTCGCTTTTGATGCCCTGAGAATACAATTTTCTGCTCTATTTTTGATTTATAACTCCGCTCTCTGAGCGGTTAATGAGAAAATTGCAGAAAAATGTCCCAATAGATAACTGGAATTTGGGATTTGCTATGGAAAATTCGGAAACTCAATTTTTTAGGGCATAGTGGTTTGTTTCCGTTCAAAGTACAACATGAGACATCTTCGGGTAAAATAATATACAGAGTTATTGACGAGGATACTCTACAGTGATCTCAATACTCAAAGTTGATCTTGCAAAAGGTTGAGAAAACCTCTTCATACCTTTTTTAGGCCTGTACTGTTGTTCGATGCTCCTTCGCAGGATATTTATTAAATACACGTTAGGTATTGGTTATTAGAACGTACGTTGTCAGTTCCAAATCGTTACTGCGCTTTTTGACAAAAATGTGAGAACGGGGATGATACGATCCTCCCTATCCCTTAAACCTTGTTACGGTTGTTAACCTCATGAATATCCAAATAACAAAGCGACACGGTACGACCATAAAATTTTCATTAATGGGAAAATGACGAGAGCGGCGTAATAAATCGTCGATAACTTCAAAACAATTTATTTTAGCGCAGTTATTGCTTTCAGATCGCGCTCGTAACAGAAAAATCAACGCGTTAGTTCAATAAACTAACTAAACAGTGTGAATTGTGAAGCATATAGCCTCTGATTCCGCCGGCTCTCCATCCTTTGCCCTCTCCCTCGTTTGAAAGGAAAGCGCAGGAAGAGGTGAGCGGCTACCTGTGAGGCGTTGAGCTCCATTCATCATTCTGATTCTTCTGAGACTGCCAGGTATTTCAAGTTCAGGGTTTTCTTCCCTCGATTGAAAATCGTTGGATAAAGATGAGCGAATCCCTGTTTATTAACCCCTTGTCCCGATATTGTCTTTAGCCATGGGCAAATTGGGTTACTTTGATTAAATATTGAAAGGAATTTGGTTCACTTATTTCATTTCTATCGATTAAATTCAAAGTGGGTCTTATTACGTTCTGAATTTCATTTCCTTATTTTCTCCTCAAGAAGAGTTATTTATTTATTTGATATCTGAGGTGAGTATCATGAGCTCTTGTACGATTAAGTATATTGGGCCCAGATAGAAACTATAATAGAAAACCAGCACAACACATCGCAGAATTTAATAACGTTTATACGATGGTTATGAGCAACCCCCAGAAAGTCCGGAATTCAAACTGCTGCCATTTCACTTACAAGCATTTCCCACAGTTTTTTACCAATAATATCATAACCTCAGGTTAACGCACCTGTTAGGCGAGTCTGTCTCCTCTGGCTGGTGAGATACTGTGGGCGAGCGTTTTCGATGTAAAGACATCATCGTCAGGCCGTTAAGTCAGTCGGTTGATCGTGGTCTTTATATATGAAGAGGAAGGTAAATGGGATGGTGGAGTGTCGCGAAGGGTGGGAGGGGGGAGGAAGGAGGTCATACACCTCTGGGGAAACCCACTAGAGGTGAAGAGAAAGGAACGTCTTAAATAGTCTGTCGGTTGTCGATTCGAAGTCTTTTTTGTATAGGGTGGTCTGTAAATCCGTCAATTGGTTGTTTCCGTTTGTGTAGTGTTTTGAGTGGTGTAAATATGGTGACGCATTTTGTGTTGATTTGTTTGTTTATGATCTGTCCATTGAAATTTTCTGTTTACAAATTTCCAAGTTTTCTAATATGTTCAGTTTTCGTCCTTTGTATTGTTTATGTAGTAAAGTGGCGCGGTCCTGTATTTCGGTAGGTTCATGTCCAGTTGTCTTGAGGTGGTTGGCACAATTTGAGTCGTCTTTGTTTCTATTAAGAGATTTAATGTGTTCTGAATATCTGGTCCGCATTTTTCGTCCTGTCTGTCCTATGTACGCGTTTTTGCAAGTGCAAGTTATTTTATATACCCCACTTTGTTCGAGTGGGCCTTCCTTTTGGCCCCAACACTCCACCATCCCGTTTACCTTTCTCTTCCTATATAAAGACCCCGACCAACTGACTGACCCTAGTATTGACTTAACGGCCAGACGATGATGTTTTTACATCGAAAGCGCTCGCCCACAGCGTCTCACCAGCCAGAGGAGACGGATTCACCTAACAGCTACGTTAACTTTAGTAATTTGCCTACTGGCGGTTATTGAAATTGCTTTAATTTCATAACCTTCTCATGAAAGTCATGTTGGCGGTTTCTTGAATCATGAACTCCTTAGATTCCAGAGCGGAATCAGTTTCTAAGCGGAACGTTGACCTACGTTGCGCTAAGTTATTGAAGTTCACGTGCCTATTTGGTGGTTTGTCTTCTCTGGTTGGTAAAATTCTGTCAGCTAGCGCTTTCGTTGTTGTCAGTCAGTTAGTCGTGGTCTTTATATAGGAAGAGAGAGAGAGAGCAGTTTCGTATGGCTTAAATAGTTTGTTGATCGTCAATTCTGAGTCTTTTATTAATATGGCGGTCTGTAAATACGTCAGTTGGTCGTTTCCGTTTGTGCAATGTTTCGAGTGGTGGGAATATAGTGTTTTTTACCAGCCAGAGAGTACGGACTTTAATCATTCACCTACTGGCGGAACTAACCCGATAATTGTATGAAAAACGGCATTTAATAGTTGCTTCAGTCGTAATAATCGCTGAATGCACGCGGGGCTGAGGAAGATCGTGGGATACGTGGCGCCAGGTATTTTACTTTCTTTTCCAGCAAGATGCCGAGAACTAAACCTGACTTAGCATCAGAACCTCCGACGAAACCGCCTTTAATCCTTCTCAACCATTCAAACGAATCAATTCAACCTTTAATCGGACAGAACAAGTTTACTTTTTCTGTATCAAATGTCGTTTCCACGCCGGTATGGCCTGTAGCCTCTTTTGCTCCGCTTCTCGGGCCAATTCCTCTTCGGCTTCTTTCCTCGCTTTTTCCGCCGCTTTTTTCGCCAGCATTTGTCTTTTCCAAACTGGAATCGGGTTACCCGCATTGTCTTTGTCCGGCATCTGTAACAGCAATTATAAGCGCTTAACGTAATATCCATGGGTACTTCCGAAGATAATTCGAAGTAAGAGTTGATAAAAAATTAAGCCCAAATGTACTTACTTTGTCTACGAATGAATCAACGGTGTACTGTTTGGAAATAGTAGAAGCAATTTCTTTCCCCTGTTTCTTCTCCATTTCTACCCTTTCAACTTTGAGTTTCTTTATACCGGAAATATCCCTCGACATTTTCAGTTCAGCGATCAAATTCTCTTTCGCAGTTTGAAAGGGAGGCTCAGTCGAATTACCTGTTGAAAATGAGTGGAAAATTAGAATACGGGCAAAGACTGAATCTTAATAATTATAAATATTAATTAGTAATTATTAATCGTAAGCCAACAAGTGGATGAGTGTCGATTGATAGAAAAATGTGCTATATTGTGAGAGCCAATTTAATCAAGAAGTAGGTGCACTCTGCTACTGTACCGGAGACCATCCCATCAAAATTCAACGAGTTTCTAGTTTCGAATTAATTCGGAGCGAAGTAGTACGAAATGTCCCCAGACGCAACACGCATGATTCAATTATAAAATCCCGCTCTCGGATAGCGGTGGGATGGAAACAGTATTCCATTAATATCGAAATTCTACGCATCCAATTCAGAATGTGACTTATCTCACTATTTTGGGTTAACCCACTTACGGTGTAAATTGGACGCGCGGTTTCTCCGTCAAACCTCGTCAGCCGTCGGAAATCAATTCGTCGTCAAAGGGGCGTGAATGGACGAAATTTTAGCAAATTAACGTAGGTGTGTTTCTGTAGTAAAATGACTGTTCCATAACACTCCTAAGAGATTTAATTCTCTTTCACTGCGCGATTGCTCAGCTTGACGCGACCGAGATCCGTCTTATTCGACTCAGCTTCGTATCATACTTGGAAAGTGATACCCAACACGACGTAAACACGATAACTGCCAACACTTCGGTATAATTGTAAATGTAGTATTGGCGACGGCAATTAGTTTTATTTAAATGGCACTGGAAGAGTGATTGTCACCTGCGCGCCTTGGCGAATTCTCTCTTTCTTCTTCATTCAAATGTACCCGCTGTCGAAATGCATTCCGAGATCGTTTTGCCTTTATTCATTTAAACGAGCGGTGCGTAGCAACACACAACTTTCCGCCACCTCCCGTAAGTTCGAACACCAGCTACATATGCGAGCGCTGTAACTTCATTCGACGCATTTGTACAGAAACATTTATTGAGAACAAAATTTAGGGACTGGTTAGCCGAGAGTACTCCGTAAGTTTGATCGAAATCGTCTGAGCCGTTTTTGAGAAAATTGGAATACCGATAAATTAATATTCGACAAATCTCCTTTTCTGTGTTAACATGGCTTATACCTCCGTTCAACAGATATATACAGGAATAATTATGGAGAACGAAATGTGAGTATGGGTGACTAAAAGACACTCTGAACGATTGATCAAATTTTTGTCAAGCAGTTATCCCAGAGTTTCCGGAAATGTTCGAAAAAACGTCATTTTCGACTCATCTTAATTTTCATCTCTGTTCAATGGACTTTCAGAGGAACATTTATTGAGAACAATATGTAGGTATTAACTATTCAAAAACATCCTGTGAGTTTGGTGAAAATCATTGGAGTCGTTTTGCCAAAAAGCGTAAAAAACCTATTTTTGCTTCATAGGCCTATATCTCCGTTCACCGTATTTTCATGGAGTATGGGGAAGAAAAGTTTTGCATTAATTAGTAGAAGATAATTTGAAAGTTTGATCAAAATCGTTCGAGCCGTTTTAGAGAAAAAGGCGAAAAACCCTAATTTTTGGTACATTTTCGTCCCCCACTCCCCTTCCCATCGGCCGAAATCACCCATAACCTTATTTTGGTGTCGACAAAAAATAACGAACAAAACAAAAAAAGAACCAGCTCAATCGGTTTAGCCGTCCTCCCGCAAATCGAACTACAGACACACACACACGGACCACGCGCCGAAATTAGGTTTTTTAGACTCAGTAGGCCTCAAAACGTAAAGATCTGAAGAGAACCCAACTTTTTTTGTTTGACGCGATTACTATACTTTCCTTTGGGTAGCGGAAAGTAAAAACGATATTGCTTACGTTTAGTGACTAAGCAGCGCAGACGCAAGTTTGCTGAGTCAATCCTTCTTCACAGGTGCCAATTTAGAAATAAACTTCTTGTGATTCCAACCCCCTTTAAAGTCATACTACAAGATATGCAGTCCACGAGTTGAATCACTCAAACCATAAATCAAAACGTCGTCGTTTTCTGCTAATTTAAAACAATAATTTTTTCCTCATGACGAGTTTCTTCCGCTCGTATTGCCGTGCAAGTGGGCACACTAGAACCCAAATTGCACTTTTCTGCGAAACAAAGGTTTTTTTATAGCAACTACAACCTTGATGCTGAACGGACATTGCAGATTTGAAATTCCCCATGGTCTGAAACGTAAAGGGCCACATTTAGAGGGGAGGAGGGGGGGTTGAAAACAATTTTCTTCGCCGAAAATGTAGGTGTATTATAATTTGTACGATGTTTGAGAAAAATGAACGGGTGGGGACGAATCCCGCGAGAAGAAAAAAATATACTAAAAGGAAAAAAAAACTTTCAAAAGGTAATTTGTTATAAAATAACAACTGAAAACGATTCTCCTTAACAGAAAAATAATAACTCAAAATGCGTAACTTAAAAACTAGCCACTTTCTTAGGGCGATCGTACAAATAAACTGCTCTTCCTTTTTTTGTTTTTAATAGATACACTAGGGAGTTGGCTGATATAGTAAAGTAAATTAAAAAACTTCTTTCTAAATGAATTGAGGGTGGGTCGCGTGACGGAACTGGGCGAACGGCAAATCTTCGAGGGGACTCTTCGAACGGTACGGCAAAAGCAGGTTCTTCACGAGTTTTTTCCCCCTTCGTATAATCCCTCATACGGCAGCGACGATGGCCATTACAAAGCACACAGATCTCAATGGAAACGCGCTGATGAAAAATGTGGTGAAGGACTCGCTCAGAAAAATTGCCAAACTCTTTGGCAAACAGAATTGAGTCCACTGAGGAGGACGTGAGCGAGTTTGGTGGGTAACAAAGGAGAAGAGTCTTGGAAAGCTCAGCCAAAGTGTCCAATAAATGTAAAGACACGTCGCCGTCCTTTAAAGGTAAATTTTGAAAAGCAAAGGTTGATTACACCGAAAGCTAATTTCCAATAAATCTGTATCATCCGCAGCCTTTGAGGCTCCTTGATGCCAATTCTTCTTAAGAGACTCGAGCAAAGCCCAGGGAATGACGCCGATGTGATCAACAGACACAACAGTCGACCGAATGAGGTTGGACACAAACAATCCAGGGAAACTCGTAGCGGAGCAAGTAGACATTTTACATGTTTTTAAAAACGCGCGACAGTTTCAAATGTGTCTGCCATCCGTACAGGACGAACAGCCAATACTTTTCTAGTTAATCACGAACGAAAGTGGGAAGAGTATTGACTTAACGGCCAGACGATGATGTCTTTACATCGAAAGCGCTTGCCCACAGTAACTCACCAGCCAGAGGAGACGGACTCGAACAGGTACGTTAACTTTAGTAATTTGCCTACTGGCGGACATAACCCAATTGGTTTAATACCTAAAGTAGGAAGACTTTCATGTTTACTGACAACACGTATGTACCATATTATAAATATACTTTAATGCGTATCACGGCGACTGATAGAGGTAGAAGCTGTTGGTGTCATTGTACTCCTTTTTCAGTCTAGTTTTATCCAATTTTGAAGTGAAATTTCTATATAGGCGGTGTCTTAGGATTTTCGAGTCACGAAAAATTGTGTTACCGGTCACGCGGTACGGCAAGACGACGTTGAACACACCGGTTCTCGTCCGATCACCGAAGTTAAGCAACGTCGGAAGTGGTCAGTACTTGGATGGGTGACCGCCTGGGAACACCGCGTGCCGTTAGTGTCTTTTTTCCTTGAACTATTCTTTGTTTGAACAATAGAGCAAGTGTGTGTAAGTCTGAATTTGATCAACCGGCCGTATTCTAGTAACATATACTGTCATTTTGTTTGTTACCCGCAACTATTTCTGTAGCTGTCCATTGAACGGATATATATACCAACATACATCAGGGACCTAGATTTTTTTCCCCCGGATTGAATTCTGTTTTCTTGTTTAATAAAATAAAATATGTTTAAATAATATAAAAAATGCATTCATTACAATTTACCTACCCTGAACAAATCATAATTTGCAGTAAACCTGTGAATAAAGAAATGTGTGGCAGTCACACATGGTAGAAGTGAAACTTTAACGTGCAAAACCGAATCGCAACGGACACGGATTGTTAATGTACTTGTCGAATTTGAAAACCTGCCCATAAAACTTCGAGTAAAAATTTTTTTGCGATGCGTTTTTCCACTTGTCCGTTGCGATTCGTTTTTCCACTTGTCCGTTGCGATTCGTTTTTCCACTTGTCCGTTGCGATTCGGTTTTGCACGTTAAAGTTTCACTTCTACCATGTGTGACTGTCACACATTTTGTGTTACATCAAGTGCAAAACACTCTGTATTACCCATGTTTCGTAAAAAAAAAAATGAACGTGTCCCTTGAACGTGCGGAAATAGGAGCCGTTCTTTGTTTGAGCGTCCGCAGTTAGCTTCGAGCTGCTCTTCCCACCGTGGAGGGGGGAGGGGGGACCGGAGCGCCTCTTCCTCCGCTTCACAGTTCGCTCTCAACGGAAGTCGAGTCACCTGGAGGTTTCACCAAACGCTCTCATTTTTCGTTTAAAACAACCATAAACGCACCCCTGATCTGAGATTTACTATGCAATATAACTGGTTTCACCGATGTGGTTTACGATTAAAACATAATAACGAACCGCAAATTCTTCAAAACGGAGTCGTAGCGGTTAAAAGTTGACTCGGCCCGTCGCGGTTACCGCTCGCCAAACGAAGACCGTTTTGCGGACGGTACACTGCCTGTAACTCAATAATACGAGTTTTTTAACCCGTTTTTCATGTTGTATTGAATTGTTTCGCTAATTTCGCTCAATTGAAACGCGAACGAGAATACGGGGTTCATTTCGGCAATTCGAAGAAACGATAAGGTTACGATTTTATTTGGATAGTCGGTAATAAAATGATTCCGGTGCAATGATGCATTCGAACACACACTGAATTTGTTAGAAGACCGATTAAACGGGTTCCGTAGAACGACAAATTTCGTACACCTTGAACTGTTCTTCGATGAGCCTGCTTTGGGTCTTGGACAAGAACGGCTGCTAATACCCACCGAAATGCTCTACCGCGGCTTAGGAACAGAAATATAGATAAAATATACAGATATCTTTAATGTTGAGGCAATACGCTTATACACCCCAATTATAACAGGCTAGGCGTGTACCATCTATCTTAAAAATAAATATCTGGTGCGACTCATCACAAAACTTTCTATAGCCCCACGTTCATTTAGCCATTATTTAGTCGAGAAACTAATCAAATTCGTTTTTCATTTAGATTATAACAACGTAGGTTTCAGAATTTATTGAGTCGCTCCTATTAGTACCACAACCTTTATTGAGTTACCATCAGTGTACAAGAATTCGTGAGACTATCAACATGCTTTTGATTATTCATTCTGAATAATACACCTATGTGTTAGGTCTTCGGTCCGGAAATAGTTTTTACAGCCCTCCCCAAACTGTGATACTACGTTTCAAGGCATGGGGATTCCAAATCTGCAACGTCCACCGTCCGGGCCTAATCCTGCCTTTAACACGGTGTAAACAATCCGTTATTTCACACAAAAAATCCATCGTCAATCCGAAATGACGAAACCCACGGTCGTCGAGGTCAAAAAATGGTTTGAAAAATGAGCCAATTCTGGTATTTTTATTGCATTTACGTCGTGTTTGGTATCGTTTTCTAGTTATTTTTTGGTGCTATGTCGAATAAGACGGGTCTCAGGGGTGCATGACTACGTCCAGATGGACAACAGTGAAATCACAGTAAATATTGAGTTGAATTCTGCTACTCGAAGGAACTCACGGTACGATTAGCGAAAATTATTCGGAGCTGCTCATACTGATAATTTAATCAAAATCGTGGATATTTTTGAGAAGATTTGGTGTTTTGGCCATTATGATAACTGTAGTTGGTTTAGAGCCGAATTTAGCGTTGCGTAGTAACTTAAACTAAGTATGGCATTAGTCCGAGTTTCAGCCGTTTTCTCTAAATCGCATTTACGGGCACACAGAACATTTTAGCAAATAGTGTTTTTCGGACTCGGAAGCCATTGAAACGTACAAATTTGAAGAGGACTCAACAAAGTAATCTCTTGCAATCAAGTCGAACTAGTTCTAGATAAACACGCTAGTACGCTCGTGAATCCCAACATTCGCGGATTTAAACAAACGTAGGCGAATAAAAGTGGTCAAACGACCTTGGAGATACCAGATTTAATTACTGAAAAACGTATTTATCAATTAAATGTTGTTCGAAACGTTTGGTGACTCCAGCCCGCGGTCGTGTTTTCTGTTCCGCGACCAAAATTCCGTTTGCCGTGAAACCCATGCGAATTTGCGATTCCCCAAAATAATGTGCTATTAGTCGGTGAAGTTTCGTTCCGTGTTTTACCGGTCCGCGGTTTTACTCAGTGCGCGGCAAGATATTCCTGCGTTTTCCTCAAACCTACGCACTTCCACCGGAAATGTTTCGCCAGATTGAAGACTTCAGAGGTGAGTCCTTACACAACTTGCTATACTCGTACGTGAGCCTTACTTATTATTATTAACCGTTCAAGCTCAATTCGAACCTGATTTGATAGGAACCACTTCGAGAAATGGCTCAACTAACAATTAATTACGATCCGGTGCTTGGGGCAGAGGTTGTGGACTTGTACAGGATCGACTGTCGTGATGGGACAGGGCAAGCTATACGCCCCAAGCCGCTGGTGTGCCAACTGCCCCAATTCTCACACTGTCACTTGAAAGATTTGACTGAGTTTAATTTTCGTTTTCGTGAAACGAAGGGATGTCTTACTTTCCGCTCACAGAATGGGTCTGGAAAGTATCGTAGCCGTACGAATAAAAACCTTTTTTCAGCTCTTCGAGTCTTGAGGCCTATGTAATCGAATATACCTGGTGTTGAGCACCGCACAACTTTCTTAGCCCTTCGTAAATTTTATCTAACACGTAGTAATCCCGTCACGTGAAACAACTGAACGCCCTACGTAAAAACTGGTAGCTATTCAAGTCCCGGGATTCATTAAGCTACTGCTACTTGTGCCAAGCTCCTAACTGAACTACGCGGAAAATGGTGGCCCTCAAAGTTGCGGAATTTATCGATCTGCCGCTCATTATGTCGCGACCACCTTCGAAGAGTCCCCGTATAGGTAATGAGACTGCCAATGCCATTATTCTGGGAAGGTTTCTGTTCACAGTGGTGGAATTAGAGGAGAAAACACAGCGAAAAAAAATCTGGTGCGTTGCAACACACAACTTTCCTTAGCTCTACGTCAATTCACTCAGGTACATACCTTTTTTCCACTTACTCAGTTAATTTGAACATGGTCAAACAACGCTTTACGGCAGCAGGAAGCGGTAGTGCTTACAGTTCCGCGCTAAAACCGATTTTAGTAGAAAACTTTAAATAATTATTGTGCTGCTCTCGTAATTTTCCCACAAATGGGAATTTTATGGTATAATTGCCTTATTGAGAGCTATCAATATAAAAAATTTAATCAAAATCGTTAGAGCCGTTTTTGAGAAAAAAAATATTTGGTGTTTTGCTCACTATGATAACTATAGTTAACTTTTGGTGGATTTGGCTCATACCCTTATTTTGGCGTTCCATGGTAACCTGCGGGATAGATTTCAAGTTTGAGGGGATTTGGTTCGATTGTTTTCTCCAAAAACCACCCTAAAATCGATTACGTCGAAAATTTTGGTAATTTATTGTGCTGTTCTCGTCATTTTCCCACGAATGGGAATTTTATGGAATAGTTGCCTTATTGGGAGTTATCAATGTAAAAAATTTAATCAATATCGTTGGAGTCATTTTTGAGAAAAAAAATATTTGGTGTTTTGATCACTATGATAACTATAGTTAACTTTCGGTGGATTGTGCTCATACCCTTATTTTGGCGTCCCGTGGTAACCTGCGGGCTAGATATCAAGTTTGAGCGGATTTGATACGGTCGTTCACAGAAACATACAGACACACAGACCATTTTCCCAAATAGTGTTTTTCGGACTCAGGAGGGTCTGAAACGTAAAAATCTGATACTTTGTAGAATCAAGGAAAGTAAAAATTATTCGACAAAACGACGTTAGTTTGAATGATTTGGTATTTTTGTGGTTTCTCCGAACTACGTAATTACCATTATCGAACTTCTACCGTCTAGGGTTTCCCTTCGGGTAGCTGAAAGTAAAAACTGCGCTAAAATCGATTTTCGTCGAAATGTAGCGAATTCAACTTACTGACGGCGCGGGAAGAGAATGAGGACAACCAAGAAAATTCTTCTCTGGATATCGGCCTTAATCCCGATTTGTGCATTTTAAACGGTCTCTTCAGTACGTTAGAGAAGAATCAACAATACTGAACGAAGGGAAAAAGAGGGGCGGTACATTATTGCTCTTACCAACCACGGCCCAACCCCCTTCCTCGCTCGGCCCATTTATATTTTGGGGAAGAGCCAGAGCCAAGTTTATATGTTTCTGATTGCTTTTTATTTTTTTTTCTCAAAGGTAGCGCCGGGAGCGAGAAAATATTTTCGTGTCTCTCGAATATTACAGGAGTAAATGGAGAATTCCTGACATCCGCGCCAAAAGTCGTCTAAATTGAACGACCTCAATGGATTTATTAAGTTTAGTTTGCGAGTTGACGGAGGTCAATGTAAGCACTTCAGGGTCGGTCGGAAGAAGGGAAATTCGTTCTGACTAGGTCGAAGATCGAAGTGCTAATACGGAACTTATTATTTCTTGAAGCGTTGGAGTTCGCTTGGGTTTCGTCCAAACTTCGTTTGGGGGGACAAGCCTCCAGAGGGCCAGTAATTCAGTCGTAGATCGGGAATTTACCGCTGCCTCATAAACGTACTCGAACGCCGCCGAAGGTTGGTGCAAGTTATCCAATCAATAAGCGAAGGAACTTCGTAATCAGTATCGACGACTTAACAGTTCTTCTAAGACGTATTTTGTAGTGATTGTAGATATTGTCATAAATCGTCTATGGTTGCCAAAATATAGTACGGTTTCTGCACGAAAAATGTCTGGTAAGACGCATCCTACAACTGCCCCACGTCACAATCAGCTACATTCAGTGCTCCAGCTAATAATCCAATATATTTTTCACTCAGCTTACACGAACTTGGTAATACATAACTTGAAGTGATAAAACTCAACATTCCGAATTGTCATGGACCTTGGTTGAGTAGCGAACGTATAGGTAAGTTATTGGACTGTCGACACAATTTTTTCAGGAAGATGAATTTATAACTGAAGTTAGTTTGAGTTTAGGAATTTCTGAATTAGCTCCTGATTATGTAATGACCAAAAAATAACACCCGTGCTATAGTTAACACATTGGACTACCATTCTAATTTATTTTTAGTACGATGGGGTCGTACAATCGCGATTTATGATGAAAAAAAATTGCAAAATTGCACTAAAATTGCTTCGTGTCGAAACTTTGGATGATTTATTGTGCTGCTCTCGTAATTTTACCACGGTTGAAAATTTTATGGTGCTCTTATCTCATCTGGCATCTACTGATACGGTAACAAATGACAGCAGTGAGCAGTTGAGGCGACAGCAACGTGTAGTGATACAGTGACAAGATAGATGTGAGCAGTTCAGGCAGCAGCTGTGCCTACTGATACGGTCAGAATGTAGCTGTGACCAGTTGAGGCAACAGCAACGACTAGTGATACAGTGACAGAAGATAGTTGTGAGGAGTTCAGGCAGCAGCTGTGCCTACTGATAAGGTGAGAATGTAGCTCTGAGCAGTTCAGGCCACTGATCTGTTTCCTCATTTGACAACTGTTCCTAAACCGTCGATGAGGGTTATTTGAGTCAACAGTTGAGGCAGCAGCTATGATGACTAAAACAGTGACAGAAGATAGCAGTAAGCAGTTCAGGCAGCAGCTGTACCTACTAGTGATACAGTGAGAATGTAGATGTGAACAGTTGAGGCCACAGCTGTGATGACTAAAACAGTGACCGAAGATAGCTGTGAGCAGTTCAGGCAGCAGCTGTGCCTACTCGTGATACAGTGAGAATGTAGATGTGAACAGTTGAGGTTGCAGCTATGACGGCTGATACAGTGACAGAAGACAGCAGTGAGCAGTTCAGGCAGCAGCTGTGCCTACTAGTGATACAGTGAGAATGTAGATGTGAGCAGTTGAGGCCACTGATCTGTTTCCTTATTTGACAACTGTTCCTAAACCGTCGATGAGGGTTATTTGAGTCAACAGTTGAGGCAGCAGCTATGATGACTAAAACAGTGACAGAAGATAGCAGTAAGCAGTTCAGGCAGCAGCTGTACCTACTAGTGATACAGTGAGAATGTAGATGTGAACAGTTGAGGCCACAGCTGTGATGACTAAAACAGTGACCGAAGATAGCTGTGAGCAGTTCAGGCAGCAGCTGTGCCTACTCGTGATACAGTGAGAATGTAGATGTGAACAGTTGAGGTTGCAGCTATGACGGCTGATACAGTGACAGAAGATAGCAGTGAGCAGTTCAGGCAGCAGCTGTGCCTACTAGTGATACAGTGAGAATGTAGATGTGAGCAGTTGAGGCCACTGATCTGTTTCCTTATTTGACAACTGTTCCTAAACCGTCGATGAGGGTTATTTGAGTCAACAGTTGAGGCAGCAGCTATGATGACTAAAACAGTGACCGAAGATAGCAGTAAGCAGTTCAGGCAGCAGCTGTGTCTACTGATAAAGTGAGAATGCAGCTGTGAACAATTGAGGCAACAGGCATGATGACCGATACCAATGCCAAAGAATTTCATGTGATGACTAGCGTTAATGTGGCTGCAACGTCTGCTGTGACAGTGTTGAGACAGCTTCTAACGCTGATGCAATAATATGCGTTAGCTCTATTCATACAAACCATTTAATCAAAGTCGTCGGACAGTTACTGTTCTGCATTGGGATGTCTGTGGGAGTTCTGACCTGATGCCCCCTACCTCCCTCAGACCCCGCAGTTTAAAGACGAGAAAGGGGATGGGATTTCTACTCTCCAGCGACCCCACGACCACCACGATATCTGCAGAGCAAGAGCATTTTCCGGCATTGTCAGGCCTTGCCCTGGGTAGGAGTTGGATCGCTCTGTTCTACCTATCGTGGCTCTAACCCATAACGCACCGGTGCAAGGCCACGGGCGGCGCTTTCCCATGGTACCATGTTTGTGTCAAACAACCCTTAAGGCCAGAATCGTCACAGGCCCACACCTTCTTTTGATGACACTTACGGCCTTTCCTCATCCCAGGGTAGGACAGCTTGGGCTTGTGGACCTCGCTGGGGTAAGGAAAGACCGTAGTAAGCTGTGACAGAAAAAGAGGTTTTTTGTTTAGTTTTGCCCACTACAGTTAGTAGTTGAATTGATTCCCGATGACCGATAATTTGAACTGAATGATCACCGTAATTAAATTCGAACTGATGTTTCTCATACCCTCATTTTGGCGTTCCACACCGTCAATCGCGTACTCAAAAATACACACCATATTCTCAAATAATGTTTATCCTTTGTAACAATCGCATGGCTCTGAAACCACAAACTTTGGAGAACTAGACAAAGAAAGGCTGAAAAACAACGTACTAAATTAGTTCTTCCGTTCAATAGGTCTCCTGTGAATCATACTTCACTCACACACATGAAAAGTCAAATTTATTTACACGGATTACAAAACAGAAAGCAATAATTAGAAGTAACCTGAAACTTA
This sequence comes from Pachypeltis micranthus, assembly GCA_020466155.1. Classification (NCBI taxonomy): domain Eukaryota; kingdom Metazoa; phylum Arthropoda; class Insecta; order Hemiptera; family Miridae; genus Pachypeltis; species Pachypeltis micranthus. The sequence continues at coordinate 11,040,111 of CM035780.1, read as the reverse complement.
TTTTTATGTTCTGGAAACGTTTGGCGAAAAAAAATTGTGATTAGGCCATTTTATACGAATGCTCATGGGAGACATAGTGAAGACTCGTTATCAAAGAGAGAAATACTATTTTCTTCGCGGAAATCGTAGGTAAATGTTCATTTGTGGTAAATTTTAGGCTTCTACTCCCTTTTTTCCGACCGCTCACAATCCTGAAATATGAGGCAACAACCTCATTTTAAACTCTCTGCAGAACAAAACGAAGGAAGAACGAATTCAATTGGTTCAGCCACACACACACACAGACACACTAATCGCAGGTAGATACTTATAACTCCGATTCAGTATTTCTCGACACGTAAATATCTGATGAGAACTCTACTGATGCTAAAACTGATTCTCAAAACATCTAGCGCGGCAAATTCGAATTTATTTTGTAGAAAAGAAACGCCATTTACGTTACCCGAGATCCGGATAGGAGCGAAGAGCGGAGGACCACTCGATCCTGTAACCAAATGAAGCCCGCATGAACTAATAAGACATTTCTCGCTCTCAGCTCCCTCGACGTTGACTCTCGTTTTTCCTACCTTGAGACAAAAATAAAGCGCGAATATTTTCGTACGCGGGTCTTTTCTTAGATAAATAAGGGTAATAAATCATGTTGGGTGTGCAGACGAGATACAAACGACTTGGGTTGTTCGTCTTTTTTCGCGACGTTTGCCTCACGAGAAGAGTGAGTGCGAGAAATTAATGAAATGCAGTCAATAAGAGAACTGCTAATGACTAGAATGATTAAATTGTAATGACGATCAAACGATAATTAGGAGTAATCCGATTAATTCCGGGAACTGCGGTCTACGTTTTTTCACGGCGTTCGCCTTGCAATTCCGCAAACTAGAAAAACGAATATTCCCCGAAAAAATCACGTAGCTAATCTCGTAAGTGGCTTATTCAATGGTTGCTTGTGGTGAGTAGGGGTAACGCAATAAATTCCAGAACCTCCATGCACTACCAGTTTTTCGGCACAGAACGTTAGTTTTAACACGCTCGTACAAACTCTGTGAAGAAACTATTGGATCAGTAGCTAAGGCAGCGAAAATAGCTGAATGTAGGCGGCGCTTAGGAAAGTCGTGAGATGCGTCGCACCAGGCATTTTTCCGTTAAGCCCATTGTTTGATACAAAGTCAAACCGTCGGCAAAACTGACTAGTAGGTTAATGCTTAGGAAACCAAGCCGACCGTAACAGCCCCCGAGCTTATGATCTATTCCCCCCCCCTCCCCTCCCTGCTACCGAAAATAAATTTCGTCGCGAAATTAATTCTCAGTTGATATCCAGAGGCACTTGGTTGGTAATCAACTTTTTCAAACCTGAGCGTCCCTCTGTCCTATCAAACCACGACTCCACCCCGCCCAACAACCAATCAGTATCAGAGGTTTCACTAAATTCAACCGAGGAAAAAGGCACCTAAATTGGCTCTGCCACCTTGTAAACACGCACAAAGGAAGGAGCTTGAAATTGAGAAATGAATGAACGTGGAGAGCGTGAGTGAGGACTGTATTACACTTGATGGAATAGCGATATCCGGTTGAGTATGAGTATTTACACGAAAAGGGACTCTCAATACAGTGAACTGGTTGTGAGATACTAAGTGGAGGGAGAGGGGCAAAGAAAGAGAGAAAGAGTTCAGTTTTGCATAGCACGACCTGAGAGACGAAACATTGGGAGAACTGAGAGACGACTGATGTAGGTGAATGAGTTTGGGAGGAGCTGTCTGTTGTGGAGAGGGGAGTAAATTGAGGGGAAGAAGGGGGAAATCCATTGTTAATCGGAAATAACTGAAGAAGCGGACTTTCCATAGGTAACAAAAGGGCTTGACGACGAAGGTGTTCGGGGAAACAACGACATTCTGTTAGGGCTAGTGTGGACATTTTGGAGGTCAAAGACCCAACTAATTCGGCCTGCCGAACCACAGACCACAGATGTGTTCGTGTTTCGTTTCTACGAAAGGTAGAACATCTTTGACTGCCGCAGGGTTACTATGATGAGGGCTGTACTTGTTTTCCTATTTGCCACGTTGAGAGTGAATGGCTCTTGTCGACCCAACTAATGACTGGAGCTAGTTTAAAGGTCATCTTATCTCCTTGACCCTTTTACAAGTTGGCACTGACCGCGCAGGGCATTTTATTGTTCAATTTATAGTATATTATTTAAATAGGGCTTTGTGTAATACTAGTAGTACATTGTAAAATAGAAATACTAAATTAATATTTTATCATTAATAAAGTAAACTAATAATAATTTATATTGCACTTATCGTGATATGCCAGAGTCCTCAGGCCAGCGACATATTCTCAAACAGGTCAAAATATCGAGGCCAGGCAATGTATGTTCTATTTCCCTGCCATGCATTTATCAATATCTGCATACATTTACATGGCTGACAATCTTCGACTAGCTATTATCACGACTTTGGTTTATTACTATTATTAATGAGCTCTGGCTGTCCCTTATCTGGGGTGGGCACCGTCGATTCCTAAGGGATGCCAGGTAGTTCCCGCTAGACTTCTTTGTTCTTTACCCTTGGGGAAATCGCACCCTTATAAGTTGACCCTGGGCCACATGATACGTCTCACGCCATCTGTCCCTTGATTCCATCTATGTGTCAGCAGAAGTTCAAGCCTTATCTCGTGTGTTGGTCCTGAGATGAAGAATTTGGTGCGCCCCACTCCCGCACTCCCGGTGCATTCTTCTCGACTCGTGACGGAAATGCCTCACAACGCGGAAGTGGCCTTATAGTACAGTAGATGAACTGAGTCTGGGCAGATGGCCCTGTCATTTGTCACGTCCTCCTACGCGCTGGAATCCAGTCGACATTAACTCTGTTCGTTTTAAAGAATGAAGCTGCATCCTGCACTCCCTAGTTTTGACGTCGACGCCTTGCAGGACGCTTGACTATCTGTTGTTGCGTTGATGCCCTAGCTACGATAGCATAAATCTTTGCTTGAAACCCCGTTGAAGTGCTACCCAGGGCATGTACATCCCACTCCTCCCAGAGCCAGTACCCTCCTTCGTTCTCAAGCCCTATTGTTACCTATGGAAAGTCCACCTCTTCAGTTATTTCCGATTGACAACGAATTCCCCCCTTCTTCTGGATTTTCCCAAATGTCCTTTTCCCTCCCCTCAATTTACTTCCCTCTCAACAACAGATAGCTCCTCCCTCACGTATAAGTTCTCGCGAAAGTCAGTCGTTTGCCAGTTCCCCCAACGATAAATCCCGCTCGCGTAAAGCTGGCGCTCTCACAAAAATCGTACTGATAGTGCAATTCAATACTTATACGACGAACCTTTAACAATAGTCGTATAATCATTAGTAGTAACGCAATAAATTCCATAATGTGAACTACAGCCGTTTCATTGGGTGATTTTCCGAGTGCTAACTCTGTAACTCCAGGATGATAACGACGAACCTTCAAAAAATAGCGTCCATCTGCGTGTTAACACTATTTGGAGGCCGATACCACGTTACGAACCAGATGTTAACATCACAAAACGTATGAGTCACGAGTGAAAATTCCGGAGAAATCTCGAGATTACCGATCGGTAAAAGGCGAGAATAGTAGAATTAATTCAAACCCTAAAGGTCTGATAAACAAACGAAAGTGATGAATAAAATCGGTTGCAGAATCAGACCTGAAACGCTCTGTTGGGTTTTAACGAATTCTCAGTGAGAGCGCGGGTTGCAGAGCGGAACAGCCTCGGCTTTACCATATCTTTCGCGGGAATTCATAATTAAATTGTTAATGCGATACTAATCGTAATTAGTTATGATCATCTCCTATCGCCTAAGTGAAACTATATTTATATTTGTTAGTTACGCATTTGTTGCTCCGCTCACAATCCTCTTAAGAGCAAAACGACTACGTACTGAGCGTGAACCGGCAGGTTTATTAAAAATAACTTCCCACCTTGAACATTTTAACATTTTCCACGGCGTATGCCTACTTGACTAAAAACAAAACGACGAAATTTGTTTAAAACCCCCTATTTTGTTCCTTGCATTTATTTATTTAAAATATCTGGTGCGTTGCAACACACAACTTTCCTTAGCTCTAAGACAATTCACTTTGTAAATGGCTAATTCTATTTAATCGATTCATTTACCACTCAGTTCCTTTGAACTTGGTCAAACAACACGTCACAGCAGCACGAAGCTGTAGCGCCTACAGTTATGGAATTTATTGTGCTGCTCATACTCATTATAGGACCATTATTGAGCAATTGGTACACAGAAAATTAATGAGGCCGTAAACACAAATTTTTTGAAGGAGGATAGTAATCACTTTTGTAGAGTTATTGGGTAATAACTGTTAGAACTGGTAGTAAGCGAAACGCCGGTAGTTGAAATTCAGGAATTTCTGGAGTGAGCCCCATGTATCTCATGAGCGTTTTTAAACACTCACCCTATAGGTATTGGATTGGATTACAACACGACTTTTTTTTAAACATTCTACTAACATTCCAGCGGAGTTTAAATGGAAAAAACCGCGACAAAAACGCTTTTCGTCGAACATTTTGATAATTTATTGTGCTGCTCTCGTCATTTTCCCACAAATACGAATTTTATGGTATAATTATCTTATTAAGAGCTATCTATAGGATTAGCAAACTGAATTAAACCTTTAGCAAACTGAATTAAACTTTTAGCAAACTGAATTGACCTTTTCACAATTAGAATTAACCCTTTCGCAATTAGAATTAAACTTTTCGCAAACTGAATTAAACCTTTAACAAATACAAGTGAACCTTTCATTAAATTAATTCTCTGCACTAAACATGATCAGAGGACATGAGTCGAGTCCCCAAAACAATACCTTGTCTGTGGACGGTCAATAACTTCCCCGTGGGCTGCCAAACTTTCTTTGACCTTCCCCGAGTAGCGTCACCCTTCTCTACCCGTCAATTATAGTCATACCAGTGTTCGTAGGTTTTTTTTTTTTTTTGGTTTTGTGAGGAACGTGATTGTGAAGTGAAGGTTTAATTGTAATTGCGAAAGGTTTAATTCTAATTGTGAAAGGTTTAATTCAGTTTGCTAAAAGTTTAGTTCTAATTGCGAAAGGTTTAATTCTAATTGCGAAAGGTTTAATTCAGTTTGCTAAAGGTTTAATTCAGTTTGCTAATGCTATATATAAACAATTTAATCAAAATCGTTAGAGCCATTTTTGAGAAAAAAAATTTGGTGTTTTGATCACTATGATAACTATAGTTAAATTTCGGTGGATTTTGCCCATACCCTTATTTTGGCGTCCCATGGTAACCTGCGGGCGAGATATCAAGTTTGAGCTGATTTGGTGCAGTGGTTCACTATAAAAATCGTTCACAGACATACACACACACAGACCATTTTCCCAAATAGTGTTTTTCGGACTCAGGAGGGTCTGAAACGTAAAGACCTGAAGAAAACTCAAAAATTTTTTTTTCAGCCGATTACATAACTTTCCTTTCTACTTCGTAGAGTCAAGGAAAGTAAAAAATCGTTAAATACATACTCTTGGAGGGATGTAAAACACAACTTTCCTCCGGCGATTTTAGTCTCGCTGGTAACTAACTCAATGTGTATTTCACTCATTTGAGCTGACTTAACGTTCCAGTATTCATTGCGCTGCTCCTATTTATGCCACGATCTTTGTCGAGTGATTTTTCGAATTCTGATTTAAATTTTTTAGTAAATTTGTCAACGAAAGAATCTATGCTCGTATCTTCGAAAATTGAGGCGTTTTTGCATTAATGGCTGTAAGTCTCCATGAGCATTTCTAAATGTACACTTTTTCCTTTTGAATTAGTATTACTAGTACGAGCTTCATTAAGGTAAGTAGTGAGAACAGATGTGCTCGTGTTTCGTAAAAAGTATAGCGTTTCGATTATTGCGATAACTATAGTTAGCTCCGAAATGATATCACTAAATTCCCTCATCATGGCAAACGCAGGCCGAATAGACAATTTGAGCTGATTTGAATCAATATGAACCCCCCTGAGTGAATTAGCCTCCCGCAGCAGAGTGAGTAGTATCACTGCGTTGACGAGCAAACATTCTTTAACTGGTATCCGGCGAAATTGATACACCACAAGCAAATGTTTCAAGGAGTGCGTAATATTTTACTAGCACGCTTTAAAAAAAATAACGCAGTAAGGCGGTAAGGACGTTGGAGGTCGCGCAATTAGGCTGCTCATGCCACAGGCCTTAACAAAAAAAAGAGGCTTTTTCGTTAGAGGTTCCCAATTAACTCAAACAACCTGAGGGAAGTCCTCAAACACGACGAAAGACGGCGAAGAAATAATAAAAGTTCTTTTTTGTTAACACCTGAGGGGCGGCAACTGCAGCCTAATTGCCACATATTGTCGTTGAATTGACTTTTGTCAATTTCATCTCGTAGTAAAACGGGGGAGTGTAGAGACATCCGACTGCCTATTGCAGGCTAATTTGATACTTTGATATATTTTGTGTTGTGGAGTTATTTTCACTGGAACTCCGTCCGGTTCGGTTTTGTACGAAAAATATTGTCGATGGACGAATGAACGTCTGCAAGGGGAATCTCGAGACAAGGTAACGTCGTCGCCCTATTCACAGGCGGGCACCTACAAAGGGCGAGAGAGCATAAACATGTGGTGTGACATCCTCCATCGCACCCCGTCTTTGGCAATCGCTCCAACACTCGGCCCAATTGAGTCTTCGCTCACTGGTACCTGGAATTATAACTAGCAAGGCTACATACTCTCCCAATGACCACGTCTTAATGCACTGTTGCATCACCGCCAGGAGTGTGTAGGGCCAATTGTGACTCGGGGCGAGAATATACGAGGGACTTGGGAAAGTGTGCGATGCGTCGCGTTAAGTGTTCTTACGAATATCGCTTATATGATTCAAGCGATCTCAAAACAATCGCGTTGTTTCTCTAATTAATTACACGTACAGGTATACGGAGGTTATAAAATAAAATAAGGGACATCCCACAAAATTTCCGAACTTCTAAACGTTGTTGCATTCACGAAAGTTTTGTCTTTCCTTGGCTCAACGAAATAGAAAGTAATATAATTTAAAAAAAAAAAAAAAAAAAAGAACTCCTTTCAGATCTTTACGTTTCAGAGCCTGAACCACACTATTTGGGAAAATGGTCTGTGCGCGTGTTTGTGCCCATAAACGAAAAAACCCTGCAAATTATTACACAATGGTTTATTATTCCCATGAATAGCTTGATCTAGTATTACTGCTCCCCCATCCCATTCGATTCAGCATCGAATACTAGTAAACCATGACCTGACTACAATGGAACTACGGAAACTAAATATTCCCCCAGTGCCAGGCGCCCATAAACGTCTGATCCGATGGAGGGGTGGGATCAAGGCTTCCAGCGAACCCTAGCTCCGCAATTGGCAGGACGTTGCGAGTCCAAAGGGCGCTGCGAGTCGAGTGGGCCTTGAAAACGATACAAGACACGGCTTACTTACGATTATGCTGCGTATCGTTAATTTTTTAAACCTTTTTTGGCCCATAACAACCATGGGCTTCGTCCGATCGGATTGCCGAGATGGCGGGCACAACTAGATACCAAATGGGATTTTTATGCGAAAGAACGAATTTTTTAGACCACGTTAAAGGCACAAAACGGCCCGGACAGCGGTCGGGGGATGGTGGACGGACATTGCAGATTTGGAATCCCCATGTCTTGAAACGTAAAGTATCAAATTTTGAGGGGGGGGGGGGTTGTAGAAAATTTTTCGTGACCAAAAACATAGGGTTATTATTCAGAATGAATAATAAACCAAAACGACAGAACCAAATCAGCTCAAACTTGATATCTAACCCACAGGTTACTGTGACACGCCAAAATAAGGTTTTGAGCCAAATCCGCACCAAATTAACTATAGTTATCATAGTGATCAAAACTAACTTTTTTTTCCTCGAAAACGAGTCTGACTATTTTTATTCAATTATTCGTATCGACACCTCCAAATGACGCGATAATACCATAAAATTCTTTCCGCTCTAGCGCGTTCTGGTACCGTGAAGTAGTGTTTTATCAGGTTTAAATGAGTGAATTATAAAATGAACTAGTAGCAAAAACAACGAAAGCCTGTTCCACAAATAAATAAGAAGGTTTCTAAGAATCATCTCGACAGTCTTATAAGTTATCTAAGTTTTACCAAGGTCGTGACGTAAATAGGGCGACGCAATATATTACGGCTAATTTTTGTATAGAAAATGGTTGAGCAGTTCTACCTAATTCGTGTAAACTGAGCGCACGTGAAGCCGAGGAATGTGGCGCGATGCATCGCACCAACTACCTTCCTCTATCGCTTAATCCTTACTTATTCACGTTACCGAATAAACCCGAGCAGAAAATTAACGTTCTAGACGAGAAATCGTGAACGAGCGATGCAAGATCAAGCGAAGTTTTTACTTCGAGGCATCTTCCAGGGTAATTCGCATGCGTCTCGGAGAAAGTTAGCATTTTTTGGAAGCCGCTTTACGGTTGGATTGCGCCGCGCTTCAACGCTCAAACGCGCTACCAGTAAAAAGAGACTCTCCCGAATGACTTCGATGCCGGATTTTCTCTTTCAACTTCGGAGAAGCGAAGTGAAGGTTTTTTTTTGAACAGTCCGACGATGAGCCTTACGTTCGGTTACCCAGACGGATTTCTTTATTCGACGATCGAACGGAAAATAGCGAGCAAAACGCACTAAAAATGGGTATTGTCCGGCAGCAAAACGTTATTTATCGAATTGTACCAAAAAATGGTTGTTGGTGTTCAGAAACGGAGTATCCGAGGCCGTTGTAAAATCGTATTCTTGTACCAATTGATCTCAACTCCTTCAGTCAGGTTACCTTTTCCCGAGAAATTATTCGATTCAAAACCGCTTCAATGACGCAGTGTAACGTGACGATTGAGTAAAAGCACCTGTAGCTTGCAATGTCTTGACACGCAGTCTTGAAGAACTAAAATAAGATCCTACGGCCGCCAGAACAGCCGGTTAGCAGTTTTTCTTTTGGTTTACGAATATAATGACGTTCTACGTACAAAATTGGTGGCTTTGAAGGTTCATTTATTGAGTTCCTCTTACGCCACGATCATTGAGTGATCAATGCATAGGCGATTGATGAGATTGTCAACTTGATTTTTACTACCCGCCAAAAAAGGGGTTTTCTTCAGACCTTCACGTTTTGAGGCCTACTGAGTCTAAAAAAAACAAATTTCGGCGGAAATAACGACACGACCAAGTTGAGCTGGTTCTTTGTTTTGTTTGTTATTTGTATACGCAAAAATCAAGGTTATGGGCGATTTCCATCGTTTGGAAAGGGGGGTTGGGGCGAAAAAGTACAAAAAACTAGGTTTTGTTTGAATTTTTCTCAAAAATGGCTTTAAAGATTTTAATTAAACTTTCCAGTCATCTTCTACTTGTTGGCACCTAACTTTTCTCCTCCGTGAATATCTCCATGAAAATACGGTGAACGGAAATACGGCATTAACGGTTTTCGCCAAACTCACAGGATGTTTTCAAATAACCTGTACCTATATATCGTTTTCAATAAATGTTCCTCTGACTGTCCACTGAACAGAGATAAAAATGAAAATGAGTCGAAAATAATGTTTTTTTGTGGACATTTTTGTAATTTGCTGAGTAACCGCGTCACTAGATTTGATCAATCTTGCGGAATGTCTTCTAGCAACTTATACCCACAATTTTTTCTCCGAGATTATTTCTGTATCCGTCAGTTGAACGGAGATATAAGCCACGATAACGCAAAAAACGAGATACAGGCCTATGAAGCAAAAATAGGTTTTTTTACGCTTTTTGGCAAAACGACTCCAACGATTTTCACCAAACTCTCAGGATGTTTTTGAATAGTTAATACCTAGATATTGCTCTCGATAAACGTTCCTGTGAAAGTCCATTGAGCAGAGATAAAAATTAAGATGTGTCGAAAATAACGTTTTTTCGAACATTTCCGTAAATTCCAGGGTAACTTCTTCACCAGATGTGATAAATCCTAATGGACTGTCTTTTAGTCACCCATATCAACATTTCGTTCTCCATAATTATTTCTATATATATATAGGTTGAACGGAGGTATAAGACAAGTTAACTCACAAAAGGAGATTTGTCGAATATTAGGATTTGTCGGTTTCCCAATTTTCATAAAAACGGCTCTAACGATTTCAATCAAACTTACGGAGTACTCTCAACTAACAAGTACCTACATTTTGTTCTGTACATACGTTCCTGTAGAAATACGTAGAACGAAGATATAGAGCCCTTATACGTAGCAAGTCGTCGGATTTACGGGGGTTGCGGAAAGTTGTGTGTTGCTACGCACCAGATATTTTCCGATAAGGTTCGCGTTCGTTGTTTTGAAAATTTAAAACATTCGTGGGACTTCCTGGATGATATTTTTGGACAGTTCGCGTTCACAGCTCTTAATTTTCTTATGAACGTAATTAAAACGTCATCGTACAAGAAATTTTTTAGATTACCCCCTAATTTTTCTGACAAAGTAATCGATTTTGTGTCATTATTGTAACACTTCGAGCTGTTCGGGTGAACAATTTAATCAAAATCGTTCTAGCCGTTTTTGAGGGAGAACATTTGGCGTGTTGATCACTTTTGGAAACGATTTCCCTTGCAATCTTATTTTGGCGTTGCACGATGTTCTGGAGACTCAAGTATGACCGTTGAGTCGATTTGGTTCACAGTTTTTTTCACTCACGCAGGTCATTCCCCTAAATGGCGTTTTTGAACTCGAACGTCCTTAAAACGTAAAGAGCTGAAGAACAATTAATAATTTCGGTCGATAACTGTGCTGCAGTTCCAGTTTCGTGTCACATTTCTTACGAGTCGTATAACATGGCGCAGTCGGTAAATTGTGCCTAAAAAGAATAACGTAAAGGTGGAGAATCTTCTCGATGAGCGGTTGGGTTCCGGTCGAGTCTGCAATAGGCACATTTTAATGTCAATTTGAATCATTGACGACGACACTTGCTCGACCGAAGTAACCCACTGATTCAGAAAAAACTTGGAGGTATACTCTGCGGCCCATACGGTTCCCTTACTTAGTAAGCCTGAGGACAAATTTGCGGAGTCAATCAGTACCTTGTTCTGGTTTGGATGGCGCATCTGCTTCATTCTGTTAGGAACCGCGGATTGTCGACCTTCTTCTCGACCGCGTGTGCCGTTACTTCGAAAAATGACTAACGCGGAAAGTTTTTGTTGCTGCTGCTCATAAACTTCTTTTATTGCGAACTGTTCGTACTTCGGTTCAGAATGTCGGGGATGAGACGTTGGCATTTGCCCACAAGCTGGCAGGCGCATGTTCTTTTCTTCAAGCTTTCTTCAGATCCACTAACCGTCCGTTTATTGAATTATCCTCCCTAGTTGGTTGGGATTAAAAAAAAAATCCGTTTCAAACCATCCTAAAACTGTTGAAAAAACAGGCGTCTATGTGCGACTGCGCATTTATTAACGAGTTAAAAAAAATTATTACTGCCAGCAGTAGGAATTAAATTTGGCTAACAAAGAGAACATAAATTTGAACGTGAAAGTGGAATATCACACACGGCAACGTTCTTCTTTATACCAGTAATAAGTTACAGCTTATAGTTAGGTCACTTTGCGTTAACTGTAGGAAGTGTCCTAGGACGCGGTTGTCACGATAATTTTATTTTTCTTCGATTTATTTTCGGTCAGAGGGACGAATTCTAGAATTCATTATGAAACGGAAAGGGTTATATATTCTCAACTGATATTTACCGCCGGGTTTACGACAATCGAACAACAACGGGAGTAAATAATGTAAAGTGACATTTTCGTTGCAGTTGTACTGGTTTGCAGCGGACTGCCGATGGTGGCAACACTGTTGCCGCTACCCGTGCAGTTTGCCGCTGTTTATATGAGCGGAGGAGCCACATTTTTCTTATCACATTGCTGACGAATCTTCCCCTTTTGACATTTTATGTCTTTACTTTGCTACATAAACTCGAAAATGTAACGCCGGAGATGTTAACGGAGAAAGGTTACGGAGAAGCGTCACGAAATTTTTTAACCCGAGTTGCAAGCTACATCCCTTGTGGCCTAATGGAGAAGGCATCGGTCTCCTAAACCGGGGATTGTGAGTTCGAGCCTCACCAGGGTTACGATTATTTTTTTGACATTTTATATCTATACTTTGCTACATAAACTCGAAAATGTAACGTGGGAGATGTAACGGAGAAGTGTCACGAAATTTGTGTTGGGTTAAGTGGATGGTAACGTCTGTTACAAAATGTAACGCTTGGTAACATCACACGTTTTAATAACCTCAGTGACTAAGTGATGTTGTCAGTTGCAATTGACCTGGCCATTATATCGAAACCATCAACGAGCACAATCAAACGTAGTTATCATTGCATAAAAACAAAAATAAAAGACATAATATGTCCCTGGTGGTTGCGTACTTGTACGAAAGCTGTACCCACCGTTTGTGTTAGTGATTTTAAATTTTGACACGATTACTATACTTTCCTTTCCCTTTGGGTAGCGGAAAGTGAAATGGTGATTTTTAAGCCAGTGATCAAGTATTTAAATTTCCTTTATATTGAGTGAAGTAAGGTAAGCGATCAGAGCTTGGTGTTTCATTTTCCCCATTGTCCCTTTATTGTCATTTACTACAATCCGAGCATAGGTTATTTGTTTCATTCTAAAAGGAGTTCATTTCATTTCTATTTTTTCCTGATTAAATTCGCAGTACTTTCCTGAGAGGCAATATTTTATTTATTTTCATCTAGTGAGTATAATTGAGTGTATTTAATTTGTTCGTTTCTTTTGAGCCTGGACACGACTTTCACTCGTGTTCTGTACGCAGGTAATTTGTAAAAGAATTCCCCAAGTACGTCACCCCGATCCGATTTCGATCATTTTTCTTTCGTTCGACGGTGATCTATGGCAATACTTAGTAGAGCTATTAAGGTGAATGCGGAGTTAAACGGAATATTGATAGCTTACGGTCAAGGAGTTCAATGTAGTAAATATTCAATCGGATCTGTCAATTATTATCGAGATCTTTGGCACGAAGCGGCGTAGCTCGATCATTGCAGTGAACTGGTCACATCTTTACTGGTTGTCGTGGTAACATCAAGTAATTGGCAATATGCTTTCCCGTGGTTGCTGACGAGTCCCCAAGTTGATTCATGGGCAGAACCGCTCGAATAACACGTTTGTTTTTATTTTTTTAAACTTAATTTTACTGTCAATTTGACCATTTCTATACGACTCTTCAACCATTTTAATTCTAAGTTGTTAAAATTGGGAATTAGAGAGGAAGAGTTGCTAAATCTCTGTCCACAATGTCGCCCAAAGTATTTATTTTGGATTTAGCGAGAGAGAGGTAGCTGGTGCGATGCATTTCTCAACTTTCCTGAGCACCACGTTCATTCAACTATTTGTGCCAACTAATGAATTAGATCTCTCGCAAGCTCAAGTAGGTGATGACAAAAATAAATATTGTTTACCTTTCAAACAAACAAAAAACGACAATTCAAAACGGTTTGTTTTTACGGAATATTAAAAACGCAGTATTTCAGAATTGGAAAAGGCAGTTTCGCTTTTATTACAGCTCGTTGGGTGGTTGTTGAAGGGAGGGTTTTACGGTATCGTTGAGATGGGAGCAGTGAGCTGACATGACAGATGAACGATGGTCTTGGTTAGGCATAAAATGATTGCGAGGAAGACGTGATTGAAAGGAACTGCTACTTTGTTCCGTTCGTTCGCGAATGACATGTGTACTCGCTGAGCAAGTTGACGCGTGCGCTGTCTGCTACGCATCCTAATTTTATAAGTCGTCAAAAATTCAGGAGCTCAACAATGTTAGGACCCTGCAACGCATGCAATACACACAATTACGTGAAAAGGAGGTGTCGAAATCAATAAAAGCCGGAAAAAACTGGATTAACGAAATGTTTATAGTGCCATTTTCGGTGTCAGCCGTGCAAATATTTACTGACCGTTGATGGAAGGATGAGGGCAGGACATCGTCTTCGTTGCCGTCCTTTTGAGTTGTACGCTGGTAATATCTTGAATTGATATGGTTGAAAGAGGCTGATGAGTCGGAGGTGGCGGCGGAGGCGGAGGGGGCCCTGCCGGAGGTGGAGGGGGCCCAGGAGCCGGAGGAGTTGGAGGGGAGCCCTCACCGACTGGAGGCGTCAGACTCGGCCCTTGTTTCCCTGTAACAACCAAGTTCCACAGGAGGGGGGGTTTTTACGCTTTGATAGACTTAAACGACATAATTAAACACTTGGCGAGACTCAACTTTCTTCTTCTTGGCGTACAGTCAGCGATTGCTCTAACCGCTAATATAATATGTTTTCTCTCAGTATATACAGCCTGCGAACTTGATGTTCTACGTCCATAACTTGCAATGCTTCTGGGATGCATTGGTTTTCCCCTTCTTACGGCACTAACTTCATTGCATAGCCGGCGTTCATACGGCTGTCTGTCGTCAAGGTTGGAGTATACAGTTCGAGAATTGTGGGGGCAACTAAATATCTGGTTAGCGGCAACTCATAACTTTCCACCCCCCTCCCCCATTTGTAGTCGACGATCTGACAGAGCCATGTACGCAGAACCAAATATAAATAGTCCTTAGGACCTCGTAAGTTTGATACAATTCGTTGCAGCCTTTTCGGGATTGGATAATTTAACACTGGACAAATCTCACATTTCCGATCTATCTTGGCTTATACCTCCATTCAACGGACCGTCGCTGACACTGTTGTCAGTAACAAAACGTGGATTACCCAGGTTGATCAAATTAAGTTACGCTTTTACTGTGGAAGTTTCGAAAACGCAATAAAAGGATTTTTACTTTCCTTGGCTCTACGAAGTAGAAAGGAAAGTTATGTAATCGGCTGAAAAAAAAATTTTGAGTCCTCTTCAGATCTTTACGTTTCAGACCCCCCTGAGTCCGAAAAACACTATTTGGGAAAATGGTCTGTGTGTGTGTGTGTGTCACTAAAATTTGTCTGTGAACGATTTTTAGAGAAAACCCCGTATCAAATCAGCTCAAACTTCATATCTCGGCCGTTGGTCACCATGGGACGCCAAAATAAGGGTATGAGCAAAATCCACCGAAAGTTAACTATAGTTATCATAGTGATCAAATCACCAAATATTTTTTTTTTCAAAAACGGCTCTAACGATTTTGATTAAATTTTTTATATTGATAGCTCCCAATAAGGCAACTATACCATACAATTTCCATCCATGGGAAAATGACGAGAGCAGCACAATAAATTACCAAAACTTTCGACGTAATCGATTTTAGAGCGGTTTTTAGAGAAAACGACCGAGCCAAATCACCTCAAATTTGATCTCCAGCCTACAGGTTACTATGGGACGCAAAAATAAGGGTATGAGCAAAATCCACCGAAAGTTAACTATAGTTATCATAGTGATCAAAACACCAAATTTTTTTTTTCTCAAAAACGGCTCGAACGCTTTTGATTAAATTTCTTATATTGATAGCTCTCAATAAAGCAATTATACCATAAAATTCCCATTCGCGGGAAAATGACGAGAGCTGCACAAGAAATTATCAAAATGTTCGACGAAAAGCGTTTTTGCCGCGGTTTTTTCCTTTTAAACTCCACTGGAATGTTACTAGAATGTTTTAAAAAAAAGTCGTGTTGTAGTCCAATCCAGTACCTATAGGGTGAGTGTTTAAAAACGCTCATGAGATAAATGGGGCTCACTCCAGAAATTCCTGAATTTCAACTACCGCTGTTTCGCTTACTACCAGTTCTAACAGTTATTACCCAATAACTCTGCAAAAGTGATCACTATCCTCCTTCAAAAAATTTATGTTTACAGCCTCATTAATTTTCTGTATACCAATCGCTCAATAATGGTTCTGCAATGAGTACGAGCAGCACAATAAATTCCAGAACTGTAGGCGCTACCGCTTTCTGCTGCTGTGAAGCGTTGTTTGACTAAGTTCAAATGAACTGCTTGGTAAATGAATTGATTAAATAGAATCTGCCACGTAACAAGTGAATTGACGTAGAGCTAAGGAAAGTTGTGTGTTGCAACGCACCAGATATTTTGGCATATTTTGGTAGTCTTTCTGTAACGGGTTATTATAATACTCATCACAACACCAAATTTTGTATTTTTTAAAAAATTGTAATGGAATTTTGTATGGGTACAAACCCTGAGGGCATAATGGTAATGCAACAGTTCCCGTGTTGGCAATTTTTATTTATATTTCTTAATATATAGTTTTTTATTTATTTCAAGTCCCGCTCATATGAAAGGAGCGTTATCAAAAATATCTGGTGCGTTGCAACTTACAACGTTCCTTATCTCTACGTCAATTCACTTGTGTCCATGGCTTTTTCGATTGACTGAATTTATTTTTCACTCAGTTCGATTGAAACATCACTTTACGGCAGAAAGAAGGTAGCGCTATTTCCGAATTTATTGTGCTTCTCGTACTCACGCCCCGACTACGTTTGAGCTATAGGTACACAGTGGATTAATGGCGGTGTAAACACAATTTTTTAAAAGAGGATAATAATCACTTTTCCCGAGTTATCGGATAAAAACGTTCGTTCATTCGCATATACGATAACGCTCATTCTTGATGAAAAATGAAGTTCAAGGTTGCAATTACTGTTTTATCCGGTCACCCAACCTTCAGTCGCCGTTAACGGTTGTTTTAGTCACATAGAGAAGTACAGAAACCCCCTCCAATGCCTTGACGGACAGGTCTGTTTCCTTATTTGATGACTGTTCTTAAACCCTCGACGAGGGTTATATCAGTCGTGGTTTCGTTAATGTGCAAGAGGCTGGCATGTATTTGGTCGTTAGCCAGTCTCCCGGTAGATAGCTGTTGCCCGTGTGTGACCGCGTGGAGGTGACCACCTGAAGAGTCCCGTACCATCTGGGAGGAGTTCTTAATCTGGTTTCCCTCCTGATCTAACTATTTACTTGGGTGGCAAGTTTCGAAAGGACAGATCAACTATGTCCACGTTTCTTAGTCATCACCTTCTTCGCGAACTCTGCAAAATGGTTATAGGCTTGTTTTGTAGCAGTCAATGCTGCTAAGTTCGTTTGCCCTCCCAACAACCGTCGCTCACTGTTGTAGAAGCGACGGATAAGGATGGTAAAGGCCTACCGGACAGTCTCCACCGATGCCCTGTGCGTCGTTGCCAGGGAGCCGCCGATAGACCTGGAAGTGAAGAGAAGGTGGGCGTGCTTCCAGCTGAGAGCACAGGGACGCGTGAGGTGGAATGACAGGGAAGTGGAAGGAGGAAAAAGGCAGGCTCTCATCGACAAGCTAGTAGTCGATGAGTGGTAGGAAAGGTGGGACACCTACGCATGGCTGCCACATGTACGAGAAAGACTAGAGGACCGCTGGCAGGGATTTGGTTTCTCTCTGAGAGAAGCTCCATGGATTCGCGTTGGTGACTGACGGGCGGTGTGAGTGTGGTGAGCACGTGGTGTTCCACTGTGTCAGCTATCAACAGGAAAGGAATAGGGCAAGGAACGAGGTAATAGGAATAGGAAGCCAGTGGGATACGAAGATGGTTAGGGAGCAAGGAAGTTTTGTATGGTGGAAGTGGTTTGGCGAAAGAGTTTTAAAGGATAGGGAAGCAGTTAGGTTAGGAAATGTGCGCAGGGCCTCAGGAGTAGGTGTTTAGGTTGTGTGTTTGTATGTGGTCTTGAATGGGCGGTGCCAGGGATGGTCGAATATCAAGTAGCCCATCCCTGGACCGCCGGTGTGAATGTATTTAAGGGCTGAATGTATATATGAGTGAATGTATGTGTGTTAGTGTTTTGTAGGTTAGGTAGTGTAGGGATGGATCCAGGGGGGATGAATATCAAGTAGTCCGCCCCTGGACCATCGGGAAATGTGTGAATGTATTTAAGGATTGAATGGATGTGTGAGTGTGTAGGTTAGAGTGAGATGGGTGGGTCGCGGACGAGGGTGGCCGAATATAGAGTAGTCCGCCCTCGTCACGTTGGAAAGGGGATCGCAGCTCAGGCCATAAAAGACGGCCTGACACCCTCCTCCATGGCAGGTGTGGGGGCAAGTCCAATCCCCATACCCCCATGGAGATAAAGCGTAGGTGCCAGTAGAACGCCTATTGGTAATTCTGGCACCGGGGCCTGCCACCCATTCAGGTCCTTAGGCTGCTCAAGATGCAGCCATATAGAATGGGTACCATGAGGGCTTCAGCCCATGGCTGGCAGCGTGGAGCCTTTAGGGCGTGGCGCTGTCGGCCGTGAAGCCATGGGATTGGCCTCGTGGGGTCCGTGGTTTCACTGGAAATCCCCCTAGAGAGATGATTGGTGCTGGCTGGAGAGGTGTAAAGGCTGCGAGGCTAGGCACCCTCTCCAATGCCACGGGCAATACTCAAAGCATAATTATCATTGTTGTAGAAGCTACAGTGGAGCAGCACGTGGTTTCTTGTTTCTTCCGCACTGGAGGCGCAAGACGTGCATGAGTCTTGGAGAGAAAAGAAATGGAGCTGCGAATTGAAGGCACCATGTCCCGTGAGAAACTGGCTCTTTCAGTAGTCTGGCTCAACCCAGTTTCTAAAAAGACGTTCACGAATGTTGGGGAAGAACTCGTGTAACGACCCTTTGACGAGGATTATCATCTCGATTGCCATTTCTCTACCGCCCATTCGTCGATAGCAGCAAGTTTTGGTTCTATGGTGAGATCCGCACAGAGTTCAGCCCAAAGCGGTGGAAGCTCCCATTTCACGGGCCAAGTCAACTGATAACTGAACTCTCCAAGTTCGCATCCTCCATGCCTTTGCGGGACTACTAATTTTAGAAAAAAACACCCTCTGTTAAGGTATTGAATGTGACGATGGCCTTTTACGCTCTCTGGTTTTGGTTTAATTTCAGTCATAGTTCATTTTTGTTCTACGTTTCAAGGCATGGGGCTTCCAAGTCTGCAATGTCCGTCTACAGCCCACAGAACCTAAAAATCCGTTCTTACGCATTAAAATCCCACTTGGGATCTAGTTGTACAAAAAAGTGGGCAAAAAAGGTCTGCCAAAACCGAAGTTTAGTCAGAGTTTTATTGCAATGACGTGACGTTTGTTATTGTTTCCTAGGCATTTTTTGCTGAGTCGAATAGGACTAGTCAGAGAGGATCAGGACTGCGTCAAGTGAAATGGCATTGGTGCAGATCAATTATCGGGTTCTCTGAAGAAACATCGTCACCTTGCCCATTGTTGACGCATCAAAGGATCAACCTTTCATCTGTGATCTTCCCATTATCGTGAATCGGCCTCTCCTGTCGTTGTTTTTGTCACAATATAAGCTCAGTTCTTCTGTGACACTCTGCTCACACGCTACTTCGTGCTCCACCACTATTTTCTTTTGTTTCCGCAATTTAACTGCCAATCCCGAAGTTTGGGCCCGAAAACACCTGAATTCTCCGAACTGGGAAGTAGTAGTTTGTTTAAGGGTGATGAAGTGTTATTTAATTGATTTCCCCGACATTAGATTCTCACTTCCAGTCCACCCTATTAATTTTATTTGCGAGTAATGTATTTTAGTTTTCCGTATTTCCCAATTGCGTTTGTTTCTCTCGTATTCCGACAATATTCCACTGGGCTTAACGCTTTTGGTTCGATTAAATTTAGAGCAGAACAGGCTGAAATATAGTGAGATTGCCAGGACGAACGGAGCTCTTCGATTTAGCGAAGGCTCGCCCGAGGCTCTTGTGCTGACTCTGGCACCTCGAATGCCTCGATTCGCTCGAAACTTCGGTGGCATCAGTCGATACTGAGCGGTTGTCTCATCGAGGCGTAGTCTTTGCTCGCGCTCACTTCCGCCTAGTTCTCTGTTGGTGGTGGAAAAACTAATTGCGAATAAAACTTCACGTTCCAATTGCAGCACCCCGTCGATATCGAGCTTACTCCCCTCCTCATTTAATGCCATATCCATCTTGACATCGTAACGAGACAAATTCTGCTACTTTTAAGGAACTTGCAGGGCATAGTTTCTTCTCGGCTTGCCCTCATTTCCCGCACCTTCTCTCGTTTCACCCCAACCATCAGTTTCACTTGTTGCGTCCTGCCTAGCGTTGCACCTATGGGTGCTGCGCTACCGTTATATGGGTGCTAGGTGGGGTTGAGCTGACCATTGAAGGGAAGCGGTTGATCGTGGTCTAGTGGTTTAGACAGGCGATTCATAATCCTCGACGTAAGTTGAGGATTGTGGATCGAATCTCCGG
Organism: Pachypeltis micranthus; assembly: GCA_020466155.1. Classification (NCBI taxonomy): domain Eukaryota; kingdom Metazoa; phylum Arthropoda; class Insecta; order Hemiptera; family Miridae; genus Pachypeltis; species Pachypeltis micranthus. Next base: position 11,019,850 of record CM035780.1, on the reverse strand, counting down.
CGCGATTGCCGTAATTTTTGCCTTAGCTCTTCAAAGCATCTCCAAATTACTTCGTAACAGGGTGAATGGGAGAAGGGTGTGAGTGGGGGCTAGGAGGGACTCCAAACCCCCCAAGGGGACGGAAAACTGGCATTTGCTTTCCCCCCTTCCAGCTGCTGGGCGTGTCTGGTTGGGGGTGGATCCTTGCATACCAGGGACCTGGGGTCCTTCAGCAGGGAGGGGCAAGTCCAAACCCCTCCATGGCGGAGGTCCCCGAAGCTGTAAGTCTGGACGCAAGCATTCTAGCCTTAAGGGATATTTTTCCCAAAATGGTACTGCGGGGGTGCACAGCCCGCGGCATAAGCCGGTGCACCATGGGTAAGTCCGCGAAAGGCAGGCGCCTCTGCCGGGGTCCAGCAATGGGCCCCTGCAGATATCGCAGTGGTCGAGGGTTCGCTGGAAGTAGTCCCCGTCCCAATTTCCCCTAATCTTTTTGCCCGACGGGGCGGAGGAAGGTCAGGGCTGTGAGGCCGGTACTTCCTCCGCACACCCTATATCGGATCATAAATGTCTAGCGTCGCCTAGATGATGTGATGTCCGCTGTAACTGGGTCATGTTTGGTATCGTTTACTAGTATTTTTCGATGCTAAATCAAATGGGATTGATTATTCGATTAAGTCGTCGTTTCCTGGATTGTTGATATAGCTATTTTACGCTCTTAATACTTTTTGACGTTTGATTGAATAGTATAGGCTGCAATTACGTTGAGCTCACATAACATTTCCTCTCGTCTGATACTAATACATTTGGCTCCCCTCTATATTCATGATTCTCCCTAGTTTGTCACTCCTATTTCTCTTGTTTTGAAAACACAGCCATCACCACGTTAGGGCCTTTCACTTGCTTATGCCGGTTAATTGAATAACAGATTGATCTTTGGCGCAAGGTCTTTTTGAAAAGGCGTGCGGAGGTGTATGATGCAATACGTCAATCCCTCCAGCCTTTTTATTCCCCCTCCGTTGGAGTAAATACGTCTAATAATGAAAAATGGTAGGCGAAGAAAACGAGGATAAAACCCCGCTCGAAAAGATTACAGAAAACGTTTATTATTCTTTCTGTGTTGATAAAGCTTGTTTACGGCCTTCATTCAATTCCAATTAGCGTCGTCGAAATACGGCGATATAAATAAAGTCGACGGAAAAACAAAGCTTGAGAGCACAATAGGTGCTTTACACACAATAGGAAGAACCCGAAGAAGAATCGTGTTTTTTTCCTTCATTCTCTCCCTCCACGGATTTTCACGGAATAACACCTGGCCAGTACAGGAGTTCGATTCCTGTAATTCCACTATATAGACTTGATCTCGCCAAATTGAGGGCGCATTGGAGGGAAACACAATAATTCCAAAACAGTAAACACAATCGTCATCAGAAAAATCACTTTTATAGACCCATGAATCTCCTATGCACTGATCTCTCAACAATGGTGGAGAGATGAGTATGAGCACCTCTATTAATTCAGGAACTTTGAGCGCTACCGGCGGAAATTTAAGTTTTACCAAATTGAAATTAACTTGAAAAAATATTGGATTGGTAGCCAATACCACGAAAACTGCTGTACATGAGGCTGAGGAAAGTTGTACGGTGCGTCGTTGCCTTATAAATCTATCTACACAACAGAATCTACCACTCTCATGGTAACTGAGGAAAAACCCTGCAAATTATTATGCAATGGTTTATTATTTTCATGAACAGCTTGACCTAGTATTACTGCTCCGAGACCCATCCCATTCAATTCAGCATCGAATACTAGTAAACCATACGAAACATGGCCTAGCTACAATGGAACTACGGAAACTAACTATTCCTCCGGCGCCAGGCGCCCGTAAACGTCTGTAGGCATTTATGATTCGATGGAAGAGTGTGCGGAGGAAGTGGCCTTGGCGCCCCATTGGGAAGAGTTGAAAGGGCCTTGCGAGTCGAGCGGGCGGGTGATTGAGGTTGATATGACGGGAGGGAGGGAGTACTAACGACGAAACGTTGACTTCCGCTGTAGTTCCCGCATTATACGGCGTTTCGTTGATTTTTTTAACCATTTTTTGCCCATAACAACCATTGGCTTCGTCCGATCGGATTGCCGAGATGGCGGGCACAACTAGATACCAAATGGGATTTTTGTGCGAAAGAACGAATTTTTTAGACCACGTTAAAGGCACAAAACGGGACGGGGGACGGCGGACGGACATTGCAGATTTGGAATCTCCATATCTTGAAACGTAAAGTATCAAATTTTGAGAGGGGGGTTGTAAAAAATTTTTCGTGACCGAAAACATAGGGTTATTATTCATTCTGAATAATAAACCAAAAGTCGAGCTGACAATTTTTGCGTGATGCGTCGCACCGGATATATTTGATAAGGTTCGTTTAGGAAGTACTGGGTATAGTAAATGAGACGGAAGTTTCGAGTTCGTTTCATTCAAATGTTCACACCGAAATCTGGAAAATGCTGTTGCAACGCACTGAGAGATTCAAACGATTATGTATTCAGCCTTGCACAAGCGACCACTCGGGATTACTATTAATTAGTGACTGTCTGGGATAGCACGACAGTGCCCCCCCCTCCCCTCATCCTCTCACAAATTCAGTTCACGATCACTACATAGCGTATTGAACCAAAATGCAGGATCTAAGGGAAGAGTATAATTTACGCATAGCAATTCACTTTGTGTTGCATTACGTTAATAACAGAATATATTAAGGTAGTACAGTCCGAACATCTCACTATTTCAAACAACCTCATTGAATGTTGATAATTGTATTTGTTTGTGTTTCAGGTGAGTACGTACTTCACTTCACGATAATGTCAAAAGTGTACCATTTTGGTTTTGTACTGGGACGAACAGAACTCGTACGCGATGCTGTGACTCAGAATGGTCAGGTAACTTCAAAAATATACTAACGCTATGGGAATTTCCTACTCCCACCTTCAATTTTCTTTCCTTCCGCTGCAATCCACTTCCACTCCTCATTATGTTCGAACATTTGATCTTTGTACTCAATCGAAGACGGTTGCATCGAGGAAAGCAGGGTAGATCTTGAGAAGCTTCTTATCTTCCAGAATTCTGTCCATATCTACGCAAGGTCAGTGCTTTTCTGGCATGGTAGCAGCGTTTTGGGAACCCTCCATAGCACAACTCGGGCAACGTTATTCTCACGATCTATCTTCAGAACGACCTCTCGAAAAATAAAATGTAGTAAAAAGGTTTAGCTCCGACACCGCTGGACATCCGGCTGTATATGTGAACGGCGTGACAAGCCTTTTCGCCTGTCTTAGTCGTGGCTGGCGATGTCCATGCTACCAGGCGCGACCACAGGTTGTGGAACAATGGGCAAAACCCAAGAGATCGCAGAAGAGATCCTGAACAAAGGGCTCAAGAGCAAGCGGATCTACATTTTCTCAGACAGCCAAGCCGCCTTAAAGGCCATCGCAGCCTATAGTTTTAGGTCTAAGCTGGCATGGGAATGCCTCCATGCGCTCAAGCAGCTCGGCGCCCGTAACAGGCTCTCCCTCATTTGGGTGCTGGCTCACAGGGGGCATGAGGGCAATGAAAAGGCTGACCGCCTCGCCAAAAGGGGTACAGAATCCCTACCCATCGGGCCTGAACCACACGTGGGTCTGACGAAAAGTCACCTGAACCGTCTGGTTGCTCGATGGGTGATACAGGAAAATGGCGCCCATTGGCATCGCCAGCCACGACTAAGACAGGCGAAAAGGCTTGTCACGCCTTCCTGTCAAAGGGCGAAGGCGATGCTGACACTCTCTAGACAAGATCTGAGAATACTGATAAGCTTCCTCACCGGGCACTGCCCACTCAGATATCACCTCAACAAGATGGGCATCTCAGAGGCGGTGGAATGCAGACTCTGCGGTGAGGAGGACGAGACAGCAGAGCATATCCTATGTGAATGCCCTGCCTTGGCAGCAAAACGCTTTGAATACTTCGGTCAGGGGACCACTGAACCCCAAACCGTAGCGGACTCTGCGGTGAAGGACATACTCGGCTTCCTAAGGGGGGCGGGTATGTACTATGCCTTCTACTAAGAATGGGCCAGCGTCACAATAGGCCCATATGCGGCCGTAGTGACAAAGGGACTTGTCCCACACGCCCACGCCTGTCAAAAAAAAACAAACAAAAAAACTACCACTCAATATACGCGCGTGAATATTGTTGGTTGGCCCTTATCTAGCAGAGAATCGTCCAGTCTCCACAAATAGCAACCCTCTTAAGTAGTGATTCCACCTTTAAACGTTGCCCACCCCTCGCACTGTATTTATATGGCTACGTTCTTTTCAATTTATAAGCCTTCACGAACGCTACCGCATTTCACTGCAGGAGTAGTATTGAGAGGAAGAATTAAGGTGAAATGAAGAGGTTGACTGGATCGCTGCCAAGGCCGTTCATCACGAACTGGTTCATTCAACGTATGTCTTATAACAGTTGAATATCTCGAAACCTCGGCTCGAGAATTTTCATTGATCGCTCCTCGACGATTCATCTCTCATCACTAAGAATACTAACTAAACCGTAACACGAAGAATAAATTACAAAGCGTTGCCAAAACTTACCGCTCCCTTGCAGGCTCTTCAAATATTCGGACGGTTTGATAAGCGCGTCCGGATCGTGAGAGTCCCCGAATTTCGGAGGAATGAAAGGAAGAACCATTTGTTTGTTGACTAGATGCCCCACCTGACCGCCAGCCCCTTGTCCAGGCGTTTCATCTGCAAATTAAAAAAAAAAAGTACTTGAAGAAATGACGTTTACGTTCGATTTAGTGCGTTGCTCCTAATTACGTCGCGGCGATTATGGAGAAACCAACGTATGGGCAATTCATGGGACTGCCTCCTTGGTTTTTTTGGAAGTTGCTTGTTAACTGCTCTGACAGTACAACAATTGGATTAAATTAGAGGATATTTGAGGTCGCTCCTAATCATCTTATAACCCTAAGCAAAATATGACGCAATTTTTGACGATTTATTGTCCCGCTCCAGTCATTTACAACTGACCACACGGAAGACTTCATTTAAGTAGTTACAGGCGTTTTTGAGAAGAAAAATAAGGTGGTGAGTCGGTGAAGGGCGACTGTGGCGTTTTAATCACTATATTAACTGTACTTAATTTCAAACCGATTTTCTTTCAATCTTATTTTCAAGTCTTTTGTTGAGCTTCAGACTGAGTTTCAAATTTGGGCGAGTTTTGTACGGCTGTTCTCGTACTAGGCCGATTGTACTCCAAGCGTGGTGTGCAGGACCTTTGTTTTTTAAACTGCACATCGTATTGAACGTGCAGAATTATAAAATTTAGTTAAACGAGTTCTCTCCTTCGGATTTCTGTTCGATGGTCTTGGGCAAGCATGAGGCAGGTGCTAATGAGCGTTGTATACTCTATCCTCTTATACCGAGGGGAGGAGTGGGCTGATGCACTAAGCATTGCACAGGAAGCGGATGCGAAATAAGAAACAACTGTTTTCATTAATGAAACGTTCTTTTTTCCGGGTAGGGCACCTTGGGGGTACCTGATAATGAGGAGCGATCTGCAGGATCGGACTCATACGCAGGAGATGGCTCAGGGAGTGCAGGAGGGCTCTGCAGGGACTGCCCAGGTATCGATCCTTAGGCCAACTGTGGCGGCTTGCTTCGTCTCGAGGTGACTGGCAATGTGATTCTGCTGGGTTTGGTCGGACGAGGACTCGGGGCCATGGGCAAGCACAAGATGGGTGGTTATAAGCGTAGAACACTCACTCCTCTTATATGGGGCGGAGCTGCGAGCTGACACATTGAGCACTGCCTACCACAGAAGGCCACTGGAGATGTTAGCAGTGCAGAGGAAATGCATTTTCTATATTGCTCGCTCGCACTGCACAGTTTTTCAGGCAGTTTGTGAGGCAGATAGCCGACGTTATGCTAATCCTTCAAGTGGCAGCTGAGTGAAAAGAGCTGTGCTCATCAAGAGGGCAACCGGAGTACAGCCACCAGAAGAAAAGAAGAATTGCTCGGACCCATGGAAAGTGGCAAGATGAGAGAGACTCAGCCAGGAAGGAGCGGTGGATTCCGACAATTCCTTCGTCGCTTGGGCGGCGCCACTGTAAGGTGGGTTTCTACCTCACCCACTGTCTAACAGGGCATTGAGTACTTACGATGTACCTAAATTGGTGAGGTTGCAACCATGGCAACTGCTGAGCAGTAGTGGAATATGATTCCCACGTTTCAGGCTCGCGACACCCTGCCCGCTCCATGTTGTATTCTGAGAACAATTGGTGGTGCATTACTCAATTGGCCCGGGCAGTGTTTATCCAGAACACGATGGAGCTTGCTGATCCAGGGCGAGCATCTCACAGGAACGAAGATTAAAGACGTGGAGGAAAGACTTCCCAAACTGCTGGGCAGTTTAGGAGGATGTATGGGAATGGCTAAAGTTAACGTACCTGTTACGTGAGTCCGTCTCCTCTGGCTGGTGAGTTACTGTGGGCAAGCGCTTTCGATGTAAAGACATCATCGTCTGGCCGTTAAGTCAGTACAATGATGTCTTTACATCGAAAGCGCTTGCCCACAGTAACTCACCAGCCAGAGGAGACGGACTCACCTAACAGGTTCGTTAACTTTAGTAATTTTCCTACTGGCGGATATAACCCAATTGCTTTAAAATATGGAAATGGCACCTCACCTACCTTTCTACCTCACCCACTGTCTAACAGGACATTGAGCACTTATGGCGTACCTGCACTAAATAGGAAAGGCTGCAAGCTAAAACTGCAGGGCAGTAGTGGAATATGCTTTCCATGTTTCAGGCTCGCGACACTCTGCCCGCGGATATATGGGAATAGCACCTCACCCACTGTCTAACAGAACATTGAGCACTTATGGCGTACCTGCACTAAATAGGAAAGGCTGCAAGCTAAAACTGCAGGGCAGTAGTGGAATATGCTTTCCATGTTTCTGGCTCGCGACACTCTGACCGCGGATATATGGGAATAGCACCTCACCCACTGTCTAACAGGACATTCAGCACATATGGCGTACCTGCACTAAATTGGTGAGGTTGCAACAATGGCAAATGCAGGGCAGTAGTGGAATGTGCTACCCATGCTTCAGGCTCGCGACACCCCGCCCGTGGATATATGGGAATGGCACCTCACCCACCTTTCTACCTCACCCACTGTCTAACAGGACAGTGGAGGAAAGACTTCCCAAACTGCTGGGCAGTATAGGAGGATATATGTGAATGGCGGCACGCTGCAAGATTCTCGTGAGTGAATTGTAGTTGTGAATTTCACAGACGCAGTTATAGTTGACACCGATTGCCAAGAAATTTTCTTGAACCACTTTGTCCTTCGCTGTTATAATTGTCATCGTGATGGTAATTGGTTCAAATTTGACCTTGATAATTGTAATAGAAACCCATCGATGTTACAGTCTTCTGGGGGTATAGGTTGGAATGAAATTTCAGGAAAAAGCCACGAGGTTCTTTAACGTGTTGATGCGAGGATTATATTTTACAAACCAGTTAACTAATTCCGTCATGTTGAGATTTGATCAATTGGAGGCGTTTTTATTTACAATCTACACTTGCTGTTGTACTTCGGCGGTGGTTTTCCGTGGAACTGAAGTGAGGTGTTCTTTTAATGCTGATTTGAGAAGAAAGGCTTGGTGGAGGGTGAAATGTGGCGCGTGCTCCAGACTCGTTTTTATTGGCGGGTAACAAAATACCATCGAAGGGGATTAAGATGAGATTTACTCATTTCGAATTTAATGCAAGTCGTGGAGCAAAGCGTGAAATGAAGCTCGTGCACGTGAACGAAGGGGGAAAATAAAATTATTCACCGATGATGTAAACCCTGTAAGCTCTCAGCATACTTGGCAACGAATAGGACGAATCGTGAACCGGTCTCGCATGTTCATTTCCAGTCGACGACTGAGCCTGAAACGGGGGTTTCGTCAAATGACTCGCCCGGAAGTGTCAACACGAAGTTCCGGTGAAGTGGCAGAGCTTTCATGAAACTCGAGCGGGCAGAGGCGTAAAAAAAGGAAGAAAAATAAGGTGGGAAACGCTAATTGACCTAAATAATACTTTTTTCTTTCTGCTCACGCAGGGATCTACAACTGGATGTATTATTAGGCTCGCCTTCCACGAAGAACGCAACGTCTTCGCTATAACAAGCGAATGAGAGTTATATACTGGAAAATGGTATATATGGTTATAGTGCGCGCCAAAAATGATTTGTGCGACCGATTCAAACTTCAAAAAGGACAAGTCAGACGTGTCGAAGGTTCCACATGACCGTCTTCGCGACCATTCGTCTAAGGGTTCTTGCTACTGTGTTGTACTGAAGCGCATGCATCACTTTGAACCAGTCGCTGTCTCGTAGTGTCCCAGTCCAGAGATCTCACAGGTCCATCCTTAGCATCCTAAGGAATGCAAGATATTTCCTCCAAGTCTTCTTTGATGCCCACTTTAGGAGAAGTGGTACCAAAGGCCTGAAATCGCATCTCAAGACTCTGGCACTGGGTGTCTCCTCACATACACTGAGGGGTGTCCGCTATGTCCATAACATACGTATTGTAGGAAAACTAGGAGAAAATGGAGCATGATTTAATCTTTTCAAAACTGAACTACTAACTCAAAATCTCTAAAGCAACTGATGCTGTTACAAAAACATCTGGTCCACTGCCACACAGTATGTTATTTTGCAGCGTCCTCTGGTAATCTCAACAGCCTGCCTTAGGTTCTTCTTCTCCATCCTCTGAAGGCACTGGGTTTTTTAAGTGCGTGTGTGTGCCCTGAGCTAAAGCGTTTGAAGGGCCTCACTGCTGCAGCATTCCAGACTGTGTGATGCATTCTTCTGGCATATTCCCACAGTGGGGAGATGGCCCGTGGGTACAGTACGAACCGAGTCTGGCCAGATGGTCTTCTCTTTCATTTCCGGTCCCCTTGTGCCCGGAATCCATTAAACGTTAACTCTATTACAGCCTTCTTAGGAGTTAAGCCGGATCCTGCACTCCCGCACCAGTTTTGACGTAGTGCAGTATTTCTTCAGCGCTTTACACGACGCTTGACTACCAGTCATTACGTTGGTAGTTTCATTGCTATAGCCTTTCTCACGCATTATGACAGCATGAAGCTCTTCATGAAAAACCGGAGGATTGGGAACCCAGGGTAATGTACATCCCACTCCTCCCAGAGCCACTTATCCACACCCCAGCCCCTATGCCTTCCGGAGTTTTCTATCCATGTGTGTGGATGTTGATAGCATTAGGAGGTTGAAACCGACGACTTTCACTGTTTCATAGGCTTCCTTCTGGTTGCACGTCGTATTTCCTATCGGACTGATGTACTGACTGACTCCTATTAAAGCCATCTTCGCGATTGTGGTCTAGTGGTTAAGACGATGGTTCATAATCCCGACGAAAGTTGGGTAACAATGGATCAGAGCTCCTTGCGATCGCAGTAATCTATGCCTGAGTCAGCGGCCCCACAAGCATCTCCAAACCTCCCTCAGTACACTAATACATGGGCACCATCTCGTCAGTGATCACGCTGAGCTCCGTGAAGGTTACAAGCTCCTGAATATGGCCAAGTGCCCATTTGTCTGTATTCCAAGCCTGGCGAGAACACCACCTTCACAACCTCTGCCTTGACAAATATATCGAGGGAAAGAAGGTCGAACATTTTCCCCGTGGTTCCGGGTGGGTGTGAGCACTTCAGCCTTTGTATTCTCGCCATGCTGCAACAGTTCTCTCCAATGGCAGATCTATGACTTACAGGCTATGGAAGATACACAATCGACCAAAACAACATGAGTTTTCTTTAGATCTTTACGTTTCAACGGCTACTGCGTTCGAAAAACACCATTTGAAACAATGACCGGCGTGTGAGTCCTTGAATGCGATTGAAAGCTCAGCTAAATTTGATATTTACCCAACATATTGACACTGAGCACCAAAATAAGGGTACATCATGAGTCACGGACTAATTACACTCATCACAGTGATGAACGATAAGAGCCAAAATAACGAGAGCCGTTATATACGACAAACATTTTTTTTTTTACTGCAGTTTTGGTTTATTATAGGCATTATAGACATGTATTCCTGATCTGCATTTGTCCGCTGTTCAGGCCATGCTGAGCATTTAGCGTGGCTAAGGAATCCCTTCTTTGTCACGAAAATTCCTTTTGAGATCTAGTTGTGCCCACCTACTCGGCAAACTGATTGGACGAAACTCATGGTTGTTACGGGCAAAAATGATTTTTTTTAAATTGGGCAAAAACGTAATTTTGGCAGTTTTATTGCAATTATTCGTACGTCGTGTTTAGTATTGTTTCCTAGGTATTTTTTGATGCGGAGACAGATAGGACGGGTTACAGAGGTGTAGGACTGCGTCCAGACAACATAAAGTAACAACAGTTAAATGATAGTAAATATAGTGAAGGAAATTCTGCTATTCAAAGGAACTCGTGGGGTAATATAGCGAAAGTTATCGTTTCTCCTTGGCCTCCGTCCATTTCCCGCAATATCTCCCGTTTCACTCCACCGCACATCGGTTTGACACGTAGCGTCGTGCCAATTGCCTAGCATCGCCTTGAGTACGTCAATTTTTCGTTGGTCCGTTGTATTAAGGTGCTGTTTCGTATCGTTTACTAGCATTTTTCGACGCTGAATCGAATGGGATGGACCTTGGAGGTGCTGTAAAAACATTGTCGTGCACACATGAGTTGTCATTTCTTAATTGTCGAGACGCGACGAATCGTACTTTGGTTGGTTGGAGTGAGACAGATTCTATTAAGACGAGGAACTCGTGGAACAATACGGCGAACGTTATCGTTTCTCCCAGGCCTGCACTCATTTCCCACGCCTAGTCGCCTAGAAAATGTCAATTTTTGTTTTTTAAATTTTAGTCAGGTAATATTTCGTATCGTTAACTGGTATTTTTCAATTCTGAATCGAATGGGATGGATCTTGAAGGCGCTCTATAAACATTGTCGTGCACACATGAGTTGCCGTTTCCCAATTGGCATGACACGACGAGTCGTACTGTGGGTGGTTGGAGTGAGACAGATTCTATTAAGAACTTGTGGGACAATGCTGTGAATGTTATCGTTTCTCCCTGGCCTGCGCTCATTTCCCACGCTGCCTCCTGTCTGCAGCCTTGTTCCATTTTAGACAGGTCATGTTTCGTATCGTTTACTGGTATTTTTCGATGCTGAATCGAATGGCATGAGTCTCAGAGGTGTGAGACTGCATCAAGAGGAGCGATCATATTGTGGAAGAGCGTAGTAATCCATTGTATATTTCCAACATTTTCCACTTTAAATCCTGCTCATATAATGCTCGGATTTAAACAACAAATAAATATCGTGGTCCAATAGGCTACTTACACACTGGTAAAGTTAACGTACCTGTTTGGTGAGTCTGTCTCCCACCATCTGGCTGGTGAAATACTGAGGGGCTCACCAAACACGTACGTAAACTTTAGTAATTTACCTACTGGCGGATCTAATCCAATTACTTTAATACACAATGGTAGTTTAGCGGAGGTTATTGAATGATTAGGAGCATCCTACGACATTCCTAAAGTCGTTTATTCGGCAAACTTTTTCACAGTTCGTTCCCTACGATTCTTGCAGAAGCTCGAAGCTTTTCAAAAAAGAGATAGTCCCATAAATTACCTCCACGTTGATTAGTCAATAATGGTCGTGACAGAAGTAGGTGGTGTTTACAATACTGATTGTATAATTATTTTATATTTGGTAACCTTGGCATCTTTTACAAAACGAGTTCAAATTCCATGTTTATCGTGGCTCCCAGCTTCAATAGCATCTCGTACACCAGTCTCAGTTTTGGTTCATTCTTCAACCTCGACAAACCTTTTGTTTCAACATAGAGGGTACAGTTAAGTTCTACAGGGTCTGTATAAACTGAGCGGAATACAGGTTGGATTTGTAGGTAGAGCGACAATCACTGATAGTATGCGATGCGCCAGTTCAGACAGCAGTCAGACTCAAGAAAGTTTGGAAAGCTTCGCCGAGTTAAAAAAAAAAAAAGAAGCTCAACCAAGAGTTTTCACGTTCGGCTTGACATGACGGTCATTTCGCTTTGATGAACGTCAATTGGCACGCGAGGTATGATATGCTCCGTCCGAGTGATTTAAAAGTCGCGACGATCGGCAACTGCCGTCGCTCAATTTCAACGATCAAAATAGTGTGCCGTTTTGGATTTTTCTACATTGAAAAAGTTCGGAGAAAGCGCTACCGAAGCGGTTATTTGTCGCGGCTGCTAGTAAAAAGTCACGCTTCCGTTTTCTTCCTAACAATGGCGAAGGGGGATTGGGAGCAATTTCAGTTTTATCATTCGCGACAACACGCTTCCCTTTTTATTTGTTGCGCGTGCGTAGCGCATTGTTTGAAGCGTTCGTACCGAACAGCTCACGAATTACTCAGAGGGATAATGAAGTGAGTCGTAGCAGTGGAACCTTGCTACCATCGTGTCTCTAGCTTAGCTCAAATTATTATGCGGAGGGAGTGCGTTAATATTTAACGAAAATTTCTTACTGCGTCGAAATAAAAATTTTAATCATAAGTTATTACTTAGAGATTGCGATGTGGGGTCGTTCTTGACTAGTAGTTTACTCTGGTGTGAATTCTTCAGAGCCAGTCAGGATGATTTTTTTTTCTTTTCATAACCTCGTTAAAGCCTTTCCACACTAGTCCAATATGCTATTTACCATAAAAGGCCCATTTACACGTAACGATAAATTGTTCCAACTTATCGTCCAATAAATTGTAAGGCTGTTTACACACTACGATCGGTCAAACGATTTGGCGCAACCAACCTCATCAAATTTGCCATGGAGGAAGCAGCATTGTGGATGGTGATGAGTTGTTTGGCGAAAAAAAATTGAAAACCCGCGAAAAGCAAGGTCGAAGTGGAGTCGTGAGCGGCTGCTGAAGAAGAGAGAATTCTCTCATGTAAATCTGTCGAAGGAACTGACAAATGAACCGAATGACTTACGGAATTATTTGCGAATGGACGAGGAATTATTAACATCAGTTTCTCCGTTCATATCAAAGTCGGATACTGTTATGAGAAGAGCTATATCTCCGCACGAAAGACTATCAGCTACTATACGATTACACTGCAGTTAATTTAAATTTGGAAACCACTGAATCAGTAGTTCTTGCCTGCTGCGCTCTGCACAACGTTTTGAGCCAAAAATCCCTACTGAAATTTTTGATCGCGAAAATATTATCGATGGTACTACTCAAATAGGTGCAAGGCCTGATCCCGAAATGTTGCACAACCTCCAACCACGTTCAGGAGGCCAAGTTTTCAACAGGCAAAAATTGTTCGAGACAAGTTCTGTTTGTATTTTAACGGGGAGGGGTCAGTTCCTTGGCAAGAGAAATTTGCATTGAACGTTTGAAATTTACAGTTCTTGAAAAAAAGCTTAATCATGTTCAGTAGTAGATACACTAAACCCAAGGACCCAAAGGCCCAGGGACGTTTGTCAATAATTCAGTTAATAGTTTGCAATGTGCCAATTTTGGCTGCAGCCTTTCGGCCATAATAACTTAAAAATTTTATATTACAACAAAAACTGAGTAAGAAAAGCTGAGGGTAACAAGAACTGAGTAGGGGCGCAGGGCAAGTGCAAACTGGGTGGAGATTGGACCGATAAGTGGGAGCAACCTTTACACGTTCAAACAAGTCGTTATACGATTCCCAGAAATTGATGCCGGCCGGCTCCAACCTTCCAACCCAACTCAAACTCCGATAAATCGTTACGATTTCCCATTTAGACGTAACGATAAATTGGATCGATCCGATCTTTACGATAAATCGTACGATTTATCGCTACGTGTTAAGCGGCCATAAGGTCTGTTTTGTTACTTTCGGCTACTCGAAGGGAAGGAAAGTATAGTAATCGGCCCAAAACAAAAAAATATGGGTTTTCTTCAGATCTTTACGTTTCAGACCCTACTGAGTCTAAAATATCTGGTGCGTTGCAACACACAACTTTCCTTAGCTCTACGTCAATTCACTTTGTACATGGCCAATTCTATTTAATCAATTCATTTATCACTCAGTTAATTTGAACTTGGTCAAATAACGCTTTACGGCAGCAGGAAGCGGTAGCGCTTACAGTTACAGATTTTATTGTGCTGCTCGTACTCATTGCAGGACCCATATTGAGCAATCGGTCCACAGATAATTAATAAGGCAGTAAACACGAATTTTTTGAAGTGGATAGTAATCATTTTTGTGGAGTTATTGGGTAATAACTGTTAGAACTGGTAATAAGCGAAACGGGCGTAGTTGAAATTTAGGAATTTCTGGAGTGAGCCCCATGTATCTCATGAGCGTTTTTAAACACCCACCCTTTTGGTATTGGATTGGACTACAATACCAATTTTTTTTTAGCATTCTACTAACATTCCAGCGGACTTTATAAGGAAAAAAACTGCGCTAAAAACGCTTTTGGTCGAAAATTTTGATAATTTATTGTGCTGCTCTCGTCATTTTCCTACAAATGGGAATTTTATGGTATCATTGCCTTATTGAGAGCTATCAATATAAAAAATTTAATCAAAATCGTTAGAGCCGTTTTTGAGAAAAAAAATTTGGTGTTTTAATCACTATGATAACTATAGTTAACTTTCGATGGATTTTGCCCACACCCTTACTTTTGCGTCCCATGGTAACCTATAGGCTAGACATCAAGTTTCCGCTGATTTGGTACGGTTGTTTTCTCTAATAACAGCGCTAAAATCGATTTCGTCGAAAGTTTTGGTCATTTATTGTGCTGCTCTCGTCATTTTCCCACGAATGGGAATTTTAGGGTATAATTGCCTTATTGAGAGCTATTAATATAAACAATTTAATCAAAATCGTTAGAGCCGTTATTGAGAAAAAAAATTAGGTGTTTTGATCACTAAGATAACTATAGTTACATTTCGGTGGATTTTGTTCATACCCTTATTTTGGCGTTCCATGGTAACCTACCGGCGAGATATGAAGTTTGAGCTGATTTGGTACGGTGGTTTTCTCTAAAAATCGTTCACAGACACACATACACACACACACACACAGACCATTTCCCCAAATAGTGTTTTTCGGACTCAGGGGGGTCTGAAACGTAAAGATCTGAAGAAAACTCAAAATTTTTTTTTCAGCCGATTACATAACTTTCCTTTCTACTTCGTAGAGCAAGGAAAGTAAAAACCCAATTTCGGCGCGTGGTCCGTGTGTATGGGTCTGTAGTTCGATTTGCGGGAGAACGGCTGATCCGATTGAGCTGGTTCTTTTTTTGTTTTGTTCGCTATTTTTTTTAGACACCAAAATAAGGTTATGGACGATTTCGGCCGATGGGAAGGGGGGTGGGGGACGAAAACGTACCAAAAACCAGTGTTTTTCGCATTTTTCTCGAAAACGGCTCTAACGATTTTGATTAAACTTTCAAGTTACCTTCTCCTAATCAATACCTAACTTTTCTTCTCTTTACATATCTCCATGAAAATACGGTGAACGGAGATATGGGCCCTTGAAGCAAAAATAGGTTTTTTACGCTTTTTGGCAAAACGGCTTTAGCGATTTTCACCAAGCTCACAGGATGTTTTCAAATAGTTAATACCTACATATTCTTTTCAATAAATTTTCCTGTGACGGTCCATTGAACAGAGATAAAATTCAAAATGTGTCAAAAATAACGTTTTTTCGAACATTTCCGTGAATTCCAGGGTAACTTTTTCACCAGATGTCATAAATCTTAATGTAGTGTCTTTCAGTCACCCATACCAACATTTCGTTCTGTATAATTATTTTTGTGTATATATGTTGAACGGAGATATAAGCCAAGTTAACTCAGAAAAGGAGATTTATCGAATATTGATTCATCGAATATTAATTTATCGGTATCCCAATTTTCTCAAAAACGGCTCTAACCATTCCGATCAAACTTTCGGAGTACTCTCAGCTAACTAGTACGTACATTTTGTTCTCCATAAATGTTCCGGTAAAAATGCGTTGAACGAAGATATAGCGCCCGCCTATGTAGGTGGTGTTCGAAATTACGGTGGTGGCGGAAAGTTGTGTGTTGCTACGCACCACATATTTTTTGTTTGTTTCTCCGAATGTTAGTACTTTAATAAATTAGTAGCAATTTCCCGAGGTATGTTATTTACAAAATTAATTCAGTTCAATGTTTGTCTATAATTTTCTTATAATTTACTGTAACCTAATTGTCTGCTTTGATAGCCTATAGCCCTGATGATGTTTAATAAATTAAGCAAAATATCGGAAATAAGAGAAAGTTTTTTTTCATTCAACCTGACTGGCTCTCAAGAATTCACACCAGAGATTTCTTAGAGATTTATCGCTTGTGGATAGGTGATTTATTCTTGTTACCTTACAGCAAGAGGGGTCTCATTTGGATGCATTTACTTTCCTCATCTAACCGGAGTAGAAAGAAAAGTTTCCGAAATGTACCAAAAAAAGTGTATATTGAACATTTCCAAAATTTCCACACTTTCAGACCAATGAGCGCCGAACTTATGTTCTCGTAAGAAATTATGGTTAGCAGATACTGACGTATGAAGCAAAAAGAGGCAATCATCACTCATTGAAAAAATTTGCGCAGCATCACTCACACAATTTTCCTTAGCTCTACGTAAATTCATTGATTTTCGTGGCTTTGGCTATTTCTCACTCCGTTCATCTTCACCGATAGAAAGCAGTAGGACATACCGTTCCGGAATTTATTGTGCTGCTTCCACTTATGCCTTGACCATTATTGAACAATCCGTACAAACGAGAATTAATGAGGCTGTACGATTTTTTTTTTGAGAAGGATTATCTTTACTTTTCCGGCGCGACGAATCACACAACGTTCCTTCGCCTCATGTGCGATTCTTTTAACTCTAGCGACTAATCAATTGTGTTTTTTATACAGTAGGAGGCGCATATGGTTCTGGAATTTATTGTGCTGCTCCTTCTTGTGTTGTCACGCTCGGTATTGAGGAATCGAATTTTAGGTGATTCACGTGGCCGTTTATATGGTTTTGAGGAGGATGGCGTGCACCGTTTCAGAATTATGGGGCAAAAACTATGAGAAAGGGGTTGATATTTCGGAATTTTGGAGTGGCTCCTTTATACGAGGTAATATCAGTAAAATCTCACTTATTTTTCTACATAATCGCCTTCCCGTTCGATGCTAGTTTTGAGCTTATTGATACCCACTTCGAAGAATCCTTCCGCCAACTCTTTCTGCCAGTTCGGGACGTCTTTCTTCACTTCCTCGTCGGTTGAAAAGCATTTCGCATTAATGTGGGTCTTCAGGGTGGCGAAAAAATGAAAATCGGAAGGAGACAAGTTAGGGGAATACGGAGGGTGGTTCGCAATGTCCCAACCGAATGAATTCAACAGGTTCTTTTTGTGAGAGAGTTTTCCTTTGGCCTCGGACTTCCCCAGTCGTAAGTCTCCTTCCGATTAACCCTTTTCTTACCTGTGGAAATTCCACCGCCGCGGTTGCGATTATTTCTAACGGCTACCCGGACGGATTTCTCTGAAGTGGGCTTTTTCCTTTGTTTGTTTTCCCTCTCCTCCTTTTTCAAATTCCTCTCCACTACGGATACCTCCTCCCAAAATCATTCTGCTTTGAAGTGTCATCAAAGTTGGTCTTTTCCGACACACTTTGTTTCACCTCTCATCGATTCGGACTTCTCCTTCCTTCGCAGTACAACCACTTTCACGCCTTCAGAGCCCTACTTGTTCACGCTTATGTACTCAAATCACATCCTGTTTAAGTCACCTCTTCTTCGTACATCCAAGTCTTCAAATCTTGTGATATACCAACTCATCAGTTACAAGTTCGTGCTGAACTAAAACCCGTCTCCGAGATTCATTCAAGTCAATCCTGGTCCAAACACTTTCTGCGTGAGAGCGGACGTGGTATTGAACTGCATTAACCGCCTCCCCCTGGGGAGGGTAATCGACCAGAATTCCATTTTGGTCCCGAAACACCGTGGCCATGATTTGTTTGCACGAAATGGAGGTATTGAATATTGTTGCAGAGGGAGAAGACGTGTGTCGCCACTGGGATGAGTGTCTTTTCGACTCTGGAGCATAATGTGCCTCCCAGGTCTCATCTCCAGTCACAATGGAGCTAAGAGAATCCTCACCTTCCAATTCAAATCGCTCGAGGAACGCAGGCGACCCGATTCATTTTGTGCTGTTGTGTCAATTGTTTTGGCGTCCACCTTGCACAAAATTTTCTCGAATTTCAGTGATTGTTTCATCGTATAGGTACTTGAATTTGTCTGAAGAGTCTAATAACATTGTAGAGGAGTTTATAATGAAAACTCTGCGCTAAAATAGATTTTCAATGTTTGGTGATTTATTGTGCTGCTATCGTCATTTTCCCAAGGATGAGAATTTTATGGTATTGTGTTATTTGAAGCTATCTATGCAAAACATTTAATCAATATCGTTTTAGCCGTTTTTGAGAGAAAAATATATAGTGTTTTGATGAACCAGTTAGCTTTAGGATAATTTCGCTCGTAAGCTTATTTTGGCGTCCGATGGTAACCTGCGGGATAGATGTCAAGTTTGAGCGGGTTTGGTTTTCTCAACAGGCGCACATGTACCGCGAGACAATTCCAGAATTTCAAGCACCTATTTCTAAAAGTTTTTACCAGATAACTCGGGAAAATCGATCATTACCTTTCTCTTTAATCTGTATGTACCACCATTGGATCTGTAGGAACCAAACGAGATGATTTAGTAAACAGTCAGAGGCATTTTTCTGATGGGGCACATCAAACTGTGGTGTTCTCACATCTGCTGTTCCGGACCGGTGGGGAGACGGATGCGCCTAGGCCTCTATAGCAACCCTTCAGCACT
This sequence comes from Pachypeltis micranthus, assembly GCA_020466155.1. NCBI lineage: Eukaryota > Metazoa > Arthropoda > Insecta > Hemiptera > Miridae > Pachypeltis > Pachypeltis micranthus. The sequence continues at coordinate 11,000,920 of CM035780.1, read as the reverse complement.
TCGGTGGCCTTTTCATTTGTTTCCGCTCTTCTTTTCCATCCTCATTTAGTTAGTTATTCCGGTCGCGCCTTCATCTTTCTTTGCTGTAATGGATCCCTTGCCCATTACAGTGACGAGCCTTCCACCCCTGCCTTCCTCTTGGTATGCCCAGGCTGGACCTAATGTTTTATTACTTTCCTTGGCTCTACTAAGTAGAAAGGAAAGTTATGTAATCGGCTGAAAAAAAAATTTGGAGTGCTCTTCAAATCTTTACGTTCAGACCCTACTGAGTCTGAAAAACACTATTTGTGAAAATGGTCTGTGTGTGTGTATGTGTGTAACTTTATTAAGACCAGTTATAAATATAAATATACCTTAATGGCGCGATGGAACGCACTGTTGGTTTATTATTCATTCTGAATAATGTTTTACAACCCCCCCCCCCTCAAAATTTGATACTTTACGTTTCAAGACTTGGAGATTCCAAATTTGCAATGTCCGACCACCGTCCGCCGTCCCCGGTCCGCCGTTTTGTGCCTTTAACGTGGTCCAAAAAATTCGTTCTTTCGCACAAAATTCCAATTTGGTATCTAGTTGTGCCTGCCATCTCGGCAATCCGATCGGACGAAGCCCATGATTGTTATGGGCAAAAAACGGTTAAAAAAATTAACGAAACGCAGTACAACGCGGGAACTACAGCGGAAGTCAACAAACCGCTCGCCTGCTGGACTGGCAACGCCACCCCCGCTCACCACCCCTTTCGACTCAACTCGCAATGGGCGGGCGCCGGTTTTTTTTTTTTTTTTTGCTTCCTCTAGGAAGCGCTCGTGTTTCGTATTTAACCTTTGGCATTACGATTTGTCTCTTTATCGTCCGATTGCCTTGTTCTCGTTTTCACCTCCACGAATGACTGTTTCGCTCCGTCTCAACTATTTCCGTTAGCAAAATATCTGTTATCTTCGATTGAACTTTTCATTATTCGCTTATTTTTGGTTTATTTATTTCATAGTTCGTTCGTTTCATTTTTTTGGTTTTAATACGATTTTTGGTTACATTTTGATATTAGTATTTAGCGTGCATGTTTTCATATTAAAATTCAGTTTTTTCTAGATACAGGGTGAGCCATAACAAATGGTGCAGTTTCGAAGGGGTGCTGCATGCCTTGTAGTGGGGTTAACGACCTGGGAGGGGTCTCATTGTGCCCGGGCAGTGGTCCTGTTTTCAGTCGTTACAATGGTTTGGAGCGGAGAGCAACGAGGTTTCGTCATTCGCACGTTTTTTGAAAGTGGCCGTTCGTTCATCGCCACCCAGCGGGCCTTCCGACTGCGTTACAACATCCCACGTTGTGATCCCGTCCCTCACCGCAATGTTATCGCACGTTGGGTTCAAGCATTGGAAGAAACTAGTTCCACAGTAAGGCGTAGAGGTGCGGGAAGACCAAGAAAGTGAGAGCAGCAGTGGAACAGTCGCCTCGGCGCTCTGCTCGGAGGCACGCAGTAGCACTGAACATCTCTAACACCTCACTAACGAGGATTTTGCACATGGATTTGTCATGTACGGCCCACACAGCGCAAATCTCAATGGTGAAACTGCGGCAGATGTTCCCCGCACGCCTCGTCTCTCTCAGGGGTGACTTGGGGTGGCCGGCAAGATCGCCAGATTTGAGTGCGTGTGATTTTTTCCTGTGGGGCTACTTGAAGGAAAAGGTGTTCAAACATCGACCTCACACTCTGGAAGACCTCAAGATTCGAATCAGGGAAGAAATCGCCGCGATTCCCATCGAAATGTGCCAAAGGGCGGCTGAAAATTTCAGGAATCGCCTACATCAGTGCGTCGCTGCTGAGGGCGCCCACCTTCCTGATGTAATTTTCAGGACTTAATCTACCGAAATGGGGTGATGTATGGCGTTCAATAAAACAAACCGTAATCTTCTAAGTTTCTAAGCCCTTTGAAACTGCACCATTTGTTATGGCTCACCCTGTACTTTCGTGTTTTTTTTGTTTATTTTAATATTACGATTCAGTTCTTTTCGACCTTTTTTTGGGTTTCATTTTGATATTTTTCGATGCTGAATCGAACGGGATGGGTCTCGGAGCACTAATGCTAGGTCAAGCTGTTTATCCGAATAATAAACCATTGTGTAATAATTTGCAGGGTTTTTTTTCTAAAACTGTAGGTTACGCACTTAGGGAATTTTATGGTATAGTTGCCTTATTGGGTGTTATCAATATAAAAAATTTAATCAAAATCGTTGGAGCCGTTTTTGAGAAAAAAAATATTTGGTGTTTTGATCACTATGATAACTATAGTTAACTTTCGGTGGATTTTGTTCATACTCTTATTTTGGCGTCCCATGGTAACCTGCGGGCGAGATATCAAGTTTGAGCTGATTTGGTACAGTCATTTTATCTAAAAATCGTTCACATACACAGACCATTTTCCCAAATAGTGTTTTCCGGACTCAGAGTGGTCTGAAGCGTAAAGATCTGAAGAGAACTCAAAATTTTTTTTTCAGCCGATTACATAACTTTTCTTCGTACTTTTTGGAGCCAAGGAAAGTAAAACGTGGAGCCGCGCATTGAAGTCACCATGTACCAAGCGGAACTGGCTAGTCCAATGGTCTAGTTACATTGACCCACACAGAAATCGCTATATATTCTGATTCCTCAATAGAAACACAACTTCTTTCTTTTGGCATTTTACCATCCTTCTAATCGCGTTACTTACTTGGGTCATCTGGTTGCGCGTTGGGTGGAACAGGTTGAGCTTGCGTAGTAGTAGATTGCATCGTCGATGCTGGCAACGACGAAAGAGTAGACAAGGAAGATTCTTCAGAAGGCGGCGGCGGAGGGGGAGGTGGTGGCGATCCTGTCACGGGCACCGAAACGACCCTCTTGAGCGATCTCCTTGAAAAGATAAATTAACTAAATAAATCGAAATCAAGCTGAGACGACGGTCACTAAACTTTGAAGACATAAATGTTAACAATTTGAAAGCCGAAGAAAACTTATTAAGCGAGGTATCTCACAATATCCAGTAACTAAGAAGAAAAACCCAAATGAACGCCGGCCCTCGAGCAATTTTAATGAAACTGAAACTGAGTGCAGACTTGAAAGTATCTAAAGTTAACGTGCCTGTTTGGTGAGTCCATCTCCTCTGGTAAAGACATCATCGTCTGGCTGTCGCGCTCGCCCACAGTATATATATAATCTACTGACAGTAATCCCAGTGGTGGGATGTGCACTGCGGCCAGACGACCTATTGTGCCAGTCCTAATGTCTTACAGGTCGATGCCTAGCTTTCTGAGGAAAGCCAGGCAGTTCCTGAAAGAGTCCTCGTTGGTATCCATCCTGGGAGAAGTGGTACCAAAGACCAGAAGTCGCTCCATCTCAAGTCTCCGGCACTGGGCCAGGACATGGTAGGGAGTCTCCTCATCCGTGCCACACCACCTGCATCGAGGAGTGTCGGCTATACCCATAACATACATGTGTTTGTTCATTCTGCAGTGCCCAGTTATGATCCCAACAATCTGCCTCAAATCCTTCCTCTCCATCCTCAGAAGGGTGTGTCTTATCTCACTTGATTGCTATGAGACAAAGCGTTTGGAGTGTCTTACTCCTGCAGCGTTCCAGATTGTCTGTTGCAGTCTTCTGGCGTGTTCTCTCACAGTCCTTTTAACTAGTGACAGAGAAATCCCACAATGGGGTCCAATAGGTACTGTAGACGAACCGCGTCTGGCCACATGGTCCGCCCTCTCATTTCCAACGATCCCCCTGTGTCCTGGCATCCAATACACATTAACTCTGTTCGCACTTGCTAGGGAGTTAAGCCACATCCTGCACTCTCGCACCAGTTTTGACGTAGTGCAGAGTTCATTGGCGCCTTGCACGACGCTTGACTATTGGCCATTATATTGATAGTTCTGTTGCTACAGCCTTTCTCGTGCATTAGCAATGCCCCGGCGATAATAGCATAAATCTCTGCTTGAACAACCGATGGAGTGGGGCCTAGGGCAATGTAAGTCCCATTCCTTCCAGAACCACTTATCCACACCCCGGATCCTGTTCCCTCCGGAGTTTTCGATCCATCTGTATAGATGTTAATGCCATTGGAAGGCGGAAACCGAAGACTCTCGCTGTTCCATGGACCTCCAAATTCCATTCGAACTCATACACGGGCACCATCGCGTCCGTGATCATGCTGAGCTCCTTAGAAGTGTCCAAGTCCCTGAATATAGCCAGGTGTCCACTAGTCGCCTGTGACACCTTAGCTATACTGAGCTTACGGATACTGACAGAACGGCCAAACGATGATGTCTTTACATCGAAAGCGCTCGCCCTCAGTAACTCACCAGCCAGAGGAGACGGACTCACCAAACAGGTACGTTAACTTTAGTCATTTAGCTACCGGCGGAACTAACCCAATTACTTTAAAACATGAAAGATTCTTTTAAGCAAAAAAAAAATTCAGACGTTGAAATTCTAATAACTCCTTAAAACTATTTTGACCAAGTTCCTAAAATTACCAAAGATATCATATCAGCGCACTTTAAAATCGGCAAACTATTTTCATTCAACTGAAACTTTTTATACATTTTACTAGACTCCCCAAAACTGTTTACTTTTCTTATCCTTACTTTTAAAACAATCTTCTGATCTTTAAGGGCTTCTGAGGCTGTAAAACGCTATTTAGTGGTCTGTAAATAACCTAGGCTCAAGTTTGATATTTAGTCCGCAAATCACCAAGGGACGCCAAAAAAAAGGGTGTGAGCGTAATCGGTTCAAAACTATTTATAAGTATAATAGCGATCAAAACGCCTAATATTTTTTATCTCAAAAACGGACCTAACGATTTTGATCATCTTTTTCTTGCGAACAGGCAGAAATAACGCGACAGCGTCACAAAATTCTTATTTGTGGAAAAATGACGAGGGGAGCGCAATAAATGACTTCGGTCGAGATTTTAGAGCAATTTTTTCACCGAAAAACCTCTGTAAATACTAGCGTTTATAGAAAAATCAGGGTGGTAGTCCATAAAAACCAGATACGCGACGAGGACTTGATAACTCTCGTGAAAAAAAATTCAGGAATAACCCCAGAAATTTTGGAAGTCATACTGCAGTTTTCACTTACTAACATTTCTCGTGGTTTTTACACGACAATTCTGAAACCATAAATGCGATCCCTCCTTAGAACAAATAATGTTTACAGTTACCTAAATCTCACGTACATTGATAGCTTAATAACGGTCGTGGGATGAGTAATAGCACATCAATAAATTCAGGAACTTATTGACGCTATCATTTTATAAGTAGAACTTTGGTGAGTTTTGCCAAGGTAAAATTAACTGAGCTAATGGCACGAACGTATGTGATGCTGAGGAATGTTGTGCGACGCGTCGTTGCCTTATAAATATCGCTCCCGGAAAACGAAGGAGGCTAAATAATGCTCATTAGATAAATACGAGCAACCACAGAAATTCCTGAATTCATTCTAACTCGTTTTGTTGATTGAAATCACGCAACTTTTCTTAGATCTACGTAAATTCACTGGTTTTCATGTCTTTCGCTATTAATTTCAATTTATTTTTCACTCGGTTCATATGAACTTGGTAAAACGCCACTTAACGGTGGCAGGAAGGCGTTGAACTTACAGTTCTGGAATTTATTGCGCTGCTCGTGCTCATGCCTTGACCATTATTGAGCAACCCGCACACAGAGAATTAATCGGGCTGTACATACGATTCGAGAAGGAATCACTTTTCCAGAGTTAACGCGTAATAATTTTGGAAATGGGTAGCGAGTGAAACGGCGGTGGTTGAAATTCCGGAATTTCTGAAGTAGCTCCTGAATATCTTATGAACGTCATTAAAAACTCATCGTATAGGCACTTGATTCAACCACCACCTGAATTTTTTTGAAAACTTCCGTAACATTTGAGCGGAGTTTATAAGGAAAAAACTGTATAAATCGAGTTTCGTCGAGATATTACGTTATTTATTGTGCTGCTCGTTTTATTTTCCCACGGATGAACATTTTATGGTATTGTGGTGTTATTTAGTGCTATCGATACAAAAAATTTAATCAAAATCATTACAATAGTTTTCGAGAAAAATAAAATTTAGTGTTTTGATCAATATGATAACTATAGTTATTTTTGGGCGGATTTTGCTCATACCCTTATTTTGGAGTTAGATAGCGACTGGAGAGCTAGATATCAAGTTTGAGCTGATTTGGCTCAGCCATTGCACACACCGACCATTTTCTCAAATAGTTTTGTTTGGACTAAGGGGCCCGAAAACGTAACGATCTGAAGAAACTAATCATTTTTTTCTTCAGCCGATTACATAACTTTCCTTTTCCTTGGTAGAGTCACAGAAAATTAAAGTAATTGGAGTTCACTATACTTTCTTTTAGGCCGATTTTCGGCATATCCTTTATTTAGGCATCCCCAGACGAGCAGCGAGCCAAATATCAAGGTGATTTGGATCATCCGTTCTCTACTTCGCTCACACACAAATCATTTTGTCAAACGCCATATCGATTTATTAAGAACCGTTGGGGTGAGGAAAGTAAAAATGATGTCTGTGGATGCGATTTAGAGAGAACTGCTAAACCAAATCAGTGGCCACAATACGTTTCGACCAAAATCGGTCCACAAATAATTATAGTCATAGCGATCAGCAACTTTCGTCGTTAAATACCTGCTATCTTTGACTTGATGAGGGAGCGAATGACGGTTTTCCAATTTTATTTTTTCGTTTTCTTCACTTTCTGATTTATTTCCGAGTTCAGATGGCGACGGGCTCGAGACGCCGGATTCTGTAAATGGCAGAAAATGATACTTGAGTTTATGAACGTATCGATAGTAAAGATAAATATGAATAAGCTAAAAACTCTAGTAATTGATAGGTACTATCTTTTTGAGCAACTGGCTCAAGTAACGACTGTACTTGTTCGTTGGTACAGCAATTAAGTTCCTTATCAGTAGCTACAGTATTCTGCGCACAACAGTTGGCCCATTACTTCCTCTGACAGTTCCTTATCAGTAGCTACAGTATTCTGCCCACAGCAGTTGGCCCATTACTTCCTCTGACAGTTCCTTATCAGTAGCTACAGTATTCTGCGCACAGCAGTTGGCCCATTACTTCCTCTGACAGTTCCTTATCAGTAGCTACAGTATTCTGCCCACAGCAGTTGGCCCATTACTTCCTCTGACAGTTCCTTATCAGTAGCTACAGTATTCTGCGCACAGCAGTTGGCCCATTACTTCCTCTGACAGTTCCTTATCAGTAGCTACAGTATTCTGCGCACAGCAGTTGGCCCATTACTTCCTCTGACAGTTCCTTATCAGTAGCTATACTATTCTGCGCACAGCACTTTGCCCATTACTTCCTCTGACAGTTCCTTATCAATAGCTACAGTATTCTGCGCACAGCAGTTGGCCCATTACTTCCTCTGACAGTTCCTTATCAGTAGCTACAGTATTCTGCCCACAGCAGTTGGCCCATTACTTCCTCTGACAGTTCCTTATCAGTAGCTATACTATTCTGCGCACAGCACTTTGCCCATTACTTCCTCTGACAGTTCCTTATCAATAGCTACAGTATTCTGCGCACAGCAGTTGGCCCATTACTTCCTCTGACAGTTCCTTATCAGTAGCTACAGTATTCTGCCCACAGCAGTTGGCCCATTACTTCCTCTGACAGTTCCTTATCAGTAGCTATACTATTCTGCGCACAGCACTTTGCCCATTACTTCCTCTGACAGTTCCTTATCAGTTGCTATAGTATTCTGCGCACAGCACTTTGCCCATTACTTCCTCTGACAGTTCCTTATCAGTAGCTATAGTATCCTGCGCACAGCAGTTGGCCCATTACTTCCTCTGACAGTTCCTTATCAGTAGGTATTCTAAGCTGTTTGCAGTGAGCTCTCATTTGTAATGTCCTGGCGAAGTAGGAAGGAAACTTGCGTAAAGCTTAACAGTTGAGGTTTCTTCAGTTCTTAACGTTTCCCAGGCTCCTGAATGGTGGAACAATTGTTGATCGATTTGTGCAAAAATTGAGGAAACTGTTCTACATCTAATCTGATTGGCCTGAAACATCCACAGACGCATCTAGTGTTAGTGCGTAGTGTGGGAGTTGTTTAGGAGCCTGGCCAAATCATTGTCTGAGAACGCCTCCATTCATCCTCGTGGCAAACTGGCTGCTACACCCTCAAAATGACAATTGTCCCTTGACTAGCTATTGTGTTAGGTTGGTCCTGGTTCTAGTCTACAGGTGCACACATTGCCAGAGCTCTACTGTCTACTAGCAGCCCCTTTGGGCAGAGGTGGAGCTTCATGATTAATGCTGCTTAGGGAGTGAGATGATGCACCCTTCATTCCTTCATCGTAGGTCCTTGATCGTTTGATACTGACAAACTCCCGTCAGCTACGTAACGAAATTATCGCTAACTGTCTGCAGTAAAGATTCATCATACTTTGTACATTGACAGTAAAGCAACCTAAGAATAATACCTGATGATTCGTTGTTAGCCGATGGGGCCGCATTTTGTGAGTCCGAATGGACTGAAGATGTCGAAGGACTACGAGAGTGCGACCCAGAATCACGACCCTTGATGCTGTAAATATCCTCGTAGTCGTGCTCCTCCAGGGGAGGGGTACTGCCTCTCCCCTCATCCTCCAAAGACACGGGTGGCGGCACTGGAGGTAACGGACTAGGATTTCTAGGGAGCGTTGACGTCGTTGACAAAACTATGGGCGGAGCCGGGCTCGCAGGCTGAGGAGGCTTAGACGTAATCGAGGGGCTTTCTGACGCTGTCGCTTGAAGGCTGTTTGTGGATGTGAGGGCTTCAGTTGTGATATCAGTCTCCGCGTTCGATGTACTTCCATCGTCGTCGTCTTCGTCGTTCTCCTCTTCCCCGCTGCAATGCACTTCAACCCTCACTGAAAGAACAATTTGCTCAATTATAAGAAGGAAAGTAAAATAAACTTGAATTCACTGTAACAAACACACAATACATGTGAATACATGACAGAACGTTGGCAAAAGGCTGTATTTCATTTACTTGTAGTGGAGCACTAAAGTCTGGTTCTGTTTGGTCTATTGAGAAATCAAAAATGAAATTGATCCAAATGAAGCTGAAGGTTTTCTTGAAATTATACTGCCCCCGTTAGTAATTAGGTCTAATGACCAAATAACGGGTGTGTAATAATAGTAGTAGGAGGGGTGTATAGCAATAATCAGGCCAAATCCTTTGTAACAGATGTATTCGGCAAGACGTGTCCCCAGTATGGACAATTAGCTGCTCTCGACTAGCATCGTCAGAATGTAACACTGTGGAAGTTGGAATAAGAATGAGAATAAATTCAAAACTGATCGGGTAACTTCGTCTTCACTCTTGTGTTTATTGACGTCTGAACTAACTAAGAACTAAACCTCGTTTCGTTCCGTTGTCACTGCAAGTTTAAATCGTGCCATTGTCATCACTCTCTCTTGTATGATGATCACTTCCTCATCACGAGCCTTCTGGGTGGCTGTGCGTCTTCTCGAGGGAGATCCTCTTAATCACTAAAGTTAATGTACCTGTTAGGTGAGTCCGTCTCCTCTGGCTGGCGAGATACTGTGGGCAAGAGCGTTCGATGTTCTGTCAGTATCAGACGATGATGTCTTTACATCTAAAGCGCTTGCCCACAGTACCTCACCAGCCAGAGGAGACGGACTCACCAAACAGGTACGTTAACTTTAGTCATTTACCTACTCACAGACCTAACCCAATTGCTTTGGTCCTCTTAATCCCTTTGCAGAGTAGAGGACGAGAGAACTGCGCGGGTAGACGCGAAGGTTGTGGTTACGTGACACAAGGCCATTGGGTGTGCGGGTAGTCGTAGGTGAGGCATTAGGCTCACACAGCAGGAGTTCGACGTCTGACAACTGGCAGCAGTAGTTCAGCGTCCGTATCAAGTGAAACATTTGCCAGTGAAAAGTAGAACTACTTCATAAACAATGCACTACATTACGTCTGGTTTACGTACTACTCTCACCTCCAATTCGAACCCTACTAAATTTTCAATTACCTCCCTTTCGTTGCTCCGTTGAATTTAGCCTGACGTCAGAATTCACGCTCCTGACTTCTGTTCGAACAATTCCAAAGTCTTGCTAACCTCCGAGTGTTTCTATTAGCGCCGATGTGCCACAAATATTACTATTTACCTCATTAGTTTAGAATACAAGTCACACGGCGAACGCGACAGAGAACGTGGATAACTTAATGATTCGAGAATAGGACGCCCAAACAGAAATCGACTTTGGTCGTAATTACTTATCCACCAGCAAAATGGTACATACAACGCCACCTTTGCCAATAGTGTTGATTTTCACGCCATAAGCCCTGCAGAATACAAAAATCGCTATTCCGGCTAGGGGTCGGAGTGTGCGTCATGATTTGCGGGAGAACTGCTGAAGCTGGTCACTTTTCTTAGATCTACGAAGTAGAATGGAAAGTTATGGAAAAATGGAGTTAATCTATTTTGAAAAATGGTCTGTGTGTGTCCAATGGTTACGCAAAAACGACTGAACCAAATCAGCTCAAACTTGATATCTAGATGACAGGTCACTGTGAAACACCAAAATGAGGGTATGAGGAAAATCCGCCCAAAATTAACTACAGTTATCATAGTGATCAAAACACTAAATTTTTTTTTTCTCGACAACAACTCTTACGATGTCGATTTAATTTTTGTTGTTGATACCTCCAAATGACATAACAATACCGTAAAATTCATATTTGTGGGCAAAGAACGAGAGCAGCGTAATACGTTACCAAACATTCGGACGAAAACCGATTTTAGCGCAGTTTTTTCCTTATAAACTCCGCTCAGATGTAACTAGGTTCTTCAAGAAAATTGAGGTGGTAGTCGAATAAAGCGCTTATGCGAGGAGCGTTTAATAACGCTCATGAGATTTACAAGAGCTACTACGAAATTCCGGAATTTCAACCACCGCCATTTCATCGCTGATGGCATAAGTATGAGCAGCTTAATAAATTCCGGGACTTAAAGCGCTACCAGTTTTTGTGTAGAATGTCGTTATAAACAGGTTTGATTAGCTGCTAGAGTCAATAAAATCGCTGAATGCATATAGGGCCGAGGAATGTAGTGTAATGCGTCGTACTTTTTTTTTTGGGGTCTTGTCCGTCAAAAATACCGTTTTGAGCATTTTCCATCAACCGTAATGGGTAGTAACGACTTTTTGTATTTATCTCGAAATGCGTCATTGTCTCCTTCTATTTTAATACCTGCCTCTCGTACCTGCAGAAATTCCACCGCCGCAGCTGCGGATATTTCTAACAGCCATGGGTTCCCCTGAAGCGAGTTTTTCCTTCTTTATTTTCCCTCTTCTCAATTTCGATTCTTCTCCACAACAGACACCTCCTGCCAAAATTCTATCATTCAGCTACGAACTCACGGAAGTTACTCGCCTCCCTCTGCCAGGCCCTGTCTCGTCTCTCGTTCCGATACTTTCCCACCAGTTAACGCCTATTTCCGAGTCATCCTTTTGCATTGCTCTTTTGTACACGTCAAAAATATCGTTTTGAGCATTTTCCATCAACCGTAATGGGTAGTAACGACTTTTTGTATTTATCTCGAAATGCGTAATTGTCTCCTTCTATTTTAATACCTGCCTCTCGTACCTGCAGAAATTCCACCGCCGCAGCTGTGGAAATTTCTAGCGGCCATGGATTCCCCTGAAGTGGTTTTTTTCCTTCTTTATTTTCTCTCTCCTCAATTTCGATTCTTCTCCACAACAGACACCTCCTGCCGAAATTCTTTCATTCTGCTACGAACTCGCGGAAGTTACTCGCCTCCCGCTGCCAGGCCCAGTCTCGTCTCTCGTTCAGATAGTTTCCCACCAGTTAACACCTATTTCCAAGTCATCCTTCTGCATTGCTCTTTTGTACACGTCAAAAATATCGTTTTGAACATTTTCCATCAACCGTAATAGGTAGTAACGACTTTTTGTATTTATCTCGAAATGCGTCATTGTCTCCTTCTATTTTAATACCTGCCCCTCATATCTACAGAAATTCCACCGTCGTAGCTGCGGATATTTCTAACAGCCATGGGTTCCCCTGAAGCGGGTTTTTCCTTCTGTATTTTCCCTCTTCTCAATTTCGATTCCTCTCCACAACAGCCACCTCCTGCCAAAATTCTTTCATTCAGCTACGAACTCACAGAAGTCACTCGTCTCCCTCTGCCAGGCCCCATCTCGTCTCTCATTCCCATAGTTTCCCACCAGTTAACGCCTATTTCCGAGTTGTCCTTCTGCATCGCTCTTTTGTACACAAACGCTACTCACTTCATTGCATTTAATACAGTCCTCACGCTCACTGAGTTCTTTTATTATCGAGAATTATTATCATCATGTTATCTTCTTCAAGATCAAAATCCACCTTTTTTTCACTGTCAATATCTTTGTTAAAAGAAACTATATCTGACTCACAGTGTGTCTTCGACACCTAAGTTCTACCAGGTTCATATGAAATTACATAGAAAACAGATTGGAACAGTTTGTACAGCGATAAATGTGGGGGATTGAGGACGATGCACGAGATATTTTAGTTAGGTTGTCTTTTATAGTGGCGTTTTTACTTTCCGCTACCCGAAGGGGAGGAAAGTATAGTAACCGGGCCAAGAAAAAAAACCCTGCAAATTATTACACAATGGTTTATTATTCTCATGAACAGCTTGACCTAGTATTAGTGCTCCCCCATCCCATTCGATTCAGCATCGAATACTAGTAAACCATACGAAACATGTCCTGGCTACAACGGAACTACGGAAACAAAACGTCTGATGATTTTGCCCCGTCGTCGGGGAAATTGGAACGGGGGCGCTCGAAGTGAACCCGTTCCAAGGCGAAAGGGGAGTTGAGTGGTGGCGTCGTTGGGAGGCGAGCGCGGTTGCTTTTTTAATGAGACAGGCGGGGAGGGAGGGAGTTCAAACGACGAAACGCTGTAGCTCCCGCCTTGTACTGCGTTTCGTTAATTTTTCTAACCGTTTTTTGCCCATTACAACCATGGGCTTCGTCCGATCGGATTGCTGAGATGGGGGGCACAACTAGATACCAAATCGGATTTTTGGGAGAAAGAACGAATTTTTTAGACCACGTTAAAGGCACAAAACGGCCCGGACGGCGGATGGACATTGCAAATTTGGAATCTCCAACTCTTGAAACGTAAAGTATCAAATTTTGAGGGGGGGTTGTAAAAAATTTTTCGTGACCGAAAACATAGGGTTATTATTCACAATGAATAATAAACCAAAATTTGGGTTTTCTTCAGATCTTTACATTTTGAGGCCTACTGAGTCTAAAAAACCCAATTTCGGTGCGTGGTCCGTGTGTGTGTGTGTGTCTGTAGTTCGATTTGCGGGAGAACGGCTGCTCTGATTAAGCTGGTTCTTTTTTTTGTTTTGTTTGTTATTTTTTATAGACACCAAAATAAGGTATTTCCGTAAATTCCAGGGTAACTTCTTCACCAGATGTGATAAATTCTAATGGAGTGTCTTTTAGTCACCCATACCAACATTTCGTTCTCTATAATTATTTCTGTATATATGTCGAACGGAGATATAAGCCAAGTTAACTCAGAAAAGGAGATTTGTCGAATATTAATTTATCAGTATTCCAATTTTCTCTAAAACGGCTCTAACGATTTCGATCAAACTTTCGGAGTACTCTCAGCTAACTAGTACGTACATTTTGTTCTCCATAAATGTTCCAGTAAAAATGCGTTGAACGAAGATATAGTGCCCGCCTATGTAGGTGGTGTTCGAAATTACGAGGGTGGCGGAAAGTTGTGTGTTGCTACGCACCAGATATTATATTTTTTGTGACGGTGCCAGCATGTAGTGATTTGAAGTTTAAGGCTTTCCAGGTCAAACGAAGATCACGAATATTTGATTTTTGATCGTCATTGAGTTGACCCTCCCTCGCTAGCAGCTATAAACACGGTGATCACAACCTGTTTTGCTTGACAGAATCAGGATCGAATGAGCATCTACTGCGTAGTTGTCGGGGCATCAAACCACTAAGCCGGAAGAGCTCATCAAATTTGTGTATAACATCGGCGTTCGGCGCAAAACGCCAAATCAGTACGGGTTTTTGACCTCGGAATTCCAGCACCTGCCCTAACGAGACTCCTTGGCCCTTGACAGCAAAGTCATTGCTTCCCCAAACACCTTCACCCTTTACCCCTTTTTGTAACTTATAGAAATTCGACCTCTTCAGTTAATTCCAATTGACGACAGATTTCCCCTTTGTCTGGACATTCCGAAATATCATTTTCCTCCTCCTTGTTATCCCCCTCTTTTTTCACATTCCTCTCCACAATGTGCAACTCCTCTCAAACTCATTCCCCTACGAATTCGCGCGAAAGTCACTCGTCCTCTAGTCCTCACACAGACACATTTTCTTCCATTAGGCCCACAGCTCGCTCTCTCCTTCCGATATAGTTACCCGTGCCAGTTCACTCGTCTTCCGAGTCGTTCCCTTTGTCGTCCTTTTATACTCACACGCAATTCGATACTTTTTGCACACATAATACAATCCTCCTCACGCTATTCCGTTCTTCAACTTCCCTTCTCGTGCGCCCAACAAACGTTATATGAAAAGTGTATCGAAACTGTTTTTTTTCTTCTGAAATTTAAAAACGTTGCAAATTATTACGCAAGGGGCAATTATTATTCTCTTGAACAGCATGATTGGAACCTATCACATTTCATCCAACGTCGAAAAATACTAGTAAACGATGCGAAACACGACAACGGAACAACGAAAATTGACATTTGGCGCGCCGAGTGACGAGTCGACGAACTGCCGACAAAAATTTCCTGAGTATTATTATTCGAAGTGTATTATTCAGAGTAAATAAGAACAGACAAGGAGGAACGTTTTCATCGTATATGGTTCGTGCTGTATCATACAGCGGCGCTTCAAAGTTTTCCTTGACCTCTCGAACGAATTGACGGCGTTACGACGGAATTAACGCTGTCTTCTCGTGTAGATAACAGAAAACCTCGTTCCACAGGTGGTATCTCCAAGTCTCATCCGCACTCGACGCCTATCTGAATGAGTTTGGCCCTAATTCAACCGCTGGACAATCGTCTAACGTTCCGCGGGTCAATCGACGGAAAACTGAATTCTGCCCTCTTCGCAACTTCCTCCACGATGATGGTTTATTACTCATTTCGAAATAATGTTGGAACATTTTTTAACAAGCAAGGGGGGGGGGCCTTAAATAACAAATACGACAACTTTTCGAGGCATGGGGATTCCCAATCTGCAATGTCCCTTCGATTTATTGCCTGCAACATGGTCTGAAAATATCTGGTGCGTAGCAACACAAAACTTTCCTTAGCTCTATGTCAATTCACTTGTGTTTACGGCTTTATCTATTAACTCAATCTATTTTTCACTCAGTTCATTTGAAACACCGCCGTATGGCGGCAGAAACTCATAGCGCTTAGGGTTCCGGAATTTATTGTGCTGCTCGTACTCATTCTCTGACCTTTATTGAGCAATTGATACAAACAGAACTGATGAGCCTGTGAACTCGATTTTTTCGAGGAGGATAATAATTGCTTTTCCAGAGTTATCGGGTAAAAAAGCATAGCAATTGTAGTAAAAAAACTGCGGTGGTTGAAATTCCGGAATTTCTGGAGTAGCTCGTGTATATTTTGTGAGCATTCTTAAAGACTTATCGTATAATTACTTGGTTGGAGTACCACCTAAATTTTTCTAAAGAACCTAGTAGCATTTGAGCGAAGTTTATTAAGAGAAAATTACGCTAAGCTCGATTTTCGTCGAAACGTTTGTCAATTTATTGCGCTGCTCTCTTCATTTTCGTAGGAATGGGAATTTTATGGTATTGCCATCTCATCAGGAGCTGTATACGTAAAGAATTTAATAAAAATCGTTTAAGCCGTTTTTGAGAAAAAAGACATTTGGTGTTTTGATCACTATGATAACTACAGTTAGTTTTGGGCGAATTTTGCGCATACGCTTATTTTGGCGTCCCATGGTGACCTGTCGGTTAGAAGTCAAGTTTGAGCTGGCTTCTCTCAAAAACGCTCACAGACCATTTTCCCTAATAGTGTATTTCGTACTCAGTAGGGTCTGATACGTAAATATCTGAACAGAACTCAAATTTTTTTTTTTTTACTTTAGCAAGGAAAGTAAAAACCGTTTGAGATATAATTGTGGCCGCCTCCGAACGAACGAACCAATCGGTTTAATGGTTTAACAATTTTGCCAAAAACGAAATTTCGACAGTTTTATCGCGATTACCTAGTGTTTGGTATCGTTTGCTTGGTATGTTTCAGTGCTGAGTCGTATAAGACGGCTTTCAAAGGTGGGGCATGGCGTCTAGATGGGCAACAGTGAAATCACAGTAAATGTGGTGAGGTGAACTAATAGGTGAAGGGATTCGCAGGACAATACGGCGAAAGTTAACGTTCTAAGTACAAATAGGTAGCACTCAAAAACCGGGAATTTATTGGGTTGCTGCTATTTATGCCGCGATTTTCATCGAAGACCCTATGTATAGGTAATTGTCGGTTCTGTCGTCATGCTTTTTTTCGAATGGTTAAAACTATAATTATGAAATTATATAAAGCGAAAAAACTTGGTCAAAAATATCTGGTGCGTTGCAACACACAACTTTCCTTAGCTCTACAACAATTCACTTTGTACATGGCTAATTCTATTTAATCAATTCATTTATCACTCAGTTAATTTGAACTTTGTCAAACAACGCTTTACGGCAGCAGGAAGCGGTAGCGCTTACAGCTCAAGATTTTATTGTGCCGCTCATACTCATTGCAGGACCATCATTGAGCAATTGTTACACAGATAATTAATGAGGCTGTAAAAACAAATTTTTGAAGAAGGATAGTAATTACTTTTGCAGAGTTATTGGGTAAAAACTTTTAGAACTGGTAGTAAGCGAAACGGCAGTAGTTGAAATTCAGGAATTTCTCGAGTGACCCCCATGCACCTCATGAGCGTTTTTAAACACGCACCCTTTAGGTATTGGATTGGACTACAATACCAATTTTTTTTTAACATTCTACAAAAATTCCAGCGGAGTTTATAAGGAAAAAACTGCGCTAAAAACGCTTTTCGTCGAAAATTTTGATAATTTATTGTGCTGCTCTCGTCATTTTCCCACGAATGGGAATATTATGGTGTGATTGCCTTATTGAGAGCTATCAATTTAAAAAATTTAACAAAAATCGTTAGAACCGTTATTGAGAAAAAAATTTTGTGTTTTGATCACTATGATGACTATAGTTAAGTTTCGGTGGATTTTGCTCATACCCTTATTTTGGCGTCCCATGGTAACCTGCAGGCCAGATATCAAGTTTGAGGGGACTTGGTTCGGTCGTTTTCTCTAAAAACCACTGTAAAATCGATTACGTCGAAAATTTTGGTAATTTATTGTTCTGCTCTCGTCATTTTCCCACAAATGAGAATTTTATGGTATAGTTGCCATATTGAGAGCTACCAATATAAAAAATTTAATCAAAATCGTTAGAGCCGTTTTTGAGAAAAAAAATATTTGGTGTTTTCATCACTATGATAACTATAGTTAACTTTCGGTGGATTTTGTTCAAACCCTTATTTTGGCGTCCCATGATGACCTGCGGGCGAAATATGAAGTTTGAGCTGATTTGGTACGGTGATGTTCACTAAAAATCGTTCACAGACACACAGACATACACACACACATACAAACTGACACACAGACCATTTTCCCAAATAGTGTTTTTCGGACTTAGGAGAGTCTGAAACGTAAAGATCTGAAGAAAACTCAAAATGTTTTTTTCAGCCGATTACATAACTTTCCTTTCTACTTCGTAGGGCCAAGGAAAGTAAAAATGTTGGTAAGAATTCAGGAATTTCAGAGGGTGCCACCCGATTTTATGACCATAATTACGCTTCCGTCGTATGGGTTAATAGGCTACCACCCTCATTTTATGATAAAAAATTGCGCTAAAATGATGATTGCATTTCATTTTTGCCACTTCATTGGGCTACTCTCATTCCCACGAAAACCAAATTTGAGGTATCGTACTATTTATGTCCCCCCCCCCCCCCACACAAAATATTTGGCGTTTTATTTTGTCGTTCATTGATAATCCGCCTTCTAAATATGAAATTTGAGCCGAATAGGTTCTGACGTTTTCTCTCAATCGCGTTCTCACGCTCACCCCTTCGCTTGAAGTGCTCAGTCCGGACTTTGTTACGGTCTTTGGTTGTTACGACTCGCAATTGACAGTTCAATTTGAAATGTCCAACTTACGAATTTCCGGTGAATACGCCGCCGCGATGCCAATAGTAGATGAGGTTTAGATAATTATTAACTAAGCTTCTGACATGCGACCTGGACGCTTCATTCTCATCATAAATTTTCCTCACATGGTATTTTCCCCCCTTTGAAGCTCAAGTATTTGAAGAAAACTCGTGAAATATGTAATCAGTCGTAGTGTTTCTTCCTACTACGTTGAATAAGAAAAGTAAAACCTCATTTTGGGTGTTATATCCATAAATAATGGGAAGGGGGTTGTCCAATTAACCTACCAGAATAGAAAGCCGATGTGTAATAAAAGAAAAATAATAAAATAACTATAGTTGGGGTATCGCTTAGAAAATGAAGATAAATTAAAAGGAAATTATCCGGAGCGTTGCAACACACAACGTTCCTTAGCTCTACGTCAATTTACATTTTACATGGCTAATTCTATTTAATCGATTCATTTATCACTAAGTTAATTTGAACTTGGTCAAACAACACTTTACAGCAGCATGAAGCGGCAGCGCTTACAGTTCCAGAATTTATTGTGCTGCTCGTACTCATTGCAGAACCATTATTGAGCAACTGGTACACAGATAATTAATGAGGCTGTAAACATGATTTTTTTAAAAAAGGGTAGTAATCACTTTTGCAGAGTTATTGGAAAATAACTGTTAGAACTGGTAGTAAGCGAAACGGCAGTAGTTGAAATTCAGGAATTTCTGGAGTGAGCCCCATGTATCTCATGAGCGTTTTTAAACACTCACCCTTTAGGTATTGGATTGGACTACAATACTAATTTATTTTACCATTCTACAAGAATTCCGGCGGAGTTTATAAGGAAAAAACTGCGCGAAAAACGCTTTTGGTCGAAAATTTTGATAATTTATTGTGCTGCTCTAGTCATTTTCCCACGAATGAGAATTTTATAGTATCATTGCCTTATTGAGAGCTATCAACATAAATAATGTAATTAAAATCGTTAGAGCCGTTTTCGAGAAAAAAATTGGGTGTTTTGATCAGTATGATGACTATAGTTAGCTTTCGGTGGATTTTGTTCAAACCCTTATTTTGGCGTTCCATGGTGACCTGCGGGCGAGATATCGAGTTTGAGCTGATTTGGTACGGTGGTTTCCTCCAAAAACCGCGCTAAAATCGAATTCGTCGAAAGTTTTGGTAATTTATTGTGCTGCTCTCGTCATTTTCCCACAAATGAGAATTTTATGGTATAGTTGGCGTATTGGGGGCTATCAATATAAAAATTTAATCAAAACAGTTAGAGCCGTTTTTGAGAAAAAAATATTTGGTGTTTTGATCACTATGATAACTATAGTTAACTTTCGGTGGATTTTGTTCATACCCTTATTTTGGCGTCCCATGGTTACCTATGAGCTGATTTGATACGGTCGTTTTCTCTAAAATCGTTCACAGACACACACAGACCATTTCCCCAAATAGTGTTTTTCGGACTCAGGAGGGTCTGAAACGTAAAGATACGAAGAAAATTCAACAACTTTTTTCAGTCGATTAAATAACTTCCCTTTGTACTTTGTAGAGCCAAGGAAAGTAAAAATGGAACACGAGTACCAAAATAAAATTAATAAATAACGAAGTAAATTATCGACCTTACGAGTTAAAGTATCAATAAGTGAAGATGAGGACGAAGCAGTCACGATTGAGAGAACCTGACAGTGCCGAAAATGGGGTTGAGGTGGTTCGGAAGTAAAGTGTACACTCAAAAACTATTGTAACGGGCTCACCAAAGCAGTTGGGACGGATTGCCTTCCAAAGGAATGTCGGAGTTCTCACACGCCATGAAGTACAGGGAAGAAAGGTATAGTAAAAGTACCAGAGAGGAGGAGTGGGAGGGGGATTTTTGCCACATTTAATGCGGGATTGAGCACACAGTGCACTGCTCTATTTTAGACCTCGTTTGCATAATATATTCATAATCGAAACTTTTTGCCCGCAAGTCCATCGATGGTCGTAGACGTGAATACGAAAAGAGTTTTAATAGCGTTTTACTATTTTTCCGAAGTTTCAATATCGAACAGGTGACAAGTGACGTTTTCGTGAGCTCCCCTATTTTCAGATTCGTTTCGTATTGTTGTCCGCGACTATGAAGTACTCGTGGGCAAACGGTCAAACTTTCGATTGTAAATGTGCAGCTAACTACAGCCGAGTGGTGCCAAAAGGGTGCAGTATCACGTCTCAAATAAACCTTGGGCAGGGAAAACATTCGACGCGAAGCGCGAGCACTGAGAGCAGGGAAACGCTAACTACACCAAGTCCGTCAACGGGGGTCCACCGAGGAGGGCAGCAGAGGACTGACCAGGGAGGACCGTCCAGTTGTCTTGTTTAGAGGGTATTATGACGCCAAGGGGGGAATGACGAAGGCTGCAGGTACAAAAAGCAACATCGCTGAAGACTGCGGTACAAAGATCAACATCGATTCGCTCAGAGGCCCGACCTCGCACTTCTGGGGTTAAAAATGAAAATAACGAATCATCACTTAGCATCCGTTGGCTCCAAGTGCATTCGACGATTTTGTTGACTCGTACAACTAATGAAACCTGTTTTTCGTTTAGTTTGTAGCAGCATTCAGCATAAAGCATTGCAAATTATTACTCGACGGTTTATCATTCTATTTGTGAGCATGGTTAACCAGCTTGAGGTAGTCTCGCGCCTCCGAGACCCGCCCCACTCGATTCAGCATCGAAAAATACCAGTAAACGATATGAAACACGACCTGACTACAAGACGAGGCGAACGGGTGGTTGGAGACAGGTGGTGAGATGGAAGACAGTGCAGGAAATGAGCGCAGGCTAGGGAGAAACGATAATTTTCGCTATTGTCATGTGGGCAGCGGAATTGGCCTCTCTGTATTTACTGTGATTTCACGGTTTTCCATTTAGACGCAGTCTTACTCCTCTGAGACCTGTCGTATTCGACTCAGCATTAAAAAAATACCTAGGAACGATACCAAACACCATGTACTCCTAATAAAACTGCCATTTTTTGCTCATAACTACCATAGGCTTCGCACGATTCCAAATGGCATTATTTTAGACCACGTTAAAGGCAAAATATGCTGAAATAGCAAATTTCAAACTCCCCATGCCCATTTGACGTAGTGTCAAATTTTGAGAGAGGGTTGTACAAAAATGTCTTTTTGTTAGGGAATTTATTTCGGTGCCATTACTTGCTGTTAGTACGGAGCAATCTATACACAGGGGATTCATGACACTTAAGATGACCATCGTGTTTATGGTTGCAAAACTGTAAGAAGAGATAGTAAGTGGCAGTTCGAATTCCGGAATTTCTGGAGTAGCTCCTAATTATGCGTTATAAAGGGCTCGTCGTGGGGTGTCTTAATGCCTTTCTAAGCTTCGCAAGCGGCAGTTAATCAAGCAAGCAAACTATGGCCCCCTAGGGCGTAGGGATCACTTCTCCCTCGGACAAATGGGGTGAACAACGAAATTAAAAACAAAATGAACAAACGAAATATCAACAATTTACTTCGTTACTGGTCAATGAACAAACTAATGACTTAACTGAAGCGCGCATCAATCAGCTTTTAGTACCGTGTCCCTCCCCCTGAGTAGAGTTTTGATAAATAAGACGAGCACTCACTCATTTCAACTAACCGGTGCGTTGATTGTCGTCCTCGGATTTTGTCGGTAAATCGATATTTTTGGTTCTCGTCATAACCATAGGCGTGGCCACTTCAGTCACTGTTTCTGTCGCGATCACGGCTTCGGTTTCCACGGCCCTGTACACAGTCGGTTGATGAGTGACGGGACCATTTTTCGTTTGACCGAGGTCGATTTCGTCGAAATTCGAAACGACTTCTCTCCTCTGTTTCGCGTTATGTTGAGAGCCTGATTCTGGGAGATCGCTGATGGGAGTGGAGCCGCACTCCCCGCAGCAGTTGAAGATGAACATCTCTAAACTGGAAATTCGATTTTTTCCCTCCCAGGTGTTGCGTGGGCCAGTGCCGTTTATCTTATCTGGGGCAATTTTTCTCTTCCAGCTCTCTTTTTTTTCTTTTTTTTTTTAATCAGGCGATAAAGATACTGGCGTAATATTATCTTTCTTCGCCACTTGACTGTTGCATTCTCAGAAAATGATGTGTTGTGAAGGCGAGGGGGATCTGCGGTAAACATAAATCAAGCCTCGTCTGTAGACCTGCTCCAATATTCCCTATATTACTCATTTCTCCTCTTCAAATGTCAAAGTTCTCTTAATTGAAAGCTATTGTTGACAAAACTTACTTAAGCCAGGTTTACAATCCTTCAGTTTATTCCAGTTTACTGCACTGTCTGCAAACTTGGTAATGACCTCCGCACTGAACGAAAACTTGGCGCGCTATGTGAAGTGCGTTATCTAAATGGCTAGCTAGGTGGGAATCCTCGTCAAAGGGACGTGACACCTAAGTGTTCATCCCAAACGTTGTAACGGTTCGCTCCATAAACGTATTAGGAGAAGGTGGGATGAACCAGACCACTGGGCGAGCCAGTTCTGTACGAGACAAGGCGACTTCAACTCCTTCTCAAAGACTCTCCATCTGACACTCCTTGCTCCTCCACGAAGGAGGAAACGAGAAACAACATGCTGCTCCTGTGTAGTTCCTAAAATGACCGAAATGACCAACCCTGCTGTGCCGCCCGACTCCTATTGCAGGTACTACAGCGGGCATAGTCTAGTGGTTTAGACGAAGATTCGTAATCTGAGGAAAGTTGGGCAGTGGATCGGAGCTCGTGATCGCTGTAATTTTTGCCTGAGTCAGCTACTCCCCAAGCATTTCCAAACCCCTCATAATAAATGGTGTTACAAGTTCGGAACTCCAACATACTCCTTCAGTCCTAGAAAATGAAGAAGGCTAGAGAGAAAAATGGTGATGCGCCTACTACAATGTGAATGAAACGTAAGCGCCCTTCCCTTCTTTTCGTATCTTTGATCACAAACCCATTCATCAAAGTCGTCCACTCCAGGAAGGAGCAGCGGTTAACGGTGAGGGAGGAGGTGTACTGCCTGACTCCCATTGTAGGTATTACAGTGGGCATAGTCTAGTGGTTTAGACGAAGATTCATAATCCGACGAAAGTTGGGCAATGGATCTGAGCTCGTGATCGCTGTAAGTTTTGCCTGAGTCAGTGGCTCTCCACATTTCCAAACCCCTCGTAATAAATGGTGTTAGAAGTTCGGAACTCCAACATGCTCCTTCATTCCAAGAAAATGAAGAGGGCCAGAGAGAAAAATGGTGATGGGCCTACTACAATGTGAATGAAACGTAAGCGCGCTTCCCTTCTTTTCGTATCTTTGATCACAAACACATTCATCAAAGTCGTCCGCTCCAGGAGCAGCGGGGAGGGAGGAGGTGTACCGCCTGACTCCCATTGTAGGTACTACAGTTGTCGTAGTCTAGTGGTTTAAACGAAGATTCGTAATCCGACGAAAGTTGGGCAATGGATCGGAGCTCGCGATCGCTGTAATTTTTGATGAGTCAGTGGCTCTCCAAACATTTCCAACCCCTTCCCCCCCTCACAATGCCATAACTCCACAGTTCTTGCTAGCGAAACCACACCCTCCATGACTTTCAAATGTAAGTGTAAAGGAACAGAAATTGTTTGAGCAAGTCTCAAAATACATTGACCTCAGTTTTTGCCAACGTCTCAACATTTCCCTTTTTGGATCCGATAATCCTAGTACCTGCGAGTCATCTGGTTCTAAACCCTTGGAGTTCCCCAATTAGTTTCCCAACCTCCTCAAAATTCCCGACCTGTGGGATTACCGTCCCTACTTCACAACAATAGGCTTCAGATTCCAGTGCCGCAAAACATAAGCCTTTCATTTCTCAGATACTTACTGTCCCCATCCAGTCACCCTTCCACTGGTCGCAACCATCCTCCGTACAAAACCAACCAATCGGTAGAATTTATACCCCCGGCTGTCACCGCACGCAGAACGACTGTATTTTATATTATGGTAATTCACTTCTCCTCTGTACATTCAAGTGTTCGAACCTTGTTGTGACTTCAAATCTTCAATTACACATTTTGTGCTACACTAGTGTTCATTTAAGTCTATCCTGGTCAAAACAGTAATTTTAAAAAGAAACAGACCTGTTTACTAACTTGGAGTGGTTGGTATTTGAAAGATTTTGAAATCTAGTACGCGATCTCACATAATGTTCCTCAGCCTGATTAAATTCAGAGGTTTTAACTCTCCCAAATTTAGTATGTTGCCATTACTTCTGTCACGACCTTTAAAGTATAGGACTATATCAGGCCAAATTGTAGCCCTTGGCTCCAACACGAAACCTCCCAACCGCGAGTATTTTCCTTATCTACTCGGAATTCAATTAGCCTCTCCTGCTAACAAATGAGTATGAGAATTATTTTATATATTCTGTAGCGCAAACTAATTTTACAGCACCGTCGTGTCCATAAACTCAAGGAACGATGTTAGGCCATTTATGCGCACCTACGGCAGCGTTCTCATCAGTATCGACCACTGACCACTTCGCAGAATTTTTTTTCAGCAGCTATACACCATCTTGGTCATAACGCCCTTAGCGGAAAAGAAGATAATCCCAATTCTCCACCTTGTCAACCCAGCCTCGTCTGAGAGGTGGAACCGATGAAAGTGTATACGCCGATGTGCATGTGTGTGTCTGTAGTTCTATTTTTGGGAGAATGGCTGAACCGATTGAGCTAGTTCTTTTTTTATTTTGTTCGCGATTTTTTTTTTAGACGCGAAAATAAAGTTTTGGGCCATTTCCATCTTTGGGGAAGGGATGTGGGGGACGAAAAGGTACCAAAAACCACGGGGTTTTTGCATTTTTCTCGAAAATGGCTCTAGCGATTTTGATTAAACGTTCAAATTATCATCTACTAGTTAGAAGATAGTAGGTAATCGTCTACTTTGCTTCTCCATAATTATCTCTATGAAAATACGGTCAACGGATACGTAGGCCTAGGAAGCAAAAATAGGGCTTTTTATCGTTTTTTGACCAAACTGCACTAACCATTTTCACCAAACTCACAGGCTGTCGCCAAATAGTTAATTGTTCTCTATAAATGTTCTTCTGACAGCCCACTGAACAGAAATAAAAATCAAAATGTGTCGAAAATAATGTTTTTTTAGAACATTTTCGTATTTGTCCGAGTAACTGCTTGACTGGATTTGATCCTTACGGAATGTCTTCTAGCAGCCTACAGGCACATTTCGTTCTTTGTAATTATTTCTGTATTTATCTATTGAACGGAGATATAAGCTGTGATAGCTCGGAAAACGAGGTTTGTCAAATGTTAATTTCTCAAAACGATTAAGATCGTGTCAAAGAAATGCGTTGAAGGACGATGCAGTACCCATACACTTAGCAGCTCGTCGAATTTGCGGGGGTTGCGGAAAGTTGTGGGTTGTTACGTATCTCTGGTATTTATTCGCTGAAAACGGTTTTGTTTGAATTGTGAACGAGACGCCTAAAAAGAGCGAACACTCGAATTCTCGATCGATTTTGTCACACCTTCGGTAACCCGTAAATTGTACTAACTGTCGGCTGTCAAAACGAATAAAAACTCTTTCTGTCCGTTGTTTGAGCCACCCGCGCTAAAAATACTGTCGGGAAAAGAGGAAGCGTGGTCGAGATGTGGTTAATTTAGGTTCGGGAGAAAATTGGTTTTCCTTGTTAGGAAGAGGGATATTTTAGGACGAGCGGTTCGCCCCCGACGTATTATTTCTTCCTCGCCGCAGAACCTTTTCGCGTTGCCTCTTTCCACTTCAATTCTCCTTGCACATCACCCCACTTTTCTGGACTTCTGAGCGCTCACGGTCGTTTGGGTTATGTTCTCGAGTAAAGGGGAACTGGTTGTTGAGGGGGGGAATTAACTTTTTTTTGTGGTCCCGAATCAAAAATGTCTATAGGACTACCTGTTTGACACACGTGATGGAAAGCAACGTTGCTTTCCATCCTGCAACATTCTGTAGAGTCAAACGCGCCTGAGCAAACTTTTCCCTGTGGTTGTGTGGTGAAACACAGCGCATAAAAGGAAAAATTGAATATCCTACCGTCAATACGTTCAGTTGTGCATTTGGAGATGTCTGTGGGAGCTCCGACAGAGTGGCCTCCATCTCCCTCAGACTCAGCAGATTAAAAATGGAGTAAGGGATGGGATGACTACCTTCCAGCGACTCCAAGACCACCACGATGTCCACAGGACAAGGGCGGTTTCCAGATTTTTCAGGCCTTGCCCTGGGTAGGAGTTGGATTGCTTCGTTCTGCCTACCTTGCATTGCGGGGGCAGCCACCTGTTGTTGCAGTAACTCATAATACACTGGAATGCAGGCTGTGCATTCCCGTGCTT